>JARHVA010001066.1:1715000-2360000 GCA_037957365.1 Torreya grandis | reverse complement strand
AGGAGTTTATAAGAAAGAAAATCAAGAAGATAAATAAAAAGTAAGGATAAATAATACATTCATAAGAAAATGTAAATGATATTAAAAGCAATATATAAAGTGCAAAAAGTAAAGTCACCATGTAAGATAAATAAGAATTTGACACAATGTCAAATGATATAACAAATAGATAAAGATAAGATTTGGAGAATACGTCCAATCCAAATGAAAATGTAAAGAACACCATACATGTGCTCATAAATAATAATATAGTTACCCACACACATTATCCAAAACATTTGATAAGTCTTTATGAAGCTAGATACGAACTACTACTAATGTCTCATCTATCTTCAATGAAAACTAAGAAAATACTTCTCATCTAATATCCTCAACATAAAAGGTAGGAATGCTTGATGGAGAATGTTGAGGAGGGATATTAGGCAAGGGATGATCATAAGGATGCATGAGATAAGACTCTATGGGAGATGCAAGAATCACCGATGGGGAAGGATCCACAGGTGAGGGACTCATAAGTGGAGAAGGATGCATAGGTGAGGGAAGGTACATAGGTGAAGGATTCATGGATGGATGTCATGTCCCCTTTTTCGTGGACATTGACAGGCTTGATGATTAGCCTATTATGTGACCTTCGTAGGCTGATTGGATGGATAGAGGGTCATGATGGAGATTGGCTTGGCTTTGATTTACAGAATTCCTATAGTTGGCTCTCATTCAGGTTATTTTAGACACATTGGGCCTGAGCTCCTATTATTTAGGGATATTTGACATACAGTAGAGCACCCTTGTTTTGATATGGTCATGTGCAGAATCACTCCCTGGTTCACCAGCTTCAAACGGTTCGAGGATCCGACATGTATTGAGGGAGATATTAATATTTGATTGATTTAATCAAATGTTAATTATTTGGTCTAATTTTAAATTAGATATTAACTAATTATTAATTAATTAATTATTATCTCTAATTTAAAATTAGATATTAATTAATTATTAATTATTAATTAATTATTAATTATTAATTAATTGGTCTAATTTTAAGACCCAAATTCTAATTTAAGAAGCCCAAGTTCTAATTTGAGGAATTCTAATTTTAGAAGCCCAAGTTCTAATTTGAGGAAATCTAATTTTAGCAAGTACACCTTTGGAAGGGTATAAGAGTTTCTCATGGGAGAGAGTTTGAGATTATGATTTGATTATTGATTTTGATATTGAAGAAATTCTTCTGTGAAGACTGAGCCAAGGGTTCCAGGATTCCATCTACAGTGGAGAACGTCAACTCTTCATTGTGTGCGATTCAGAGGCTGTGAAAGATCAGCCGATCTATTGCCAAACTGCATTGAAGAACGTCAACTCTTCAATGTGTGCGATTCAGAGGTTGTGAAAGATCAGCCAATCTATTGCCAAATTGAGAGATAACTTCATCCAGAAGTTATCACAGAGGTACAGATTTGAGAGATAGCTTCATCCAGAAGTTATCACAAAATTTTAGGGTTGAGAGATAACTTCACACAGAAGTTATTATAGATATTTCAGGTATTTATCTTTATTTAGTTTTGATCCAATAAATTATACAGATAGAAATATTTTGTATTAGAATAGTATATCTTCAGATCAGGTTGTTCAGTAATCAGGGGTTAAAAATAGACAGGTTGGCAGCCGTACTAAGTCTGTACAAGTCCGTTCAGATCCGTTCAGGCACCGACCTCGACAGAGAGAGAGCTTCCAGTGACTGACATCGGTCGACTGAAGACCGATGTCGGCAGAAAGCCGATCGACAAAGATCGACGTCGGTGAGATATCGACCGACGATGGCATCTGTGTGTCGACACAGAAAGGCCGAGACCCTTGTAGATTCAGATTTCA
Source organism: Torreya grandis (assembly GCA_037957365.1). Taxonomy (NCBI): domain Eukaryota; kingdom Viridiplantae; phylum Streptophyta; class Pinopsida; order Cupressales; family Taxaceae; genus Torreya; species Torreya grandis. The sequence goes on along the minus strand of JARHVA010001066.1, from coordinate 2,358,137 downwards.
CTCCCAGATTTGCAAAGCCAGGGTTTTCAATACTGTATTTCATATTTTATATGCATAAGGGAGGATTGTAATTGTAATAGTTTAGAAGGACATCTTTTGTAATCATCTGAATGAATGATAAGATCTGTGATTTGTTTATGCATACTTGAATCTATTCTGCAGTCTGTATCAGTGATCAGAGCTTTATGAGTTTATATATTCCCTATTAGAAGGGGATATCACAGTGGTATCAGAGCTTTTGTCTTTGGTATCAGAGTTTTGTGTCTTTCATATATCCCTATTAGAAGGGGATATTACAGTGGTATCAGAGCTTTTGTCTTTGGTATCAGAGTTTTGTGTCTTTCATATATCCCTATTAGAAGGGGATATTACAGTGGTATTAGAGCCAATGTCTTGCCATCCTGTTGGGTAGTTTGGGTAGATTGAATCAGCAAAGTATCATGATGACTTCAAGTACTCAGAAATAGTGGGACAAGGATATGAAAAAGCTGAAACAAAGTTTGAATCAGTTGGTTGAAACCCAGAGGAGGATGAATGAATCTCTTTCAGATCCTACATTTGAAGACAAATTACTACGGTATATGGCATCCATTCGTAAAAGGTCCACATCACAAAATAGAACGAAGGAGAAACAAGAGGTCTCTACAGGGGTTGAGGGCAGCGCTACACCAGTTGTTAGACATGTGGATGAGCTTAGTCATGGGGATTTAGACTCTCAGTTAGTTGCAAAGGACGTGGGAGCGGGAGATTGGGAGGATGAGATAGTTTCAGCAGCAGTCTCTTCAGAGATAGACGAGGATGAGTCCGATGTTTGCACTCAGAGTGTAGAGGTGTACCCAGATGTTAGTACACTGAGTGTTGATGACCTCTCAGATATGGTAGAGATTGTAGAAGAGTCCCAGGATCCTATTATTGCAAATGACACTCAGGAGAATGCAGTGGACAGTTTTGAGGACTTAGTTACACCAGTTGTTTCTTTCGGTATGGAAGAGTTGGACAGTGATGCTATAGTTGTTGATACTCCGTATGTTGATATGAGCTTTGGAGTTGATTCACAGAGTATGGATGGTAGTACTCCAGAGATCAGTGATTTTGAGTCTACTCTTTTGGACCATGCATCAGAGGAGGATTGTAGGAGACAATCTAGCCAGTACCACCATGTGTCTAGTCAGCTGAGAGTTAGTGAGCGAGACATTGCTACCACTTGCAAGCATTTCGATGATGCTCGTCAGTTGTTAGCAGTTTATGGATGGGGTTCTCCTACTAGCATTGAGCAGGGAGGCTGTTATTTATCCTTGACAGAGATCCACTCTTTATGGGAGGCTATCCAGCTTTTGAGACAGGATTATATGCAGTTGGTCGCCGACAGAGACTATCTTATGGAGTGGGGTAGCACAGCATATGATGCATTGTTGGTCGAGGAAGATAAGGTGAGTGAGCTTACTCAGCAGCTAGAGGTGACTTCTGAGATTCTTGAGACTACGTAGTTAGCTTATGAGGAGTCACAATTTTGTTTGGCTGAGATGACCATGGAGTTAGAGCATTTACGGTCTTCACCAACCCCAGACTCAGAGGTTAGTACATTGAGTGTTGTTGGTGAGTACGTTCCTATAGTTGTAGCTGAGGAACATGTTGTTGAGGCTGACACACCGGTTCAGGATTTGGGAGTACCTAGTTCTGATGAGTTTGGGATACCTCTCCAGATTGATTCTTCTCACACAGATGACAGTGTGGTACAGTTGGTTGTGCCGCCTTTATAGAGGGATCAGTTGTGGTGTGCGGGGGAGTATGTTGATGCTTCCACATATAATTTTTACTGCACTAAGCCATTCATGGAGTATTTGCTGGATAGTGCAGGTGTTCATCAGGATTCGCATAGGGTGACAGAAGGTGTTCTCATCCAAGGTACTGGTGCTATTAGCAGATTGGGTGGGGAGATTATAGGGATCCTATCTACTATGCTACCTCACAAGGATTTTGAGGTGGGGTATCCTCATTATTCTTCTTTTGACCCAGAGAGAGAAGATTTGATTTCACACAGGTGTAGATCGGCTCCAGTTTCTTACCATCCATTATGGGATGGATTGGCATCATCTTTTACAGGTGGAGTTGACAGTTTATTGGTACATGACTTAGAGCAGGAGTTGATCAGATATGCTGACCATAGTAGAGGTACAGTGTGTGGATTCTCCATACTTGGCATAGTTCCATTTGGGAGTTGTTGCAGAGTTGGAGCGTGCCTTCTGCATAGCATGGTGGAAGGTGTATATGATATTTGTGATCTTAGAGGTTGCTTGAGATGCATTCACCAATTTGATTATGGGTTCCTCTTTGTTCTACTTCTGCTGATGTTCCAGGTACTTGCATTGATTTACAGTAGTGCAAAGCATAACTACATTTGGGATCCAGGTGGATCAAGTGGTTCATTGTTCCGAGATTGCTTGGGGACAAGCAATTTTTGGAGGGGTGGATTGTCATGTCCCCTTTTTCATGGACATTGACAGGCTTGATGATTAGCCTATTATGCAACCTTCGTAGGCTGATTGGATGGATAGAGGGTCATGATGGAGATTGGCTTGGCTTTGATTTACATAATTCCTATAGTTGGCTCTCATTCAGGTTATTTCAGACACATTGGGCCTGAGCTCCTATTATTTAGGGATATTTGACATACAACAGAGCACCCTTGTTTTGATATGGTCATGTGCAGAATCACTCCCTGGTTCACCAGCTTCAGACGGTTCGAGGATCCGACATGTATTGAGGGAGATATTAATATTTGATTGATTTAATCAAATATTAATTATTTGGTCTAATTTTAAATTAGATATTAACTAATTATTAATTAATTAATTATTATCTCTAATTTAAAATTAGATATTAATTAATTATTAATTATTAATTAATTGGTCTAATTTTAAGACCCAAATTCTAATTTAAGAAGCCCAAGTTCTAATTTGAGGAATTCTAATTTTAGAAGCCCAAGTTCTAATTTGAGGAAATCTAATTTTAGCAAGCACACCTTTGGAAGGGTATAAGAGTTTCTCATGGGAGAGAGTTTGAGATTATGATTTGATTATTGATTTTGATATTGAAGAAATTCTTCTGTGAAGACTGAGCCAAGGGTTCCAGGATTCCATCTACAGTGGAGAACGTCAACTCTTCATTGTGTGCGATTCAGAGGCTGTGAAAGATCAGCCGATCTATTGCCAAACTGCATTGAAGAACATCAACTCTTCAATGTGTGCGATTTAGAGGTTGTGAAAGATCAGCCGATCTATTGCCAAATTGAGAGATAACTTCATCCAGAAGTTATCACAGAGGTACAGATTTGAGAGATAGCTTCATCCAGAAGTTATCACAAAATTTTAGGGTTGAGAGATAACTTCACACAGAAGTTATTACATATATTTCAGGTATTTATCTTTATTTAGTTTTGATCCAATAAATTATACAGATAGAAATATTTTGTATTAGAATAGTATATCTTTAGATCAGGTTGTTCAGCAATTAGGGGTTAAGAACAGACAGGTTGGCGGCCGTACTAAGTCCGTACAAGTCCGTTCAGATCCGTTCAGGCACCGACCTTGGCAGAGAGAGAGCTTCCAGTGACCGACATTGGTCGACTGAAGACCGACGTCAGCAGAAAGCCGATCGACAAAGACCGACGTCGGTGAGATATCGACCGACGACGGCATCTGTGTGTCGACACAGAAAGGCCGAGACCCTTGTAGATTCAGATTTCACTCCCAAATTTGCAAAGCCAGGGTTTTCAATACTGTATTTCATATTTTATATGCATAAGGGAGGATTGTAATTGTAATAGTTTAGAAGGACATCTTTTGTAATCATCTGAATGAATGATAAGATCTGTGATTTGTTTATGCATACTTGAATCTATTCTGCAGTCTGTATCAGTGATCAGAGCTTTATGAGTTTATATATTCCCTATTAGAAGGGGATATCACAATGGTATCAGAGCTTTTGTCTTTGGTATCAGAGTTTTGTGTCTTTCATATATCCCTATTAGAAGGGGATATTACAGTGGTATCAAAGCTTTTGTCTTTGGTATCAGAGTTTTGTGTCTTTCATATATCCCTATTAGAAGGGGATATTACAATGGAGGAATAAAATGTGATGAAGGGACTATAGGAGGGGATGGAACCATTATATGTGGAACCATGGGAGAATAAGGGAAGCCTTATTATGAGAATGACTTATGGGAGGAAAGGTAAAAGGTTTAGGAATAACTATAAGGTGATCTTTAAGGTGTTGTTGAAGGATGAAATAATGATCGGTGTGATGGGTGCCACATTGGTATTTTGTCTAAGGATTGAGGGGTATAAGGAATAAAAGTATCAATATATTATCTAATCTTGTGATAATGCATGGATGAATTATTATCTATGCTATGGAAGTAACAGATACACCTGTGAGTAGGCTTGGAGAATTACTCATAGGATGAGGTGTAACAAAAGTAGAAAGAGATTGGGAAGTCTCATCAGCCCATTTTTAGAGAAATAGAGCCAAATTAGGTAAATAAATCAAACCAACACCAATATAAGGTGATGGTGGGGAAGGAACTAGACTAGGCTTAATGGAAGGATCAATGGGATTAGAAGCAGGGATAAACTTAGTGATAGAGGGAGTAAAAATGGGCTTAATTATAGTGGGAGTAAGAATGGGCTCTAATGTAGGATATAATAAAGGAGGTGTGGGATATACAGGATTCCAAAAAAGGGTCACACGTATCTTAGGGTTTAAGGCACCTAGAAAATTGGTAAGGCCCAAACATAACACGATCCATGAGCATACTCATATGAGGTTATTTGGAAACTAGAGGTGTCAATACCATCTCTAACCTATGACAAAAAGGAAAATACTAAAATTAGGAACTATAAATGATGGAACATAGGAAGAATCATGAAAATATTGAAGCAAAGAAAAATGATAACAAATAATCTCAATATCACGGGCCTAAACAAGACTGCCTAAGAATGGATCGTCTAAGGTGTAACCATCATCATAGTCAAGTGTGTGAAAATCAATGATGTAGGTAGGGATGACTTTTTCATCTAATGAAGTGTGATGAATAAAATGTCGATTCTTAGTCAAGACAACAAGAATATCATCATAGGGTGGTTTTCAAGAATGAGGCTATAAAAAAGAAAGAAGTTGAGAGATAAGATGAGGTGAGAGATCAAAATTTTTAATCTTTAGGTTAATCTCATCAGGCTCATCATCATCAAAATCTAAGAGGTTAGGGTGAATATTCTCAATGATTTTGGGATGACCATTGTAACCTCAAGTGAAATTGATGGGAAAGTTGAATCGTTGAGACTCATGAAATTTAACACTAAGCAATGGTTTAAGAGTAAGAATATTGAAGACACCATGGTCTTAGAATTTTTCAAAATTTCAAGGGTTAGTGTCATCTTGAATCCTATATATGGTTCAATTGTGAGGGAATTTAATGCATTGGTAGGCATAAAAATCAATTTCTCTCATATGATGAGTCCACAACCTACCAAGCAAGATGTTGTTAGAGAGATGAAAGTTAAATATCATCACCTTCACATGAATGATGACAGGTGGGATGGTAATGTGAAGCCACACATAACCTAAAGGAAGCATTTTCCTTCTATCATATCCTTGGAATGTGCTACATGTGGATTTTAGATTATATTTAGAATATCCAAGGGTTTTGATAAAATTGAGTTTGACTTCTATGATGGCTTGATTTGTTAGCATCTGAGCCCCTCTCTATATCTCATGATGGCTTGTTATCATTTGAACATGTAAGTATGCTAGATTTTATATCTTGATTGACTGGAGATATAGTCTATTCTTATCAATCAATGCATGCTTGACTTAGTTATCACCTGTTTGAACACTAATGAATAGAGGAGGATCATCCACATGAATTAGATTCTCATCAAGAATCATAGAAGTGAAGGGAAATTTTAAGGAAAGAGAAGTGTCTATTATTTTGACAACATAGATGGAAATATTTCACATTATTATAACATGCTATCTTCAAATCTAGATAAGGTTACTTTGCATTCTACTAGGGGAGGACAAGGGATGTTCATTTCAAATATTAGTTTCATGAGATAATTTTTATGATGTGGAGAGGTCCTTATAAGCCCAAGAAATGGGATTTGGGATGGGATATTATTGAGTTCCATTATGGGATACCACTCATCATAACCCATGATAATGTTGTTAGAAATAGGTACATAGTGATTAAGAAGGTCCTTAGAAGTAGTAGCCAAAGTGCATTGGAATTTGTGTTGGTAATAAGGAGAAGGTTTAGAACAAGTTTGTAAATTATGTTGAGAAGGTGAATTAGTTGGTTCAAGTGTAGGTTGAGAGTTGGTAAAGGAAGTGTTGATAGAAGCTTAATTGTCATTAGTGTTAGGTAAAGAAGACAAAGGGATGGTAGAAATAGAATGGGAAGTGTTATCAAAAGGAGGAGTTGGAAATGGTTCATCAAAGTTTATAAGATCATCTTGCCCCAACTAATTTAAATGAGTTGGATAAGAATCTTAGATAACACAAAACATGTGAGACAATGGAGGAGTGTAGATAGGTTGAGGAATAATAAAAGCAACCACCCTTCGCATATTAGTCATATAGACCACATTCTCTTTAGAAGTGGGGTTAGAAAGAATTTATACATTATTGGTGGAAGGGGTGGGCTTTTTTTGGGTATCTTGATTAGATTTATGATTAGGAAGAGGGTCTTTATAGATATCCAAATGAGCATTAGCTTGATTCAAGGTTTGAGTTTAAGTATGTGTTTCATGCTATTTAAAAGAAATGTCATAGTCTTGTTATTGTTTTCAAATAGAATCATTATCAAAATTAGGACCAAGAATAAAATCCATAGGTAAATTATGAAGTTTCCTACATGTCTCATGAGAATGACCCCAACTAGCATGAACCAAAAAAACTTGTTGGGATCATACCAAGATTTGATAGGACAAGTGGGATCAAGTTCTTGTGGTAGAGGCCTAGGTAGGTGCTTAAGTAATTTAGCTAAGGATAAGGGTTTGTGAACATTTATGGTATTAGGTGAAGATAAATGAGGATTGGTATGTTGTTAAGAAGGGGGAGCTGGTTCCAAGGATTGGTTAGGAACAATAGTTTAAATAATGTGAATGGTATCATAAGAGTTTATGAAACCATCATTGGTAGCATTAAGATTTTTGTTATTAAGTAAGATACGAGGACTTGCAGAAGGTTGGGGTGGATAAAATTGATATATAAGGAAATATTGACATTTAGCTTGGTTAATGGCATCCTCCAAAGTATGTGGAGAGAGAGTGTGGACCTGATATTAAAACTTGGGAAAAAGAACATTGGTAAAAAGATGAAAAAGGTTATCATCAACCATCAATTATTCACATTTGTTGGACAATGTTTTCCACCTTTTAATAAAAGCTTGGGTAGTTTCATTTTAAAGTTGTTTACAATTTATAAGTGGGCCAAAGTAGTTTTGAGAAGATTACTAGTTTTGAACTCTTAGACTAGAGAATTTACTAAATCTTCCAAACTAGTAATAGAATGAGTTTTAAGTTGGTTATACCAATCTAAAGCATCACCTGTAAGAGTTTTGGCTAATAGTTTGGTAGCAACAAAGGTTTTCAATTTGACCTAATATTTATAGAGATTTCCAAATGTTTTGAGATGAAGAGTAGGATCAGTTGACCCATTGTAAGAAATTGTAAGGGTGATACCTCCAATATCAATATTATAAATTTGAATGGTAAGAGGCTCATTTTGAAGATGTTTAATTATATTTTTGACCAAAGGAGGTTGATGGATGATATTTTTATGGGAATATAAAAGAGGAGGTGGGGGAATATTTTGATTATGCATGCCCCAACACATTGGTTGATGATGATTTTGAAGGTGGAGAAGGTAATTTTACATTCTCATCATTTGATTTGTATAATGAGCTTGAAAAGTATTCATTTGATTAAGTGTTTTTAATAAGAATTGGTGGGTTTGATTATCATTTTTAGCATTAATTGAAGCATTATAATACAAAGGAAGGAGTGGCTTGGGTACCACTATTGGTGTTTATAGGAACTATGAGAATGTGAGGCACTAGTGGAAAAATTTACTTATGTGGCAAAAGATGGATTAGTGAAGGGATGAGAAGAGGAAGAACTAAAATAATGATTACCTTGGGTAGTAAATGATTCACTAGTGGAAGGATTAAGGAGAGTGGATCTTAGGAAGGGCCCACTAGATGTATAACCTATCATGTTATTGGATATACTAGGCATAGAGATGGGACAATTCAAAGAAGAAGAGGTCATGATATGAGAAGGGGCCATAATAGAGGGAAGAGGTTGAGAATAAAATAAGGTAGTACCTCTGAATCCATTTGATAATGTGGGAGAAGGTGAATGAGGCTCTTCAAATTGACCACTAATCACAAGGTGGTAAATAGTAGAAGGATCCTTTCCTCGATGTTGGGGAAATTTAGAGATAAATAAAAGCATTTTAGGGGTATACTCTAATTAAGGTTGATATTCTAGTGAGAAGAGAGGATTATTCTATAAATAAGAATGAGGAGGGGTCCCATAGTTCATTGTGTGAGTGGATATATAAATATTAATCTCATCTAGGAGAGGAGACCTACTTTGATTATGGGAGACCTTATGAAGGTTGGTAAAACACATCATGTCTATTAAATCCAAATCAATATTGTCTTTAAATAAAAAGTTCATGATGAAGGAGAATGACTAAACAAGGTAAGAGAGATGAAAAATTAGGGAAATAAGAAGTGACATCAAAATGTATAGAGTCAACTAGGTTGTCCTAGCATATAAAATAGGGTCTAAAAACTATGCATAGTTAACTAGGTTGACCTATCATAGTAGGTAGATGCTGAAAAAGTATACAGGGTCAACTAGGTTGACCTAGCACAATAGACATGGAAAAATAGACAGTATATAAGAGATCGTGTAGACAAAAATGACTATGTACTAAGACCAATTTTTTTTTCAAGTACTTAGGAAAGTAAGAAATTAAATGAAACACGCAATCAATTGGATTAATGAGGCTAATCCAATTAAGGACCACAACACAAAACTTTACACCAACACTGGTTAATGCAAGTTTTTTCAATACAACAAATAATTGAGCAAAGAACAAGTAATCAACTTGGAAATTAAAATCTAAATAAGCGGTCAAACTAAATATTATTAGATTATTAGAGTATAATTTTAGGTGTGATAGTAAGTTGGTTGTAAGCAAGGAACTAGAAAGAAATCTTAGGATGGTTTTAAGAAATTTTGGATGAAAGGGATCTATATTGGCAATGGTACTAGCTTGGTATTGGGGCCTACACCCTCATTTCACACACCATAGTGATAAGGGTGTTGGGTGCTTAGCCAATATATACAATTAATCACGTGTTTATAGTTGGCCAAAAAACCAAGTTGGCTTCCCCCTTGGTGATGAAATCCAAGTAGGTAGGTCTTCGGTAGACAATTGTTAAAATGTTTTTTAAGATTTTATGATTTAGTAGTGTGTGAATAAAAGATAAAATATTGACAATAAATGGTATATTGAAAACCACATAATTAGACTATGTGATCTATTCTAAGAATTCAAGTAATAAGAAATGAAAGTGTGAGATAATTACTAGCATATAAGGGTTAATTTCAACTTTGAAACATAGTACAATGTTGATTTAGTTGATAGTGTATGCAAAGTATACAAAACAAGGTTGATAGGGTCACCTCTATACTATGGAAGCAAAAAGTTTGAAAGTGAACTACATCAAAAAAGTTTACCTAGATTTCTAGACTACACATAGAATATAGAACTACATCGATAGGGTCAACCTAATTAACTATACAAGAGTAGTTCTAAAGACTATAAATAATGAAAAATAGAACTTTACCAAATGCTAGAAATGATAAAGAAGGATAGAAAGGAACCTTGGTGGGTTGGAGGATGTAGAGAAGTGAGATTTTTGTTGAAGAACCTTGATTTATACTTTCAAATTCTGCTAACTATGTCAACTAGGTTGACCAAGCTTTGCAAAAACCTATTGCTAATAGTCTAAAAATGTACAGGGTCAATTTAGTCAACCTAATATGTTGAACTTGATGTCTAAAAGTGTACAAGGTTGACTGGGTTGACCTAGTAGTCTAAATTGGAATTTTCAAAAGCTTACATAAATAGAATAGAGTCATTTTGATGTGAATGTATGTTAAATATACGCACAAAAGTCAGTACTATGTCGATACAATTGACCCAACATCACAAATATATGAAAAATAAAATGATGAAATAAGTGAAGAAAAACCTACAAGGGTTAGATTCATGTCAGGTTCACCAGAATGTATTCAATCATAAATGCATCATGTCTATAAATCAATCTTAACTTAGAGAAGATATATCATACCATACACTTCTAATTGGGGATACATTTATTACGTGGGAACATGACCAAAATGGGGATCCACTAGACTTAATTATGGGATCACTTATCACAATACATGATATTAGAGATGGTTCCAAAGCCTCCAATCTAACATAATCATGCAATAAGCCTAAGGGGGTCCTAAGTTTTGATATTTCACCTAAACTAATAACAATTAAATCTAATCTAGTGCTCACCAAAACTTGATGTACAAAGTGGGGGTTAGAAATAATAAAACTAGACATGCATAGAAGACATACATTCACATTAATGTATACAGAATCCTAATACATGGAAGAGAAGTACAAATTTATATGTATATACTCTTACAAAGAAGAAACAAAGTTAGGAATACTTACCTTTGAAGATGAACCCACTAAGACTCAATATCTCCCTTGGCCAAGGTGCTTCACAAGAGTTTGTTGTGGTATGTAAATATGACAAAGACATATTAAATTTACAATACACAACCTATCAATGCATCTAAAAGACTTCTCCACAAGATAAGATCCATATCTCCAAAGAAAGTATGGAACCCTAAGCTTTAATTCTCAAGTAGAATTGTTAATAAACCAATGTTCATTTGTTCTTACTTATTCTTCTTCTCATAATAAATGATGGAAATGAACTTATATATATAGGCATATTTGACCCTAAACCCTTCCAAAAATCCTGATCGATAGGGTCAACCCAGTTGACCTAGCACAATTATGAATAATTATTCACTAGGTCATGAGCTAGGTCAGCCAAAGGCTAAACTAATTCCTAAGTGAAAATAACCCAAAATTGTACAAGGTCAACCTAGTTGACCTAGCACAACCAACTAACAAAAAAGGGATTAAAGTGAGGAATAGGAGGATAAAATGTAGCAAGTGACTAGAAAGGGTACAAAAAAGAAGAACAGGCTTAGGGATAATGATTTTAGGAGACAAGTGTGTAAATAACAAGTGGTAAAAGGGATAATAATCCTATGAAGCACCAATGGTTTGCCCACCCCTTTCTCGATGCAACCCTTAAGGCATACACTCAAAGAGATGAGACTCGATGGGTTTCTTCAAGATACAAAGTGTCAATAATCAATAAAAGTTTTAAAATATTATGTGTATATAGTTTTCACTCAAAAAAATCATAGTTTTCACCACGAAAATGCTCAATTATGATGTCTGTTATTTTAATTCCAATTCATCTAGCCTCTTCTTTAGTGAATTTTTAAAACCTCTCCTTCAACCATCATTTAAAATCTCTCTACCTAGGTATCCTTCTCAGCATGTTTCAAAAATTTCAATCCATGCTCACCACACCATTGTTAGTAAAGGTTCCTATAAAACCATTAGAATATGCTAATTTTTATTACTGTGTAAATTATAATCTAATTTTAGGATGCAAACAAAACTATGGAATAATTTGAGTATTGATTATGTTCAAATTATTGATTATACATTGAAAAATAGACTTAATTGTACATATCATCAATTGTTATTATATGATGAAACGGATTCAAACATAACAAGATTCAACTGCACAAGGAACAAGTACAAAATATATTCAAATAACCATGAATCAATCTTTATATTAATCTCTCATCATTTGGGACTCTTATCCATTCAATTTTATCACTATTTAAAGAGATTAAAAATCTCTATCATTTCACATTCTATCCTTTCAATTCTTACCTCAAAGGAGTCTTTTTATATTCTACATATTTTTGGTATACATATAGAGGGTGAATACATAAAAAATGATATAAATTATAGAAATGACTATATTTCACACACTTGTCATTCATATACACTCTGTAATTTTACAATCCTATTTTACCATTGACCGTTTCCATTTCTTGATAGATTGAACATGAGTATACAATTATTTATTATGTATAATATTTCAGAATTAAACCATGAAATAACTATGAATGGTAATATATAGTGTTACCTCCTTGAAATAACAAAACCCCTATAGCATAGTTAATAGCATTCATTTCCACTTGAACAAGTGATTGTAAGTTAGGCAAAGCTAATACTAGATCACAGTTATTCTTGTGTTTCAACATATCAAATGCATATTGTTACTTATTACCCTAAATAAAAAAATTACCACTTGTTTTCATGACATGTAAATATGTGGCTTTGGAATATAATTTTTTGATGAACTTCCTCAAAAAATAAATTGCACCAACAAATATCTTTGTTTTGGTCACATTAGAAGATTTTGGCCAATTCATGATGGCTTCTACCTTTATTATATCAATCCTAGATTCCCCATCTCAAACCACATGCTCCAAGAAGATAAGTGATTGTTGATCAAACTCACATTTCCTCTCATTGAATAGTAACTTTTTCTCCTTCAAAACATGAAAATTTCATTTTAGATTATCAATATTATCATCAAAAGTATTGATAAAAACAATAATATCATACAAATACATAATAAAAAAAGAATCAATAAATGACATAATTACTTCATTTATCAACAACATGAAGGTATCTAATGTATTACATATCAAAAAAGGTAGAACCAACCACTCATACAACCCTTGTCTTGTATTAAATGTTGTCTTCCAAATGTCTTCTTACTTAATTTTCACTTGGTGATACCTAGATTTATAATTAGGATTAGTAAAATACTTAACATGCTAAAGTTGATCAATAATAACATCAATCCATGGAAAAGGGCACCTATTATTGATGGTTATTTTGTTAATTGCTCTATAATTAGCACACATTCTCAATGAACCATATTTCTTAGGTACTAAAATAATAGGAGAACCATATGGAGAAGTACTAGGATGGATTACACCTTGAATAATTAAATATTTTCACTATTGTTTTAAATCATTGGAATCTTTCAAGGAATAATATAAAACCTAATATTTGGAAGCAAGTTTTCTAATAGAAACTAAATTTCATGTTCAATAGGCCTCACTAGTGGCAACTTCGTGGCCTTATGGAAAAACTCGAATTATTGCACCAACTTTGTCATATGATTTTTTTAATTTTTAGTAAACATGCTAAGATAATTTTTATGTGAAACCACTTATTTATATTCAATATCTCTCAAAATAAGTAAACCAAACTTCCTACTTGAATTAATAAGCCTTTTAGCTTGAGAGGATCTTACCAAAGAGATTTTATAATCACCTTTATAGGATTTAATTTTGTAGCTTTTTCCATCATTCAAAAAACAATATTCGTTGACTCTCCTCACAAATATATCATCATGGATATACAAGTAAGGGCTAAAAAAAACTACACCACATATATCAAAAGGCACAACATCCACTTTAACTTCATCAATAAAAAGTGCATTAATACCAAACTTAACTTTACATTTCTTGGTCTCCTTGATGGCTACACCTTTATTTACCCAACTCAAATAATACGAGCTTAGATGTTTGTAAGTCTTTGTCCCCTATTTGTCTACCAACTCCTTTCTTATCAAATTTTCTTATGATCAAGTATCAAAAAGAGCATTTACTTTTGTTTTATTCATCTAAATTTGAATTTTGAAAAAATTATAAAGTTTACTCTCTTATGAACCACTACTACCCAAACATATGTCTCTATTTACATAGGTATAACATAAAGTCTCATCCACATTAGAGTTGAAACCAATATCTTCACCTTTGAGAGAGGGCATAACCTTAATTATTGTTATTGTTTTTAAATAGGTGAAATTATTCATGTAGCTTCCAACATTGATCATTGGAATGAATATCAACATCACAATTCCCATAACAAATTTTAGTATCATTCTTAGAAATGGAAGTAACATTACACTTATCGTTTCCTTTACCTTTCCCTTCTGCTTCAAATCACATTATTGTGTGGAAGTGCTTTGAGAGGTATCTAGAGTCTTCTTGTCCATCTCAAGTGGTGAGCTTGAAAGAAAGCCTTATTTACATCCATAGGCTTATCTAAGAATATGGGTATTCAAATTATTGTTAATTCCACCAACATACTTCTTTAATATGCCATGATCCACTATATATTTGCCCATTTGGACAGCCTTCTTTTGAAACTCACTTGTGTACTCTTGCATGCTTTGGCCTTGCTTTTACCTAAGATATTATTAATACATGGACTTCTCTTCCTCATAATATATAGGATAAAAATGAATCTTGATTAACGTCTTAAAATTATATGACTTAGTAATAGGAGAAAGTTTCTTAAAAATCAATATATGAACATAAGTATCAAACCAAGTTAAATAATGATTGGTTAATTTTCACCTAGAAAAATAAATTTGTTGGCTCTCATTAATTTGATGCAAACTAAAGTATACCTCTATTTGGACTATCCAATGGTCTACCCTCTTCACATTCACATCTCTATCATAGGGATAATCTCTATCATTGCCTCAAACTTAAATGGAGGTAGAGCTTGATTAGCATGAGGCTACTCTTCCACCTTATGATGCTCAATATCATCCTCCTTATTTACTTTTAGAACTTACAAAAAAAAACCAAGATTCTCCATGATAATAAACATGGTGGAATTACTGGCTAAATTTTTTTCTGAGGGAAAAATACTAGATTTTGGTTAACAGTGTTGGGACAAAATCCCTCTCTTATTCGTAGGCATAGCTACCTTTATTGAAAAAAGGATGTGGAAAACTAAACTATTTACAACAAAAATGTTTTCTATATGAGGGGTTTTACTTTTAACCCAAATGTATGGAAAGGTGGTGAATAAAGAGAAATATATAGGAAAGAAAATGGGGAGGAAAAGGACAACTCTAGATAGCCAAACACATAAACTTACTAGAATAATCTCAGAGTTAAAATTTCAGCAAAATAAATCTTTATCATGGAAATGAGATGAGAAAGCCAAATTTTACACATACAAATAAAATACATACACCAAAAAGATTGAATGGTTTAAAATAAAAACCTTGAATTTCCACATGAAAATATATATAAACTCTATTTTTTTTATCTCACCAAGGTTGCACAATAACAAAAATGTCTAATACAAATTCAAAAGAAAACCCATAGTGAATTTTTTGAATTGATTAACTATCTAACATTGAAATTTAGAAACTTTTAAAGAAGTAGAATAGAAAACAATAACATACACACATATATTATCCATCCAAAATAATTTATGGCACAATGTCTACAAAATTCACTTTGTATTGATTCTTCAAGGAGTGAAAAACACAAACTCTTTCTTCTATTCTTGCCAAAAAAATTGTAAAAAAACCCTTGAAATGGCCTCAAAACTTGTATTTATAGGTTAAAATGGTGATTATGGGGCACAACCACCTTTTTTGATATTTAAGACTCCTAAAAATTCATGTTTTCAAAAAATCATGTTTGTAAAAAATCATAACTTGAAAGTTATAAAAATGCAATGAAAATTTTGCTTGACTTAAAACTTGTAAAAGTGTTATTAAAAAAACATGTAACTTGAAAATGGTGAAAGAGACATTGATAAATTACAAGTTTGATAGTCAGTAAATTTTATATGTAATTTTCTCATCTTCTTGATCGATTACGATTTATACTTATTCTTCTTCTTGTTTGCTTTGTTAAATATTTTTCCTATATTCATCAAAATTCTTCATAGTTTCTTTGACTCTATCTTCCTTAGGTCACTCTGAATGCATGGAAAAAATTTACACATCACAATGAAGATCAATCATTTTATGTGAAACCCATTGAAGCTTCTTTAGATATTTATCAAAATTGTCAAGAGAGACTTGATATTTGACAAAATTCTTGATTGACTCATAGTGAATGCTGATTTAGGGATCATTTCACTTTCTATCAATTATTTGAATTCTTCTACAATTTCTTTCACTATAAGAACTATTATGTTATCATCTAAAAATGAACAAGGAAATTTCTCAACTGTTTCATATATGTCACTTATTGCATCAAATACTATTGATTGAGATTCAATGATTTTTTTTCACACATTCTTCAATAATGTGGATTTGAAATTAGGAAACACCTAGGAATTCTGTGAGATTTCTAATATCTCTCAATTTTAGGACTTATTATGTGGAAAGAGCATCTAGATCAAATCAAAAAAAATCTACAATTTTTGGTATCATATGTTTCCATTTTTTATATTCAATTTCATATTTGTCTTCAATTTCCTTTGCAAGGTCATATTCAGATTGAAATTCATTATAATTATTCATGGCATCATTTATTATTTCATTTCCTCTATGAATCAATTTCTCATACCAATCTTTAGTTACTTTTCCCAGCTATCTAATTTCCTTAGACACATTCAATATCTCTACTTTTGAAATATGAGGACCAATGCTAGATGAGGAAGCTTGAATTGGTTTCACTAACTTTTGAACAAAAACGGTGAGTTGTTCAACATTTTATTTTAGTTTCTCCTTAGTGGCCTTATCTTGGTCCATTTTTTACAAAAAGAGTGCCAACTAAAGATTGCACATTTTCTTTGACTTCCTCCTGAATAGATTTACCTAGATGTACCTTTGATGTTTGGTAATTTGTAGCACCGACATTGTCATTATTTTTTTGGAAGGTGAACTATGAGCTAAACATATCTTTCTCCTTGCTCATTTTTTACTATCCTGGAAACCATTTTGGGTTTCTTTATTACATAAGGACCATGGGTGGTTAAAACACTAAAATCAATTTCCTGAGGTTACACTATCTTCTTTATTTTTTTACTATTTCATTTAGCCAATCATTATTTTATGTATTAAGTGATTGTTGTATGAGTGGTGGCTCTATTTGAGCTTGAATCTCATAATAAGGAGGTGGAGTTACTGATGAGGCCATTTAATGCCTCATTATATCAATAAACAACACCATTCTCTCTTGCATAAAACATGTTTTAAAAGTGGACTTAGATGTAGTTTAAGAACTTATGCTTATTTTAGAGTGAAATATAGGATAATATCTAGTATATTCTTTAGATGTCATTGTAATTTATGTTGTTTCTATTTTTAACAAATTATTGGGGAAAGATGCCAAATGTTATATATGTAGTCTGAAGTGAATCATCAATGTAGATATCAAAGTTTCAAGTGATCAAATATAAAATCAAGGATAACCTTCATGCAGCTCTAGAGATCATTAGTAGCTATAGACTCACAATATTCATGTAGCTCTGAATATCCTAACTAGCTATAGAGTCCAATATAAATCATCTTTAGATTTATTTAGTTTCTCCTGATAAGAATGTAATATTTATGTGTAATCACCTAAAAATGAAAATTGAGTGATAAACGTGCTACTTGAGACCACCTATACCTAAATTATCCCTAGACCTATCTTAAGTCCTATTTTCACACTTATCCAGCCTTCGTGCAAGCTAAAATTATCCTTAAACATCCCTAAAGTAGTCCTAGACCCTCATCTTGACATCTTAGCCCCTAGTGCCTCAAGTTATACCACATGGACACTAGTGCCATAATAGGGATAGTAGTGTCACATGGCACTAGTGTCCTAATTTTGGTGTTATTATACTTTCCCTCCTTTTTCTACCAATGGATATATTTTAAAATCTAAGACCACCTAGGTTTGGCATAAACCTCTTTTAAAAATTGCACAAACACCAAAATAGTATATATATATATATATATATATATATATATATATATATATATATATATATATATATATATATATATATATGACTTGAATAGTATATATACATGATTTTTAACCCTCTAACCACTATATATAAATCAAATGTAAATTACACATACAAACTCTGAACAAGTTGTACACAATCAAGGTTATCAATTCCTATTCTTCCCTACTTCTACATAAAACCATCTACATCATTTCTAAGCTTAGATTCCTCAAGTTTCTAGTCTCAAGAAAATTCAAAGAACTCAAGTAAACATTCATAATATATTTACTTGCACTTGCACTAGCACTTAGGTGGGGAGAGCTACATCAGTCTTGATCCCTCTACAGAATATTGGTATGTAGGTAAATCTCATTAGAATGGGGTGTTGAGGATATCTAACCTACCCCACTAACAACAAAATTTACTTATTGTATCAATTAGATGGCTTAAAACATGAAGGATTGAGGTTTATACATAAAATCAGTCAATATAGGTCATCTATAGAGATCAAGAACTTGTGCACATAAGAATAGGCTTGACAGCTCTAGACATAAGTACACCTATAAGTTCAAACTAGTTTTTCATAAAGGAAACTACCGTCAAAATAGGGAGAATAGCACCACATGACACTATTTTATAATTAGGGCACTATTGTATAGGAAGGTTTTTGACACCTGGATCCTATTTGTGACCTTTAGACTAGGCTTTGCCTCAATTTACAACATCTATATCTCCCATTTTAGTCATTTTCTAGTTAATTAATTACCATTATTTATTGTTATTTTTAAAAAGGTCAAATTAAGTCAATTCTATTATAGATCAATGGCTATATTTATTTCATATTTCTGCCTTGATTTACTGTACTCAACCCCTAAACTACATAGGATTTACATACCTCTAAGTCCTAAAAAGTTAAAACATTTGGTGAACCTAACTTCAAATACTGCTAAAACCCTAACCATATATGCTCTTAGGGTTTGTTTCCTTTTATTTTATATGCTCATATATTAGTTATAAAATATTAGGTTTGTTTCAATATTTAAGTCTTGAAATATTTCATAGAGTAAATTTATTTAAAGGTTCAAAATGTACAACAATTTATTTTCCTACTCCCCAACCTACAATGGCAGAATTCAATAATCATTTTAATGAAACTGATAAGAGATAATTGAAGTATTTTATTTTTAAACATTCAGATATGTAATATGACCTTCTCAATATTATCCATGAATAAACTCAAAAATCAAATAATGGTAAATCTTATACTCCCCCAGATAACAACATTGTTACACTTACTTTAGGGCCAACTCATCTTGTATAACAACCTATTTTAACTCAATAACCTTTGATTCTAGATACACCTCCTATGTATAGTTCCTCCTATTCAAATATATAATGCCTTATGCATCATATTCATTCTCTATAGGCTAATGTATTACATATTGATCAAGGAGCTACTAGGCTAATGTATTACATCATGATTTTTTACATAAACCTTTGGCACATCACATAGCAGAAAATCCTTTGCCATCTAGATTTGTGGCACCTAGGCTTACATTGTATGATGGTAAGGGTGACTTAGAGCACCATCTATGAGCTTTACATACACCATGTTTGGACTACATGTCTAATTATTGGATCCTTACTAATTTGTTTCCATTTAGTCTAAAGGACTATGCCTTATAATGGTTCTATGATTTATTAAATCAAACTATCACTGTATTCAATCCATTGGTAGATATGTTTTAGCACACTTATTAATTAAAATTAGTGATAATATATCATAGGCTCAAGTAGTATAACTAAAACAAAAATCTAATGAGCTTATTGTAGAATATGTCTTGTGATATAAAACTATATTGGAAAATATGACTAGCCCCATGACAGATAGAGAGCTCCAAGATGTATTCAAATAGAGCTTACTACTAGCATTACATGAAGCTATCTTGTTCAAGAAGTTTCTAATCTTCATAGATTTATGCCACAGTGAAAGAAAGGGAAGTCAAGCTTCTCTATATGGGTAAACTAAAGTATAAAATTGGATCAAAATCAACTACTAAGAGTTGTAGTAAGCCTCAATATAAAGTAAGAACCACTAAAAATAAGAGTGATCCATTGACCATAGTTAATACAACTTCAAAGCCATCTCCTCACCTATTTTTTTTAGATCCTCCATGGAGAGTTTTCACCAACATTATAGAATCACCAACACATGTTTTAAAATATCTCTTAGAGTGCAATGTCATATCTCTCCCTTCCATCAAATAGGTTGATATGACATGAGCTCTTCTAAAAAATTATGATCCTAATGCAATTCAAGAATATCATAGGTCATTAGGCCATACTACAAACTAATGCATGAACCTAAAACATAAGATACAATATTTGATATAGGCCAACATAATTGATGTGGGGACAACCATAAAGGCACCCAAAGTTCAACAAAAAAAATCTAAGACATTGAAAATATTTTTAGATCCATTTTCAAAACATATAATAAATAAGGTAGGGGCACTTTAGTTATTCACTACACATATCAGACACATCCACCACTATCATCATATCACACTACTATAGAGGATGCACACCCCATACATAATAACATTAGTGTGTATTATACTACAGTTCCAACTAGACCACTCATCATTTTCTTAGAATAGGAGATTGTTGATGATGATTGAAATTTATATGCACTCTTTATACAAGCCTACATAGATCATCATCCTTTTTAAAGTCTTATGGTTGATAATGGGTCAAGTATTAATATGTTTAATATCACATTACTACATTTGGGGTATTAAAATTAAAATATTTTTCCTACTGACATAATTATTCATGGTTTTAGTGGCCATGTTCGAAGCTCCATTGGAGAGATTATCCTTCCACTATAGGTTGGACCATCACATGTGGTCACTAGATTCTTAATATTACCTAGTACAGACACATTTGACATGTTATTAGGTGAGCCATGGATACAATAGCTATAAGCCATCCCATCCATCATACACAAATGCCTCAAATGTATACATGCTAATTAAGTGATCATAATTGAGGGTATTTCATATGAGTATCTTCTACCTATCTCACAAACAATTACACCATAGTTACTAGTTACATATCTGAGCATAGTTATTATCAATACACCATAGAGTTTAGTTATCTACCAGTGTAGATGAGGTATAATCATATAGTATTACCAGATATGCATACTTTCCCACAAAGACCATTATTAGAGAGATCCCTACATCAGAGATATGTTGTAGATTATAAAGGACATCCATTTACTCATTTTATTCTAAGATTAGTATTATTGAGTTCTCAAATCTATCGGCATAAGGAACCCATGCCAACTATATAATTTTATGCCATATGGGTCCCTAAGACCCCTATAGTTCACAAGACACCACAATCAGTTTCATAAATTCTTAGCACCACTTCATAAGCAATGCCAATTATAAATCACTTATTACAATAGGTTCTAAGACCTCAATTATATTTTCATACAACATGTATGATCACCATTCCTTTATTTGACATAGACCACATTGATAGTGTGTCTCCCATGAGAATCATCGATTAGTATTATTCTTCCCTTCTTGTACATACTTTCCTTATTTATTAATCCTTGTATATAATTTCATTTCATGTTGTTTGTACATAGATTATATCCATAAAATACAAAAATAATATAATATGTCAAAAACATAAAAACATTCAAATACTTACTTAGAAGATAAAATTATAGATTGTATACATTACCATGTTTAAATTTCTTATATTTTTTAGACACTACATATGTTATCTATCTTAGTATAGTCAATTTTATCATATATGCATGCTTTAGTTGTTCTTGTCGAGTGATTTTAAATTACAATAGGACTCAGGTCCACTATATCAATCTAGATTTATTGTTATTTACCCACTGGGGGCATATACATAGATACATAGGTTTTTCATTCGATACATTCAACTATTTGGGGGTATCCTATACATAGTTTCAATTTACAGGTTACATATTTTAAAACTCTACATCATATATTTAGCATTATTATATCTTTATATTGATCATGCTACACCTTAAATTTTTTGTTGGCTACTACTACTTTAGACTCAACTTATGTACATCTTAGCTCTTATATAGATTTGTACCAAATATTCATGCATGCTTTCTTTTCTATCTTTCCTAGTTTAGACTTGATT
Source organism: Torreya grandis (assembly GCA_037957365.1). Taxonomy (NCBI): domain Eukaryota; kingdom Viridiplantae; phylum Streptophyta; class Pinopsida; order Cupressales; family Taxaceae; genus Torreya; species Torreya grandis. The sequence continues at coordinate 2,335,922 of JARHVA010001066.1, read as the reverse complement.
GTGTCTCTATGCTTATTTTATTTGAGGGCATTTGAATATATCATCTCTCTATAGATTTATGCCACTTATTTTCATTATATGTATGCTTTGGACATGTGCCCATGTCTTTGTGTGTGCCTTCTAGATTGTGTATGTAGAAATTTGAGCATGTCCTTCCATGTGGATCTAAGCCAACTTGATTATTATTTGTGTATGTATACATTTAAACATGTCCTTGTATGTATTTTTTTCTAAAATTTAGTGACATGTGCCCATGTCCCTTGTACTATGGCCCCTTTACCTACTTTACATGCCTCATGTGTATTATATGTATGCTTTATTGTATTCATCATTACTATGACACTTGTCTCTTGATTGTTACACACTTCAATTTTAGATTCCATGAGTGATCTCATGTATCTCCTCTTCCTACTTGGGTGTCATGATGGACTTCATGCCCAATCTCCCTAAGTGGATAATCAGTTATTACTTAAATTTGTTGTAAATATACATTGTTATATCTATCTTGACAACCTTGTAAATGCTAGACCTAATATACATCTCACATTAAAAACTTATGTTTAGATTATATTACATTATGATGTTATGTATGCACATTATAATAGTTTATTATGCATATATCATCTATGATCCAACTAACACACATTTTACAGAGCTTTTTATTTTTAGAATAGTTCTTGCATAGGTAAAACTCCTCTCAAAAGAGTGGACATTCATATGGGATTGTCATAGAGATCAGGTTATTTAAATGTACTCAGAGTATAATTTTTAGCACACTGGCTCATAATATATAAATTAGACTCAAGAAAATATATTAAAAAATAGTGACATAAAGATCAATTATAATGACATATAAATCAAAATAGTCAGATATTAGCACCTAAATTGGGACAATAGTGTCACATGGTTCTACTATCCAAGATATGGTGCTACTATCCAGTAGCCTTAGTTTCAAAAAATTCTAGGTTGGTTAGAAAAGTACATTAGGTATAGTCTATATTTGTAGAGGTTCAATTATAGATTACTAGTTTTGGCTCAGTTTATCTCAGATTCATACCAGTTTGCTCAGATTGGAGGCATCATGTGTGACATGATCATTCCCATTTCATTTAAAATAATAAAATATATACTATTACAACTCAATCAAGAATCCATATGCTCATATACTAGATTTGGGGGCATGTACATGACACATTATTTATATATGCTCACTTATACACGAGTTGATTAGATAGAATGAAAAAATATGTGTCATTCTCTACATTGTATATATCAAACACCATGTTCTAATTTACACACTAGATTCATGCCTTACTCCATCTATAGTGGTTGGAATTCTTGAGCGGTTATAGAGCTAACATCTCTAGTTACACATTTTGAGGTAGATAAGGTAGTTTCAATTTTAGATGCATTACCCACGGGTAGGTAATGATGGAGTCATAGCCTAATTGATTTATTGATCCACCTAAAAGAGAGGGTTGGACACACCATTATTCTAATCTAAGCTATTCATATGTCATGATCCACTAAGTAGAGGTGGGAAATGATGGAGTCAAAACTAGATAGAGTTCTTGAGCCACCCACATGAATTGAGCAAGCCATTAGCTCAATATAAGATATTCATAAATTTATCACTATATACATACACACATGTAGGTTTTCACCAAGTTTATGTATTGGTTCACATACCTAATGAGGTGTATTCATTCTTTTCCTCCCTCTTATCTCTTTACTCATTTTTATCTTTTTAGTCAGTTTTATCTCTTTATTCAGTTTTATCTCTTTACTTAGTTTTATCTTTAATTTCAATATCTCCTAAGGATTGATATATGCACATTTTATTTATAGGACACATAATAGAGCATGCTTCACATACTCAGATCTAGATTCACAGGCTTCACTTCTTAGATAAGTCTAAGTAATCTTCTTTTCCTTTTAACCTTGTCATTTCACTTTTCTACATTTTTAGAATAAAGCGGGGGAATATAATCACCTAAAAATGACACTTGAGTTCTAAGAGTGATACTTGAGACCACCTATCCCTAGATTATTCTTAGACCTATTTTAGGGCCTATTTTCATACTTATCCATCCTTCGTGTGGATCACATGCATCCCTAGACATCCCTAAAGTAGTCTTAAACCCTCATCTTAGCTTCCTGGTGCGTAGTGCCTTAAGTTATGCCACCTTGACATTAATGTCATAATTAGGATAGTAGCACCACATGGCGGTAGTGTCCCAATTTTGGATCTATTGTCTATTCCTTATTTTGTCTACCAATGGATATCTTTTCAAATATAAGACAACCAAAGGTCATCCTAGACCCATTTTGAGACCTGCACAAGCATCAAAATAGTATATATACATGACTTTTATCCTTATAACCCCCTAGATGGAAATTAGATGAAAATTACATGTAAAAACTTAGAATAAATTATTCATAGTCAAAGCTATCAATCCTTATTATGCACTAATTATGCATACAACCATATACAACATTCATAAGATCATATTACTTAGGTTTATAGTCTCAAACACATTCAATGCACTCAATTCAACCGTCATATTAGCTTCACTTGCACTTGAACCAATACTTAGGTGGGGATAACTATATCAGGCTTGATCTCTCTTTGGAGTATTGATATGTAGGAAACTCTCATCATAATAGGGTGTTGAGGATGTCCAACCTACCCCACTAACAACATAATTTATTGTTTATATCCTAGATGCTCTAACAACATGGAGGATTAGGTTTTACACATAAAATCAGTCAAAATAGGTCATCTATAGAGATATATAACTCATGCATGTAGGAATAGGCTTGATAGATCAAGACACAAATGCATCTAGAAGCTTGAAATAGTTCTAATAAAAGGACACTATTACCAAAATAAGGAAACTAGCACCACATGACACTACTATACAATTAGGGTACTACTATCGAGGAAGGATTTTGACACTTAGATTCTATTTTTGACATTTAGACCAGCCTCTGCCTTAGTTTTTAGCCTCCATTTCTCCCATTTCATTTATTTTCTAGATAATTACTTATTTACATTATTTCTTATTATTTCTATTACAGAGCTTTGGCTATATTTATTATAAATTTATACCCTGATATACTATACAAAGCCCCTTAATTACATAGGATTTACATACCTCTAAGTCCTAAAATATTATAGCATTATGCATGATCATATAATACATACAAACACTTTTGTATCAACCAAAAATAGGTAATGTGTTTTTATGTTGCTTTGTTTGATGTTTTGGTATGTGAATGTATAAGGACAGATTTGATAGGTTCTATAAAATATAAAAAATAGTCATAAAGAATATATTTAATCATGAATTTAATTTTATATTTAGATTGCTCTCAAAAAAATAGACAATTTCAAAAAATAATCATCTTGATCCAAGCTCGTATGTAAATAATATGAGTATTTTAGTGGGCACAATCAAAGATCTGAAGTTCAATAGTCAAACTCTAGAGTACAATAATCAACCTCTATAGTACATCAGACCAACTCCAAAGTTGCACATAATTATATTCTAAGATGCTAAAAACTTATTGTGAGGTTTGGTACACCAAAATAAGAATTCTATAATATTTTTGAACATGTTTTATAGACTTCTTACGTATAGAAATTCTATAAATGAAAACTTCCAAAAATAGACATCACCACACATCAATAAATACATAGTTTAGCAAATATAGAAATATGAAGGAAAAGAGTCTCAAGAAATGAATTTTATATATTTTTAGAAAGTGTTGTATTTATGAAAATAGGTATTTCTAAAGAATAAAAGATATTCATAGTAATCCAACTACTATAAATATCTTACATATCAAAGTTATTGTAAGAACCAAATTTGTTATTTTTTATTTGTTATCCTAGAACAAGAATTGGTTTTTAAAATGATTTGCTATATTGTTAAGAATAAAAAATGAGTTCTAAACTAATTTTTTAGGTTATTATGATTAGAAAATTAGTTCTAAATTTATTTGTTAAATTTGTTACTCTCCAACCATAATTTGTTAAAGAAGTTGTATTATAAATATAACCTTATTATCCATTGTGAGAGTTAAAAAAGTTAGGAGTGGTTAGTGGAAGAGTAGAGGAATTAGACTAATCATGGATTAAGCATTTTAATATTATAAATAACTTCTAAAATTAATGAATATTTTATTTTCATGAAGATTTAGGTATTGATCTACAACATGTTCTAAGGGAGAGCAAGGGCCCACTCAATCATAAACCAGGATTGATTTTATGATATTTTATGTTTATGTTATTATTATATAATATTTTCAAAGTATTTATCTTAAGTGTGAGTATATTTATTAGACCTATAAGATTGTGTGTTAATGGGTGTATTTATATTTGATTTATTTTCAACATTTCAATTTCAATCACTTCTTTTTGAAGCATTTACATTTTAGCAACAGAGATTAAAGTGTGTTTCTATTTTATGTATGTACATTTATGAAAATAGATTAAGGGTGTGTGTATTTTAAAATAAATTTCAATTTTAGTGTGTTTTTTTAAAGACATTGTCAATTAAAACAAGAGTGTTTATTTCACAAGCATTAAAGTAGATTTTTATTCAAGTAATTAGATTAGATCTTTAGGAGTAAATGATTAATAATTCCCCTTATATAGATAATTGTTGGCCTTATTATTTATAATTTATTATAAAATATAATTGGACTCCAACCTTATTTTTATATGACATCAACTAAACTTAGTTGATAAAATGAAAATATTGACAACACCCATCATTTTTGGCATCATTTTCAGGGACTTCAAGGTGTTAGTAAAGTATAAATCATAAGTTGATTACAAAAACTTTCCATAAATTAAATAATTTTTTTGAATAGATAAAAATATTCATAAGGAAGATATATTAAGAATAACCCCAAGAAAAATATAAGTTAAACATGTAATATAATCTAAAAAATGTATTGAATCTATAAAGTAGGCTTAGAGCAGATAAAACTCAACCAACAAGAAGAACCTTTACCTACCTTATTTTCCTAAACAAAAATGAGATTTCTCTAATGAAGAACATATCCCCATCCATATTGTCTAATTTTAAGTGGGTGTAAATAGAAAATCCTAATCCATTCCAATTTGATTTCAAAGTATTATGTCAAGCCTATGACTACCCAACATATAATCAAAAGTTTAAACTATTTCCTTTTACACTTAAAGAATTAACTATGAGTTGGTTTATGGGTTTTTAGTCACATTCCATTCATTCATGGGATGAAATAAAAAATGTATTTTTAGACAAATATTTGAATTATTTTAAGTTAAAGGATGAATTCTTCTATATAACACAAAAGGAAGATAAAACTATATAAGATTATCTAGACATATTCTTCTTTGTTTATATAAGATGTGGATATGAGGTGGATGAAGACCTCAGTAAGATAGTTTTATTAACATGATCATATGATTATGCTTGATATTCATCAAATCTAATGGTAAAATTTGATGCAAATAAATTAGCTTGTAATGAAATTACTGAACTATGTATGAATTATTCAATAACAATTGTTAGTAGTAGAAAAATAAAAATAATGATGTATTCAATCAACAAAGAAGGTTTCCACATAAATAATTATTTATTATTGCTCCCACTATCCAACCTTCACAAAATAAATAATAAATAACTATGGGAGTCAATGCTATAAATTATTGTAATGTTCAGTTATGTTAAGGAAAGACATTGACTAGTTTACCACTCATCATCACAAAAATTTCCTAGAAAGATGAAATTTTAGACCCTCTCAATGATCAAATCCAAGAACAAGAAGACACACAATAATCATATGAGGAATTGATAATAAATTTTTAAGAGCCTAACGAAGCTTTGGAGTCTTCCAGACTAGCTCTGAAGTTTATAAAATTAGCCCCAGAGTTTGTTAGCCTATCTCTAGAATGTATTCAACTACCTTCTAAAGGTCAATCAATAATCTCATAAACCAATCCTAATGAGACTTATGATCACACACCTTATATAATCCTATTATAATATCTCATGAGTGAATTTACGAATGTTGATTCATTATATCCAAAGACAAAACAAATTGTAACCCAATACAAAAAAATATTAAACATAAATAGTTGGTTAATTGATGAACAAGAAAATATAATTTCAAAATTCTTAGAAATAATATTTTGAGATAAAATAGATAAAAAATATTTGACTGAACTTTGTTTTAGAGATGTTGGGTATGAATGCAAGGTTGCTTGCACAAACAAGGCTAACACACACAAAGAGTTGATGGATACAAAAGGAAGCATAAAAGTGTTATTTTATGTTCAAAAAGAACCATGGATACCAAATCAAAGAATTATAGGTAAGTATTTTTGATATTTATATAAACATATTTTTAACAAATATGCATTTCATATCTAGAACAATATACCTCTACCATCTCAATATTTATCAAATATTTCCATCAACCACTCATTCAATTGTTGTAATATCAAGGTCATTCGTGGTGGTCTCCACCCCACCATTAATAATATATTATATGTGAAAATTTATAAAATAAATATTGTATAATAACAAAATGATAACTTTTTCCACCTCTTGAATCTCATCCATTCATAATAAAGGTTATTTTATTATTTTTCAACTTCTCTTTTTATGCATGCTTAATCAAATAACCAATCAACATATCAGATAGAAAGTTTTAAAATAATCCATGTTTTTGAATAGTTTGTTAATCTTTTGTTATAATATTTTAGAGCTAATGTCTGATATTTGAGTATAGTCTATAGGTATTATTGATAATCTTTTGCTTACAACAAAGCCTTCCCAAAATTTTGCTTTGATTCATAAAGTCATGATTAATGGATTTCACATAGGTTCAAGACCAATAAAAAACATATGTTTTTTTAAATCACAAATACTTCAGAATATTATCTCAAGTCATCATAGACTAGAATAGTTCTGGATCTGAAGTCCATAAGCTTGGCTCTAGAGTTCACTAGTCTGACTCTAGAGTTGTACACATAGTTCAAGAGTTTGAAACAAGATATTTTGAAGCCTATGAATCATTTAACACATAATTATAATATATTTAAATAATAAAGTGATATTTTTTTTTATCATGCTTTACACATGGACTGATTTTGGTAAAGTTAACTCACAAAAAAAAGTTTATTAGTAAAATCAACTTTCTAGTTAATTTTAGTGTTTTCATTGAAATGGAACAACCACTTCCTAATTTATTATTATATTATCATTTATTGAAAATAAAAAAATTAAAAAAACATAAAAAGGGAAAAAATAAAAAAAATAGAAAATTCAACAATGAAAACTACCAGGCATTGTTGATGGGTCATTATTAAAAAATTAGATTGCTAGCTAACCGTGTACTATATAAAAGAGCCTTATTAGAAAACTAAAAAATGGATGATCAATGGAAAACAAATGAAAAATGAAAAAAAAGAGGAAAATTTTGAAAACTAGTAAATGACTACTTTTCTCAATCAACAATAAAGTTGTACATAGTTAACTTTTTCCTTTTTCTCTCTTTCAACATCAAAAAACTTTGACCACATCAACATGGAGGTGATAGATAATTGAGATTATTAATAATTTATTTATTCTATTATTTTATTTCTAAATATAGTTATAAGTTTTTTAATTACAAATAGATCCACATGACAATTTTTTTTAATAAGAGAAAATATAAAATAAAAATCTCCTCATGTATGAGGACATGCATAAGTCTAAGTGTGGAAGAGAAGAGAAGGAAAGAGTTGAAAAATAGTTAATGGCATCTCTTTTTAAATTATTATATTGTTTATTTGAAAAGGTTCTTCTCAAACATTTTATTAATATATTGTTAAATTCAAAAAGAATATTCATTGGTATACTTCAATTCAACTTATATGGTTTTCAATAAGAGATGAGATGATATACTTAACTCCTTTAAAAAGAGGATCCAATCTTCTCAAATACAAACATCTATCAATAAAGAAAATATCATTATCAAAATGATCACAAAAAGAGTCAATCAAAAGAAAATGAAAATCTACATTATTTCCCCGTGATAGACTACCAAAATAGAATAAATTAGGAATATTGAAAAGATGGAAAATATTAAGTTTTTTGAAAGAATAAGTGGATTGATTTGTACTTAACTAAATGATTAAATAAACTACATCTTATGGAAAATAGTAGCATGCATGAGGACATGCATGAATTTAAGTATGGGTGAATTATAAGGCCATTTAATGGCTCATTATATCAATAAATAATACCATTCTCTCTTGCATAAAATATTTTTTAAACATGAACTTAGATGTAGTTTAATAACTTATGCTTGTTTTAGAGTGAAATATAGGATAATATCTAATTTATTCTTAAGATGTCATTATAATCTGCATTATCACTATTTTCTAACAAATTGTTGGTAAAATATGCCAAAAGTTGTATATACAAACTAAAGTGAATCATCAATGTAGATATCAAAGTTTCAAGTGATCAAATACAAAATCAAAGATAACCTTCATATAGCTCTAGAGTCCCAATCTTCATGTAGCTCCAAAGATCCTCACTAACTTTGGAGTCTACTATAAATAATCTTTAAATTTATTTAGTTTATCCTTATAAAGATATAATATTTATTCATGATCATCTAATGCATACAAACACCTTTATATCAATTAAAAATAGGACATGTATGTTTGTGTTGGTTTGCTTTATTTTTTTGGTATGTGAATGTGTAAGGATAGATTTGATATGTTTTGTAAAACAAAAAAATAGTCATCAATAATATATATAATCATGAATATAATTTCATATTCAAATTCATCTCAAAAAAATAGACACTTTTGAAAATAATTGTCTTGATCTAAGCTTGTATGCAAAATTTATGAGTATTTTAGTGGGCTATGTACATTCACAGTCAAAGCTCCAGAGTTTAACAGTCAAGCTCTAGAGTACATTAGACCAGCTCTAGAGTTGCACATAATTGGATACTAAGATTCTAAGAACTTATAGTGAGGTTTGGTACACCAAAATAGAAATTATAGAATGTTTTGGAACATGTTCTATAAACTTTTTATTTATAAAAAATATAATTAAAAACTTCTAAAAATAGACATCATCACACATAAAAAAATACATAGTTTAGAAACTATGGAAACATGAAGCAAAAGATCCCCAAGAAATAAATTTTTTATCTATTTTTAGAAAGTGATGTATTTTTGAAATAGGTATTTCTGAAGAAGGAAAGATATTCATAGCAATCCAACTAATATGAAGATCTTACATATCAAAGTTATTATAGGGACCAAATTTGGTATTTATTATTTATTATTCTAGAATAAGAATTAGTTTCTAAATTGATTTGTTATATTGTTAAGAATAAAAAATTAGCTCTAAACTAATTTTTTATATTTTTAGGATTAAATAATCAGTTCCAAATTGATTTTTAAAATTTGTTACTCTCTAATAATAATTTGTTAAATAAGTTGTATTATAAATACAACCTTCACATCCATTGTGAGAGTTAAAAAAGTTAGTAGTTCTTAGTAGAAGAGTAAAGGAATTAGATTAAGTGTGGATTAAGCATTTCTATACTGTAAAGTAATTCTGAAGTTAATGAAGATTTGATGTTCATGAATATTGAAGTGTTGATCTACAACCTATTCCAAGGGAGATAAAGGGTGCACTCAACCAAAGAACCATGATTTATTTTATGATATTTTATGTTTTTTTATTATTATCTAATATTTTTTAAGTCTTTATGTTAGGTATGAGTGAATTAATTAGATCTAAAATACTATGTGTTAATGTGCATTTCTATTTGAGTTATTTTCAACATTGTAATTCCAAGCATTTCCTTTTGAAACATTTACATTTTACAAACATACATTAAAGTGAGTTTACATTTTTTGCATTTACATTTATGCAAATAAATCAAGGGTTTATTTATTTTAAAATCATTTTAATTCTATTACGTGTGTTTGTTTCAAAGCATTTTCAATTACAACAAGAGTGTTTATTTCACAAGTATTAAATTGGATTTTTATTTAAGTAATTAGGTTAGATCTCTAGGATTAAATGATCAACAAATCCCCCCCAAATAAATAAAAGTTAGTTCTTATCCTTTATACCTTATTATATATTATCATTGGACATCAGCCCTGGTTTGATATAATATCAACTAAATTAAGTTGATAAAATTAAGGGATTGATGACACCCATCAGTTAACAAAGATTGAAAGATTGATTAAAATATCACCTTAATAAAATTTGGGCAATTTAGATGTGACTTTGGGAGTGGAAAGGAGAGGTAATCAACATCTTGGGATGATGACAAAGGTAGTGGAATATTCACCTATGAAGATCAAGTTCAATAAATAACACAACAACATTTGAAGCTATGAATTGTTATGTAGTATTCATTACCAAACTTTAAGATTGAGAAATGTTTAAAGGATAAGTATTAAGGGATGTAAAAATCAAAAGTACATGAATATACTTTTCCTAGCCTTTTGATTTTAATTTTAGGCACTTTCTGAACTTGGGAGACTTCATAAGCTGAATCATCTTTATCCTATTATGTTTCAACTATGATTTCATTAGTTTTTTTCTTGTGGAAGAAGCACCTATAACTAATTGTTACTAGTGAAAACTACCCACATCAATTTATTTCATTTGTAGAGGGGAACCTAATTTATCTACATTAACATTTTTACTCTTGTGCCATGAGAATGTTCTATTTAACACTACTTGAGTTATACCTTCTAAGGATGTGGAACATGCTATGTTCCAATCAATCCATGGAAGAGGCCTTGATTCAATATCTTGTTCCTCATAAATGGGATCTGAAACATATTTAAATTTCTTTGAAATATTCACTATCTTGAATTTAGTGACTTGATCTAAACTAAAGAAAGAATAATCATGAACCTTAATTTTTGTCTTATCATAACAATCCACCCAAAAGTATTTAAAATGGGGTACAGGCTAGTATGTAGAGCTGATAATATTTTCAATTAGACCTCTGACATCAAATGAAGGCCTATTATACTAAGAACAAAGAGTGATTCGAGTCATTTCATCATCAATAGCTTTTGCTTTGTCTAGTGAAGCACATGTGTACCTTCTTATATAAATTGAAAAATGTATTCTAGTCTTGTGTTTGCTAGATATAAAATTATGAGTTTTAACCAATCACCTCAATAATTCCATCAAAGAACATTTGTCATTTACATACCTTGGAAGCATATATGGAACCATTTCACACCTGTATATTTTTAGGTAAGATAAAGTTATAAATTGTATGAACTAAGATCCCTATCTTAAAATTTTAGTAGAAGCTTCAACTGATATTCTAACATTATAAGGATCAGACTCAAGCATTTAAATGACATGTTGTAGGAATGCATCATTGAACTTATGAAAGGATTTGATCTCTCCTTCAAATTAATTTAGGGTAGAATTAAAATATATTAGAAGTGATGATATCACCCACTTTATTCATTCTATTGTGTATCCTTATATGGGCAACACGTAGCCTAGATATGAAGTCATAAATAACTTCAAAATTATAGTGACCTTTATCAGTTGAATGTGGATGGAATCATTTATAAATTCACTCTAATTGATATATTGATAATTTTTAAAAATGATCTAGATATACTTGTACATCTATGTTTAAAAATATCTAGCATTGTGATTGCTAACAACTTTGTTCAGGACTATGATGATGTCACTAAATTCATTGATGAAATAAAATATTGAAATGGTTTTTGTCAATCTTGTTACTAAATTTTTTTTGTTTTATAATCCATTGTTTTTTAACCATCTTGGAATAATATATTACTTTAAATTCCTAGAAGTGTTGAGTATAAGCTGGATAAATATCAACATATGACTCACGATTAGGAAATTTGAGCATATTATCTATGTGTTATGGTAAAAGGAAAAGTATATACTCTCTTTTTAATTTATTAATTTCTCTTATTTATTTATTGTACTAATTTTCCATAGTAATAACCAACTCTAGATATTATACTAATATTGGAAAATATACATATTGAGCCAAACCACTATCATGAATTCTTTGACCCCAATCTAATTTGTGAACTTAATTGATTCTTTACCAAAAATTTGTGAGATATATGTGTTACATGTTTATATCTATGGTCTTGTTTATGTTAGATTCAATATCTTAAGGGGAATAACCCCTTGGAATTAATACTTTGTGTCTATGTTATTATTATTTTTTAAGGTTATTAATGCATATATCAGATGAGATAACCCCCTCTAGAAGGAAAATAGAGCTTTAAGATTTGTTCAGTAATAAGGTGGATATGTGGGTATGTTGGAGTAAATCTTAGATCATGTAGGCATTTTTAACAAATCTCAAAAATATAACGAGTGCTTAAGTCTAAGATATGTCATCAAAAGTTTGAGATATGTTGTGTAGTGCTCAGAATCCCATGGTGTGTTGAGCTTGGGCCACATTTTTTACTAGTGTTAAACATAGGTTAGGATTCTACTAAATTTCTTATAAGGCTCATTATTCCACAGAATGACCTATAATGTTCAAATTTTTAGATCCGATCTATAATGGTTGAATCTATGAGATTTGTTTACTATCGGTGAAGAGTCAACTTAGGAGCTATGGAGGTTTGAAACTTGAATCCAAATTTGGAAATCCACCAAGTGATTGTCAAAAACTTAGATTGTAAACTTTAAGGATTTTTTTTATTAATATTTTCACAAAACCTAATAAAGGAATGAATATGTAGAAGAAAACCCTATAACTCATAGATGAGGAAAATATAGACCAAGTGAAAGAAATCCATAGTTTAACTACAATACTATACTACAAGGAGAATGAAACAAAATATAAGAAGGCAGAGTGATGACAAAATTAAGGACTTGCAAGCAATCGTAGAGAGAAATCCAAATAGAAGTATAACTAAGATAAATGAGTAATTGAGGAATTTATAAAAAAGCCAAATAGTTTATACATGTAGGATTTTATGTCCATAAATGTTACGATTATAGTGTGGAGTTTTAAAAGGATGTTTTTCATGCATTAGGAGTCTACTAAGTGTCGAGTAGGGAGTCTCATTTCACTTTATACTAGACAAAGCTTAGGTTCTACTAAGCATGTGTGCAAGTAATTAGAGTTCTGAGTAGTGCAAAGGAAGGGTTAGAACTTTAAGGCATGTTAGGTAGGTGTCAAACTTTTGACACATGTTTAAAAAGTATAGAAAACCTAGCCTATGTCAAGCAAAGTGTCAAATTTTTAAGTGATGCATGACAAGGGTTAGGACTCCAATACATGTTTGAAAGATACCCAAAACATATTAAAGTACCAAAGACTTATTTTCTCAACCTTTTCCTATAGACACCTAGTCATTAGTTTTAAAAAACAAATTTAAGACTTTGAACACATCTTTTACAACTAACTAGGCCAAAAATGATTGATTGAGATCAAATTGACTTAGAAGACCAAAATTTCAAGGTTCATTTTTAGGTAAAACAACTAGTTATAGTTAGGTAAATTTTAACTACAAGATACGAAGTAATAATCCCATACTCTAATTTATCAAACAAGTGTCTCATCCATTGGGTAACTGAGTCATTTTAATTTTAACAAAGACTAGACAAGAGATTTGACAAAACAAAAAAAGGACAAAAAAAACAAATCAAAAGAAGGAAATGGAAATAAAATGAGATGACACAACCAAAAATATGAAAACAATAAGATATAAGACCAAAACTATATATTCAACTATTTACATTCAAGGGACAACCTAATTTCACTTCAAATAGTGTTTCAGATAATGCCCACTATACAAAAAAGGGATATGTCTACCTTATTGATATGCCAAATAGAAAGTATTATCTCTATAGAAATACATGATTCTAAATGGGCCCATCCATAGAGAATCAAATTTACCATGGATTCCCTTTGGTTTTCTTCACTTATCATGTAAGAGCATAATATCCCCTACTTTAAAATCCCTTTTCTTTGCCCTTTTTTTGAAAATATTTTTAACTTGAGCATGGTATTCTGTAATCTTATCCACAACACGTGCCCTTTCTTCTTAAAGTTTGTTGAGATATAGAATCTGCTTATCCGATAGACTTTCAAAATTTTGATTTTAAATTTCTCTTTCCAATTATAATGTAGCAAAATAAAGTGTCATAGGAATTTCCACATTAATTCCATATAATAATTAGAAATGTGATAATCTAATAGATTTATTAGTAGTGATACAATCTAACCATAATGTGTAGTATGATTTCTTATGACAGTTTCTTTGATTTTTCATCCACTAGCTTATAGATCATAATAATAAGATTCTTATTACTTGATTTTAGTTGACCATTTCCTTGTGAGTAATAATTATAATAATGAGACAAATAAATTATATAACCATAATAAAATCCAACCAATTCAACTAAAGAAAAATTGGATGCATTATCTATTATAATTATTTTGGAAGACCATATCTTACAAACATATTTTATTTGATGAAGTTATAGACTAATTTTAAATTTATATATTTGATTGGAATTGAATCCACCAATTTAATAAAGTAATCTATAGTTATAATAATGTGAGTATGAATGACAATATAATGAGGATTCACTATCTCAATAAAATCAAATCATGATTTATGGAAATGTTCTTCTATAACCATGGGTTTGAGAAGAAAATATGAAATTTTTTATCATCAAACAAATTTTTGTCAAGATTCACACTTTCTCACCCATTTATAAGAATCTATGAATAGTGATGGCTAATAGTAGTGAGCTCTCAAGATTTTGTACGATGTTACTGGGGCAGAAATATGTCTACCACAAGCTTGATTGTGGAAGGCTTCCAAAATATTTTTATGTTATTCTTTATCAATGCATATTGAAAATAAGCCATTAACATTTTTCTTGAATAAAGTACCATCCCAAATTACATATTTTATAACTTTTAACTTGATTATTATTTATTGCTTAGCATCTAGATGTGGTGGGCACTCACCATATGTCAGTAAAAAATTGATGTCTAAAAACCATTCTTCTGTAGAATCTAAAAACAAAACTAAAGGACTTTCTTATTTTTTATCATCTTCACTTATTAAATTAGGAAAAATTGAAGTATCAGTTTATTATGCCATGAGTTGACATAAACCTTTACCGTAGATGAATTTGGTGGGTTTGAACTTGAGATCATATTCCTAAACTTTAGTGATCTAATTATCTCTTTTTCAACCTAGTTCTTATTGAGTAAGTATATACTTTGTTGTTGTATTAGGTACCATCACAATGGAATGTGAATGAAGATTATAGTACCTGGATTGTTTGATGACCTTTAAAATAACATAAGTGTGTGTCTTTTAGAGAATATTTCAGTTCATAATTCTTGAGACCACAACTCATCAAGGTGATTGGTGACTTGATCCTTTCATTTTTCTTTTGAATTGGACTAGATAAAAGAGTATAGTCTAAAGAATAACAATATATAATAAAATATTTTTTGAAATATGGGTAGACTAGAGTGGGTGCAAGTACAATATCAGCCTTTTAATATTTTTAAATGCTTCCTTTCCTTAATTATTTCATTTGAATGAGGGTTTACCTCTCATCATTTCATAAATATGCCTCGTGACTTCTACAAAATCAAGCAAAAATATTCTCAAAAAATTCACTTTACCAAAAAATGAATGTACCCCAAGTTTGACAAAGACAATTTATAAATTAATTCTTTTCTCTTTTAGGTTCAATTTTGATTCTTTATTTTGAGATTATATGCCCAATAAGTTTTCCTTCATTCACTATGAAGATGTATTTCTTAGGTTTGAGACAAATACCATGAACATGATATTTTCAAAATTCCCTTTCTAAATATTTATAATGGTCTTATATTTTCTTTGAAAACATTATTAGGTCATCCATAGAAACCAAAATTATTTTGTTTTTTAGATCAATAAATGTGAGATTCATGGCTCTTTGAAATTTTGCTCCTGAATTGATGAGACCAAATGACATTATTTGATATTTAATTTATGCCAAGGAGATGTGAAATTAGTTTTGCATTGATCTTCTCTAGCTACCTCTATCTGATTATACCTTGAAAATTCATCCAACATAGAAAATATTTATGATCATGTGACTGCTTGAAGTACTTGATCTATAATGGGCAATTGATAGTTATCTTTCAAAGAATCTTGATTCAGATTGTAAAAATAATTGTATATTATGATTTCTCTAATTTTATTATGAATTGGCACTATATTTACAACCCATGTTGAATGATGAATAGGGAAAATTATTTTCAGATTCAACAGTTTTTGAATTTCCTTGAAAATAGTCCCAGCTATCTTTGGGTTATATTTCCTTTATTTTTTATTGAAAGGCTTTGCATCAGATTTGAGGGGCGCTATATACTACATCTCTTTATGTCAAAAGTATTTGAGATCATCATATGAGTATGCAATAATTACAATGTATTTTTGAATAAGTGTCATAAACTTTATTCATTCCTTACGTGAGCAACAGCTGCCAATGTTTACCAACCTTGCTTATTCTTCAGATCTGATATTCACTTTTTCATAATTGACTGAGAAGGAGATTTTTTTTTGTATCTTATTTTTGATAAACCTATCATGTTTATCAAATATTTATTCAAGAGAGACCAAACCTTTGATAATTTTATATCTTTGAGTTTAATTAATCCTTCTTTATTTTTTTCATTAGGGATTCTCTCTTTCTCAGTTTATGTTGAATATTCCCTATATGTTGATTCACTTCTCTCAAAATAGAGATTTATAAAAATATTAGTTTTTTCAAAAAAGGTAATGATATGTTGATCATTGTTTCAAAAAAAATAGTTTTATAAATTTGTTGATACACTAGGTCTATACACCAATTCAATAGTGTATTTATCTTTTCCAATATCTGAGTAAAGAATTAGTTGAGAAATGGATATTTCATGTGGATCAACTTCTGTATTATTTTCTCTTGGGATGGCTATGATGGAAAAATATTTAAAAGTATCTATGTTATCCCATACCTTATTTTGATAACTATTCAAGCAATTAATTTTTACTTGATATTGACCTTTGATTTTATTCACAACTAATTATACATCTCTAAAAACTTTTATATTTATGATCCCATTTCTTCAGCAACTTTAAGCCAAAGAGTAATTATTCATATTCAGTATTATTATTAATTCATTCAAACTATAATTAAGGATCACTTTTTTTATTTCAGGCATATCTAACTCCTCACTTATCATGAGCATGTAGTTTCCTATCCCTGCATCTTCATACAAAATGGATGCTCTAGGATCATATACTTTCTACACCGTGTAGTTATTTTTCAAGTCAGGCTCTAGGCTTTGATTAATTCTTTTGATTGGAATCATAACATGAGATAAATAAAATTAGATTTCACTACCTAATTCTTTATAGAAATTTATTCTTAGTATAATGTCATATATAGCTAGGATATCTGATACTAGGATGGTTATTTTGATTATCTTTTGGATAAAAGAAGCCAAAAAGACTTGAGCATATTTGATCTGACCAATCAAGGATACCTATTTTGCTTCCATAAAATAAAATTGACTAAAAGATTTAGTGCATGCAAAACCTAGATAATGGGAAACCTTAGTGGGAATTACATTATCAAAATCTCCAGTATCTATAATACCATTACTCATTTTGCATACTTTGAGGAAAAGGGAGATGTAAAATGGATCAACTTTATTGGATTTGTAAGTAACAACAGCCATATAGTTTACAAGGATTTGAAGATGATGGAGTTGTAAGTATCCTTTTATATAAAAAAATTGCACTAGGATTTTTAACTTCGATCAATTCTACTAGCCTATCTAGTTGATCAGGATTTAATCTTAGATACTCAACTTGAGATATATATATATATATATATATATATATATATATATATATATATATTTTAATGTGCTCAATTATGTCATAAACTAGTAGAGGAAGAATTTTTAATGGATTGAGATGTATTTGTATCATTCTTAGAAAAAGAGTGAAATTTTATATAATTAACTACAGTGGTTTGGGGAGGGTCACATATATTTTCTATGGTTTGTTTTCCTTTCACTTTCCCAGGTGATATAATTCCTCTTAGAAGAATGACTTTTGGAATTTCTTCCTATTTTTCAACTTGTTATTTTTTCTAATTTTAGGTTTTGGTGAGACTTAAATGATTAACTATTCATATCTCCAATGGTATCATCATAATAATGTTCACTTGAATCATATTACAAGTATGCATTCATGTAGTCACCACCAAATTCTTTTGTCTTAAATTATTGAAGATCAATATTTTGTTTTAATTTCTTCTTCTATTTCTTTATACCGAATAATTTCCTCTATTTCTAGAATATCATTTACATGGAAATTCATGTTTGAATTTGGAGTAACTTATATGTCAATATTTTATTGAGGAGATTGAAATCATGGATTATTCCTTTGGTGAGGTACATAGTTTTTTGTAAGAATGTTTTGATAAGGATGAGCAATAGATTTTTGAGGTATTTGCTTCTTCAGTGTTTTTATATCATTAGCCATTTTTTGTAGAAGTTTTTAATGGAAGACTAATTAAAATCTATGATTTACCATTTTAAGGTTCTTTCTTTAGTTTCACAACCATTATTATACCATTTTCAACATCAGTGGATAATGTCTGAGTTACTTCCAAGTCAACCACTTTAGCTCTGCTTAATTGATAACTTACTTCTAGGAATTGTGAGTTGATAAAGAACCACTTTTAATTCTTGGTAGTCATTGATATATTTTTGATTAAATTATTAAACTTTTATATAAAATCCCTCATGGTTTCATAGGTTTCCTTCTTCATTTGAGTGAGTTGTGCTAGTAATACATGTGAATCCTTAAGCAGTTTGAATATGCTTTCAAACTTAGTTTTTATGTTATTCCAATTGGAGATGGAACCTAGAGAAATATTGTAAAACCAATCAACATATCCATTTTTAAGAGTCTCCAAAAACAACCTAACTATAATATATTCATGTTTTACCCCTAGGACTCCACATGCCATAAAAAGGTTGTAATATGCTCATCTAGATGTAATTTTCCATCAGCTAATAATTTTGAAAAATTATTTAATGAACCTTTAGGGAGTTTGTGAATTTGTCCTAGGGATAAATTCCCTATTGCATTATCCCATGATAATTTCATATTCAAAAATATTATTTACAAAAGAAGAACAATCCCTAAGAGGACAAGAACTTGACTCTCTATAGAACCATCATGAAATTATTTGCTTTTATGGGAATGGATGGGAGGTTAACCAATTTCTTGATTTTATTTTTATACTCAAGATTTAACTTAAAGACATAAATATTTTAAAATTGATAGGGAAGGTCTATGTTACCTTGATATGTACTTGTTATGGTAAATAATATTTCTATTAGTTTGGATGAAACACTATTGTTACTAATGTGCAAGCTAGATTTGGAGTGTTTTTTATTGTGTTATTTGCACAACTATTTATTTAGCTCTTTGTGCCAAAATGACACAATCTTCCTTTTATTTTAATACGTCAACAACTCTTTGAAATTACACTGCACTAGTTCTGTTATCCCATAGAAATCTTCACAAATTTGAATAAATTTATTCTTATGTCTCACTTAACAAATCAATATTTGGTTGAAGTACTAGAGCTTGAATTGATAAGATGGTCATGAGAATAATTTCTTACTATATAAGATCTTTGTGAGGCTAAATGGACTACTCTTCTTGCTTGTCTCCTTGAAATAATATTTGTAGGTCTTCAACCAATAGCAACATGATATTATTCTCCATTTACTATTGTATTAATAGTGTTGAATTGAATGTAACTTTTTGTGTTGTCCTAGATGAGTTGACAGAGTCTTGAAGCAATATCTTCTTCTATGGATTCTACATAATTAAGACTAGGTTAATGATTAGGATCTTGGTTTACAATAATAGTCATATGAAAAGTTTATTATTCAAGATTATGAGCGATTTAACGAGCTCTCTTTGGGATATTCTATATCAAATTATCCTTTGAGCATGTTATATTTCCTAATTAAATATTGTCAAAATTATTTAAAATTGAGAAACATTGACTTTGTCATGTTCCCAAACACATACTTGATATCAAAAGTAATGTCTAACTATGTAGGTTGTTCCCACTAAATATTTGGTTGTTTAATCAGTCCTCCAACTACTGAGAGACTTATATAGGCCAAAATTTTTGCATGTGGGTTGAATGATTAAAACAAAGATGTGCCCCATGATGGGTGCCAAAAAACTATTGGATAAAAAAATTGTCAAGGGGGGTAAATATTAGATTTTGGTCAATAATGCCGGGACAAAGTTCCTCTCTTATTCGTAAGTGGAGATATATTTATTGAAAATAAAAGTGATTCATAAAAATAAACTATTTAAAGAAAAAAAATTCTATATGAGGGGTTGTACTTTTAACCCAAAAGTCCAAAAAGGTGCTAAAGAAAGAGAAATATATAGTAAAAAATGGGGAGGAAAAGGACAACTCTAGATAGCCAAACACAACAACTTACTAAAATAATCTCAAAGTTGAAAGTTTAGCAAAATATATCTTTATCATGAAAATGAGACAAGAAAGACATATTTTACACATATGAATAAAATACATACACCAAGGAGATTGAATGGCTTAAAATAAAAAGACAAACAACAACCTTGTATTTCCTAATGAAAATAGATAAAAACTCTTTTTTTACCTCGCTAAGGTTTCACAACAACAAAAATTTCTAATCTAGATTCAAAAGAAATTCCATAGTGAAATTTTTACATTTATTAATTATTTATCAATGAAATTTAGCAAAATTTGAAGAAGAATAAAAAATAATAACATACACACATACATTATCCATATAAAAGACCTTATGGAATAAATTCCACAAAATTCACTTTGTATTAATTCTTCAAGGAGTGGAAAACACAAACTCTTTCTTCTAATTTTGCCATAATTTTCTTATCTTTCAACAATCCCATGAAATGACCTCAAAACTTGTATTTATAGGTTGCAATGGGTGGCTATGGGGAATAACTATATTTTTTGATATTTAGGACTTTGACAAAAGTGTATTTGCAAAAAAACACAAATTAAAAGTTGCAAAAGTGCATTAACAATTTTGTAGGATTTAAAACTTGCAAAAGTGATATTAAAAAAACATACAACTTGAATTTTGTGAAAGAGACATTAGAAAATTAAAAGTTTAAGATTTGGTAAATTTTATATTAAATTTACTTATCTTCTTCATCAAGTATAATTTGGACCTATTCTTCTTATTTTCTATGTTGCATCTTTTTCATATATTCATCAAAAAAATTCATAGTTTCCTTAACTCTATCTTCATCATGTCCCTCTAGATGCATGACACAAATTTATTTATCAAAACAAAGATCAATCATTTTATGCAAAACCCATTGAACCTTATTCATATCTTTATCAAATTTATCAAGAGAAACATGATATTTGACGAACTTCTAGATTGACTCATAGTTGAATGTTAATTTAGGGATCTTTACCCTTTCTATCCATTGTTTGAATTCTTCTACAATTGTTTTCATTGGAAAATTTATTATGTTATCATATATAAATAAACAAGGAAGTTTCTCAATGTATCCTTTATGTCACTTATTTCATCAACTTTTATTGACTGATATTCTCTAAAAATATTAACACATTCTTCAATAACATGGATTTGGAATTTGGCAGTGCCTAGGAATTATATGAGATCTCTAATAACTCTTGGTTTTAGAACTCCTTCTATGAAAAGAGCATTTGGATCAAAGTTATAAAAAACTTCAAGTTTTAGTATCATTTGTTTCCATTTATCAACTTTAATTTCATAGTTTTCTTCAACTTCCTTTGCAAGGTCATATTCAGATTGAACTTCAGTATAAATAGTCATGGCTTTGTGTATTTTTTTGTTTCATTGTTGAATCAATTTAGCATACCAATCTTTAGTTTCTTTTATCATGGGTTTAATTTATTTGAGCACATTCAATGTCTCTACATCTAAAATCTGAGGAATAATGTCAAATGAGGAAGCTTGAATTAATTTCACTAAATTTTAAACAATTAAGGTGAGTTGTTCAACCTGTTATTTTAGTTGATCTTTAGTGGCCTTATCTTGGTTAATTTTTCAAAAAAGAGTGCCAATTTTAATTTGGACATTTTTTTAAATCCATCTTGAGTAGATTTACTCGAATGTGCCTTTGATATTTGGTAATCTACATCATTGACATAGTCTTTGTATTTTGTTGAGGGGGAACTATGATCACAACATATATTTCTCCTTGCTCATTTGTTACTATCTTGGAAATTATTTTGAGTTTCTTTACTACACAAGGATTAGGGGTGGTAAAATCACTAAAACTAATTTCCTAAGGCTAAACTATTTTCTTTCTCATTTTCACTACTTCATTCAACCAATCAGAATTTATATATTAGGTGATTGTTGTATAAGTGGTGGCTCTATTTAAGCTTGAGTATCAAGAGGAGGACGTAGAGTTACCAAAACTTAATAAACTTTGAGTATATCAAAACCTTGATCAATTTTGGGCCATTTAAATGTGACTTTAGGAGTGGAAAAGAGAGGTAAATAAACATCTTGGGATGATGACAAAGGTAGTAGAATATTTACCTCTAAAAAATTACGTTCAGGAAATAACACAATAATATTTGAAGCTATACATTTTTGTGTAGTATTCATTACCAAAATTTGAGAATGAACAACATTTAAAGGAGAATTATCAAGTACTACACAAATCCCAAAAGTACCTAAATAGCCTTCTCCTAGCCTTTTGATTTTGAGTTTAGGCACTTTTCAAACTTTGGGGGCATTGAGAGTTACATCATCTTTCTCATGTTGTGTTTTAACTAAGATTTCACTATATTTTCATACAAAAGAGGGACCTACAACTAATTATTTTTGGTGAAAACTAAACATATCAATTTATTTCATTAGTGGATGGAAACCTACTTTATCCACATTAACCCCTTTACTCTTGAGCCACTTGAATAGATAAAACTTTGTTATAATAGGATATGGATCTTGGAAGGGAACTTTTGGTAGCATTATAATGCTCAAAAGATATAAATTTTAAAATATAAGGCCCAAAATTTTATAGGCAATGATAATCTCATAGGTCATTAATTAGAATCTCACCTACTATCAGATAGTTACAACATTTAATGATGATGTGGAGAGGTAGTTGGGATCTTTGTCAAAAGATATTGTGTGCCCATATTCTAATAACTTGATAACCCCCCTTTTTCTATGTGTTTAATTTCTTCAACCACATTCAATGTCTCTGCACCTAAAATATAAGAAGCAATGTCAGAGGAAGCTTGAATTAGTTTCACTAAAGTTTGAACAACTAAGGTGAGTTGTTCAACCTTTTCTTTTAGTTTCTCTTTAGTGGCCTTATCTTGGTTCATTTTTACAAAAAAAGTGTTAGTTTTAGTTTGGACATTTTTTTAAATCCCTCCTAAGTATTTTTACTCAAATGTACCTTGGATATTGGGTAATCTGCATCACTAACATTGTCTTTGTATTTTTCTAGAGGGGGAATTGTGACCATAACATATATTTCTCCTTATTCATTTGTTATTATCTTAGAAACTAGTTTAAGTTTCTTTACTAGATGAGGAGTATGGGTGGTAAAATCACTAAAATTAAATTCCTAAGGTTGAACTATTTTCTTTCTCATTTTCACTACTTCATTCAACCAATCAAAATTTCTATATTAGGTGATTGTTGCATGAGTGGTGGCTCCATTTGAGCTTGAGTATGAAGAGGAGGAGGTGGAGTTACTAAAACTTGAGAAACTATGATTATATCATCACCTTATTCAATTTTTGGCCATTTAAATTTGACTTTAGGAGTGGAAAATAAAGGTAAATAAACATACTGGGATGATGACAAAGGCAGTGGAATATTTACCTATAAATAAATAGGTTTAGGAAATAACACAACAATATTTGAAGCTATGAATTTTTGTGTGGTATTTATTACCAAAATTTGAGAATAATAAATGTTTAAAGGATAAATATCAAGTACTGCATAAATCCTAAAAGTACCTAAATATCCTTCTCCTAGCCTTTTGATTTTGAGTTTAGGCACCTTCCAAACTTTGGGGGCATCAGGAACTGCATCAACTTTCTCTTATTGTGTTTCAACTATGATTTCACAAGATTATCATGAAAAAGAGGGACATAAAACTAATTTTTATTTGTGAATACTAAACACATCAATTTATTTCATCAGTGGATGAAAGCCTACTTTATCCACATTAACCCCTTTTCTCTTGAGCCACTTGAATAGACAGAGCTTTGTTATAACAGGAGAGGGATCTTGGAGTATAACTTTTGGCAGCATTATAATGCTCAAAATATGTTGACCCTTTTACAATACAAGGCATGGGATTTTATAGGCAATGATAATCCCACAGGTCATTAATTAGAATCTCACCTAACATCAAGGTAATCACAACATTTATTGATGATGCAAAAAGGTAGTTGGGATATTTGTTAGAAGAGATTGCATGCCGATATTTTGATAACCTAATAGTCACATTTGTATTTAATTCTATTTTGATTCAGTTCCCTTGATGTCCAATTATATTCAACTACCATCCCCATTTATGGTTGCCACCTGTAAATCCACCTAGACTAGTTTGTTGATATGTGGTCATGTAGGCATATCCTAGGGTTTTTATTCATCATCCTATGTAAGCAGTAGAATTACTATGTGCCTATATTTTGGGGATGGTTCACATTGGCATATATTCACTTCCTTATTTGTATAATCCCATGCACAAATGCATATATAATATATAAGTACATTCTATGGAGAAGGTTACTACTGAAGATTGTGCAGAGAGTTGGCTGCACACTGAAGTTGTAAATTTGTGAGGGGCACTAAGGGTGATTTTATATGAAAATGCATAATGGACCAATATATTTATTTTACAAGTCCCTTTTTATGGTATTCATAGTCTACACCTTCATCTGAAACCTATGCTAGTATGTGAAGAGAATGATGCATGACCGAGATTATGGTTTGCATTTTATAAGGGCATAGATGGGAAATTCTATGATTTGTCATAGGAATTCATCATTTGAGTGTGAAGAAGTATTTTAATGAGATTGCATAAGAATATGGAAGATCTTAATCATGCTCTTCATGATCTATAATTACTCCCTATGCACTTCTCTCTTGATACTTGAAGTTAGGGAGACATGTGCGCTCTAATTTACGCATTGTGCTAGTGTGATGAAAGGTTTTTTTATAGGGCATGTATTGAGAACTTATTATAAGTGTGGATAAATACTTAGCTAATGAGAAAAACCAAGTTGATTTTTTAATTAGGGAACAAATGGGAAACATCTGTGCACATACTTATTTCTAGAGAACTTGACACTATGCAAGCACATGACTATTGTGTGGTCCTTATGAGTTCAATGCCTATTAAATGGGTGACTTGGAAATTTAACACTTTTAGTGACTTATGTAGGGTGATTTACTACTAATAAAAAATCTAGTAGCCTTTAATTAATCCATTGGGAATGGAATCACTTGATCCCTTGATCTTTTTTCTCCTATTTGTGATTAGGTGCAAGAAGCCCACCTAACTTTAGAAGGAACTGAGATACATTCCATAAGGATAAATAAAGAAAATAAATGCATTGAATGACACTTAGAAGAATGAAAAAACTAATTTTAAGTTATAGAACCATGCATAAGTGATTCAAGGAAATGAAACTAATCTAAAAAATAACACATGTGTGTGATACTTAGGGAAGTTAAAACATCTAAACTTCTATTTACAAGGGTGTTCATGATCATCAAAGATAATGTTTGAGTTGAATATTGTTAATAGGGATAGGAAACACTTCTCTAATTAGTCTTGTAAGCTGACATACATTGAATTACTTACAACTATCTATAGTATATGGGTCATTCTATATAACATCAAACTTTATATACTCCTAGCCTTTACATTATTTGCTTCCCACTTGAATACCAAGTCTTATTCATTGAATCTTTCATTAGCATCCCTTTTATAAAAATTTCTCTTAGTCTATTCTTGTTGAATCTCCATAGTGTGCATGGCCTTTGCTTTGAGTTTTTTGAGCTCCATTAGCTCGGATAACATCACTATCATAGGGTTGATTTCACATAGTTCTAATTGATGAACTAGCTCTAGTGAGGGAAAATCAAGAAATACAAGAAACCTTGCTTCCATTTCATAGACTAACATGAAGGGTGAGTTCCCTATCACCCTTTTTGGTGTTATTATATTTGACCATAGGGATTTCTTGATATTGGTATGCTAGGATCACTGATTATCTTCCATGGTTCACTTTATGTTGTGAAATAAGTTCTTGTTAGTTGATTCCACCAAAACATTACCTTGGGGATAATAGTTTGAGGAGGTACTCAGATGGATGTTATATTTGATTTGTCCATTCACTAATCTTGGATCCAAGAAAATCCAGTGCATTATTTGAGATAATAGTGGTTGGGACACCAAATATTGTGATAATGCTTTCATAGAAGTCAAGAATGGAGGTCTCATTAGCTTCCTTGAGTGTTATCACCTCCATCCACCTTGTAAAGTATTATATTTCCATGAGGATCTATTTATTTCTAGTGCTTGATGGTAGATTTATGGTGCTGATGAAGTTTAAGCCCCACTGTGTAAAAGGTTGATGATCTTGTATTAGGCATAGGGGTAGGGCTACCAATTTTTTCTTACCTATAAAGAAGATGCACTTCTTACAACCTCATACCCATGCATGCACATATTTGAATAGAGTTAGAAAATAATATCTAGCTCACATGATTTTCATTAAAGTGATTTTAGGTGAGTAATGGCCTCCTAATGATTCATTGTAGAACTCCTATAAGATCATGTTTACCTGATTTTGTTATATGAATTTCAAAATAACCCCATTGATGTCTTTTCTAGAAGGTAAACTACTAATAAGTACATAAGGAATGAATTGTGATCTAAAGTGGATTAATTTAGATTTATTCAAACCCTATAGATATATGTTAGTTTGAAAGAAGATCCTGATATTCTCTATCCATCTTTTTGGGGCACCTTGGTCTTCCGATTGGCTCTTGTGCATTGTGAGAATTGCACAGTCTTCATTCTTCACATCCTCTACTAGTTGCTTGAAAAGTCTTTTGCCTCACACCATCTTGGTGATTTGGATGTCTATGTCATAGTCCATCACCTTTATGACCCAATCGGCTCTCTTATTGCCAATATCCTTGCTAAGTAAGAACTCCTTTATACTCAAGTGTGAGATCAAGAGTTGGATCTTATTATTGGAGAGCATGTGCTTAAAATTCTTGATTACCCTGATTACCATGATAGTATGATTCTCTATAAATTTTTAGTGCATCTCATCATCTTTGAGTTCTTGGATAAATAATGAAATAGGCTACTCTAGTTGACCATTGTTTTACTATGCAAGATAGCTGAGATGATTTCAACTCTGCCTAATACATAAAGGATGAAATCCCTAACATAATTTGGGTTTATCAATGTAGGAGATTCTACAATGGCATGATTGATAGCATTAAAAATAAATAGGCCTTCTTGTCTCTAGTTAAATACATCTTTCTTCTTGTGATTATTATGAGGGGCTTGACCAAAGTTACAAAACTTGGCATAAACCATTAGACAAAGTTTATTTTCCCAAAGAAGCTTTGGAGACCCTTCTTATGATATAGGAGAGGGAGTGATAGAATGGCCTCAACTTGATTGGGTTTAATTATGTTGGCATGTTATTTTCATTGATGTCAAAAGGGTACATCATGCAAAGGCATAATGGTCATTTATGTCAAGATGTATCATGTCAATATTATACTATCAAGGTTGATGTTAAATGTGACTAAGGATAGATGGCATTATGTGATATGTCAAGGTACATAAGAGTGTTACATTGATGATAAATATCATGAGTGATTTGATTATAGAAGATATAGTTCATGGATTATGTTTGAAGACAACTAATGTCTGCATTGGAATCATATTATATGAAGAGGTCTATATAAGTCATTAATGTTATGATATGAAGAGGTATGTATAAAGGAATGTATGTGCATAGTGTGGTATAGTCATGACATGAAGAGTTTCAGGATAAGCCATGTGACAGGATGAATTTAAAGGAAATAGATAATTTTAACTCAAGAGATAATTTTAAGGGAACTAATGTCTTATGGTTGTATTAAGGTACAAGTCAAGGTGTCAAAAGTGTTCAGGTGAATAGTAGAGATATTTCAAGTCATATGAAGCTTGATCATGTGGTTTTAAGTATGTATGAGGCTATGGAAGATTGTTTTCATCAGAAAGAGAATGGTGTAGTGATATGAGTGTGTTTTTATGTCTTATGTTTTCTTTTTTGATGTTTTGTTGAGGCCATGACATGGAAGACATAGATCAAGGTGTCAAGTATATTAGAAGCTTGAGCCTAGTCATGGCATAATGAAGGTATGAGTTGGTGGCATGATGAGGTGAGTAAACTAAGGCATGTGAGATATTGAATGTAATATTTTGATCATGTGAGTAATGTGAAGAACCATCCATGAGAGACTCAGGGTGAGACTACAGGGGTAAGACCTTCAAACCAAGTCTGCACCTAGACCACTCCTAAACCCTACCTAGTCTAATGAGGTATAATATCATATTATAAGGAAAGTATGAATATGTGAGAATATAAAAAGGTAAGATATGTTTTTTAATCATGGTCACAAATTTTGAGGTCATGATTTGAAGTAAATTTCATGAAACACTATTTTAGGCTTTCTCGAGTCATAGAATGATGTCTCAAGACCTAAGAAGCACTTTCAGGTGTTTTTTGGCATGTGTAGCTTCTACATGGGAAATTGATATATTAAGGATATATGGGGAAGGATATTATATAATATCTCTAGGCATTGGTTTTGGATTTAAGGGGCAGACCTTTCTAAATAATCATTAACACCAAAAACTATGTTAAATCTCCCTAAACCCCTAATAAGTATCTGATGTGAAATATCTTGTTCAAATAAGATTATAATGGACTAAAATAACTATAAAATATATTGTATCATGTATCCAAATCTCCCAGGCACCTCCAAGTGGTGGTGGTTAATCAAATGAGAGAGAAAATACATAGATATAATCTTATTTATCAAGAAGTTGTTATATCTCTCAAAAGTTACATTGGTCAAGAAAACCAAATGAATAGGATAAGTAGATATATATTCATATTGCATGCCCATTATGGTTTTTATATATGTTACACCCTTCAAGTATGTTAAATTGGTCATCCAAGTTAGCCAGTTGTAGATGGACTTAATTGTGCAAATAGTGAAAAACCTAAGTAGAAATGAAAAAATAGATCTGAGGATCTGAGCATGTCATATTGATGAAAAAAAGTAAATGAATATAATTTTAATACATTTTAATTCTTATAATAAGTTTTTTAGGTTAGTCATTATGGTGAAAAAGTTGCTCACAAGATGACCTGTCTAGTTTAGATAAGATAGTTCTAAGTAAAGCAAGTTGCAGAGATGTTGTTGAGTCTTTATGTCCTAAGTGAAGGTATTCAAAGAATTTTGGGATTATATTTAAGTCATGCAGTATATGTATATATGTTTAATTTTTCATGAGTAAACTTATTAAGAGGGTTTTAGCTTTATTCTTGCAAGGCAGATTTTTTACTATACATAGGCCTAATAGGGAAGTTTGTCCTAAAGAAGGTTTCAAAATATGAACAAAGGATCCATATCTAAACATGAATAGAGGACTTTAGAAGTGTAATTTGAATAATTTTTTTAATGGTTTTTTATTATTGGATAAGTCCATTTGGGTTCAAGAAGATCAAGTCTTAATGTTAAGAGAGTAGACCTAATAAAGTAGGTCTCTATGAGACCTAAAGGATGAGTAAGATTAATATTGATCATTAAGCTAGATTGTTATATACAATTTAAGATGATATTAGGGTGATATATTTCCCATAAACATGATTTTTATATCTTTATTAAATTATATTAATGTAATCAAGCATGAGAGAGATTAGAGAGACTTTTGGTACTCACAAGTCTAATATGATAGTGAATTCCAAAGAGTGTTCTTATAAAACAGTTGGACCTAACATGTTTTTTAAATCTTGGAGAGTGTTATATGGGGTATATTTGAGTTATTTTTTAAATAATCTTTACATAGATGGATGTGAAAGGTGTTCTAATGGATTAAGTTTACACGTTACTAGAAAGACCTAGTGTAATTAGGTCTCCATGAGGCCTAAAAGAGAAATGAGACCTAATTGAGTTGTTGTAGACCTAAATAGGTCCAAAGGTGATTTTAATCTTGTTACTAAATTTTTATAAGACATATTTTATTTATGACCTAATATATTATGGGTGTGTGGCTGACCAAGTGGTATTTGAACAAGAGATTAGTATATATATAAGGTAGTTTAGGCCTATTTATGTATGCAAGCAATGAGCAAAAATGATGATGCATGGTTGAGTAGAATAATAACTTAAAATGAGTTGAAAGACTTCATAGGAAAGAATAAAATCATTTATGAAGTTTTCAAGATATCTACATCAATGATACATGGTGTAATCAGATTTGATGAGGACTAGACACACAAATAAGTGTGCAAGTAGAGAGTAAGCAAATGGATTGATAAATAAATGAGCCTAAGGAGGTTGGGTAACATGTTTTAAAACCATAGGAGATATCATATAATAATTTAATTAATATCATATAGGTTTTATATATTTGAATATCAAGGTCATATGACCTATTCAATATTGAAGAGGGCTAGTTGAATGAAGAAGATTAGAGGCAGTTTTGAGATAGATCAAGTGGAGTAGAGTTCAAGGAGTGATCATCATATGTTTGGAGGATATTATATTTACATCAAAAATGTGTTACTAATGTATGATAGTCGATAGAGTTCATATAGAACATATTTAGAGATGAGTGAAAGATTAGAAGTGTTGGGTGAATATTTTGTCGGCCAGCTAACTGGTGACCAAAATAGTTCCTATCACCACATCATAGGGAGATGGGTCATCTTGGTGTGTAGATTTACTACATCAATCAGAGACAAATCTCTCCTCTCATCAAGGGGAGGTTCCCTATTAAATATGCGAAGCTATATATAATATAAATAAGCAAAAAGTAAGACACAGGGGTGGGACAAACCATCCATCTCTCTTCTTTCAGAGATGATGCACATAGACAAAGGAGAAAATCCTGACTATAAATGTTGAAGGCACTTCTCTTCTTTCAGAAGTGTCCTTACAGGAAATAGTAAGAGTTTCTTTCAGATAGTGAAATAACCAGTGATCAAAATGGCGTAGTAACAACAAGATGAAACAGAGCACAAAGTCTCCACCTCAACTGCTCAAAGAGTATATCACAAAGGATAATGGGGGCACAAAGTCACCCCAGAAACCTCAACACAAAAAGAAAAGGAAAACACAGATTGAAATCAATTATGAAAGCACAAAGTCTTCCCACAGTTGGTTTCAGGACACTTCCCTATTACCTTCACTAATTCTACGTACCAAATTAAATGAATAAGGACACCTTCAGATGACACAAGTCAGAACAGCACAAAGTGTGTGAAAAACCTACTTTCTCATTCAGATAACAATGGAAATGAAATTACAACCTGAGCTCAAAGTCTCAATTTTTCTCTTTAAAAATGGGTAGAGTTTCGCTCTTGTAAAATGAAAAGTCCCCTTTACAAATGAGAGAATTAACAAACTTATAGCCACTATGCAAGGATTGGCACCCTTTTCCATGGGATGGCCCATGCTACAGTCAATGTCTTCAATGCATCTCCAGTTTTGTCTAGAGAGACTATGTTGAGAATAGTGCACTGCCATAACTATGGTGTGTCCCTTCATCTAACATGTTTCTTCCTTGGTATGGATTGTCTGGTCCTTTCTCTGATGTCTACATAGCTATCCAATTCACCATTACTTCATGGAAGAAAGAAATAGGCTTGCGTCCTTGGTTTTGTGCACTCAGAAGTCTACTCGATCCACTTTTTCACCTACTAGAAATAACTCTTTCAAAGATATTTATGATCCTTTGGTCTCACTCCTCTCTTCACTACTTAAGCGCTTCTTTGCTCTTTATATCCCTTCTTGCCTAAGTCTTTGGGAGGGTCCTTTTTGCATCTTTGACAAGTGGCAAGTTCTACTGTTATGAAACTCATTAGAAACTTACAAAAAATGGGGTCCATGACATGTTTTTCCTGAGCAACTCCAAAAGGGGAACATGGATGCAAACACTTGTCACATTTTGCTGAGTCATAACAAGACACGTGATGTATTCTGCTTAACTTATAGAAGCTTTAGAAACCTTTATGGGTCCTACAGAAGATGACACATGGTAGCTTCCACTCTGCTTTGTCTTTTTCCATCAAGCACTTTTCCATGGGCTTTTCTCTTTAGTCAAGCTTTTCCTTTGATTTCTTCAAGCTCTCTTCTCTAGTGAATTCCTTCAGACAAAATGTCTGAAGGAATTCCTTCAGATAATTTGTCTGAAGGACTCTACTTTGCCTTTTTCCTTGTTCATTTTTTTGAAGGATTTCACTTTATTCATTTTGGCCCACGGCCCTCTACAAGGGCATTTGTTCCTTCGGCCGTGGGGCTGCCCCTTGAACCTGCCGATTGAATTGACTGATTGAACCAACTTTGGTTCAACGGTTCAACAGTTCATTCTTCATTATTTGGCCAAGTCCTTTATTATTTTGCACCAAGCACATTGAACCAACTTGGTCGTTGAACCCATTGAACCTTTGAACCAAAGTGGTTCAAAGCTCAATGGTTCAAGCCCAAGTCCTTTATTATTTTTTGATTGAAATCCTTTGATTGAACCAAGGTGTTGAACCAATCCTGGAAATGACTAAGTGTTAGAAGCTTGTTCTTTTGATTGATCTTGCCTATAGAATCTTTTTTAACCTATTGAACCTATGAATTCCCTTTACAAAAAAAGCTTAAAATGAGGAATTTGAAAGCTTAGAACAAATTTTGAGAAGGGAAGAGAGAAATTTTGGTCTATAGGTTGTCCCAAAAAATGAGTGGCATTTTTCGGGG
Organism: Torreya grandis; assembly: GCA_037957365.1. Lineage (NCBI taxonomy): Eukaryota > Viridiplantae > Streptophyta > Pinopsida > Cupressales > Taxaceae > Torreya > Torreya grandis. Next base: position 2,302,715 of record JARHVA010001066.1, on the reverse strand, counting down.
ACAACAACTAGCTCTAGTTGGGGAACTACCTTTAGTTGGAAACTTGAAACACAGCTAAGAGGAAAGAAACTAGAATCTCCAGTGCCTTAAAGTGTGCCATTGTGCTATGGAGTCATGCTACCCAAGAAGAAAGGTTCCAAAAATGAAAATTAAATGAATAAAACAAAGAAAAAGACTATACAAATATACATATGTACAGGGAGACACAACTGATACTTCAAGAATTGAAGTACTTCAGATGCTACTCCTTGTGAGGTGAAGAAAAGGGGATGCCATCTTAATAAACTAGTAGGAAACCATTCTGTCCCCAAAAATGGTGATGGGTGAATGGAGCTCTCCACCAGGAAACTAATTTTTTGCGTCTTCCTCTTGGCTCTTTCTTCTTCTTGCCCCATGGTGGGATGTGGTCTTCAAACTAAAAACCATAACTCTTTGCTCTCTCTGCAAAGAGTTCCTTTAGCTGACTTCAAAATATAGCAGTATAGTCCACCATCATAACTTGTTGTTTTACTAGTTCAATCTAGCACATGCTTTGATTGTCAGCATCAAACTCCTGAGAAACCATCAGCTCAGCATCTCCTTTGGTGTGAAGGAGTTTGACCTCTTCACCCTAAGTAGTTTTCAATCTGAGCAATAGAGATCCACATCTAGCTGTGGAAGAATTGCTACCATCAGATTCTAGGATCCAAGCATCATTAAAAGTTGATCTTCTATTAGATTTATCTTCATGAGAGATGGAAGATCCTTCTTGATTTTCACTGTGCCCTACCAATTTTTTTGATGCCTTATTTGGATGAAATCCTAGATTGCCAGCTACAGGACTTTCATTAGCTGGGACATGGGCGTCCTCTGTGGTCAAGAAGTAATTACCCCTGCTTGAAGGCTCAAAAAAAATTTGAGCAGTAGGGGCTGACATTTGGGCAACCACAATCTTTGCCTCAGACAGGTCCGCACCTGGTTCTCCACCAATGTTTAATTGCTCAAGATTGGCTTGCAGGGATTCAAACTCAGTCTTTTGAATTTTAGATTTCTTGACATGATCAATCATGTCAAATGACTAAAATGGACTTGGAAGAGAGGATGGGAGTTCATCCTTTTGGTTTTTGGGAGGGGGAGGACTGATCTACGAATTTGAAGTAGAAGGTGTAGAGATGTTCGATGTACTTACTTCTTTGGCAACCACCAGGTCCTTTGACTGGAAAGGAAGAGGGGTTCTCTGCTCAGTAATTGAAATTGTTGGTTGGGGTCACTCCTCTAACTTCTCTTTGTTGGCCTGCTAGGCTGACTAATTCTCAAACCTGGTGAATACTAGATATGATCCTTCGACTACTTCACCTTCACTTCTGGGTTCATCTTGGTAATTTAGGAAACCAATGTGGGAGTCACCAGCTGATTCTTATTGATCCTCCATGAAGATATCAGCATCCTTTTCTTGCTCAAACTCAAGTTAGAAATAGGAAACATGTTATGTTTCTAGATATCCAACTACTGAGTTAGTTGGAGGTACTTCAAGGGCAAGGTTCCTCTGTGGGGGAGGAAGATGATTTAGTTGCCCTTGACTTCTGGCAGCATTGCCTTGATATGGTTGATTATGAAATTTCCTCCTTGGTATATCTTTATATAGAGGAGTAAAAGACATACCTTGTGCCATTTGTCTTTTCAAGGCTAACAATTTATTTGCCAGCTTTTGTGCCAATGGGTCAGTGGTGACTATGGGTGAGTATTCTGAAGATGAAGAGGGTTTAGCTCTGTTAGGATCTCTCCTTATCTTTCCTGCCAAGGTAAGGTCATCTTCTAGCTCAATATCCAAGTCTTGAGCAGCCTCAAGGTCTATGTGTCTAGCCTATCTCAATAGAAAACTCACTTCAAGCAGCTATGAGTTGATGAAGAAACACATGAGATTCTGAGGTGTCAGCTGGGCGATCATGGGAATCTTGTGCCTCAGCTTGTTGAACTTGGAAATAAAATCCCTCATAGGCTCATGAGGTTCCTTCTTCATCTGAGTGAGATGGGCCAACAAAGCATGTGCATCCTCTGTAGGCTTGAACCTGGCTTCAAATTTAGCTTTGATAGTGTCCCAGCTAGTCACTGATCCAATCTATAGATGGTAAAACTAGTCTACAACAACACCTTATAGTGTCTCCATGAAAAGCCTGATTGCCACGTCTTCAAATTCCACCCCTATCACACCACAAGCTATGATGAAAGCTACAATGTGTTCATCAAGGTGAACGCTCCCATCACCAAAGAATTTGGGGAAATTATTTCTTGAACTGAGTGGTAGCTCATGCAGGGGTGGAGTTAGATTAATTGGGCCCAAAGAGTCACCCCAGGGGCCTCGAACTACCATGATGGGATTATGAAAATTGGGGATAATGCATCTGGGTGGAATGGCCAGATTGTAGGACAAAAATGGAAAATAATTGGCCCTACTTTAGCTTGAGGCTTGAGGCTTTAGACTGCACACTCTTTTCTAGTGACTCTAGTTTTGTAGACCAGGAAAATAATGGAAATGGAGATGGAGGATGGTAAGGCTAATGATAGTGGGTAAGACATGGAACATATTTGCTAAAATTTATAATGGATAAGGGTTATAATGACTATGGGTAAGACACAGGTGATGTTTCAATCTAAAACTTGAGGTTCTAAATTGCACAAAATTACTATGTCCCTAGCGAAGTCACGAAAAACTGTAGCACGAAGCTGAGGGGAGAATAACAATGGGAAAGAACTGGAACTACTCATTCTTTCCCCAGTAGAGTCACCAAAAATTGTTGGGTGAATATTTTATCAGTGAGCTAACTGGTGACCAAAATAGTTCCTATCACCATAGCATAGGGAGTTGGATCATCCTAGTGTGCAGCTTTACTACATCAATCAGAGACAAATCTCTCATCTCATCAAGGGGAGGTTCCCTATTAAATATGTAGATCTATATATAATATAAATAAGTAGAAAGTAAGACATAGGGGTGGGACAAACCATCCATCTCTCTCATTTTAGAGATGATGCACATAAACAAAGGAGAAAATCTTGGCTATAAATGTGAAGGCACTTCTCTTCTTTCAAAAGTGTCCTTACAAGAAACAGCAGGAGTTTCTTTCAGATAGTGAAATAACCAATGATCAAAAGGGCATAGTAATAGTAGGATAAAATATAGCACAAAGTCTCTACCTCAACTACTCAAAGAGTATATCACAAAGGATAATAGGGGCACAAAGTCGCCCCAAAATCCTCAACACAAAAAGAAAAGGAAAACACAGATTGAAATCAATTGTGAAAGCACAAAGTCTTCCCATAGTTGGTTTCAGGACACTTCCCTATTACCTTCACTAATTTTGCATACCAAATTAAATGAATAAGGACACCTTTAGATGACACAAGTCAGAACAACACAAAGTCTATGAAAAACCTGCTTTCTCATTCAGATAACAATGGAAATGAAATTACAACCTGAGCTCAAAGTCTCAGTTTTTCTCTTTCAAAATGGGCAAAGTTTCGCTCTTGTAAAATGAAAAGTCCCCTTTAAAAATGAGAGAATTAACAAACTTATAACCACTATGCAAGGATTGGCACCCTTTTCCATGGGACGGCCCATGCTACGGTCAATGTCTTCAATGTGTCTCTAGTTTTGTTTAGAGAGACCATGCTGAGAATAGTGCACTGCCATAACTATGGTGTGACTCTTCATCTAACATGTCTCTTTCTTGGTATGGACTGTCTAGTCCTTTCTTTGATGTCTGCACAACTGTCTAATTTGCCATTACTTCATGGAAGAAAGAAACATGCTTGCATCCTTGGTTTGGTGCGCTCAGAAGTCTACTTGATCCACTATTTCACCTACTAGAAATAACTCTTTCAAAGATATTTCTGATCCTTTGGTCTCGCTCCTCTCTTCACTACTTAAGTGCTTCTTTGTTCTTTATATCCCTTCTTGCCTAAGTCTTTGGGGGGTCCTTTCTACGTCTTTGACAATTGGCAAGTTCTGTTGTTATGAAACTCATTAGCAACTTATGGAAAATGGGGTCCACGACATGTTTTGCCCAAGCAACTCCAAAAGGGGAACACGGATGCAAACACTTATCACGTTCTGCTGAGTCATAATAAGACACATGATGTATTCCTCTTAACTTATAGAAGCTTTAGAAACCTTTGCGAGTCCTGTAGAAGATGACACGTGGTGACTTCCACTCTCCTTTGTCTTTTTCCATTGGGCACTTTTCCACGGGCTTTTCTCTTCAGTTGGGCTTTTCCTTTGCTTTCTTCGAGCTCTCTTTTTGGGTGAATTCCTTTGGACAAAATGTTTAAAGGAATTCCTTTGGATAATTTGTTTGAAGGACTCTATTTTGCCTTTTGCCTTGTTCATTTTTTCGAAGGAGTTCACTTTGTCCATTTTGGCTCGCAGCCCTCCGTAAGGGCATTTGTTCCTTCAGCCGTGGGGCCACCCCTTGAACCTAATGATTGAACCGATTGATTGAACCGACTTTGGTTCAATGGTTCATTCTTCGTTATTTGGCCAAGTCCTTTCTTCTTTTGCACCAAGTGCATTGAACCAACTTGGTCATTAAACCCATTGAACCTTTGAACCAAAGTGGTTAAAAGTTTAATGGTTCAAGCCCAAGTCCTTTATTATTTGCCAATTTAAATCCTTTGATTGAAAAAAGGTGCTGAACCAATCCTGGAAATGACTATAAGTGTTAGAAGCTTGTTCTTTTGACTGATCTTGCCTGCAGAAGCTTTTTTAACCTATTGAACCTATGAATCCCCTTTACAGAAAAAGCTTAAAAATGAGGAATTTGAAAGCTCAAAACAAATTTTGAGAAGGGAAGAGAGAAATTTTGGTCTGTAGGTTGTCCCAAAAAATGAGTGGCATTTTTTGGGGACAACAAGAAGAAAGAAGTGTGATTGGTTTAGTTGGTGCTTGGTCAAAGAGGGAGTCAAAGCTTTCTTGCAAGTTGGTGCTTTCAGAATTGGTCTTGATAAGTTGATTATTGTTTAATAAATATTTTGATATGCCTTGCAGTTTGGTACTTGTATAATTTTCCTTTGATTGAGTTGGTGCTTAGTCATAGGGGGTTGTAGCCTCCTAACAAGTGGGCTAAATTCAAGTGGGTGCTTGATAAATTTGGGGTTGATTCTCCATGTTGGGTTGGTGATCAGCTAAATTTGGTACATTGTCTTAAGGGATAGTTTTTCCAAGATTTGTTTTAGTGGGTTTTATTCCCCATGAGGGTTTCCCATATATGTGATGTGTTATCTTATTTCATGCTCATGTGATTGGTTCTTAATGCATTTCTAGATCACTATGTTACTTTCATAGTTCATAAATGAGTGGATGTAATTGATTGAAATATTTTGAAGACTAATTCACCCCCCATTCATTGTGATTCCAAAAATTGTTTTTAGACCCTAGTCCTTTGAATTAGGCCTAACAACTTAAAGGTGATCCTAAAAATCACAATATGTCTAGTGATCAATGAAGTATAAGTTAATTTGAGGAAGAAAACAACACGTATGATGAAGAATTCTACTCTGATAGTGAAAAAAAAAGAGAAGTTGAAGTAGATATTGAAACTTAGCTCATAAGTGCCCTAGATGATTTGAAGCATCAAAATAAGAGGAAGCATGAGTTGAGATCTATGGTCAAGGATATTAATGAACATATATGTACTTTGAATAGTGACATGGTTAAATAAGCTAAAAAGGATTAGAAGACCATCAAGGATCTCAGGAATCAATTAGAAGGTGTCAATACAAAGTTTAGATACAAATAGGTTGAGTATGATTAGTTAAAAATAGAGCTAGATTTCTTGAAGGTTGAACATGAGAAGCTTATAGATAAGATGAGCAAGTTTGAGAAAGAGCATGAGAATTTAGAACAAATCAAGAGTACCAACATGAAATTCAATGTGAAGAGACCAATCAGGTATCCCAATGTAATGAGGTATTTCAATTATTTCAAAGGTTATTTTTTTTCTTGTCATATCTTTTGTCATAAAGTGATTATAGAATGGTCTTAAGGGATGAGTTATCATAGGAACATGGGAGGAGTGATCAGTCAAGAGGTAAGTGCAATAATGTTATTTAATATAGTTGTCATAATATGGGACACATTACAATATTATATCCTAATAGAGTTATAATTATCTCAAGACTTAACAAGGTATATGGAGCTCCTAGAATGCCTGAGAAGGGTCAAACATTGGTATGGAATCCAAATAAATTTAGGACTGATCATATTGAGCCTAAGAGTCAAGATGGATTATTTACTAAGGTAGACAAAGAATCAGAATTGAAGGAATGCTAATAACACTTTTTATCTACATATATTGACAAGGCAGTCAAAGAGAAGAAGAAGGATGACAAGGTAGATTATTCAAATGATTCAATCAAGCCTAAATGGATTCTAAGGAGGAACTATCAGTCTCATAATTTTAAGATGGCTAAGAAGAGTGGTTTGGATATTTGGGAATCTCTTGAGTTTATGGTGTTTTGAGATCCCTATGAAAAGGAGTGACTCCATTAGGTTTCATGGAGACACTCTTCTATCAGTAGAAGCATGAGGTTGTAGTAAAAAAAAGGATTCATCTTGAAAGGATTCCAGGTTGTTTGTGTTACAAGGTATGCTATTTTTTTATTTTTAGCTTGTATGTATATGACAAGGTGAAAGGAGTTTTGGTTAGTATGAGCTTTGACTCTAGAGATCAGTTCATGAGGAACCATGGTATGGAATGTAAGTCTGAGTATATGATTGTGTTTAAGGACATATGGAATATGGATTGGTCTATAAGACCAATATGGTCATAAATAAAAGCTAGATATTACTCATAGGGCTAGAAGTGTGATGAAAGCTTATGTAGTTTATTAGTATATGTGAGGTAAGCAAAAATTTGTTCTATGTTTTTAACAATTGATAGCTTGATTTGTGTTAAGAAGTGGTATTGGTATTGAGATGCTTGAAGGATGTTTAGAAAGGTCTATGAGTCTTAATGACTCATATGATGAGCACAAGTTGTGAGGATAAATGGGGATATAATAAAATGATTCATGAGATTCAATAATAGATAAGTAATGGTCTATGTCAAAGAAGGTGTATAGAAAACATGAAGATAGGTTTAAGAATGTGACCAAGAATGAGAGCATGATGGATGTTTGTGAAGATGGAATAATGAAATGAAGATAGATATTATCCATCTCTATGGAATCAATGTGCATAAAATAAAGTGAGTGTTCTTATGTATACGAATTCATTTGAAGAAGGTTTGCATGAAGTTAGGGGAAACATGTTTACATGATGCTACATAAACTCTATGATCCTATTACAAAAAATGGGAGAGAGCTCAGAAGGGGAGAAATTTCAAAATTGGGAGAAGTAGCATATTTGGAGATGTTTTTGAGAGTGGATTCCATCTTATGAATCAAGAGGAGAGTATGGATTTAGGGGGAACTTTGTGGTTCTGTGTTGTGAGTGTCAAGACAGTGATAAGAACCATGGTTTATTGAGGTATAGTTCAAAAGTTCCAAAAGGTGTCTATAACAAATGGTATGAGTCTAAGGTGAGTTTTTGTCATCATTTCTCTATGTTGTTCATTTAAATTGAGGTCCAAGAATCAGATGGTAGTTTTTAGAAGACCCTTTATCATTAATGTCAAAAGAGGGAGAATGAGAAGATAAGAAAAGTACCATTTTAAAGTGAATTCATTTTTGTATTATGTCTGACATCAATGACAAAGGGGGAGTTTGTTGGAATGTTATTGTCATTGATGTCAAAAGGGTGCATCATGTAAATACATAATGGTCATTGATGTCAAGATGTATCATGTCAAGATTATACTATCAAGGTTGATGTCAAAGGTGACTAAGGATAGATGGTAGTATGTGATATGTCAAGGTACATAAGAGTGTTGCATTGATGAGAATTGTCATGAGTTATGTGATTATGGAAGGTACAGGACATGAAATATTCTTTAATATAACTAATTTTTGCATTGGAAGCAAAGTGTATGAAGAGGTCTTCACAAGTCATTAATGTCATGATATAAAGAAGTATGTTTAGAGGAATGTATGTGCATAGTGTGGTATAGTCATGACATGAAGAGTTTTAAGGTAATCCATGTGACATGATGAATTTTAAAGCAACTAATGTTTTATGGTTGCATAAAGGTATAAGTCAAGGTGTCAAAGGAGTTCAGGTGCATGAAAGAGAGATGTCAAGTCATATGAAGCTTGGTCATGTGGTTTTAGGTCTGTATGAGGCTATGGAAGATTGTTTTCATGAGAAAGAGAATGATGAAGTGATATGATTAAATTTTTATTTCTTATGTCTGCTTGTTTTATTTTTTATTGATGTCATGACATGGAAGGAACATGTTAAAGTGTCAAGTACATTATAGGCTTGAGTCAAGTCATGGCATGGTGAAGGTATGAGTTGGTGGTATGATGAGGTGAGTAAATTCAAGCATGTGAGAGATTGTATGGAATTATTTAAACATGTTATTAAGGTGAATAATCATCCATGAGAGTCTCAAGGTGAGTCTACAGGGGTAGGACCTTTAGACCAAATATGCACCTAGACCACTCCTAGACCCTACCTCACCTAATGAGGTATGAATATTAGATTTCAAGGAAATTATGCATATGTGATCATTGATATAGGTAATATATATTATTTTAAGAATTTTCACAAATTTTTAGGTCATAGTTTGAATAAAATTACATGAAACACTATTTTATGATTTCTCTAGTTCATAGAATGAGTTCTAAAGACCCAAAAAGCACTTTCAGGTGTTTTTTGGCATGTATAACCTCTACATGGGAACCTAAGATATTAATTAGATGTGGTTAAGTATCCTAGATAAGATATCTATGTATTGGTTTTGGATTTTAAGGGGTAGTCCTTTATGAACAATCGTTAACACCAAAACCTATGTTAAACCTCCTTAAAACCCTAATAAGGACCCGATGTGAAAGATATTGTTTAAATCAGATCAAAATGGACTAAAATTCCTATACAAGATATTTGAAAATTAATAAAACTCTCCTAGGTACCTCCAAGTGGTGGTGGTTAGTTAGATGAGAAATAAATTGCATAGATACAAGTTTATTTGTCAAGAAGTTATTGTAGCTCTCAAAATTTGCATCAGTCAAGAAAATCAAATGAATGGTATAAGTAGATAGATACTAATACTACATGACCATGATGGTTTATATATAGGTTACACCATTAAATTATTCTAAATTTTTCATCCAAGTTAGCTAGTCACAGACAAATTTGATGGTGTAAATAGTGAAAAATGTAGGTAGAAATGAAAAGATGGATATGAGGGTTTGATCATGGTATATTGATGCAATAAAGTGCATTAATATAATATTCATTAATTTTAATACATTTTTGTTCTTTTAATAATTTTTTGAGGTTAGTGATTATGGTGAAAAATTTTCTCACAAGATGACATGTGTGGTTCAGATAAGACAATTATGAGCAAAGCAAGTTGTAGAGATGATATCGAGTCTTTATGTTATAATTGAAGGTATTCTAAGAATTTGGGGATGATATTTAAGTAATAGAGTATATTTATACATGTTTAATTTGTCATGAGTAATTTTATTAAGAGTGTTTTATCTTTATTCTTGCAAGACATATTTTTTACTGTACACAGGCCTAATAGTGCAGTTTGTACTAAAGAAGGTTTCAAGGTATGAACAAAGGATACAAATATAAAAAATCATGGAGGAGGTAATAATTTTATTTGAATAATTGGTTTAATTTTTTTTAGTTTTTGGATAAGTACATCTGGGTTCAATAAGATCAAGTCTTAATGTTAATAGAGCAAACCTAATGAAGTAGGTCTCCATGAGACCTAAAGGATGAGTAAGACTAATATTGATCATTAAGGTAGATTGTTATATATGATTGAATATGATATTATGGTCATATATTTCCTATAAAAATTATTTTTATGTCCTAATTACATGTCATGAAGGTATTCAAGCATGAGAGTGATTAGACAGACTTTTGGTACTCACAGGTCTAATATGACAGTGAATTGAAAAGAGTGTTCTTATAAAGTGGTTGGACTTAACATGTTTTGTAAATTTTAGATAGTGTTAGATGGGTTATATTTGAGTTTATTTTTTTAAATAATATTTATTTATATGGAGTTTAAATGTGTTCTAATGTATTAAGTTTACACATTACTAGACATACCTAATGCAATTAGGTCTCCATGAGGCCTAAAAGAGAAATGAGGCCTAATTGAGTTGTTGAAAACCTCAAAAGGCCCACATGTCATTTTAATATTGTTATTAAAGTGTTATAATACATATTTTATGGCAAAAATAAGACATTATGGGTGTGTAGTCGACCAAGTGGTATGTGAACAAGAGATTAGTGTATATACAAGGCAATTTAGGCTTATTTGTGTATGCAAGCAATGAGCAAAAAATATGATGCATGGTTGAGCAGAATAATGCCTTGAAATGAGTTTAAAACCTTAAAATTAAATCATATAAGTATTCATTAATTTTTAAAGTTATCTACATCAGTGATACATGGTCTAATAAGAGTTGATGAGGACTAAACAAGCAAAGAAGTATGCATGCAGAGAGTAAGCAAATGGATTGATAAATCAACGAGCCTAAGGAGGTTAGGTAACATGTTATAAAACCTTAGGATATATCATATAATAATTTAATTAAGATAATATAGGTGTTATTAATTTAAATATAAAGGTCATATGACCTATTTAATCTTGAAGAGAGCTAGTTGAGCAAAGAAGCCTAGATGCATTTTTGAGATAGATCAAGTGGAGTAGATATGAAGGAGTGATCATCATATGTTGAGACGTTATCAAAGTTGCATCATAGATGTGTTCCTAATTTATGATAGTGGATATATTTTAGATAGATTATATTAATATTTTAATGTAAGAGTAGAATAAATAAGTGTGAGTGGATGAGTTGGTGTTTGGTCAAAGAGGGAGTTGAAGCTTTCTTACAGGTTGGTGCTTATATAATTGGTCTTGGCTAAGTTGGTGCTTAGTCAAGAAGGATTTGGATCTGACTCATAGGTTGGTACTTGCATAAGTGTCCTTTGACTGAGTTGGTGCTTAGTCATAGGGGTTATAGCCTCCTAGCAAATGGGTGCTTACTAAAGTCGAGTGGGTGCTTGATAAATTTAGGGTTGGTGCTGCTTGTTGGGTTAGTGCTCAACTAAATTTGGTACATTATCTTATAGGAAAATTTATCCAATGTTTGTTTCAATGGGTTTTATTCCCCATGAGGTTTTCCCACATATGTGATGTGTTATCTTATTTCCTACTTGGTTCTTAATTCATTGCTAGATCACTATGTTGCTTTCATAGTTCATAAATGAGTGGATGTAATTAATTGAATTTTTTTGAATACTTATTCAAACCCTCCCTTCCTCCCCACTCAGTCATTGTGCTTCCAAAAAATTATGAATCCCTATTTGGAGATAATGTATCCTATAAGTTTTCCTTCATGCATTGAGAATACACACTTTTTTGGGATCAAAGAGATCCTGAACTCTCCACATTTTTAAAATATTTGCTCTAGGTGACCCAAATGATTTGATGCATGCTTTGAGAAAATTGTTATTTCATCAACTTAAACTAAGATTATGTTGTTTATGAGTCCCATAAACACCATATCCATGGCCCTTTATAAGGTAATCCTTGCATTTTTCAAACCAAAGGGCATCCTTTAGTATGTGAAGGTGCCCCACTTAGTAGTGAATGCAATTTTCAATTGATCATGTTGTACCCAACACCCCCATTTTTCCATAACAAAATGTGGACCCACTTTTTTCAAATTATTGTCTTGATTTTGAGCCCCCCTCTTCTATGTGTTTATGAAAATTTTAGGAAAAGATCATGATTTTTACTTTTATACTTTGGCAAGATGACATTGATATTGTGTTTTCATAGATTAAATCTTTTGTTCTATCAATTTTGTTACTCTAAGCTAATTGTTTTCAAACTTTTTTGGGATTTTCTCTTTGGAAATTTTGTTTTGCATGAATTGGTCTTCACATTTATTGTGTCTCAGACATTTTTTTTTATGTAAGTTACTCTTTGTAGAATTTTCCCTGCAAAAATTATGTCAAAATAATTTCCCTGAATTAGACTTATTCTTACAGAAAACCTTGCTGAGACATTTTCCCTGAGGAAATGAACTTACCTTTTAGCCATTTTTGACATGGACTTTAGCCTTTATAAATTAGACCCTTCGGGAATTTTATCATGAATAAATGCCTTACAAAGTATATCCTTTAAATTATTTCCAAATTACCCTTCAACATTTTAGAATTTCCCTTCAAGACTTTTTAAATGATCTCTTTGCCTTGCCGACTTACCCTTAAAGCTTTGTGAAATATGTCCTTCGACCTTTTTTAGAGCCTTTTTGCCTAATAGAATTCCTTAAATACTTTTGAAATTTCCCTTCAGTCCCTCTATACATTTCCTTTAGGACTTCTATCCCACACCTTTACCTTTTGAACCTTTCTTTCAGACATTTTATTCGATACACATTCTTTGAGCCAATTAAATTCCTTCAGACATTTTATTCAAGTGAAATGACCCTTTGGGAAAATTATTGTAGACATTTTGTCTAAAACAATTCCCTCGATGGAATTCCTTTGGTACTTTTGAAAAGACCCTTTGCCTCTGACTTATCCTTTGAAATTTTTGTCAAGGACACATGCCCTTCAAAATTTATGAAGATACCCTTTAGCCTTTAGAAAGTTCCCTTTGAGACCTTTGTGGTTATCCTTTGGGACTTTTGTAATGGCCCTTTCCCATTGAAATGTACTCTATGAAGTAGACCCTTCAGCCCTTTTGAAAATTCCCAACTTTTATCTCAAGAATTTTTCCCTTCGAGCCTATCCTTTAGGACTTTTTTCCCAAGCCAATTTCTTCAAGATTTATGTTTCAGACATTTTATCTGACATAAAAGTCTCGAAATAATTCCCTTGAAGGACACATGCCCTTTGAACTTCTTGAACTTATCATTTATACATTTTTAAAAGGACCTTTTGAGATTTTTTAAAGTGACCCCTTACCCTTCAAAGATTTGAAAGTGACCTTTTAGCATTCTTGAAGTGACCACTTACCCTTCGGGACTTTATCTTAGGCCCTTTCCCCTCTAAGACTTATCCTTTGGGACTTTTGTTTTAGGCCTCTTTCCCTTCAGTCGATTCCTTCAGGACTTTCTTTTGAGCCTCTTGCCCATTGGGCAATTCCTTCAAACATTTTGTCTAAGAGATTAAGACACTTTAGGAAAATTATTGTAGACATTTTGTCTAAAATAATCCCCCTACATAGAAGCCCATGACAATTCTCCCACAAAAATTACCCTAAAATAAATGTCAAATAGCCAAGTGGCACCTTTTCTTATAGAGAATTTCTTATGTTTTGATCTTAATGTATTTTACTAATACTAAGACCTTAGGCTAGAATATTTATGTAGGGTCCTTTATATATATTTTCCAAAGTATTATGATAAGTTATTTTATTGCTTATGTTTACAAGAGCAGGGAATCCCAAAGAAATGACATGTGTCAAGTTGATGATATTAAATTTGAAAATCATGTAGACGTCATTTGAGGGTCATGCAAACGTCAAATTTAACCTCAGTAATGACTAATTTATGAAATTAAATTTTATAGTCATGTCGATGTCATTAAATGGTCATGATAATTTCATTTGATGGTCATGGGGACATCATTTAATGATCATTTTAATGTCAAATTTAATCTTGTAAAGTATCCATTTGGATTCAAATCAAAGATCATATGACATGTGTCCACTGGAGCCCATTTGATTAGATGATATGAGAGTGAGTTAAAATGTCAAGGCTCCATGAGAGTGAAAAGTGTCACCATCATAGGATCCTAGTACATAGATCTAATGATCCATGGGAAGAAGTAGACAACCTAGTATATAGAACTCATGAATCCTGAGCAGCTACCAAGTGGTACACATATGAAGAGAAGTAATACAAAGAATGGCAAGTGTCAATCTCATAGGAGTCAATGAGTCAAAGCACTAAAATTTGATGAACCATGTTAAATCAGTACATAAGGATTAATGATGTGATATCAACATGGACTTTTCAAATATCCTAGACTCAATCAGGTGTTGACATGTGTCACATTTAGAAAGTTGGAAATAGATAGAACACATTGATATTTGGACTATGCTATAGTTATTGATAAACATTGGGACTCGTAGTTAAGAATAAGAATATGAACATACATGTCTCAATATGAATGGAGAATATAAAAGTGAAGATCCATATTAGTCATGGCTAATAGTAGTGCCACTAATTGTAAAAACATTGGTAAAGTTATTTTTGTCTTTCATGCATATATCTAAGTTTTATTTGAAGGCAACTAATCTGAAAGATCAATAGGTTGATCTCACAACCTATAAAAAAAGGCATGTGAAGTTTTGGTAAATGGTGTATCTATTTGAAGTTTGCATACAATTCAAGCTATAATTATAATAATTTATCTCTATCTTTTTTAATGTGCACATGTTTCATATCTTTAGCAAAGGATATTTTAAATTGATAATGACAAGTAGACTTATATATGGTTTTAGACCATAGTTAGAACTACATGTTCTAACTATCACATGTAATGATGTTGCAAGAACTTAGAGGATGAGGTGACCCCTTCCCTAAATGTGTTTATGTATTTTATTTCTAATTTTTGTATAATTAGTTGTTACTTTTTTTGGTTGTAATTTTCAATAATCTTTAGTGTGTAAAATTTATAAATAGATTCTTAATTATTTTGATTGATATACTAATCTATAGGTGTGCAACAACTACTAAAAGATTTTAAAATAATATTGGTTAAGATAGTCAAGTTTAAATTGATTCATAATTTTTATTGTACATAGGTGCTTTCTTGGATGTAGGTTTTTTTTGTGTGTAATAACTATCTTAGATACTTCACTAGCCCGAGCCATAATCTCCTAATTAAGGGTGTGTAACAGCTTCCTTAAAAGGAGTAACCTTTGGCTGAGGCTTGTGATTTTCTTGCATCTTTATATCCTTAGACTTCTTAGTCATTTATAACTATGTGTGTAATTGTTGTTAGCAATAGGCATAGGTTTTGAGAGCACTTGTCCTTTTAGAAACAAGTCAAGGGAGTAGTTCTTGAAAACCACAAAAGCTTTATTTTATGCCTTACCCTTCCCTCCTTTTAATTTTGTTTTTAGATTTTCCCACTCTATATTAGCAACTAACCACCCATCCAACTTGCATAGAGATTCACTACCCTTATTAGGAACTACACCTCCATCCAAAAAACCTTATCAATAACTTGCATGCCCTACCCACTATTCCATCAACAGGTTGAAATAAACTACATACCTAAAACTCAAGACCTATTGTAAATTTTACCTCCATTGAGATCCTAAAATATTAGAATCTACCTCATTATAGCTATGGTGTGCATAAAACCTACACCAACAATTAACTAGCACTAGAAAGATCACCAACACCTTTGATAGTAGTATATATCCTTTATGTAGAGTTACATTAGAGTCACCTAGGAGAGTGACCAAATCTAATTCTCAGGATGGTTTATTAGTCTCACCCTTTAAAAATCATAGGAGACCTAGAACTATGCCAACAACCCTAGTATAAAACAACTCTCCTCTAGTAGGGAAACTCTTACTTGTAAGGAACCTTTTATCTATTTAATCAACTAATGGCTCAACAATGGCCCTAGTTAGTTTGATATTCTATCATCATCCTAAGCTACATGCATGATTTACCTCATAATCCCAAAAATGAATTGCTATCCTTTTCTCCTTTAGGAATAAGGATAGTAGAAAACATATCAAATCAATTAAAGTTGATTTAAGGCTAATGAATGTCATAGATGAGGATGTTGCATGTAAATTATTCCCTTTTACTTTGATGGATGTTGCTTATGATTTGTATTTAAATATAATGAAAAATTACATAACTTCTTAGGATGAGTGTCAAGAATATTTTCTTGCCTAGTTTGGATAGGTCACCAATCATGGTTTGGTATACTAGCACTTCACCAGCATGAAGAGGGAACCTAATGAGCCCATCCATGATTTCAATGAAATATGGTAGAAGATGTATAACTGGTTGACCCTAAGATATAAACTAGAGGCAACATTAGCATTGTAAATGTATAAGAACATCTTGGACCCTATCACTACCATGTTAAAGAGAAAATTAATTATAGATAACACTTTGGTGTTAGCATTCGAAGAGGCTATCACCATATATATTTATTTCAATCCTCAGAATCCTAGAGTGCCTAATGTCAAAAATGGTTTTCCAACACTAAATATAGTTTTACATGTAAGGCAAAATGTCTTGGCATTCAATCAGAACTAGTTATATATGTTGCCTCCCATGATGTAGACAACACAGCCAAATTTTGGCTACTTGAACAATCATGTGATGAGCAATGGTTATTAGCATAACCAATAAGCAATCACACTTCCCACTATTATTTTTCAAGGTACATATTCCACAAAGGTAGAATTGGATTCTATTCAAAAGATGGTTCAAAATTTGAGAAATTATTTCTTAAATATGCAAAGGAAGATGGGCAATGCAAATGGCCCAACTAGCAATCAGAATACTAGATTCTAGAGATAGAATAGATCATTCAACAGGATTGAATAGCCTTGAAAGATTCTAGAGATCAACATAGTAGAGATGGCCCTTCCCAATTGGTGTAAAATTCATCATACTTTTGAGAATGGTGATCTCAAATGCATTGAATTTTGTACAACATTCAAAATATTTTAAAAAGAGGTGGTTAGACAAGATCAGACACAAAATATGCCTGTGCATCATCTGGATCCTAGCTCTTCAAGCACTACCATATTTTTTAAAACTCATGAGTTTCCCTTTCCAGCTGAAGATGATAATGAGCCTAAAGATAACATGGATGAAGTTCAAACTTTTTATTAGTTCTAGAGAGAGGAATACAATCTAAAGAATAATAAACCACTCACAACATTGACTTCTCCAAATACCACATAGATTCTTCTTAATCCTAAAGTAGATAATAATCCACCTCCTCCAAAGGGGAATGATTAGCAGCAAAGCAAGGAAGAACCAAGTAAGGGAGGATACAATATTTTTGAGGATATGAAGAAGATCAAGGTGAATATAACTCTTCATGATTTAGCTCATATTACTGAACAAAAGGAGTTGCTCTATAAGTCCATCACTATGAAGGTGCCTATAGAGAAATCAAAATCATCCATAGACAAATCGAAAGCATATAACACCAATATCATCTATAAGAGCAAGTCAAAAGTTCCAACTTCCTATTGATTATCTAGGATTTCGGTAAGAACATTCATAACTATTTATTTGATTCTAAAGATTTTGCAACTATTATTCCTACATCTATATTTCAAAATACTAGTTTAATATCAATCCCCTTAAAGAGGATAGTTTCATAATTAGATAAGACAATGGTCCCAGTAGTTACAAAATTAAATAATGAACACATTCAAGTAACATATGAGCCAATAGTCTATAAGACTATTGAATTATAGTGGTGGACATACCTAAAGGCTATGGTCTGTTACTAAGTAGGGATTGGTCTAAAACTCTTAACATGTATCTCTCTACAAATTTTTCTCATATATGGCTATCATGGAGAGGAGTTACGAATCAAATTAGAATTGATAGAGAGCCTAGAATGAAGTATCCCATTATAGAGTACAATTTCAAGAATGAAGATTTAAATTATGACTCACCCAACCTCTGTATTTATACTTTTGATACTCAAAATCAAGTACAAAATCTAGAACCTTAATGTTTCAGTCAGCTATGGACTCTGCACTTTGATGGTGTTAGATCCAAGAAAGGATTAGGCATCAAAATCAAGTTGATTAATCTATAAGGTAAGAAATTTTTGGTAGGATATAGGTTGTAATTTCCATGCACTAATAATAGACATGAGTATGAGGCTTTAGTTATGGGACTACAGTTTGCACTCAAGAATAATGTGAAGCAGGTATTAGTATTTGGTGACTCAGAGCTCATGGTCAATTAAGTCATAAATAAATACCAATAGAAGTTATCTTATTTGAAGAGATACAATCATAAATCATGGGACCTAATTCAAATTTTTGAAGATTTCAACATCGTATCACTTCTTAGAGATCAAAATCAGACCACTTATTCATTAGCTACTATTGTTGCTAATCTGGAGTTGCTATAAGAATCTAAGGTAAATAAATTCTCAATTGAATTGGTGCCTTACTCCTCTATTCCAAATAACATATAAAAGTTTGAGGTCTTTGATTATGACCAATAGATTATTCAATTTTTAACTAATTCAATGTAATTAGGATCCTAAATCATCGATAAAAAGGACATTAATCACCTCTATCAAGAGGAATCAAACAAAGAGAGTGTTCTTCAACTCAAAGAGAATTAAATTCTAGCTGGCTTGGTCTCCTTGGAAAGACCATTCAACATATATACTTAGGCACAACAACTAAGACAACCAATGGTCAGTGAATCAGACTTCAAAAAATAAAATCTAGGAGATGAGCACAACCCACGTTATGTTAATATTAGTCTCATTTTCACCCTAAAAGAGAGGCAGTGAGTAAAGGATTTATTCACTCAATATAAGGATGTCATTTCTTAGACATATGAAGATCTGAAAGCTTATGACCCTCAGGTCATCACTCACATAATTCCCTTAAAGATGGATCACAAACCATTCATACAGAGGTAAAGGCTAGTCAATCATATTCTAGAGCTTCTCATTTAGACATAAGTGTAGAATATTTTAAATTCAAAAATCATCTTCCCAGTCTTCCATTCTACTTGGGTGGCCAATTTAGTCCCAATAATAAATAATAACAACAAGATCAAATTATGTGTGGACTTTAAAATTTTGAATAAGGCTTCTAAAAAATACAAATATCCCTTGCCTTCTCTAGATGAGTTGATACAAATAGTAAGTGGTTCTAAAATGATTTCCTTCTTAGATGGATTTTTAGGCTATAATCAGGTATTGGTGCAATCTAAGGACATAATGAAGATAGTGTTCACCAAAAAGTGGGGAACTTATGTGTATAAGAGGATGTCATTCAGCCTAATAAATTCAAGAGCAACCTTTCAACATGCCATGGATCATGATTTCAAAGGATTAATAGGAAAATACATAATCATATATATAGATGATCTTATGGTATTTTCAAAGAATCAAAAGGAGCACATAATTCACCTACAGTCCATATTCAAAAGATGTAGAAGGTTTGGTATTTTATTAAACCCAAAGAAAAGCATATTTGGAGTGACTAAAGGTAAGCTTTTAGGGCACATCATCACCAAGGATGGGATCATCATTGATCCAGATAAAATTCATGTGATTTTAGATATTCATCCACCAAATAATAAAGAGCTCAAATAATTCTTTAAAAAGATTAACTTCATAAGGAAGTTCATCTCAAGATTTATAGAGATCATCAAACCCTTGAA
Organism: Torreya grandis; assembly: GCA_037957365.1. Taxonomy (NCBI): domain Eukaryota; kingdom Viridiplantae; phylum Streptophyta; class Pinopsida; order Cupressales; family Taxaceae; genus Torreya; species Torreya grandis. The sequence continues at coordinate 2,283,179 of JARHVA010001066.1, read as the reverse complement.
TGCCATGCTCAAGTAAGATTCCAAAATAGAGTGGATAGTTGAATCCCAAAAATCCTTCCAAGACATTAAAGATGTAATATCACAAGCTCCAATGTTGATCAGTCTAGATTTTAATAAATATTTCTACCTATACTCATTTGCTTCAGAGCATTTGATTGTTGTTATCATCACAAAAAATAATGATGAGACCGAGCATCCAATCACATTCATGAGCATGAACCTAAAAGATGCAGAGCTTAGGTACTCTATGATTGATAAACATATTTTTTCCCTTGTTAAAGTAGTGAATTTTTTTTGGCACTACATCTTGAGGAATAAAGTCATTGCCATTGTGCCTAATCTTGTTGTCAAGCTCACCTTATCACAGAACAAGCTAGGAGAACAATGAGGCAAATGGATGACCAATATACAATAATTTGACATAGAAATCAAGCCTATAAGGATCATTTGAGGGAAAGGCATTGTTTAGCTTATGACTGAACCAGATATGCACATCAAAATTGAAGAGGTATGTGAAGCTCAAGTATCTAAAAGAGAATGTTATATTGATATAATACAATATTTACTTATAGGAACTTGTTCTTAGAAGCTCAATAGAGAGAGAAGAAGAATTTTGAGGCTCAAAGATATTCATTACATGATTAAGAAGGGAGTCCTCTATAAAAGAAATTATGAATTTATTTACCTCAGATGTTTATCTATAGAAGAAGCTAAAGAAATCTTAGAGAGCTTGCATCAAAAGATAGGTAATGGCCATCCTTTTGGGAATACCACAACCCATAAGATATTAAGAATGGGATATTACTGGCCAATTATTTTCAAATATGCTTGCACTCATGTGAAAATGTGCCATGAATGTCAAACTCTAGCCAAGAGAGAAGTACAAGCATCAATGCCCTTACAACTAGTTGTTGAAGGAAGGTCATTTGACCAGTGGGGTTTAGACTTCATTGGTTTCATCAACCCAAATTCATTAGTAGGTCATAAATTTCTACTCACTGCTACAAATTATTGCACCAGATGGATTGAGGTTATAGCCATAAATAATTATAAAGCACAAGATGTGTTTTGTTTTTTGGGGGAACACATAACAACTAGATTTGGCATGCCTATTTATTTAGTTTATGACAATAGACCAGCTTTTATATTATCAAAATTTACTAAATAGGCACATGATAACCATATCATCATTAGGTCAGCTTCTAACCATTACCCTTAGGGAAATGGACTAGCATAATCAATGAACAAGAACTTGATTGATACAATTAAGAAGTCAATTGAAGACAAGCCTAGGGATTGTCACAATTTATTTAAATATGCTCTTTGGGTAGACTGGAGTAGATACAAGCAAACCCTTAAAGCTTCACCCTACCTAATAGTGTATGGATGCAAGCTTGTATTCCCAATTATACTATAATTACCTATTTATTAGTTTATGTAGGACTACATGGAACTAAGCAATAAATAAGAATCAAGTGTGTTGGACATTAAAGAAATGGAATATTCAAGGATTAAAACCTTACATACATTCAACAAGCACTAGGATGTGGTCAAGAGGTGATTTGATAAAAGAGAGAAAGTTAAAGTATTCAGGATTTTAGATGTAGTGTTCCTTTGGGATAAAGCCCATGAAAATAAAGGACAACATGACAAGTTTTCCCCACTATGGATTGGACCATACCAAATTTTAGAGATCATGGGCAATAATGCATTTCATCTAAATGACCTCCAAGGCAATGAGCTTACATATCTAGTCAATGCATAGTTCCTAAAGCACTACTTCATGGTTGTACCATTTGTTGATGTTACTGAGTAATGAGGGACAAATGAATGTAGTTGTAGGACTAGATTAGATTTCCCTACTTTCTTAGAATAGTTTTATACTTTTTTATATTAGATTTCTTTCTTTCATAGACTATTTTTTGACTTTCTAAGTTAATATTTCATGCTTTCATAGATTAGATTTCATGTTTTCTAGATTAGATTTCAATACTTTCTTAGTTTAGTTTTAGTGATTTCTTAGATTAGTTGTTATTTTCTTTCTCTGATGATCAAAATTAAAGTTTCTCTAACTACAACCAAGTTAAAATCCAAAACCAACTGAGATTATGACTTGTGAAAAAGGGGAAAATTAAAATCTTGACACTTTGGGACTAGTTTATAGATTTGGTGTATTTTTGTGTTTTTTGAGTCTTAAGGATGAAGGTAGGTAATCATGAAATATTTTGAATGGTGTCATAATTGAATACTTTTACTAGACATGTGAAATTTTCTCTCAGAGTTATTCATACAAATTTAGAAAGTTTTCTTGTTTTATTAGATCAAATGCACTTATCAACATTGAATACCTATTAGAAATGATAATTTTAGGAATAGATGTAGCTAGCAGGGATGTTATAGTAATGATTTATTTTATAATTATACCAGCTCACTGGAGTTCTATCTCTTCTCCTTTTCCATTCAATAACAAAAGAAAAAGAACCAGTGGATTCAAAAGGGCAAATAAAATCTAGATAAAATCAAAAGGCTCAAATGATAAAATAAGGTCAATGTACCATGCATCATGATCAAAAGAAAATAATAGAATGAGAAGAGAAGGAGCCCAAGGTATCTCTGTCAGGGCTATGGATGCCTATCTATTAGCAGATCAATGCCTAAGTTTCCCTTATTTTTTTATCTTTAATAGATACTAGAATAAAACCTACATCCCCATCAAACACTTTGAAAAACTCATCACAATAGGGGTTAAATAAACTCCATGTTTTGACACACACAGATCCAATAAATTAGAAGGCAAGTATGTTGTGTGAATCTACTTAGGAGTCTCTTTCATGTTTATGATTTAAGTATTCTTCTGTGACATACTTCATGATTGATTTAGGATTGAAAACTAGAGTTTCGGGTTCTTTAATACTCAGGAGTATACCCCTTATATGTCACCATTTATTGTACCCAACACCTCCTTTTTTCCATAAGAAAATGGGGACCCATTTTTTTTAGATCATTGTCTTGATTTTGAGCCCCCTCTTCTATGTGTTTATGTAAATTCTGGGAAAAGATCATGATTTAGCCTTTTATACTTTGGCAAGATGGCATTGATATTGTGTTTTCATAGACTAAATCTTTTGTTTTACCAGTTTTATTACTCTGAGTTAATTGATTTTAGACATTTTCAAGCTTTTCTATTTGGAACTTTTGTTTTGTATGAATTGGTCTTTGGTTTTATTGTGTCTCAGACATTTTGTCCAACAAAAGGTACTCTTCATAGAATTTTCCTCACAAGAATTCTACCAAAATAATTTCCCCAAATCAGACTTATTCTTATGGACAATTTTGCCAAGACATTGTCCTCAAGGAAATGAACTTATTTTTCATCCATTTTTGACATGCCCTTCAACCTTTACAAAGTAAACCCTTTAGGAATTTTGATTGGATAAATTCCCTATGAAGTAGATCTTTCAAATGGTTTCCAAATGACCCTTTGACATTTTGGAATTGCCCTTTGAGGATTTTGAAATGACCTTTTTGCTTTGCCAACCTACCCTTTAGGCTTTATGCAATATATCCCTAGGCCTTTTTATTATAGCTTTTTTGTATGAAATAATTCCTTCGAGACATTTGAAATTGTCCTTCAGCCCTTCTACATATTTCCTTCAAGAATTTTATCCTACACCTTTGCATTTTGAACTGTTCCTTCAGATATTTTTTTGACACATTTTCTCTAAGCCAATTGAATTCCTTCAAACATTTTGTCTGAGATAAATGACCCTTCAGTAGAATTGTTGTAGAAATTTTGTTTGAAAAAATTCCCCTGATGGAATTCCTTCAGGACTTTTGAAAAGACCCTTTACATCTGACTTACCCTTCGAAAGTTTTATCAAGGATACATTCCCTTCAAAAAAATTTAAGATACCCTTTGGCCTTTTGAAAGTTCCCTTTGGGACCTTTATGGTTACCCTTCAAGAATTTTGTAAGGGCCCTCTCCCAATGAAATGTACCCTATGAAGTAGATGCCTCAGGTATTTTCTCCATGAATTAGATCCTTCAAACCTTTTGAAAACTCCCTTTGGGACTTTTATCTCAAGTATTTTTGGCCTTTGAGCCTATCCTTCAGGGCTTTTATCCAAAACCAATTTTTTTGGGCTTGGTTTTTTGGACATTTTATCCAACACAAAAGTCCTGAAACAATCCCTCAAAGAACACATTCCCTTCAAACTTCCTAAACTTACCATTCAAATTTTTTAAAAAGGACCTTTCAGTCTTTTTGTAGTGGCCACTTACCCTTTAGACATATTGAAAGTGACCTTTCATCATTTTTGAAGTGACCACTTACCCTTAGAGACTTTGTCCTAGTCCCTTTCCCCTTCAAGACTTATCCTTTAGGACTTTTGTTCTGGGCCTCTTGTCTTTTGACCAATTCCTTTGGGACTTTTGTTCTAGTTCTCTTGTCCTTAGGCCAATTCCTTCAGACATTTTGTCTAAGAGATTAAGACCCTTTAGGAAAATTGTTGTAGGCATTTTGTCCAAAAAAATTCTCCTATTTAGAAGCCTACAATAATTCTTCTACAACAATTGCCTAAAAATACATGCAAGATTGACAAGTGGCAACTTTGCTCAGAAATAGTTTCATTATGTTTTGAGCTTAATTTAATATTTTATCCTAGGCCTAAATTATATTTTACTAATATTAAGACCTTAGCCTAGAATATTCATGTAAGGTCCTTTATACATATTTCTAAAAGTATTATGCTCAGTCATTTTTTTACTTATGTTTGTAGGAGTAGGGAATACTGAAGACATGACACATGTCAAGTTAATGAGATTAAATTTGACAATTTTACGGATGCCATTTGATGGTCATGAGGATATCATTTGATGAGCATGCAAATGTCAAATTTAACCTCAATAATGGCTAATTTATGTAATTAAATTTGATAGTCATGTGGACATCATTTTATGGTCATGAAGACATCATTTGAAAGTCACATGAATGTCAAATTTTAATCTTGTAAAGTATCCATTTGGATGTAAATCAAAGATCCTATGGTGTGCATCCATTCAGGCCCATTTGATGGGTTGATGTGAGACCATGTTGAAATTTCAAATATCCATGAGAGTGATAAGTGTCACCATCATGGGAACCCAGTACACAAAAAAATAACTTATAAGAAGTAGACAATTGAGTAGATAGAACTCAGGAGTCCCAAGCAACTGCCAAGTGGCACACATATGAAGCGAAGCAAAATAGAGAATGACAAGTGTCAAGCTCATGTGAGTCAATGAGTCAAACCACCAAAATTTGATGTTAAACTAGTACATAAGGATCCATAGTATATGATCAGTATGGACTTTTCAAAGATCCTAGACTCAATCAGGTGTTGACACATGTCACATTTCAAAATTTTGTAATAGATAGAACTTATAGATCTTTGGACTATGCTATAGTTATCAAAAAACATTAGGACTCATAGTTAAGACTAGGGATATGAACACACATGTCTCAATCTAAATGGAAAATATAAAAGTGAAGATCTAGATTAGTCATGACTAAAAATAGTGATATTGATTCTAAAAACATTGGTAAAGTGATTTTGGTCATTCATGCATATATCTAAGTTTTATTTGAAGGCAACTAATTTGAGTTATAATTATAAAAATTTTCCTTTATTTTTTAAGCATGCACATGTTGCATATCTTTGGAAAAGGATATTTTAAATTGATAATGACAAGTAGACTCTTATATGGTTTTAGACCACAGTTAAAACTACATATTTTAACTATCACATGTAACGACCTTACATGAACTTGGATGATGAGGTGACCCCTTCCCCAGTTTATAAAAATATTTGTAATCAAACTTGGATTTTTATTAGAGAATTTTTGAATATAATAGAAACATTAGTTTTGATCATCAGTGAATGTGTTTGTGTATTTTCTTTCTAATTTTTGTGTAATTAGTTTTTACTTTATTTGGCTATATGTTTCAATAATATTTAGTGTGCAAAAGTTCTGAATAGATTATTGATTATTTTGATTGATATACTAGTTTGTAGGTGTGAAAAAACTAATAAAATATTGGTAAATATATTATTTAATATAGTCAAGTTCAAATTGATTCATAATTATGATTGTACATAAGTGCTTTCTTTGATGTAGTTTTTTGTGTGTGAGCAATAGCTGCATTAGATACTTCAATAGCCTGAGCCATAATCTCCTGACTAAGGGTGTACAAAATCTACCTTAAAAAGAGAAACCTTTATCTAAGGCTTGTGAATTTCCTACATCTTTATCTCCTTAGACTTCTTAGCTATGTCTGACTATGTGTGTGCAATTCTTGCAAGCAATAGGGATAGGTTCTAAGATCACTTATCCTTTTAGAAACTAGCCATGGGAGTAGTTCTTGAAAACCACAAAAGATTTCTTTTCTACCTTACTCTTCCCTCCTTTTGAGTTTGTTTTGATACTTTCCCACTCTAGATTAGCAACCAACCACCCATCCAACTCGAATAGAGATTCACTTCCCTTATTAAGAACCACACCTCTATCCAAAAAACCTTGTCAACAACCTACATGCCATACCTGCTATTCCATCAATAGGTTGAAATAAATAGCATAACTAAAAATTATTACCTAGAGTAGAGTTTACCTCCATTGAGATCTTAAAATGTTAGAGGCTACCTTGTTATGTTTGTGGTATACATAAAACCCATACCAATATATTGCACTCCTACACAAGTACCTAGTTATAGCTTGAATAACCATCTAGTATTGAAAAAAAATTCACCTATGATTGTTTATAGAATTTGATCCATTGGTGAGAAGGGGTAATGGTATTTGAGAGAGGCTTTTTTCAAGTCTACTACACACAAGCATATATTTCCATTCTTCTTGTACACTGGGACCAAATTGGCTACCCATGAGGAATGTTTGATTAGAAATATTATGTTAGCCTTAATGAGATTTAAGATCTCTTTCCTCATTAAGGAGTCAATATTTAGATTAATTGGCCTTTGCTTCTACCTGACTACCCTAGTGTTGGGGTCAAGTTTGATTACATGTTGGGCTAAGTCTGGATCAAAGCCTTTGAGGTCTTTATACCTCCATGTAAAGATATCATCATACTTTATACTTAGCTCAATGAATTATTTAACTTCAGATGGGGAGCATACCTTACCAGCTTTCAAGAGCTTGTCATTATAGATGGACATCAGCTTGAATATTTCTTCCTTCACTATCATGTTTCTCCTCTTGCCTTTTAACTGGTCTTTAGAATTGAATATGCTCTCCAACATGACTAGACCCCTAGGCAGTTTGTTTCCCTATAGTTGAATGATTTGTTGTTCATATTTATCTTGGATTCAAGGTTATTTATTGGCACATAACTTAGCTTCATCTTGTAGGAAGTTGAATTTTTTTTCATCACTCTCAAACACTTGCCAATAGTTTGCATTGTCTAGGAATTTTGGTATGACTACAAGTCTTACGATTTACTTAGACTCATTATTTACACTACGTAAGGAGTCATACTGCACACCCATAGTTATGAGGCTACTGAAGTCACCATTATATGGCCTTGGTATGGAATGGATATTTAAAGCATAAAACCCTTGAATAATGTCCCATGTCCTATGTTTGTAAGCTCTTAATAAATTATTTTTGGACATGTTCTATGATTTGACCTAGTTTACCACTAACTCAATGTCTCTAAAAGATTTTATCACTTTGATTCCTTTCTTATGCACCAATTGGAGACCTTGGATCAATGCCTCATATTTAGAAACATTTTTTTATGTAGCCAAACTACAATTTAAATGCATCAAAATATTTATCCTTTCAAGGGGAGATCATTACAACACCATCTCATATGTCATTTTTTCTTTGAGATCCATCAAAGTATAACTTACATATGCCTTAAAGGTCTTCTTGTGCCTTTACAAGGTTAGGCAACAAGGTGTCCTCCTTGAGAATATAGTATGTGCCTAACCCTATTTCTTCCACATTGTCATATGGGTCAAACTCATAATAATCATGTGCCCATTCATCAAGTAAGTCATCTGGATCTCTTCAAGGGGTGTGGCGATCTCATGAGGAATTGAATTATCTTCTTGATTGATCAAAGTGTAGTTTACATCAAATAGGCTAAGAATGTATGTCTCTATGTGATTCTTTGAAATAGATTCAGCTTTGATAGTCACCTTAGTCCCATATCTAGTTTTGATTAGTATGTGGCACAAATTTGAGGATAAATATCTAACCACCTTCACAGTGAAATGTCATGAGACGCATATAACAAAGTTAGGGGGTAAGTCAATGATTGCAATGTCCTACACAATGGAAAGGCTCAAACATGCATTTAGAGTGAGACTCATACCCTTAACCATTCCCATAGTTTAAACTATTATTTTATCCAATTGAATGACCCCTTTTGAGATGGGAGCATATGTTATACCCAACATGTATATGGTTTTCTTTAGCATGATTGAGCTGATTGTGCCTAAATCTATCATGTAATTATGTATGATATGATTATTGATAATCAGATATATGTAGAATGTGGGTGGATTTCTTCTCTGTGTACTTTTTCCTTGGGTTGACATAGACTTATTTGCATAGTAGGTATAGTTTGTGATGGCTCATAAGGTTAGAAGACTCTTAGGGTGTCATGTTACAAATTACTTTGGGAAGAAATAACCAGAGCATCCCACATGTAAATGTTCAATCCAGTCTTCTTCATCTACTCGACTATGTTAAAGGGGATTTGAATCCCTTTAATCTGTGCCTTTATAATTATAGTCTCTTATCTTGCCTATACATTAGTCTAGGGCTATCTTTATTTCTATGTAGCCTAATTTATGTGCATAGAATATTGCATAGGTGCTTTGAATTAGGCATTTGGGCATTGAATTTGGGGTGCAAAAGTTGAAGGCATTGGAGAAGAAGGTTCTTCCACCATTGATCTCTTTCTGAATCTTATGTTAAAATCAATTCAATTGCTTATTACACTTGGTATTTCATTCTAATTCACATAATTGAACTCACCCTCCTACTAATTTAAGAAGGTGGATTTGCCATGTTCTTGTGTTTGGGTCTGTAGTTTAGCTCTTGGTTGATATGAAATAGATAGAGGATCCTAAGGATGTGGCACAATATACATCATAGGTGCCTCATTTCTTGCTCCATATATGCACATGACCTGATCATGTGGCTGATCACTCAGATAACACCATTCATAGTCATGTGTCATGTTATTTTGCATAGGTACAAGATCTCTAGAAGTGCTCATAGTGTTAGGATTTGGCTCATAGAGTGGTCTATTGTATGTGAGATGGTTCTTAGTCTACAAAAAATATTGGTAGGGAGGCATGTTCAATTTATATTAGTATTTGAAGGGTTTATAAGGCTAGTAATGCTAAAATTTCTATCTTTTGAGTTCCAATATCTCATTTCCAAAGATCTTCAATAAGTAATTAACCTCATGAAACTCTCTTAAGGGCACAAAATTTGATGGAATTGGTGGCCTAGAAGAAACAAGAATGAGGGACATAGTTGAAATAGGAGGTAGATTAGATGAACTTGTACATAGGAGCTTAGGATATAAGGGCATAGGGGGCATGGGCATAATTTTCCCTACTTGAATAAATTAATTTTTTGCATTCACAATAACCACATGGGCATATAGTAACAATTCATCACCCATAAATTGGATCATTATGGCCACATCATTGTTCAACACTCTCAATAAGTATAAAAATGTAGTGTTAGGATTAGGCTTTACCAAGATTGGGACTCAGTCCCACATCCTCTATAATTTGAAGTTGAAATTAACCATCTTCTCATGTAAATCCCTTTTGACGGTCATGATTTATTACATCATTGATAAGTAGTCACTCTTTTCTTCAATATGCCTACATAGTATCATGCCCAACTTGTCCCAATTGTGAATCAAACCTAGCTAGAAGCTATAATACCATTATAGTTCTCTCCTTTTCAAATAAGAGGCAAGGAGTTTCACTACAACATTTTCTTTGGTCACATTATGGATGGAGAAAATATTTGTTGTCTTGTATGTGCTCTACAGGGCTAGTTGATTTTTATCCAATAAAGTTAGGGATGATATTAAGAGCAACTATGGGAATATCATCATATTGGGGAAGGATCAATGGGTTGCCTCTATTTAAAGGAGAAAAAGGTTGATTTATCTATGCAACCATGAATGAAATATGAAATAATATTCCTCTATGTGTAGGGAATTGACTAAATGGAGGTGTAAATTAAGCTTTAGGAAAAGATCATCTTGTGTTAATATACTTTCTAATAGGAGACAACTATACTCTAACTCCCCTTTTTCTATAAATTGTAGGTTGCTTAATGAAATGAAAATTATTTCCCCTTGAATATGATCCCATCTATCTTGGAATATAGATTAAAGGCTGATCTTTATGAACCAATAATGCTTAGATTCATCAGGTGATCTATAGAGTGTCTTCAATAATTGAATTACTGATAGTAGTACCAAACTCTTAGCCAAATTTCAAACTTGGTCCCATCAAATGTGCTAGACACTATTATCACTTAAAACATGCACCCACGTGTAAATAGATCTCATACTTTATTATGTACAGATATTTCATGCCTAGCACCTTGGACTTATGTGTTGGAGAGTGATTTGGTGTCTCATGGTAACAATGGGATCATCCCCCAAGGTGTGGGACTCTTTCACTCCTTGGGATGAACCTCTAAATTAGGTCAGCTTCATTTTATTCTAGATTCACCTAATTTAGGAACAATGTATAGACTTACAAAGATCAGAATGAAATCTACATATAACACTAAACTTAAACTTGACAAAGGGAAAAGGTAAGATATTATTGGGATGTAAAATTTGATGCACCAGGAATAGATCAAGTACCTCACTTGCTTAATGACATAATAAGACTAATAGACTAAACATGAAAAATTTAAACTAGGTGCACTACATAAGAGTTTTGTATGGAGGTAAGGGAACACAACACAACATTAGGAGGGATGAAAAATGGTCCACAAATAATGTCTATGCAAACCTGTGTATACACAACATGAGACCTATAGATATTTTTGGTTCTAAGTAGAGGTGAGAAGGGAGGAAGACAATGAGAGGGATGATTCATCCATCTCAACAACCATCCATGCCCATAGAACATACAGAATGAAGAAATTAAATTAGTTCCTATTAATCGCTAGGTCTAAGGAAATATTACAAACTCAAATAGATAGATCTTTGTTATACCATAAGAGGGATCTTGGAGGAATTTTTTTGACAGAATTACAATAATAAAAATATCTCAACCCTTTTACAATATAAGACCTAGAATGTTATAGGAAATGAGAAGCCCATGAGTCATTAATTGGAATCTCACCCACTATCGGGGTAGTTATAATATTTAAGGATGATGTGTAGAGGTAATTGGGATCTTTGCTAGAAAATATTGCATGCCCATATTCTAATAATATGATAGTCACCCTTGCATTAAATTATACTTTGATTTTCTTCCCTTGATGTCCAATCAAATTAAAATACCATCCCCATTTATGGATGCCACCTATTGATCCACCTGGACTAGTTTGTTGATGTGTGTTCATGTAGGCCTATCCTAAGGTTTTGACTCATCATACTATACAAGTAATTAAATTACCATGCACCTATATTTTGGATATGGTGCACATTGAAATATACATAATTATTTCTTTTTAGAGTCCCAGACACACATGCATATAGAATAACTAAGTACATTCTACTTATAGGGTTGGTACTAAAGATTGTGTAGAGAGTTGGTTGTGCAGTGAAGCTATAAATTCATGAGGGTCACTAAGGGTGATTTTAAGTGTAAATTCATAATGTCCCAATATCCTTATATGTCAATTACCTTTTGATGGTCTTTGTATTATGTGCCTTCTTCTAAAACATGTGCTTGTCTGTGAAGAAAACACTACATGGATGATATTATGTTTTGAATTTTATAAGGTACAAATGGGAAATTATATTATTTGGTAGAGGAATTTATCATTTAAGTGTGAAAAAATCTTTAAATGAGAGCTCAAAATAATATGGAAGATCTTAAATGTACTCTCCATGATCTAGAACTACTCCTTATGAACTTCTCTCTCATTACTTGAATTGGGGAGACCTACACACTTTGACTTGCATGTCATGCTTATGAAATGAAGGGTATTTGTATGGGGAAACTATTGATAAATTATTATAGGTTAAAATCAACACTTAGTTGATGACTGAACTTGAGCTAATTTTTTGAGTGAGGGTGCAGAAGGGAAGAATCTACGTGTAGAATTATTTTTAGAAAATTTGACACGTGTGAGCATGAAACTATTATGTGGTCCTTATAAATTTAGAGATTATTGAATGGGTAACTTTTAAATTCAACACTTTTGGTGACCTCTATGGTCCACTTGCTTACTAAGCATAAATCTAGTGGCCTTGAAGTAATCCATTGGGTATGGAGTCACTTGGGATCCCTTATTCTTCTTTATCTTGATTATGATTAGGTGTAAGAATCCCACCTAAATTTAGAAGGAACTGAGATACCTTCCATAAGTAAAAATAATGAAAATAAATGTGTCAAATGGTGCTTATAGGAATGAAAAAACTAAGTTACAAAATTGCACATAAGCACTTAGAAGAAATGAAACTATTCTAAATAATAACACATGCATGTAGAACTTAGTAAAATTAAAACATCTAAAGTAATATTTACAAGGGTGTTCACGATCATCAAAGATAGTTATTGATGTGAATCCCATTGACTTGGATAGGTAACACTTATTCTCTTAGTCTTGCAAGCTGATATGCATTGGATTGCTTGTAACTAGCTATAATATATGGGTTGCTCCATATAGAGTCAAACTTTATATGTTTCCTAGCCTTTGCTTTGTATGAATCCCACTTGAGTACAAAGTCTCCTTCATTGAAGCTTTCGTTAGAGTCCATTCTATCAAAAAAAAAATCATCTATGTATGTTGAAGATCTATAGTGCTCATCACCTATGCTCTAAGTTCTTAGAGCTCTATTAGCTCGACAACCCTCACTATCATGGGGTAACTTTCACACACTTCCAATTTATGAGATATTTATAGTGAGGTAAATTCAAGAGATGTGGTAAACCTTGATTCCATTCTATAGAGTAACATTAAGGGTGAATTCCCTAGCATCCTTTTTGTTATTATTTGATTTGCCTAGTGTAAATAAGGATTTGACTTACTAGAGGAAGAGCTAACTTTTATGATCACAAATTAAACAATATTAGAGAATAAAATCATCTAATATCCCTCTTCTAAGGGTGAGAAAATACAAATTGAAAGAAGGAATACAAATAAGAAAATAATAAGTATTACCTTGTGATTTATCTTCTTATGAATCGATTGAAGTGGGATTGACCTCAAATTGTGAGCTAGAAGTCTTTGGTAATGCTCATTCCTTATGGGAAGAATATCTCCTTATTCCCTTGATTGTCATGTCTTTGGCTTGATATATAAATTTATAAAAGAATATTGAAGCTTCTAAGGTTATTTTGGTATAATAACCTTTTAAATATTAGATCTTACTAGTGGAATTTTGGCATAGTAAGATTAGGATGAAGAAGCTTTGCTAAATTGAAGGAATAACCTCTAATTTTTAGACTTTTAAAATGAATGTGAACCATCCATATTGAGATGAGAATTAAGGGATAATAATAAAATATAATTTTTAATTCAAAATGGGAATTATGAATTAAAAAATGGAGTGGAGAATATGTGGGACTCACAAATGAATAGGAAGATATAATATAAAATTGCTAACTATGATTGATTGTAATATGAGGTGGATTATTAAATTGGAAATATGAGGTATATAATATTATAAAATTTAAATGATGGGGGACAGGTGGAGCCTAGGGCATATTTGAAATTTGGAAAGGGAAATGAAGTGGAAGATGATATCATGAGGTGAGGATAATTTGATTTTTGGATTTATAGAAATTGTGAATATTCAAAATCCATGGAATTTATTATTAAACAAGGATTATTTAATTAATTTAGATTAATTAACTTAATAAATATGTGAATAATAAACCATGAATATTAATGATGAATTAGAGTTAGAGAAAACTAGGGATGATTATGGATGATTAAAATCAACAAAAAGCGTCCGATTTTAAGTGTCTACAATTTTCCCCTTTTTTGAGAAGTCATTAAAAGATAGCTGAAGTAATGAATTTTTAAAGAATGAAATAGAAATTAAAATATTATATGAATAAATACTTAGTGACCCATGATTCCCCCTCAAGAGGGTATGCAAGATGTGGATGGGCTCTTGAAAAAGAGAGGAAAAAAATGGTGAACTTAACTTTTGGATAAGCTTAATCTAAATGAGCTAATGCTTGCACACTTTAATCATAATGATTAATAAAAATAGAGGAAAATTGGCCCCAATATAGGGATAAGTGGGAAGGATGCATCCCAAAACAAGTAGAACACTTTAATCGGCCCCAAACAGGGTGAAAAGCTACAGGCTTGGAATTAGAACAATTTGCTCCAGTAGGGAGAAATGGTGGTACAAGGTCCTAAAGATGATGGTACATATATGAAATATATTTACCTAGTAGAGTGGATAAAAATATTGATAGGTCCAAATGATTTTCCCTACTAGGGTCAATTTCATTATTAAATGATTCAAATGGTTAACTAATTGATTCACAAACATAACTCAAGGATTTAACCTGTCACACAAATTGAAAATGAGAGGAGTGATACAAATGTATGTATAATGTTATAATAACTTTTCAAAAAATGAACCCACACAAAACTAAGCACTTATGAATGGTCAAAGTGCTAAGATAAATCATAATCAGAATAACAAGATAATGATTGAAAAATGATGTGATTGAATTGGAAGAATTTGAATAAAAATATCATGATTGTTTGTATATGATTAGATGTATCATGAGGATCATAAAAATTATCCATATGGTCTAGCTAATGGAGATTTATTGACTATGGATATTTTTATACTACAACATTATTGAGTAGACTCCTAGATCTAGTTTTTTGATGTAGCACAAAATAATATACACCATGATGTAAAACACCATATGACCTGGCTATAATGTGCATAAGGACTGACCCTCAATCCAATAAACACCACCAATGATAAAAAAACCATGATGATAATGATAATAATACTAATAAATAGCAATGGATTGACTCAAGTATAACTACATGATAGGAAACACCATGATGATGACCCTGTTGGCATAATGAAATGAGTTGAGGCAACAACAGACAGAAAAAAAATCAAACATACATACAAATTTGAAAATAAAAGCAACATAAATCATCTTGTTGTTTAACCAAGTCCAAATCCATGTGTGAAGGCTCAATTATAATAATAAATAGATGGTGCCCCCAAGAAAAGATATATGTAAGGTAAGGACATATCACCAGGTGGCTAAAAATAATTGGAACCAATAATGAGTCTACCCTAGTAGGGTAGATGTAGTAAAGACATATGCCAACAATGGTTTATGGCCTAAAATGATTGGATTAAGGATTTTTATTAGATTTAGGACAAGACAAATATTTTTGGATTTTGGGGATTTATATCTCATTTTGATATTATAATCCAGTTTCAAATGTTTAGTTTTTTGGGGATTTGTATCTCATTTTTAGATTGTAAGCCATTTCCAATTTTTAGGTCTTTTGGCTATTTTGGATATTTTTGTAAATTTTGGGTATCTGAACTCAATGGATATTGATAAGATATACGTGGTACCTACTTGTAAAATGGTGAGAGCATAAGAAAACTATACTAAATTGAAAGTGTTTATTAGAGGTACAATCACTTCGAGGGGGGGTGATTCAATGATGCAAGATACTTCAAAAAAAAATTCAATCCTTTCAAAATATTAATAAATGACCATAATAATTCATAAAGTATACAAGATTTTCACATCAATGAATAATAAAGATGATGCAAGATCACACACAACATCAGATCTACATGGGAAACCCTCTGAGGGAGTAAAACCCACTCTCAAGCTTGCAAACACATGGATTACTTGTCTTATAAGATGATTACAAATATGAGACCAATTTATTGAAGCACCCACTTCATAAGGATCACCCACACCTAAGTATGAATAAGCACCCACTTGTTCTATATGTTAATCACCCACTTGTTCTAGATGTTGAGCACCCCCACAACACTTATGAAATCAATAGGTCCATAACATTGAGTGTAGATCAATCTAATTGGATAAATAATGTATAATATCTCTCTGTCAATATTATTAGATAAACAATGTATAAAAACTCTCTATCCACTGAACACACTCCCTCTGATCTCTTTTATTTTCCTCTATATTTTACTCTCCCACACTACACACATTTGAGTCTAGAAAACCATTGAATTAGTCTCCACTATTTATAGAATCTTCATGAATATTAGTTTCTTGGTTGGATATAATAATTTAATTAACCCTTAATACTTTTATCATGCTAATTATAGCTCAATTGCAATGCCACAAGTCAGCCATAGCATCCATGGGTCACACTTAAGTGACTACGCCTTTCAATTAGGCCTTAATATCCCTTATAGGTCTCATGAAGACCTATTCACCAATTTATCACTCCAAAAATCAAATTAAAAACAAATGATCAATCTCAAATACCTAAGTCCACTCCATATGACCCCTAATACATCTTCATGTTATTGCTCCCACAAAAACACCCTTCTGCTAAAACACAATTTTCTTAAACATTATTATGTACACAGGAACACCATGAATGAATAAATAGTCACCTTGAAGCTCCATAACTTTGAATGTGTATAAATTTATATCTTCTAACTAGGTTCTCTAGATTCACCTTGAAGTCCTCTATAAATTTTCTTTTTACTAAAAATTCATCTTAGATCAAAAGTTATAGCCCAAAAACTAAGCACTAGTTCTCCCTTATAAATTTGAAAATTCAAATTCCAATGGTCACTAAGCATATGTTAAACATCAAACATGTTGACCTCATCTCGTGTACCCTAGTAATTTTAAACAAACACACTCCATCAATCTCTACAGATTATCCCAATCTTTATCTTGTAATGCTCACCATTGATCTAAGATCTTCTCTTCCATGATCATGCCACTTGGCAGCCCCATGTACCTTCTAAACACATTGACATAGTAACTCAACCCACACCATAAATATTCTAACCACATGATCATCCTCAAATCATTGATCTTCTATCCAAGCTTTGTGAATATGACACATGTCACTAGTGCATTCATCTTTGACATATTGACTTTTATGTGCACTATTGGATCAAGATCTATGATATAACATGCACCATTAGATCAACTTGTCCTATAAGATGATTAAAAATAGGATACTAATTTATTGAAGCACCCACTTCATAAGGATCACCCACCCCTAAGTATTAATAATCACCCACTTGTTTTATATGTTGAGCACCCACACAACACTTATGAAATCAATAGGTCCAAAACATTGATTGTAGATCAATATGATTAGAAAAACAATGTATAATAGCTATCTATAAATATAATTAGAGAAATAATTTATAATAACTCTCTATCCACTAAGCACACTCCCTCTGATCTCTTTCCTTTACCTCTATATTCTGCTCTCTCACACTACACACATTCAAGTCTAGAAACCATTGCATTAGTCTCCATTATTTATAGAGTCTTCATGGATATTAGCTTCTTGGTCAGCCATAAGACTTGACTTAACCCTTAATACTTATATCATGATAATCATATCTCAAATACATTTCCACATGTCAGCCATAGCATCCATGGATCACACTTAAGTGGCTATGCCTTTTAGTTAGGCCTGAATAGCCTTTATAGGTCTCATGGAGACATACTTACCAATTTAGCACTCCAAAAATCAAATTAAGAACAAAAGATGAATCTCAAATACCTGGGTCCACTCCATATGACCCCTAATACATCTTCATGTGATTGCTCTCGCAAAAACACCCTTCTACTAAAGCGTAATTTTATCAAACATTATTCTATACATAGGAACACCATGAATGAATAGTCAACTTTAAAGCTCCATAAATTTGACTATATAAAAATTTATACGTTCTAACTGGGTTCTTTGGATGTGCCTTGAAGTCCTCTACAAGTTTTATTTTTACTTTAAATTTATCTTGGATTAAAAGTTATAACCCAAAAACTAAGCACTGGTTCTCCCTTGTAAATTTGAAAATTCAAATTCCAATGGTCACAAGCTTATGTTAAACATCAAGCATGTTTATCTCATCTCATGTACCCTAGTAACTTTCAAAAAACACACTCTATCAATCTCTACAGATTAGCCCAGTATTTATATTGTAATGCTCACCATTGATCTAAGATCCTGTCTTCCATGATCGTGCTACTTGGAAGCCATGTGTGCCTTCTACACACATTGACCTATTGAATCCACCTATATTGTTTATCTTCTAAATACATGATCATCCATGAATCATTGATCTTCTCTCCAATCTTTGTGAATGTGACACATGTCACTAGTGCATTCATCTTTGACATATTGACTTTTACATGCATTGTTGGATCAAGATCTATGATTTAAGACACACCATTAGATCTACTTGTCCTATAACATGATTACAAACATGAGACTAATTTAGTGAAGCACCCAATTCATAAGGAGTACCCACCCCTAAGTATGAATAGGTACCCACTTATTTTATATGTTGAGCACCCACACAACACTTATGAAATCAATAGGTCCAAAACACTAATTGTAGATCAATATGATTGGAGAAACAATATATAACAACTCTCTATCCACTAATCACACTCCCTCTGAACTCTTTTTTTTGCCACTATATTTTTCTCTCTCACACTACACACATTCAACTCTAGAAACCATTGCATTAGTCTCTACTATTTATACGATCTTCATGAATATTAGCTTCTTGATCGGCCATAAGACTTGCCTTAAACCTTAATACTTCTATCATGTTAATCATAGCTCAAATACATTGCCACAAGTTAGCCATAGAATCCATGGGTCACACTTAAGTGGCAATGACTTTTAATTATGCCTTAATATCCCTTATAGGTCTCATGGAGACCACCAATTTAGCACTCCAAAAATCAAATTAAGAACAAACGATCAATATCAAATACTTGGGTCCACTCCATATTACCCTTAATACATCTTCATGTGATTACTCCCATAAAAACACCCTTATGCTAAAGCAAAATTTTCTCAAACATTATTTTTTACATAGGAACACCATGAATGAATGAACAATCAACTTTGAAGATCCATAACTTTGACTATATAAACAGTTAGACCTTCTAACTGGGTTCTCTAGATGCACCTTGAATTCCTCTACAAATTTTATTTTTACTGCAAAGTTGTCTTGAATAAAAAGTTATAACCCAAAAACTAAGCATTGGTTCTCCCTTGTAAATTTGAAAATTCAAATTCCAATGGTCATTAAGCATATGTTAAACATCAAGCATGCTGACCTCATCTCATGTACCCTATTAAATTTAAAAAAACATGATCCATCAATCTCTATGTATTATCCTAGTCTTTATCTTTCAATTCTCACCATTGATATAAGATCCTCTCTTCCATGATCATGCCACTTGGCAGCCTCATGTGCCTTCTACACACATTGACCCATTGACTTGACCTGCACTATCAATCTTTTGATTACACAATCATCTATGAATAATTGATCTTCTATCTAATCTTTTTGAATGTGACACATGTCACAATGTTCATATTTGACATATTAACTTTTACACATACTGTTGGATCAAGATCTAGGATTTAACATACACCATTAGATTTATTCACTAGTTGACCTCAGACTTTAATGTAGTTAAACTTGACAATCTCTAGCCCATCATAGTCTACTAAATCAACTTTGAAGATTTATATCTCAATATAAAAAACACTTCAAGACTCAAAAATATTTAGGGTACCTTCTTGGCACTATAGACAACATCACCATGAAAACAATTGACCATAATTGACTTCTTGAGTGCCTAAAATAAATGCACAAACTTGTTGGTTTATACATATCTACATTATGTGCAGTGATGGTCTGGATTATCTCAAGCTCTAAGATGCTTTTTTCTTGTTAAAAAATGATCGAGTGACACACTAGAGATTCACCAAGACATCTATAGATGCCTCACAACTTCTTCTTTGTCCTTATAGACCTGCATATGTGATATATATCTTCAAACCATCAATCAAATCACTTTGTCATTAATGCATTAGTATAGCAATATCTTTTTAACATCAATGACAAACAAACATCAATGACTATGCTCAATAATGTCCTTAAGCAAGGAAAAATGAGAAATTAATAGTGACAAGTTAGTGTAATAATCCCACATTTGGCAGGATTAGGGACTATCAAAAGATAAGCTAAGATAAGATAGGAACCTAAAACAAGGTTAAGACACCACAAAGGGTATGGATCTTATTCAAAGGAGAGGTTCCTTCATGAGGAGGCTATAAATTCTTAAATTATGTGAGGGTACAAGAAAAATTATAGCATCTATCTCTATGAGGCAAGTTTTATAAGATGGGTGTCTATCAGGATCTACAAAGCCTTTTTGGCAAAAGGCCATCATTGCTATTGTTGTTCCCAAAAGCTATCACTTGTTTTTTTGGACAACATGTTGACCATTTTGGTCCTATAGGCCAAAATGGTCTCTTTATTTCTCAAAATGTTTTGAGCAGTCAAGTTTTTCAATTACTTAAGCCTTTTTAGCTAAAGAAATCATAGGTTCAATAGGCGGGCTTTCTCAAGGGGAAGTTCAAAACACTGAAGGCATTCTCTAAAGAATTATAAGGATGGTTCAATGCCGAGGTTCAATCAATATCATTCAATGGTGGGGTTCAAAGAGTTGGAATGAACCATTGAACCGTTGAACCATTGAACTCCACCTCTGAAAGAGTTTAAAGGTTCAATGAGTTCAATGGATTCAAAGGATCAAAGGGTTCAAAGTTCAAAGTTCAAGTGAATGATTCAAGTGGAAGATTCCAGAAAAAGGATCAACTAAATGGTTCAACCGAATGGTTAAAAAAATTAGTTCAATGATACATTGAACTCCTAAAGAAGACTAAGTGAATGAGGCTCTTTACAAAACATTAAACTGATAAAATACCGAACCATTGAAATTTGAACTGATGAACTTTGAACCATTGAACGCTAAAAGGTTCAAAGGTTTAAGGTTCATAGTGGTTCAAATCGACTAGTGACATCCCCATAGATGTCAAATTCAGGGTAATGGAATAATAGTTGATTTTCAAATAATGTAGACCTTAAGACAAACTCAGCTATCTACTGAGAAAGGAGCTGAAGAAGCCAGTATAAGGTGAGAAGATAGCCCTGAGAGATCAGATCACTAGAAGGAGATAAAAGGTAGCAAGGAAAGAGGGAAAGTTATAGAGACATCCAAAATATCTATAAAAAAGTTATTCCAGTAGGTGGAGCAGTCCACCAGGTGTATATCAGATAATGCAAGCATTCAATGGTGTGGCCTATTTTTCTTCATTGAGTAAAGGCAAATGGACAACTATGTAAACATCATAAAGAAGACCAAGCAACCCATGCTTTGGAGGAGACATTTGAGATGATTTAAAACACCAACGTTAAGGCTGATAACCTGTTCTAGCATAGCCCCTTCACAGAATTTCTAATTCATTCAATGTAGCATGGGCCATTTCATGAAAACAAGTGCCCAAGTCTTTCTTTGGATGCTATATATTGTAATATCTCATTTTGAATCAGGAGATCTCTCTATTATTAGAAGCAAAACTCTACCCAAATTGAAAGGCATTCTTGAGACTTTGAGCTCAGACTACTGATCATATTTTATCAAGTGAATGAGAAAACAAGTGACCTTTCAGACTTTGTGTTGAAATAGCTTTTGTTATCTAGGAAATATTTATTATGTATTTTTCTTAAATACAGTCTTAACCATTTAATCAAATAAGTAGAACAAGTGGAAATAATCTTAAAGATGTCGTGAAGTCAACTATGGGAGACTTTATGCTGCCATAATTGTCTTTAGTCTATGTGTTTTATGTTTCAGGATATTGGAGACTTTGAGCTCCCCTTATCCTTCATAATATTTTACTCTGTTGTAGTTTTCAATGGAGACTTTGTGTTACACTTAATTCTAATATGTTACTTTATCCTAAATCAATAGGAGAAACAATGAAAGACTTTATGCTTTCGTAAGTTTCTTGTGGATCTAGTTACTACCCAGAAAGAATCCATGTTGTTTGCTAAACATCATTTCTGAAAGAAGAGAAATACCTTCAATAATTACACCATTATTCTCCTTTATTTTGTGAACATCATCTCTAAAAAAAGAGAGATGGATGGTATGATTTCACCCCTGAGTCTATTTTTAGTTTATATTAGTATATTTTAGTTTATAGGGAACCTCCCCTTACTAAGAGGAGAGATTTATCTCATTATGCTATGGTAACCACACCCATTTTTTCATATAAATCTCATTGTGATGTGGTTGATATACCCATTTTGCCATCAATTAGTTGATGACAAAATATTCACCCAATAGCTTTTTAGCAACTCTGCTAGAGAAAAAAGCATAATTTAAAGCCTCAAGCTTCAAATTGAAGCATTTCCAATTCTTTGCCATTCTACACTCTAGTAGATCCATGGTATACATGAAGCCAGAGAGCTCAAGGTATTGTTGATCTTATGTTCGAGTTTGTGCAGCAAAATAATTTTGACCTTTCTCTTCCACAATCTTGCCTTCAGTGAACCAGGATTTTTCCTCCTACCAATGTCAGGTCCCCAATACCAGGTGAAGCTTTTCTTTTCTCTACTATCAGAGCTTTATCTATACATACCCTACAAAATGTTCATTATCCCTCCTTTCAATCGAAATATCAAGGAAGTCTAAGGCCCTTGGGGTAACACTTTTGGCCCTCTGAATCTAACCCCACCTTTACATGAACTATCTCATAGTTCAAGAAAGAAATTTTCCAAGTTCTATGGTAATGGAAGAGTTCATCTTGATGAACATATTGAAAATTTTTGCATAGCCTATGGTATGATAGGCATTGAATTTAAATATATAGCAGTCATACTATTTTTGGAAACATTGTAAGGCACTGTTGCAGACTAGTTTTATCATCTACAAGCACAAATAGTAACTGACTAGAACACTCTCAAGGCCAAGTTTGAGGCTAGGTTCAAACTCGTAGAAGATGCACATGTCCTATTAGCCCAGCTTACACAAATGAAGAAGGAACCTCATGAACCCATGCGAGACTTCATTGCTAAATTTGATAAGCTGAGGAATAGGATTCCTATAATTGCTTAGCCGATGCCAAAAAATCTTAAGTGCTTCTTCATTAATTCTTAGCTTCCTGAAGTGAGTTTTCTATTGAAGTGGGCTAGCCACATAGATCTTGATGTAGATCATATTTTGGCAACTAAGGTTGAATATGATCTTATCTTAGCAAGAAAGACAAGAAGAGATCCTAACATAAATAAATCTTCATCTTTTGGAAATTTCTCTACATGCACCATTTATCTTATGGTGTAAAAGCTAGCAAATGAATTGTTAGCTTTGAAAAATCAAATGGCACAAGGGATGTCTGCCCCTCCTTATCAGGATATACCAAGGAGGACATTTCCCAACTAGTCATATCAAGACAATGCTGCCAAAAATCAAGGGAAACCAAATCATCTTCCTCCCCCACAGGGAAAGCTTGACATTGAAGCAGCACCGACTAACTCAACAGTTGGTTATCATGAAGCTGAACATGATTTCTATTTTCAACCTGAGTTGGACCAAGAAGATGATGCTGATCTCTTTATATAAGGTGAAGAAGAATTAGCTGGGGACTCCAACATTGGTTTCTTGAATTACTAGGATGAAGCTAGAAGAAAGGGAGAAGTGTTTGATGGATCATATGTTGTTTTTACTAGGTCCTAAAACTAGTTAACTCAATAAGCTGATAAGGGAAAAATAGGAGAAGAATCTCGACCAGTAATTTCAATTACTAAATGGGGGACTTCACTACCTTTCTAATTGAAGGACCCAGTGATCAATAAAAAAGTAAGTACCTCAAACAACCCTGCACCTTCTGCTTCAATTTTTCAAACCAGTACCACACCCAATAAAACCTAGAATGATGGAATTCCTTCCTCTATTTTTAGTTCATTTTAGTTATTTGACATAATTGATCATACTAGGAAGACCAAAATCTAAATGTCTAAGTTTGAATACTTACAAGCCAACCCTGAGCAGTTGGATAGGCTAGTTGAATGCATCAAGAACAAAACTGTCCCTATAGGACAAGATGTTTCAAAGGTAACTCATGATTCCCCAAAGAATACATCTACCCAAAACAATATTGTCATTGCTCCTCCTGTTACCCTTGGGAAGACAGAACCTTTTTTATGTTTCCCTATTGATAAATGGTCATAAGTTGAATAACTACATAATAGACTCTGGCACCTCTGACAATGTTATTCCCGCCAAGGTGGCAGGCTCTCTCAGTCTCACTCTGACTAAAACTTTTGAGAGATGTTTTTCCATGGAAAATAAGCAAGTGCCACTTTTAGAATAGATCAAATATACCCAATTTGCATTTGTGGCTTTCCCAGTATAAAGGATTAAAATGACAGTCTTGGTGGTTGATGTTTAAGCTTCCTATGGCATTCTGCTTGGATGAAATTTTTGCAATTATGTTGGTGGAGAATTGAACATGGACCTGTCTTAGGCAAGGATACCTATCAAGGGCATCATGCAAAGGCTGCTTCTTAAGAAGGAATCAAAATATATTTTCACCCTAACATCCACCCCTAAAGCTCAAATTCTATTTGAATCCTCAGGAATGGGTAACTACTTTCTATCTATAGAAGATGTTTCTATTTCATCAGACAAAAGTTATATAAGTGACAATCTAAAAAATTTAGACAAGATATCAAAATAATTGGTAGAGAACTATTCAAATGAAAAGGGATCTTCTCTCTCTAATAAAGAAAAGTCTAAAAGGAGATTAGATTTTAATGATGTCTAGATTCTAGAATTCAATGGCAGCTATTTTTCTACCAGTTTTAGAGCTGGAATTGTTTTGATATCTCCATAAGGAGATATTTTTCCCTATTCATATAAGTTGAATTTTGACAATACCAACAACACCACCGAGTATGAATCTTTGTTGCTCAATCTGAAAGCTGCTCAAGCTAAAGATGTTAAGCTTCTTCATGCCAAAGGAGATGTTGAATTGGTGATTTTTCAGATAAGGAACTTGTATCAAACTAAGAATGAAAGATTGTGACATTATCACAATCTGGTGTGGGATTGCCTTGAAATTTTTTAGGCTTTCATTATTTCTACGGTGCCCAGAGAATTCAATAGTAGATCAGATTCCTTAGCCATCTCTATAACTCTCATTGTTCCTCTCAAAGATTTTAAAGGGCATAAGTACACTATTAAGCTGGTCTTTCAACCAAGTGTACCTGATAATGCCAATCATTGGAAAGTGTTTAATGAGAAAAACCAAATCATTAATTATTTGGAATAGATGGATGGCTTTGAGGAGCTTTATTTTGAAGGCAGTGAATCTCTTCTGTGGGAATCAGCTCCCAAAACAAATTTAAAAGATGGTGAAGAGTTCCTTCAGCTCAAAGGGAATAAAATTTCCAAAGGGTTAGTTTCTTTTGAAAAGCTATTCGATAATCATGATAGGTTTATCAATAAGCAATAAATGGATTTGAGTTTCTCCAAATATTTTGATCAAATAAATTTGAGTACAGAAGATAATCCTAAAATGGTCAACATCGAGAATTGTTGCACTCTTGATGAAAAACTCAAATTCATTACTCTGCTTCACCATTACATTTATGTTTTGGCATACTCTTATGATGATCTAAAATCTCTTAGGCCTAAAAAAATTTAGCACAAAATTCCTCTCAAGGTTGAGTCATTGCCTTACAAGTAGAAATAAAGGCACTGTAATCCCAATATATCAGGTACTATTCTTTCTGAGATCCAGAAAATGTTAAATGTGATGATAATTTTTTCAATCCATCATTTCATTTAGATTGTGAGCATAGTCCCTATGAGAAAAAAAATATATAAATTCACCTCTGTGTTGATTTTAAAAATCTAAATCAATCCTCTTTAAAAGACAACTACCCCCTACCCATCATGGACCAGCTACTGCAGATAGTGACTGGCTCAAAGATGTTATCAATGTTAGATGGTTTTTCAAGATATAATCAAGTGTAATTTGGTGAAGTAGACCAACATAAGACCGCTTTCACTACACCTTGGGGCACATTTGCATATCACAGAATGCCTTTTGGTTTGATCAATGCTGGTACCACCTTCTAGAGAGTGATGGATCTTGCCTTTAGAAATGAAATGGGAAAGTTTATTATGGTATATCTTGATGACTTGACTATCTTTTCCAAACATCATCCTGATCATATGCATCATTTACAATAAGTGCTATAACGATGTCGACAAAATGGCATTTTTCTCAATCCTAAAAAATCAATTTTTGGGGTTACAGAAGGGAAACTTCTTAGCCACACTGTATCCTGAGAAGGCATAAAAATTAACCTAGAAAGAGTCAAATCCATCCAAGATCTTGCTCTTCTTTCTAGTAAGACTGCAGTCTATTATTTCTTTGGAAAGGTGAATTTTATATGAAGGTTCATCCCTGAATTTGCAGAGAAGACTCGCCACATTGTCAACATGATGAAGGGTGAAGCTACTTTCTTCTAGACTAAAGAAGGCAAGTTAGCATTTCAAGATATCAAGGAAGCTATCACCAATTCCCCAATCTTGGTTTATCTGAATTATACCAAATACTTCATAATATATAGTTATGCTTCTAAACATACGCTTTTAGCCATTTTGGTTCAACAGAACAAAGAAGGTGTGGAGTCCCCCATATCTTTCATGAGTTGTCCTCTCAAATCTCATGAGCTAAAATATTAAAACATGGAGAAGCATGCTTATGTTGTGGTTAAGGTGGCAAAACACTTCCATTTTTACATCTTGAACTCACACACTATTACTCTAGTTTCTGATACAACAGTAAAGTCCATTCTAACTCAATAGGAATTTGGAACTAAAAGGGGCAATTGGATTGCTAAAATCTAGGAGTTTGATCTTGTTATCAAACCCATGAAGCTTGTGTGAGGAAGAGGTCTCTGCCAGTTAGTTGCTAATAACATACCAGAGGAAATAGGGCATGAAGAAATAGAGGTTAAAGACATGCCTACAGTTCTCTTTGTCACCACTATGAATGAGTGGTATTCCAATATTGCTCATTTTCTTAATTATGGTGAGTGTCTTACCCACCTGTCTCATAAATAAAAGAGAACTATTAAGTTGAAAGCTGCTAACTTTGTTTTATGGAATAATAGTTTGTACAAGAGGATCTTTGATGGGGTATTTCTTCGTTGTGTGGATAAAGTACAACAGAGCAAAATTTTAGAGTCTTTCCATAATTTGACTTGTGGAGGACATTTTTTTGCACCTATGACTACCCATAATATTCTATGAGCTAGGTACTGTTAGCCTACTTTGTTTCAAGATTCATAAACCTAGGTGCACAGATGTGAGTTATGTCAATAGTTCATTGGGAAACCTAAGCTAGATGCATTACCTCTCAAGCCTGTGGTGATCAAAGAGCCTTTTCAACAATAGGGTATTGATTTGATTGGCACTGTAAACCCATTCTCAAGTGTTAGACATAACTATATCCTCACCACAATAAATTATTTTACCAAGTGGGTGGAAGCCATTCCAGTCAAGCATGCTACTTCAGAAGTGGTATGTAATTTCTTCAAGGAAAATATTATTTCCTAGTTTGGAGTCCCAACCAAAATTGTAATAGACAATGCAACCTATTTCTCTTCTCATGAGGTTACCTAGTTCTTCTACTATTATGGGATTATCCTCTCCCACTCTTCTAACTAATATCTGCAAAAAAATGATCAAGCAAAATCAAGTAACAAGAACTTGATGACCATTATCAGGAAGCTGGTAGGTGACAATCAGAGAACCCGGCATAAAGCATTATTTGACACTTTATGGGTAGAAAGGATTACACCCAAAAGGGTGATAGGTATGTCGCCATTTCAACTTTTGTATGGTTTGAATGTAGAGATACCAATCACCCTAGAATTACCAGCATTAAAGTTGGCAAAGGTAGTAGAATATTTAACTTTTGAAAGTTCCATCAACAAGAGAATCATGTGCTTGACTAAACTAAATGAGCAATGAACTATGGTGGTAGACCATATACCTACACATCAAAGTTTGGTAAAGAAACTCTTTGACCAGAAAGTGAGGATTCATGATTTTTAAATTGGAGATCAAGTCTTATTATGGGACAAGAAGAGAGAACCAAAAGGAATGTATGGAAAATTAGATTCCTTATGGAGAGGTCCATTTGCCATTCATCAGGTCTATGGTGAAAATAGTTTCTTGCTGAAATATCAAGATGGAATGCCATTTTCACTGCCTCACAGTGGGTAGCATCTGAAGCACTTCAATATTTGAAGTATCAGATAAGTCCAATTATATATTTATATAGTATTTGTTTGTTTTGTGTTGTTCGTTAGGTTTTTGGCATCTTTCTTTTTTTGGGTGGCATGACTCTGTAGCCCAATGGCATAGATGAAGGTACTTAGAGTCTAGATTCTACTCCCTTTGATTGCTTTAAAGTCCAATCAATGGAAGTTTCTCTATTGGATCTAGCTATTGTTTCCAAAATCCATCACTTATTTTTTTGGACAACATGTTGACCATTTTAGTCCTGTAGGCCAAAATGGTCTCTTTTTTTCTCAAAATGTTCTAATCAGTCAATTTTTTTAATTACTCAATCCTTTTCAGCTAAGGAAATCACAGGTTCAATAGGCAGGATTTCTCAAGGGGAAGTTCAAAACACTTAAGGCATTTCCTAAATAATTATAAGGATGGTTTAATGCTGAGGTTCAATCAAAAGCATTCAATGGTGGGGTTTAAAGAGTTGGAATGAACCATTGAACCATTAAACTCTACCTTCGAAAGAGTTCAAAGGTTTAATGAGTTCAAAAGTTCAACGAGTTCAATGGATTCAAAGGATCAAAGGGTTCAAAGTTCAAAGTTTGAGTGAATGATTCAAGTGGAAGATTCTAGAAAAAGGATCAACCAAATGGTTCAAATGAATGGTTCAAATAATTGGTTCAATGATACATTGAACTCCTAAATAAGACTAAGTGAACTTAGCTCTTTACAAAACATTGAATCGATGAACTGCCAAACCATTGAAATTTGAACCGATGAACCTTGAACCATTAAACTCTGAAAGGTTCAAAGGTTCAAGGTTCATAGTGGTTCAAAGCAACCAGTGATGTCCTCATGGACATAAAATTTAGGGTAATGGAATAACTATTGATTTTTAAATAACATAGACCTGAAGATAAACACAACTATCCACTGAGAAAGGAGATGAAGAAGCCAGCAGAAGGTGAGATGATAGCCCTGAGAGCTTGGATCACCATAAAGAGACAAAAGCTAGCAAGGAAAAAGGGAAAGTTATAGAGACATCCAAAATATCTGTATAAGAGTTATTCCATTAGGTGGAGTAGTCCATTAGCTATATATTAGAGAGTGAAAGCATTCAATGGCATGGCCTATTTTTCTTCATTGAGTAAAGGCAAATGGACAGCTGTGTAAACATCATAAAGAAGACCAGACAACCCATGCTTTAGAGGAGACATTTGAGATGATTTAGAATGCCAAAGTTAAGGTCAATAACCTATTCCAGCATGGCCCTTTCATAAAATTTCTAATGCATTCAATGCAGCATGGGCCATTTCATGAAAATAAACACCCAAGTCTTTCTTTGGATGCTATATATTTTAATCTCTCATTTTGAATTAGGAGATCTCTCTATTATTAGAAGAAAAACTCTACCTAAATTGAAAGGCATTCCTGAGACTTTGAGCTCAGACTATTGATCATATTTTATCAAGTGAATGAAAAAACAAGTGACCTTTCAGACTTTGTGTTGAAATAGTTTGTGTTATCTAGGAAATCGTTCTTATGTCTTTTTCCTAAATACAGTCTTATCCATTTAATCAAATAAGTGGAAATAATCTTAAAGATGTCTTGAAGTTGATTGTGGGAGACTTTGTGCTACCATAATTGTATTTAGTCTATGTGTTTTATGTTTCAGGATATTGGAGAGACTTTGAGCTCCCCTTATCCTTCGTAATCTTTTACTCTTTTGTAGTTTTCGGTGGAGACTTTGTGCTGCACTTCATTCTACTGTGTTATTTTATCTTAAATCAATAAGAGAAATAATGAAAGACTTTGTGCTTTTGTAGGTTTATTTTGGATCCAGTTACTACCCAGAAAGAATCCCCGCTATTTGTTGAACATCATTTCTGAAAGAAGAGAAATGCCTTTAGTAATTACACCATTATTCTCCTTTATTTTGTGAACATCATCTCTAAGAAAAGAGAGATGGATGGTATGATTTCACCCCTGAGTCTATTTTTAGTTTATATTAGTATATTATAGTTTATAGGGAACCTCCCCTTGATGAGAGGAGAGATTTATCTCATTATGTTGTGGTAACCACACCCATTTTGCCGTATAAATCTCATTATGTTGTGGTTGATATACCCATTTTGCAGTCAGTTAGTTGATGACAAAATACTCACCCAACAGCTATGAGACAAGTTTTATGGACTATAGATAAGTGGACACCTACAAATATTTTATTTTAATGTTTCATAGATCTTGCTTGGTAAAAAAATATCATCATGGTGAGTGATAGGGGATGGACTGCACCTAATTCAAGAGTTGTAGATCCAGTCTTGATAAAAGGTGGCTATGTATGCAACCTTTATCTTAGTAATTTGGTATTAGTGATATCTAGGTTTCAATAAGTGAGAACTTTCTACCATGAATCTCCATGACCTAGGATATTACATATACATCTATAAAAGGTGGGGTAGAGTTAACAGTTATTCAATAAACCACTAGCTCCATGAAGACCTCAAGATAAAAAACAAAACAAAACATTAGATATGGATCATATGACATGGGCATCCATGATGTCCCATGAAATAGACATCCATAATGTGCCATGAAATGATAAATAAAGGAGATTGTGACTTCATATAATTACCTTGTCAAAATGACTATTTGACTGGGGGTTATGTGCCCACACTAAAAGGTGATTGGATGTAACCTTTTCAAGCAGCATGATTATTTTATAGAATCGATGATGTCATGTGACACATTAAATTGGTGGATTGGATAACACATCATCAAATAATAATGATAATGTGGGATACATAACCAATTATCTTGAGAACAAACTTGTAATGTGAATTTATTTATTTTATAGGGTCTTGATAGAGTAAAGAAGTGTGAAGGTTGAAAATGACACGTAATGGAAACAATGGGAACTCAAGTGGGATTGATAAATTTCCACCACCTCTTGCCATGATCTATGAGGTGAATGTGTGGATATTTCATATATTACATTGAGTGATGGACCTTGGATAAGAACTATTACAATAATAATAGTCGATGGAGATTCAGCCTTAGCCTCAGTCGTAGGCTCAACCATAGTGAAAAAGGCATAAATCTCACTACATAAGATGCATATTAAGGGAACATAACCCAAGGTCAGAATAAAATAAACATATACCAATTTCTCATAGAGGGATTCCTCACTATCCAAGGTGATGTATGATGAGTTGATAACAAGTGTTACTTATGCAGGCACAACAAAACAAGCAAATGGATGTAATGGTTGCATCAGTTGAGCATGGTACAAGATAAAGAGTGGTTATGATTTTTTTCATACGTTCATGCATGTGGAACATGGGAGAAAAATACACCCATTGATAGACATCAATATAGGGATGAACATGGATTAGTTAGCACCACTTATAGTAGTGTGCATAAACTATGGGGAAATTAGGCATGCAAACTAAATGTGTCTGAGGAAAAATGTCATTGATGTTAATTTAGTAATCAACTAGCAAGGAGGATGGATCGATTGGAATCTAGAGTCCTTGGATAATTGATATAATTCTATAAAAACAATTAGATGAATGTGCAATACCTAAGTAGTAAAAATGTTTGTATTTTTCTTAGGTGATATTTGTGTAATCTTATTACCATGTGTTTAGTGTGTACCCCTCTTTGTATACGTTATGTGTTTGCATGGATGGTTATGTATTATGAAAGGTATTTTCCATTTCACTTTTGATACAGACCTATGGCTAGTTACATGTGAATACATGTAACTCAAAATAATGATAAAGTATCAAATGAGCTATATTTAAATACAAGTAAAATAATAATAAAAAGAGCCAAGACATAAAATGTAACCAACTTAAAAAATTACCATGACTTAAGTGGAAACAAAATTAATGTAAATAAGTAAACAAATAAAAATAACAAATAATAAAAACATAAAGAACACACAATAAATAAACTACTTAATGAAGTTATTGGTGCATGTGTAATATAAGTGTTACGCTTAACAAAAGGTTTCCCATAGGATATAAGTAACAATGACATAGGTATGATGACATATGAATGGAAAGGGGGAATAGAAGAATAAGGAAGGGATGGTTGAGTTGACTCCAAATGTGATAGGTAAGAGGATGTTGCCTACATAGTCCCATGGACACTAGATCCAACATGAACTTCAGGCCAAATGTAGTTCTCCTAGGATATGGGATAGAATAAAAATGATAGGTATGAAATGTGAACATAGAAGAAAATAAGAATAGTGCACAATACTAAGAAAGTTTTGAGTGAAAATTAGGAATAATGAAAAGGCAAATGGAAGTAAAAAAACATTGGTGAACAAGATGACAAAACAAATAGAGAATTTTGTGGCTTCATATCTCGTAAGGAGATTTTAGGTCATTTTCTATTTTTTTATTTTTAAGATTATTTTTGGGATTTTCAAATTTTTAGGGTTCTTTAAGTATCTCAACTCAATTAAATATTATGAGATATAGAATGAGGAGAATACTATTTAAATTACTCAAAAAATGGTGAGAGCGTTAGAATAAGGTGATCGAGCTAACCTCAAAAATTGAGTGTTGCCTACATAGTCCAAATGGACCTCATGTCAATGTAGTTCTACCTTAATAGAAGATACTATAAATCAAAAATAGGGGGAAGGATATAAATAAATATGGTACATGAATTGGTGCAAGGATCAATACAAATCAACACAGGATATGTAAGGGATGAAAAAGACACAACTTTTAATAACCATTAATTGAAGTAATCATGCATGTGTATGCTGAGTGACTTATTTCAAAGATGTGCTGATGATGAGAAAATATAAATATCTTATTGTAAAATTTCTCTAAATTTGTCATCTGAAATTGTCTATAGTACTTTATGAGCTAGAATCAAGGTCAAGATTGGTACTACAACAATAGAACAAAATCAAATGGGAACTGATACAAATAGGAAATGGGAATGAATGGAAACTATTCAATGGTTTCACCCCCAAGTAGAGGTCCTCATAGATAATGTTCAAGTAAATCAAGTATACAAATTCTTGAGATGCATAATATTCATGAGATCATTCAGATATTCTCCCTCTTGTGTGGCCAATCTGTATGCTCTAAATCCATAAATTGTAGTGACACTGAATGGACCCAACCAATTAGGTTCAAACTTTCCTTTATTTTCATAGGTGGCATTGGTATTTTTTTTATTCTCCTTCAAGACTAGGTATTTAATTTTGAAAATTCAAGAGAGATTAGTAAAGTTTTAGTGAAAAAAAAATTAAATATATAACTTCTCAAGTATAATCCCTACATTGAGATATGTGATAATCAAAAATGAAATGCAATTAGAAAGATAAACCAACTATCTTAATTTCCTTGAAGATATGTTTGAGAATCAGTTTGAAGAGGTTGAGCTCAGATTGTGAGCTAGAAGTCTTTGGCAATGCTAGTTCCTTATAGGTAGCATCTCTCTTTGTTCACTTTAAGTGTCATGGCTTTGTTATGGCTTAGAAATTGATAGAAGAATATTGAAAAAATTGAATCTTCTATAATAATTCTTGCATAGTAAGTCTATAAGAGAGAAGCTTGTCTAAATTGGAAGAAGAGCCTCTAATTTATAGACTTTTGAAATGAATGTGAACCATCCATCTTGACTTAAGAATCAAGGGCTAATAATAAAAGATAATTTTTAATTCAAGATGGGAATTTTGAATTAAAAATTGGAGTGAATAACATGTGGGACTCATAAATGAATATAAAATTCATTTGGGAGGAAGATATAATATAAAATTGATAATTGAGATTAAGTGGAATATGAGGTGGATTATTAAATTAGAAAGACGAGGAAGATAATATTATAAAATTCTAATGATGGGGGACAAGGGGAGCCTAGGGCATATTTAAAATTTGGAAAGGGAAATGGAGTGGAAGATGACATCATAAGGTGAGGATAATTTGATTTATAGATTTATATAAATTATGAATATTTAAAATCAATGATATTTATTATTAAGGATTAGATAATTAATTTAGATTAATTAATTTAATAAAGATGTGAATGGTAAACCATGAATAGTAATGAGGAATGGGGATGATTGGGGATGATTATAGATGATTAAAATCAACACAAAGTGTTTGATTTTAACTTTCTACATGTTGCCCCTCTTTGAGAAGTCATTGCAAGACACAACTGAAGTAATGAATTTTCAAAGAATGAAAACATCATTAAAATATTAGATAAAGAAATAATTATTAACCCATGATGCCCCCTCGATAGTGCATGTAGGAGGTGGATGAAATCTTTAAAAAGAGAGGAAGAAGCTAAAATGGGAGAAGAGATTAACCGATGGATAAAATTAAGTCACTTGAGTTAATGCTTGCATGTTTTGTATGGAACCAGTTAGAATTAGTACAGAATAGAATGGAGGACTTTTCAACAGGGTTTGGGTCCTCATAGCTAGTATACAACTTGTACCTATACACCAATCACCCTCTTTAATGTGGATCGATCCTTAGTTTCCCTCAACTAGTATCACGTCTCTCATGACTCTCTCAATCCCTTTGGTTGCACATTATCTCATTATTGGCCTACATTCAATATTTTTAGCCCTTTAGGCAATGCCATTAAAGACTGGTTCAATGCTACCTATAATTTTCATGGATGGGTCTTTATTCATCATATCCTGGTCTATCTCCTTGATTCTAAAGTCAAAAATTCACTGACATTATAATATATATCTTTTAAAAAAATTAAAAAGGGAAGAGGGATAGTCTTTAATTGTTTTTCATAAAACAATACTATGAGGTAGATGAATTTGTGTAAGCTCTTAATACATTGTTTTTATAAAATAATATAGATTGAAGGGTCAATATTAACTCTACATGAGTTATTATTTTTTGATTAGTTTTATATAAAATAAAATATTTTAAAAGGAGGGACATTTTTTATTTATTATTTTTACGTATAAAAACAATATTATATAGTGAGCATTATAAAAGATGGGAAAGGGTTTTTTGGGGAGGGCACTCTTCATATTTTCATTCAACGAATATTGAAGGGTGAGGTCTAATTTGGCAGGTGGCTAAACCCCCTTGCATTTAAAACATCATTTTCTCTTTCTCATTTGATCACTATTATACAATCTTCCTTAGATATATTGTTTATGGAGTCCAACGTCCTCATTCTGTTTGAAAAACTTGTCTTTTTAACTTATACTGATTGCTCTGCATGCACTATCAGCCAAATCTAATGTTGTTTGAGTGTGCATTTGTAACATTTGGGGGGGTGTATTTTATGTTGATAGTTCAAGGGGTGTATTTTTTATATGTTACTCCATTTTTGCTTACACTTTCATTTCTATAATAACTACAAACTTGTACTACTACAAATTTTATGCAATCAAAAATGCATCATGTCTATAAATCAATCCTAGCTCAGAGAACATAGAGCATACCTAAACATTTGATTGGGAATAAATTTGTTAATCAGGAACATGACCAATATGGGGATCTACTAGACCCAATTAGGGGATCACTTGTCATAATACACCATGTGAGGTAGGGTTCCAAAGCCTACAGTCTAACACAATCATGCAAAAACCCTAAAAGAGTCCTACGGTTCAGTATTCACATATTCCAATAAACAAGAAAGAAAATATAATCTAGTACACACCAAAGCTTGTGGCACAAAGTGGAGGTTATAAGCAATCAAAATATGTATAAGAGAATCTCAATTAATCTAGGTATGAGTAAGACCCTAATACATGTAATATGAAGAGTAATATTATTCGAGCCAACACTTATGCTACTTATATCTACTAAAGAGAGGAGAACAAAGTTAGACTATACTTACCTGAATGTGAATCCATTGAGACTCAATCTATCCCTTGCCTAAAGGGGCTTCATAAAAGGTTTTTGTGGTTTGTAAGGATCACTAAGAAAGGTCAAAGCATCCAAGACTAATCCACAAGACTAGGTTATCCAATTAGAAACCCTAAGCTAAGACTCCTCAAGTAGAATGGTGGAAGATCAAATTATGAAAAAGCATGAGAAAATAATAACTATTGATTTCATATTGAAATAATGACAAAATGACCTTATATTTATAGGTAGATATTTCCCTAAATCCTCCTAGAAATGTCAGTTGTATAGGGTCAACCTAGTTGACCCTATATGTTTTCATAGATAATTCACTAGGTTTGAGCTAGGTCGGTCAAAAGGCTAATAAACCCAAAAAGTGAAAAATACTCTTAGAATATACAGGGTCAACCTAGTTGACCTAATATAGCTGATTGTCCAAAAGGAAATTAAGGCAAGAAAAGGAGGATAAAACATGGAAAAATACTAGAAGAGTGTGCAAGGGAGGATTAATATCTTAGGGAATGGTTTTAAGAGATGGTTAGATTGGTAATAATGTGTCAATAAGGGACAAAAATCTTTTGAATCACTAATGGTCTACCCACCCCTTTCTTGATGCACCCCTTAAGGCATGTACTCAGAGAGATTGAGTCTCAGTAGGTTCCTACAAGATGTAAAGCGTCAATATTTGATAAAATTTGAAAATATTATGTGTATACATATGCCCCACTTGAAGCTCATCACATGTCACTAAAGTGAAATAGGGGATGGTGCTTTGAGAAATAATAGAAGGACATATAATGTTGATGCTAAAAAAATTGTTGTATTTCAAAGCAAAAATAACTGAAAGTAAATGACTAAAAATTAAATAATTAAAAAGTAAATGAATTCATACCTTGACTTACCTTTATCTTAAGATGGTTTTTTGGTGTGTTATTAGTTTTTATTTTGTAGGGTAAAAAGATTGTTTTTTACAAACCCAATAATACAAAACTAAAGAGCAAAAAAATTCAAGAAAAGCCAAGATAATTGGTGCTTTGAGGATGGGATGTACTTGGAAAATCTGGCAAGCTGGGGTGATTGGTGCTATGTAAGACCAAATGACCAAGTCAAACAATAAGAGTAAATTGGGTAGCCAAAAATCCAATGCTACTAAAGACCGAAAAACTCAAACAAGCTATCCTTAAGTAAGAAAGGCAAACTCACCAAGTCAAACCAGGGATACATGTCAAACAAGATGGTCATCAAACAATTCAATGATAAAAGAAGAAACAAAATGGTAAAACAACATTGATGAGTGAGAATTAATAATCCTTATCTCACTCAACAATGGAAAAAAGTGCATAAAAGGGGAAAACAACATTGTCAAGTGAGAAGTAACAAGCCAACCTCACTCAACAATGGAAAAAAAGGGTATGAACTTAGGTGTCCATAATAGCAGGATAGTAAAACAATGACAAATGATAAAAGGAAATAAAAACAAGTTTATAAATGTAAAATCATGGTGAAAAATAAATAATTAATCCATAATTATTAAAGCATGTTGTTTCGCTCTAAGGATAGATAAAATTGAAACAAAATAGTGATAGAATGTTTTTAAGAGGTGAAGAAGAAAGAATTAAAGAAGGGAAAATAGATTTAGAATCACAATTTATCTATCAAGGGGGGAAATGAAATGGGTGGAGGGTATAATGAAGTAAAAATCAAGGTAGAGTATATATTTATCGAAGTTAAGACACTCAAATTAGGTTTGTCAAAACAAGAGGACTATCGACCTTAAATACTATGAAGAACGTCTCTTAACTACACAAGTCTTAGGTCAACAAATGAAGTATATAGAACATCCCATGAAGGATATATGCATGAAAATTAAAATGGACCTACCTTTACACAATGTGTTCCCTGTTCCATAGGACCCCTTATATAGCTGTAGGTCTATTGCAAAGATTGGATACTTACATGAGAAAGTAGGTAGCACCATAGAGGTTTTTGAATTCCCCTATTCCAATCTACTAGCCTACTGCACCCCAAAGGACCTTGGATCTATGTGAGGCCAACTATGGAGTTTGAGCTTTGATTAGAGATAGGAGATGTGCTTGGAATCACATATTTTGGTGTGAATTTTGACTTTTAAGATTTGTATGTTGCCTTTTAGATATCATTGCCTTTTGTAAAATGATTTGGCTTCTAATTTTTTTGATGAATTTTTTTATTCCTCCTCCATAGAGATTTGGAAGACCAAACATGGATGCTAA
The DNA here is from genome assembly GCA_037957365.1 of Torreya grandis. Taxonomy (NCBI): domain Eukaryota; kingdom Viridiplantae; phylum Streptophyta; class Pinopsida; order Cupressales; family Taxaceae; genus Torreya; species Torreya grandis. The sequence goes on along the minus strand of JARHVA010001066.1, from coordinate 2,244,473 downwards.
TGATGAACTTAATTTGAATACTTGGGACAAGGTTTTTAAGAGAGATAACTTCAAATAGCATGGGGTATAAGAGTCTCATAAATCTAGATGAAATAAAATTGCTATCTTGACTTCGACCTTATTTTATCTAATATAGAGATGAAAGGAAGGGGAAATCAAGATGAATGACATGTGGAACAATTTGAATTGCTTTAAATCAAAAAAAATGTAAAAAATGGGGAAAATGGATACAATGGAATTAAAATGTGATTCTTTATCATGAGAATGAGGTCAATAGAGGTAAAAATGCTAAAAAAAATTGTTATGCAGATTTCATCTAGCCAAAAAATCAAAAACTAAAGTTGAGAACAAGGATCAAGAACATGAAAAGGTGGTAATTTTATGAGGAGGTTAAGGTCCTATCCATAGTCTTACAGTACAACTTCATAAAATAAGGAAAAAATGAAATAAAGAGATGGTAGTTTTGTGAGGGACATCGGGTCCTATCCATAGTCTTACAAAGTAACTCACAAAAAAAAAAACTCAAAGGATGCCAAAACAAAATTAGAAATCAAAAAGTGAGATAAAAAGATGGTGATTTTGTGAGGAATGCTGGTTCCTATCTACGGTCTTATGAAGCAACTCATAAAATAAAAACCCACGGGGTGCCAAAAGAGAAAATGCAAAAAAAAAAAAAAAAAAAAGACTATGGTACATCAAGAAACCAAAAAACCAAAAGGGAGGACTAAAGGTTTGTGAAAAAGAAGAAACTTGTGTAGAGGGATAGACCCATGCTTAAGTAACATGTTAAAAGTGTTAGATAGATGTAGATAGAAAGAATGAAAAGAAGGAGATGTTTAGGCAAAGTAATTTTTGAGAAACTATGCATTGGTAGGCTCTTTGAAAATAAGGCCTTCATTGGTTTGAAGATGCTAGGTGCTTGGACAAAGAATATCTTTGACTAATATGGGTCCCACCATTTTTGGGCGTATTTACCTTCTTTATCATGAGTGTAGTATAATTTAAGGACAAGATCACCAACATTAAATGTGTGAACTTTAACACGTTTATTATGTTGTCTAGCAATATGAGCCTTGTATTGGTAGTTATGTTATAATGTAGAAAGATGACATTCATAAAGTATATCAAGGGCATGAAGATGAGCTTCACATAATTCTTCATCAATAATAATACCATGAATAGATATACAAAGAGAGGGAAGATCAAATTATAAAGGAAGGATCGACTCAAAACCATAGACTAGAGAAAATGATGTTGACCCAGTGGTAGTACGTATGTTAGTTTGATGATCCTAAAGTGTAGGGTAAAGATGAATACACAAATCCATGCAAGTTTCATGAATTATCTTTTGAAAGATTTTTCTACAAATTTTATTAGTGGCCTCAACTTTTCCATTGCATTGCGGATGATAAGGTGTGGAAAATTTGTGTTTGATTTTGAATTTATTACAAATTTGTTGAACATGTTTGTTTTTGAAGTTACCACCATTATCTAAAATTATGGTATGGGGAACACCAAAGCATAAAATGATTTGATTAATAATAAATTTGGAAATGGTAAGATCGGTGACATTAACAAGGGGTATGGCTTTAACCCACTTGGTAAAATATTCGGTAGTGGTGATGATAAAAACATGCCCATCTTGGGAGCAAGGTAATTTACCAATGAGATAGAATCCCCATGTGTAAAATGGCCAAGGAGATTTGATAGTTTGAAGTTTTACTAGAGGTGAATGAATTAAAACATCATGAAATTGACAAGGATTACATTTTTTAGCATATTTGATGGTATGATTTTCAAGAGTAGGCCAAAAGTAACCCATATATAGATATTTGTAGGTTATAGCATGTCTACTATAGTGGCCACCACAAATGCCCCCATGTGTTTGTTCAAGAAGAGGAGGGACCTCATCTTGCATAACATAATGGAGCAAGGTACTGTTAACATTGTGATAATAAAGAATGTTGTGTTGAAAGACATATTTGAAATATTATTTGTGAATTCATTTCTTTTTATGAGAATCTAAATTAGGAGGATAAGTTTGGTGTTTTAAAAATTGAATGATATCTTGGTACCATGGGCTTTAGCAAATGGTAACTGTGATCTAGGAATTTGACTCAAGAGATGATGGTTAGTATGGTGTTAGTTCCAAAATGAAAACAAAATAAAATAAACAAACTAATGGCATAACATCTCAAGGCTTAGACATTAGGGATAGCTTAGTTGACAAAAGCAAATGACAAGCACAGCTAAAAAATAAGGGATCAAATACAAGAGTTCTTTCACCTTCCTTGGATGCTACAAATGCCTTTGTAGTAGTGGCTTTCTTGACTTGTGCTCATGAAGTCCTTAGAAATAGAAGCTTGGCTACCTCCATCTCTCCTTGGCACCTTTGGCTTGTGTCTTGGCTTGGAATCAATTGGCATGGTAACACTAGTTGCATGAATCTTTTGGAACCAATCCTGCATTATAAATTTACATAAATTAAGCTTAGAAATGATGTTTTGAGGCCTCTTATTTATATATTTTTGGATTTGATCAGAATCAACCTCAACCATCCATCTCAAAATTGAGATGTGTGGTTGAGGATTAATTCAATTTTTGGAATTAAGTTTGTAATTATCTTCATCATGACATTGGAAGAAAGGGAAATTAAGAGGCATGGAGGGCATCATGGAAGGCATTAATGAGGCATGGGAGGCATGAATCTTGATATTTATGGCATTTATGGCCTAGGGATGCCTTCCCAAGAAATGAGGTCACTTGATGATGTAGATATTCAATATTCATTTCCAAAACAAAGTATTCAACAAGTTTCTATGGAATTTTTGATTAGGCCTTGATTTGGGTTAATTAAATCTTAAACATGATTAATCACTTTATGTATAAATTACTCAAATTGATTAGAATGCCTTGTTATTGGTCCTAAATTTGACAGGATTGGAATTGGAAGTCACTATTAGATGCATTGGATGCATATTCCCATTTAGGATGTTGCCAACAACAAATAACAAAGGCACGAGTCTTGTACAAAATTTTTAATAGGAAAGAGTAGTTCAGAGCATGTGGGTGGAAAGTTAGCATTTTGATTCATAATGATCTGATCAAAGTTAGCTAGCCCATAAATTGTATTGCCCCATTTAGGGATATGCTTGCCAAAATCAACACTTGAATATGTCAGTTTCACATCATTTAATATGTTTGAGTGTTTTTATGCTAAATTGTGCATTTTGGATGAAAATTGGCCAAAATCTTGATTAGAAGTTATCAGTGGCCAGTTTTAGGTGTCTACAATTTACCCCTATTTGGGAAGATGTTGCAAACCATAGGCAAAGCAATGTCTTCTCAAATAATGAGAAATGGATTATATGCCAAAAACAAGATGATGGTTGAAGAACAAAGCTCCAAAAGGTGTTTGGGAAGCTTATGATGATGCCCCCTTAAGGGAGTGGCTGTTACATTTGTTGATGGATGATCCCTTGAAAAGAAATAAGAAGAAATGTGGAATTAACCCATGGTTGAGATTAATCCAAATGATAAAATGATTGCATACATTGATGTAAAAAGGAGGATGATTTACTCAAATGTAGTTATAATCAGGGTTAAAAGTCAAAATAATGATTTGCCCATAGGCGGTTATAATCATTAAGAGGACCTAGATTGGCTAAATATGATTGTGCCCTAGTTAGGGTTGATTAGCAAGCATAACTCAAGGATATAACCTAGATTATAGATTAAATATGAGTGGGTATAAAGTGATGAAATAAATGAATGGAAGAATAAGATTGATCAGTGTAAACGATTTAATTTTACCTATTAATGAGGAGATTCTCATCATGATTAGCAATGATACAACTAGAATGGTCATTGGGTTGATTTGATCAAAGGTGGGATAGAAGGATTCACCAAGGTACTAAGGAGAAACTTCTATGGCTCCATTGATTGTAGACCTTCATGAAACTAAGTTTTATTAGAGCATGTGATGGTAGGCTTCATGATAGAACACCATGAAGACTTGGCCAAAATATGCATAAGGATTGACTCGTGATCCAATAAACACTTGAAAATAATACACCAATGATAAAAACCATGATAACAATGTTGACGTATGAATATGGATAGACTCGAGAATAATGTATTCGAGGAATCACCCAATGAACACATATAGACCAAGTCAAGGCCACAATGCTAAAAAAAAATAAATAGGAAAACAAACAAACTGAAATAAATAAACAAACAAAAACTCTAAAAACAAAAGCAAAAGAAAGTACCCTAACAATGGCAATGCCCCAGTAAGGTGAATCGATGATAACTGACTAGGTTTAAACATGAAAATTGTTTTTGGAATTTTGAGGTATCTTAACTCGTTAGATAATGACATAATTACGTACTCACAAAATGGTGAGAGCATTTGGCTTAGGTTTCTCACAAAATGGTGAGAGCATATGGAAAGGGGGATTGAGCTGACCTCAACATGAATTGAGCATGACCCACATATTCCTAAAATGACCTCAAGTAATAGTAATTCCATCTACATAAAAGGTAGAGAAAAAATAACTAGGTCTCAACAAATTCTCAAATCTAGTAAATGGCCAGTCAAATGAAAATAACAATGGAAAAGTGATTTGGTAATGCATGGTAAATAAGTGTTGCCCCTAATTTGCCCATAAGTGGTTATAACTAAGATACAATAGCATAGGTCAATGATACTAATTTACCTACAGGCAGTTATAATTAGTAGCAATACTGGTGAAACATTGATTTACCCATAGGTGGTTATAATTAGGCTCACATAAACAAACTTGATAGGATGAAAGATATCTTGCCAGATCAACTATCACACTACTTTCATAGACCATCATTTAAACATAGACTTGATTGATTGTTGAAACTTCATTGAAATCCCCTTGCAAAAAATGTGGAAAAAACCAAATGAACCAAGATCAAAATAGGATTGGATAGGATGACTAAAAATAAGCTTTGGTCTAGATAGGAATGGAATGATAGGATGGTATGGTCTTGCTAAGGATAATGATGGTTTTTGATAGATTGGATAAAATGGTAAGAGGTTTGCCCCCAAGTGGTGGGGTGAATGATTGGGATCTACAATAATGGCAAATGGATATGTAACAATGGCAATGGCAACATCAAATGATATGGTACATGTTTTTGTCCTAGGTATGGTTTTTGATTCTATTATTCCTATTCATGGGGAGATGCACATCCTAATCAACAAATGATATAAATAGAATACTTGATCATGTTAATTGCTAGCCCACACCTCATCGAATAGCTACTTTGTTAAGAATTCAATGCAAATTTGGTTGTCAAGAATGCTTTTGTGATCTTCATTGGTCATTGATTTTGATTCCTTTAAATGTCGAGATAAGGTATCTTTATAGCCTTTGCAAAGGAAAGTGCAACCATGGATGGTAAATAGGGACAAATAATGGATGGTAGGTTTGACTATGAAATAGAATTGTAGATGATAATGGAATGTATAATGGTGGGGGAAAAAATAAAGATCAGGACTTTTAGTTACACATAATATTATTGATGTTGGATTCGGCATAATTTTGGTTGTGGTGGGGCTGAAGACTTATTCTCTTGATAGGACCATCATATTTTTTATTATTTGGGACTGAGAGTAGCTACCATTTGATTAGGCTATAGATATGAAGCTATTTTGATTCGATCTTTGATTTTGTTTCCATCAAGAAGTGAAGAAATTTTGTGCTCAACTATTAGTGCCTCAAAAAGGTTTTCACTAATGAAATTTTATTGATTGTCTCGTATTACCTTCGAGAAGGTTTTATTAATGAATGTGGACTTTTGACTTTGATTGTCTTCTAGCACTTTCAATAAAGTTTCACTAAAATATGTTGAGTTCTGACTTGGATTATCCCTTAGCACCTTCAAAAAGGTTTCACTAGGAGAGTGTTCTTCTACTACATGAAAGTTGTCTTGGCCTCCTTGCTCTTCTTCAAATACTATGCCACCATGGATGCAATTTAACAAAGTGTCATTCTATTGATCCCTATCGACACTTTTAGGAGATAGAATGTCAATACGATGGCTATTTTTGTTGATGGTAATGGCCTATGAAATGGTAATGAAATGGGGAGAGGCTACATAATCCTCATAAGAAATACTAAGATAACTTGTGTCAAAGTTGAAATACTCATCCTCAAAAAAATAGAAGGATCACAAATGTATTCAAATTAATCTATGAGGCATGCATAACCAATGTTGTAATATCCATGAACATATTCTTCATCTAAATTTGATTTTAACTCAGGGGACTCTGAATCCAATGTTGAGACTGATGTTGATTCATATTCTGATGCTAAATCTAATGTCGATTCAAGAATAGAACCTAACTCTAATTTTGATTCTTCATCTGATGGGTACTCTACTACAATGATGTCTTGTTTAATGCTTGGTATTGGATAAGTAATAGAATGTGATGGCATAATGGGATCCATAAAAATTGGTTTATCAAAGTGGGAATCCTCTAGGATGGGAAAAAGGTCAAGAGATAACTCCTTAGAGACTAGATTATCAATAGGAGGCTCTTGAAAAATAGGCACATGCTCAAGGTAATGATTTTCCCAAAGGTGGTTATAATCATTAAGAAGTGACTCAACAAAGACTGGCTCATCAGAGTGAGACTCCTTGACAACTGGTATAGGACCAATAGGCAATTTATCATAGGTCAACTTATCACAAATGGTTGATTCAACAAAAACATCTTGGATTGGTTGGTTCTCTTGGCCTTGGTTTCTAATGAGTTAGAAAATTCTAATTTTGAACATATATTGGTCTTCAAAAGATTGGATTGATTGAGGTTTGGTTAGGATTGGTATTGGAGGAAGAATGGCCTATAATTGGATAATGGTAGGACCTTCGGGAGCATGATTAATCACATGAGCCAAATTACAAAGTCCGGAGATGGTAATGATAGGGCATTTTGGGGCTTGATTGCTTACGCAAACCAAAGAATGAGGTCTTGATATAGAAATGGCTAGGTATTGTGGAACCTGATTGCTCTCACAAACCAAAGGATGAGGTCTTGGTATGGGAATGGTGCAATATTGTGGTCCTAGAATAGAAATCGTATGATGTGGTGGAGCCTGATTACTTGCATAAGCCAAAGCATCCAAGTCTTCCTCATAAACCATATCATCCCAGTTGTGAGTTGGCTCATAAGCTAGGTCTTGACTATGTTCCATGTACTAATTATTGAAAATAAGGTATGGATTTGTATCCCAAACAACATTATTTGTAGTTTGGTCTTCAAATTCCTTTTCACAAGCCTCTTTGTACCAATCAAGGTCTCGATTTGGATTGTAAGTTTGTTCATGGCTTTGTTCCCATGAAAAATTAATATGAGGAGGATAGAAATCTATCTCACAAACCATATTAGCATCATTGGGGTCTTGATAAAAGTCATAAAAGTCATTTTATGTGACCATTCTATCATAATTTGGATTGTAAGTGACTCCACTATAAGTGTAGTGAGACATATCCATGTAAATTATGAAAGCTCTAAAAATAAAAGGGCTTAAAGTTCTACAAACTCTAAAAAATGATCCAAAGGATAAATGGTTCAAACCTGGTCTAACCTAGTTGAAGGGGTGGAGTTGTATCTCCAATATGGTCTAAAAGTAGAGTTGTATCTCCAAAATGTTTTGTGCTAAGACTTGGCATAAAATAGTCTAACATCAAATGTTTAATGTCAAATGTCACATGCACAAAAGGTCAAACATCTAAATAAAAAATGTCATGTCAAAAGTCTAGGTCAAAGTATTCCAAACAAGGTCTAAACTAGGAAAGGGAAAAGTTGAGTTGCTAGGTCTTTTATCCAAATGTAGAGTCAAAATATAGGCTCAAAAAAATATGCATGATGTGATTTGATTTAATCTAAAAAGTTTGGAAACAACTTTGACATAAAATTGGCACATGAAATCAAACATAAACATGATCAGTTGGCATAGGGCATAAGATAAAATGCTCTTTGAAAAAGGTTGTGTTTTATCTTTGAAAAAGGTTGTGTTCTCCCAAATAAAGGCATAAATAATGATGAGAATAGGCATTAAACAAATAAACCATCAATAATTTTCAATTTTGGGTAATCAATTAACCAAAGTTATGCAACCCAAAAGAGAAATATCTATGTATCAACCCCACGAATTGAGGCATAAATAGAAATCAATCAATGTTTGGATCTAAATTTGACAAGGCTAATTGAAAACTAGGATTTGACCAAACAAGCTAGACAAGATTGGATAGCATGATGGTACAAGACAAAGGTCCAATGGTACACATGACATGGTTTGAAACAAATGGTTTTTGATACAAGGTAAACTAGTCTTGAAACAATTTGAACAACCTAATGACATAATCATGCTTGAATAATGTGGTCAATGTTTATGCTTCAAAGACTCAAAAGGCAAAATGGTTTTAACATGATTTGGGCAGCATAACACTACCCTTTGCAACTCAAATGACACACACACAAACAATATTAGCAAAAATTTCAAGGCACAAGTGTGGTGTAAAATGTCCAGCATAATGCCTATTTAGACAAAAGAGTGACGTATAGACAAATTTGTTTTGATATGGCTTTATGAAAAAATAAACAAGTTTTAGTCTCAAAACATACCAAGCAAATAATGACCAAAATACATTAAGTATAATCATTTAAATCCTAGCAAGGTTATGGCATGTGGGGTTTACTAAACTAGCAAGGTTTTGATCACTCTAGGGGAATCAATTGTACAATGAATTTCAAGTCAAATAATGCAAAATAAAAGCATGCAAATTGGGTGACCATGGTATTGATTAGTTGTAAAAAGGTCTAGTCTTTTTTACAACCACTACACCCTATTGTTCACTCAGTGTAGTGTGATGTCCAAATATAGATACATCATGTATGCAACTCCAAAGGAGTAAGTGAAGTCAATGTTGGGAGATGAAACCCTAGGTCAAAGCTTTCCTAAAGAACTCACGGGAGGTAATGATGTCCCCCTCACAAGCCAAGTTACATAAAAAAAGGAAAGTATGAAAATAGAAAGACTTTAGGGTCATTTTCAAGGTCACCCAAACTTTGATGAGTTTTTAGGGAGTGTTTTAGACAACTTTCTTTCTAAGCATTGGACTAGGCTACTTTCAATAGGAATGGTGCTTTTGATTCCAAGGGTTTCCTATAGGGGACAAATGGAAGAGCATACATGCAACATTCCTCTTTTTCCCAAACAAAACCTAAGTAAACAACTATTGCAAACAAGAATTGACAAGTGTGTTCAATTTTAAACCCAAATGAAATGTTTGGTGTTCATTTGACCCCTTGGTCTTAGTTGAAAACTTTGAAAACATTCACCAAATCATCTAAGTTCTTTGTTAAACACTAAAAACAAGGTTCCTAATTGATTTTTAAGCATGAAAAGGTGATTTAAACATGTTTTGAGCAAATTTTAAGCTTGGTCCTATAGCAATTTTTTTAGCATGTCTTTTAGCTTTAAAGCCCCTTTTCAGTTTGAAATAACAAACTTTGAAAAAGTAGGTCTCATGTCTATGTTTTTGAAAAAACATAGTGACCGATGTCAGTTATTACCATCGACGTTAGTTACTTTGGTTAATTGAAATCTAACTGATATCAGTTAAGCAGGTAATTGATGTTAGTATTTCTGTTGATGTCAATTACTATGTAAAAATTGTGGCAACTAAAAATAGAAAAATAAAGTTAGAAAATTAATTTTCAAGAGTTTTAAGATCTCAAATATATATTTTAGAGTTGTAAAAGGATCTTCTTCAAGTGTGGGATGCGTTTAGTCCCACCAAGTGTGCCATTATGTGATCTAGGAATTTGACTCAAAAGAGGATGGTTAGTATGGTGTTAGTTTCAAAATAAAAACAAAATAAAATAAACACACTAATAGCAATACATCTCTAGGCCTAGACACTAGGGAGAGCTTAGTTAACAAAAAAAAATGACAAACATAATTAAAAATCAAAGGATCAAATACAAGAGCTCATTCACCTTCCTTGGATGCTCCAAATGCCTTTGTAGTAGCGGCTTGCTTGGCTTGTGCTCATGAAGTCCTTAGCAATGAAAGCTTGGCTACCTCCATCTCTCATTGGCACCTTTGGCTTGTGGCTTAGCTTGGCTTGGCTTGGAATGAATTTGGCATGGTAAAACTAGTTGCATGAAGCATTTGGAACCAATCCTACATTATAACTTTGCATGAATTAAGCTTAGAAATGATGTTGTGAGGCCTATTATTTATAGATTTTTGGATTTGATTAGAATCAACCTCAACCATCCATCTCAAGATTGAGATGTGTGGTTGAGGATTAATTCAATTTTTGGAATTAATTTTGTAATTATTCTCATCATGACATTGGAAGAAGGGGAAATTAAGAGGCATGGAGGGCATCATGGAAGGCATTGATGAGGCATGGGAGGCATGAATCTTGATATTTATGGCATTTATGGCCTAGGGATGTCTTCCTAAAAAATGAGGTCACTTGATGATGCATATATCCAATATTCATTTCTAAAACAAAGTATTCAATAATTTTCCATGTAATTCTTAATTAGGCCTTGATTTGGGTTAATTAGCTCTTAAGCATGATTAAGCACTTTGTGCACAAATTATTCAAATTGATTAGAATGTCGTGTTATTAGTCTTAAATTTGACTAGATTAGAATTGGAAGTCACTGTCAGATACATTGGATGCATATTCCTATTTAGAATGTTACCATAAATAAATAACAAATGCAATGCATCTTGTGTAAAATATTTGATAGGAAAGAGCAATCCAGAGCACGTGGGTGCAAAATTGGCATTTTGACTCAAAATGAATTGATCAAAGTTAGTTGGCCCATAAATTGCATTGCTCCATTTAGTGATACCCTAACCAAAATTGGCACTTGAATATGTTAGTTTCACATCATTTAACATGTTTTAGTGTTTTTAGGCCAAAAACCTAGTTGGAGATTATTGGTGGCCAATTTTAGGTGTCTACAGTAACATCCTCAATGTGGAAAATAAGTGAATTTGGTGGTTAAATTGAAGATAGGTATTTTCTTATTTTTATAATAAAATAAGGATCAGAAAGAACTCGATGAGGATGACAGAGAGAGATGCTAATGAGGAATGAGATTCTGTAATAGAGTTTTGATCTTTAGGAATAGGCTCAATAATGAAAGAGATAAAATCCTTAGCAAGAGTGGTTGCAATTTGCTGATAGGTAATAAGGTTCTCACTTTTACATTGATAATCACCACTAACTAGATGGAAAATAAGTTGAGAATCGCCTAAATTATGAAGATATTAAATGTCTAATCAAGAGCATCTCTCATGCCTAAGATAAGAGCTTCATATTTGGCCATATTATTAGTGATATGAAAGGTGAAGAAAAAAGTTAAAGGAATGATCTTGCCAAGAGGAATCATGAGAATGCAACCTACCCTAGCTCCTTGAAAGCATTTAGCACCATCAAAGTGAAGGTTCCAAGTATCCTCATGCAAGTCAACATTAATTTTAGGGAGCTCCTCAATAACTACTTTTGGTTTAGTAGTACCAGAGGGAATGGAAGATTCATCAAGTTGATTGGCTTAAAGATCAGTGGTAAAGCTATGAAAGTAATATTTAAGAGATATAGCTTGATTAAGACCTTCAATGTAAAATATATTGTGATCTGGAAGATCATCTTGAAGGGAAGAAGTGGTTGGTATAGGATTTATGATAAGTTGATCAGTTATGACTTGCCCTTTGACAACTTTTTGAGTGACGATGTGGAGATCAAATTCTATAAGTAAGATCATCCATTTGTCAATTCTATCTCCAGGAAGAAATAATTAGGGAATAAATGATGAAGGGGGTCAGAATGAATGATGACATAAGTAGTCTGGTAAAGAATGTATGGATGAAGATTTTTAGCTATGAAATAGATATCAGGGTAATCACATTTAACTTTGGTATAACGTGTCTCATAATTGATAAACCTTGACTAATGCAGTAGATAGCATACTCTCTTCTTGTATCATCATGTTGGGCAAGAATTTCCCCTATTTAAATAGGTATGGAATAAGTATATAAAATCAAGGGTCTATTATTATAAGGAATATGAAGTGTAGGTGGGTGAAGAAAAGACTTTTTCATGCTATCAAAGGCTTTTTGACATGGATCCATCCAATCTAAAGTAGTACCTTTCTTAAAAAGGGAATTTATAGACTTGATGTGGTAAGTGATTTTAGGGATAAATCATCTAATTACCCCAAGTTTGCCTAAATAAGTATGAATATTGGGAATAGATCTAGGAATGGACATGTTGACTATGGCACTAATCTTGGCGAGGTCAACATCGATGCCACAAAGAGAAACTAAGAATCCTAAAAAAAATTTAAATGTCACTCCAAAGAAACATTTATAAAGATTAAGTCTAAATTTATATTTAATAATATGGTCAAATATGATAGCAAGATCGAAAAGATTATTCTTACAATGTTTAGATTTAGCAATAAGATCATCCACATAAGTTTCAACAATTTTGTGAATGAGATCATGAAAGATGTGAGTCATTGGTCATTGGTAAGTGGTTCCATAATTTTTAAGGCTAAAGATAATTTTAACATAGCAATAGGTTCCCCATTCTATGGTAAAAGTAGTCTTATGTTGGCCCTCAGGAGCAATATAATTTGATTGTATCCCAAGAAGCCATCCATAAGAGATAACATTTCATAACCAATCATGGAATCAATAATGGAATCTATTTAAGGTAAAGGGAATTTGTCTTTGGTACAAGCAAGATTAATATTATAGAAACCAACAAAAATATGAATGACCATAGTGACTTTCTTTTGAATGCAAACAATGTTGGAAACCCATTCAGAATAATCCATTGGTTTGATAATTTTAGCATCAAGTAATTTGATGATTTCCTTATGACATAAAGTTGAAACTTCAGATGGATTTTTTTTTTCTTTTATGCATAGGCTTGAAATCAAGATAAGTAATGATGTTATGTACCACAATGTGAGGATTAATTCTAGGCATGTCTTCGTAGGACCAAGCAAAAGCCTCACAATATTTGTCAAAGAATAAGCTGAAATTATCACGTTTAGTAGGTGAAAGCTTTTGAAAAACTATGATAGATTGAGGAAAAGATGGAGTAACATATTTAATGTGAGTGGTTTCTTTGATAATCATGGAATTACCATCTTAAAAGTGGTATGGTGCATTGGGTAAGGCTGAAATTAGATTTGTTTTAGGATCAATGCTAGTAACAAAGTTATTGAAGCAAGGAGTTTTAGTTTTAAATTTCCCAAGTTTATGATGTTGCCGAGGAATTTGAGGTTCTCGAACATAAAGTAACTCAAGGATACTTTCATCACTAGGCAAGGTAGGAAGAGGACCATAATACTTGACATATACTTTAAGATCTAAAATTTGATTACCATGGTGATCAGACTCAGAACGTATCAGATAAACATCAATTGCCTTGGCATCAAGTGTAATTTTAGGAGTAGAAGTAGGTGGAGTAGAAGAGATTGGTATGTTGTTGGATTAGATGATGGGAGAAGGATCAGATATAATGATTAGATCCAAAGGTGGTAAAGGAGGTTTAGTAACTTTTGTAGATTCAGAAGGCATAATTTGTTATAACACCCAAGGAGTATTAATAAGAGGAGAATTGATAGGAGGCACATGAACCTCAAGATCTAAGGTATGATCCACATAAATGGTATGAGCATTTTGATTAAAATCATGAATTTGGGATAAGTTTTTTTTATAACGTTGGACATCTAAGTCTCTAGATTGATCCTGGGCCATGATATAATTGTCATCATATGTTGGATAAATCATACATGCTTGAGAATTAGGGGGAGTTTCAAAGGATGAAATCCCAATATTATTGAATGTATAAGGAGACACGATGAAAGTATCTTGAAATAATTTGGCCACTCTAAAATCATTGAAAGTGAAGGCATATTTTAGTAGAGAAGGATCTTAAGCATTACATGGAGGGGAAAAATTTGTAATCTCATCCATAAGAGGAACAATATGGTCTCTTGGTAAGAGAGAAAGAGAAAGCCATTATGAAATATAAGGAGGTAACTTTTTAGTATTGTAAGTATGTTGCAAATAATTGGGCTCATCATCATCAGAATCTGCAAGAGTAACTTGACAATCAGGATTCATGTTGATGAACTTGGGTAAAGGAGGACTATTAATTTTAGGAATGGTAGGTATATGATATAGTGATTTCGGATTGGGAAGCTGAATGTTCCATGGGTTAGGATCAACTTCATGATTATATGGTTTTCCATTATGCAATAAATTTATACATTGACTATCAGAAGAAGCAATGGCCCTCATTTGATGAGTTCATGGATAACCAAGGAGTATTTTATAAGATAAAGGAAGATCAAGGACCATAAGCTTAGGGCATGAATATTAATATTTATGGCATTAATATAATCCAAATACAACCAAGTGGCTTTTGATTGGTCTTATCAAAACCATGACAAGTAAGATGAGTTTTTTTGAGATGATCCTTGTTATAACCAAGTTGTTCTATAAGCCATAAATATGTCACATTAATACCAAAGCCTTCATCAACTAGAACCTTTTGGATAAGATTGGTATTAATGGCTACTTTGATAAAGAGTGGAAGATAATTGAAATGAAAAAGAATCTCATCATTTATCATGTCCTCTTAAAGTAATTTAATAAAGGTCTTAGAAGAAGGATACATAGTTTCAATGGTATTTATGTTGGTAGGTTGAGATTCAATAGAAGGTGGTACTTCATCTATGGAAGAAAGATCTTAAATTTCTTGAAGTTCTTGTATAAGGAATACATGATGATAAGGTGAAGTATGAACTAACTCCATAAGTATAATCTTACAAGGCATAGATTTAAGATCTTCAATAAAGTTATAATGAAATTTAGAAGAACCAACACCAGTTTTGGGAGGTAGATTAGATTTTGTAGGAATAGATGTGGTTGGAGGATTAAAAGGAGGAAGGTGTTCCTCAGGTGCTTCCAAATCAAGATTTGTGGTGGTGGTGGTATATTTGAGCAATTATTCTTCTAAAGATGGATTTTTAGGCTTGGTACTAGGATCTTTGTGATCTAGTTTGCAATGATAGTTGACCTTAGCAGTATTGACATATTGAGAATTGTTAAAGTATTGGTCATAATCAGCATTAATGTCACAAACATCCTTAGAATTTGATTGATCATTTGAAGAGGATTTTTTATTGTTAGAGGTAGAAGCTTTATAATTTTGTCATTTTTGAGAGGTAATAGTGTACTCTTGATGATGAAGATTGATCATAGCTTCATGGTTTAATGAATCACTAAGCACATAAGAGATAAAAAATTTAGTGGTCCCTCTACAAGAGTCATGAGAATTCCCAATGTCAGCATGGAACCAACAAAATAGATTGAGATCATACCACTTAGGAGGAGCATTGGGATAAATGAAAAGTTTTGAGGGTGACAAAAATTGTTTCATTTGTTGAACCAAAAGAGGTGTGTGAGAAGCTAAAGGAACATCAATTTTGGCAACTCTTGGTTTGGTTTATAGAGTATTACTAGTGATAGTATTAGATGTTTTAAAAGATCCTTTAAGAATTATTATATTAGGTTCAAATTGTTTCATGAGAAAGTCTTGATGTTTAGCTTGATCAAGACCTTCATTTAGTGTTTAGGGAGCAAAGTTTTGAACCTTATATTGGAGAGTGGGAGTCAAAGTTCTGATAAAGAGTTTGAATAAGTTATCATCAATCATGTTATGGTTAGATTTATGGGCCAATGATTTATATCTTTTGATAAATTCATGAGCTAATTTAGTGGGAGATTGTTTAGCATTGATAAAGTGGCTAAGATAATTTTTGGGAAGATCATTGTGTTGAAACTCTTTAACTAAAGGATTAACCAAATATTTAAGTATCCAAATATAATGTTGGGGTAGTTGATTATATCATTCTAATACATCAATGGTAAAAGTTTTAACTAATATTTTAGTTACAACAAAGGTATTAGTTTGGATCCACTCTTTGTAAAGGTTGTCAAAGGATTTAAGAAATGAGGCAAGGTCTTTAGTCCCATCACATTTGATAGTTGGAAATATGCTACCAATATCAATGGATACAATAAAGGGGGATAAAGGCTCATTTTGAATGGTTTGAAGCATTTTGTTATTTATTATGGGTTGAGGAATAACATTTCCTGAGGCATCCCTAAGAGATGAAGGGAGGAAATTTGGATTAGCTTGAGGATGAATAATTGGAGGTTGATTAGCCACATTGATTAGATGTTGTTGAAGCTACATCATTTTGATGGGTGTTATAATTTTTAATTATATTCATTTGTTTTATAACTTGGGATAAAATTTGGGTTATATTAGAAGGTGGCTTGGGGTTGGTAGGAGCATTCCCCAAATTAGTATTAGGGGGAGGATTATTAGAAGATGGGTTAATGGTGGGGTTGTTGAATAAACTTATGTCAATCATTCCCACATTAGTTTGAATATTTTAAATATTATAAGTATCATGGTAAGTAAAAAAAGGATCATATCCATCAACTTCATCTTGAGGTGTTATTTTCACCATGTTACTATATACATCCAATTACTAACACCATTTGTGTTAAAATTGTCAATCTTACTTGAATTGCACTCAAATGCACATTTTAGGATAAAATCCATAAAACACCCTAAATGGTTTGAACTTGTCATTTACAAGTGAAAATTTAATTCAAAGTATCCCTAAATAGGGTAATGCATTTTATGTGATACCTAAATTTGATCAATTCATTTTGATTCAAAATGATGATTTTGTCTTTTTGTGCTCTAGATCACTTTTTTCTTCTAATTCATTGGTACACATCATGTACCTTTTTTATTTTATATTGGCAGCATCCTAAATGAGAATATGGTTCCAACACATCTAACATCACCTTATAATTATTTTAGAGTCAAATTATGACCCAGTAATATGACTTTCTGACCATTTTGATTAATTGAGGGCCAATTTCTAAATAATTGTATAAATATTGATTAATCTTGTTTAAGTCTAATTGATCCAAATTAAGAGCTTAAGTGTATTTTCCATGAGATTTTTTGAATATAATCTTTATTAGAATTTGATTTCTATTAACTACATCACCTAATGGCATCATCATATGGGGTGGCATCCCTAGGTCATAAATGCCATAAATATTAGGATTATGGGTCTTTCATGCCTCATAATGATCCTTCATGACTATTAAATGCTCCTCTATCCCATATATTGATGAGCCTATTTATGTATTTTAATTACATAATTGAATTAATCCTTAGCCACACATCTCAATCTTGAGATGGATGATTCATGGTTAATCCTGACCAATCTCAAAAATCTATAAATAAAGAGGCCATGAACATCATTTTTAAGCTTGATTTATGCAAAGTTACTATGTTGAATTGTCTCCATAATCCTATATATTTGATCATTGATTTTGTATGCAAGCTTCATTGATAGGCTAGTTTAGTGATTCCAAATCATGAGCCTAGGTTTTACAAAGATTTTTTGAGACATTGGAGGAGTTGGCCACCATTGTTGTTGAAGACAAGAGATCTTGATCAAGGAAAAACATGATTTTGAGCTACATTGGATGGTGGATCCATTTGAGAAGGTAATATGATGTTGTTTTCTTTCAATTGTTTTGTGCTATCCTTTGTAATTCTTGTATGAATAGATAGGCTTAATTCAATTTACTCTTATGCATTTTTTATTTGATTTATTAGACTAATGTTTGACTAATCATGTTATGTAATCCTCTCTACATTTTGGCATGCTCGATGGGGCTACAACCCACAAATTTACTCACAAATCCTCTATAAGCAACTCACTAATGTTTTCCACGTAGGATCTTAGAGTTAGAGAACCAAAAGAGTGAAAACTTAGCTTAAAATTCCATTTTTCTGATAATCACATTTTTGTTTCTAGAAACCTCATTTTTGCTCTTTGAAATGATACCATTATTACGTAGTTACAAGTTTGTGTAAATGAAATTGTTATTCACTAAAAAATAATTTCGTGGACTTAAGCAGTGATATTATCATCCATAGTAGTGATATCATCTTTTTGGGTAGTGATATAATTCTTTTGGGTGGTGATATCACTCTTTTAGGCAACGATTTCATCATTTTGGGTGGCGATTTTGCATAACAGTGATTTCATCATCCAAATGGTGATTTTGTATTTTTTGTGTTTTCTTTCTACAAATAGTGATATTGTATCACCTAAAAATAGCAATAGCATCATGTGGTCCAATGATTTCATTTGAAACAATGATATTGCATTTTTCTATATTTTTCTATCTGACAATGGTGATTTTGTAGAAAATAGTGATATTGACTGGGTAATTTTGATTTTGTAATAGATACCTCAAATTTCAAAGTTGTTCCTTACATTTGAAAATTAGCTTCAAAGCTAAAAGATACTCTAATATTTTTATTATAGGATCAAACTTGGGAATTTGATAAAACATGTTTTAGACCATCTTTTGCATGCTTTTAAAATGAACTAGGAACTTTGTTTTAGTACTTAATGAAAAATTTAGGTGCTTAAAATGAATGTTTGATAGTTAGACTTTAAAAGTGACAACTTAAGAAAAAGGGGTCAAAATAACACCACTCAATCTTTCAAATTGGTTCTTAAAAATGAACTCATCTTTCTAAGTTTTTGCATTCAATAGTTGTTTGAACTAGTTTTTATTTGGCAAAGAGAGGGATGTTACATGTATGCTCTTTTACTTGTCCCCTTTAGGGAACCCTTAGAATAAAAATCACCCATCCTTATTACAAAATGCCTAGTCCAAGGCTTAGAAAGAATGTCATCTAGAGCACTCCCCAAAAATTCATAATAGTTTGGGTGATCTTGAAAATGACCCTAAAGTCTTTCTCTTATGTCTTTTATTTCATTGCATCTTGGATTGCAAGGGGAACTTCATTACCTCTCATGATTTATTTAGGGAAGCTTTGACCTAAGGATTCACCTCCTGGAATTGACTTTAACCACTCCCACTAAGATCAAAGGTTTGAGCAGTTAAACCACCTTTTAGTGATGGAATTGCACACAAGACATATATACACTTTGGACATCAAAATATACTAAGCAAGAGATGGATGTAGTGGTTGAAAAAAGGGCAAGACATTTTTGCAACAAGCTAAGTGCCATAGACACCCAATTACATGATTTTCTTTTACATTGTGATGTGAAAGTCATTGTGTAATTGATCCCCCTAGAAACGTTTGAAAACTTGCTAGTTTAGTTGACCCCACTTTGCCATACCTTATCAGTCAGAATTAAGATGATTATTTTTTGTCATTAGCTTACTTGATTTTGATTTGTGTCTAAAAGTTCTTGTTAACTCAATGAACTTAACCAAAGCACTTTGTCCTCAATTTTCTTTAGCAAGGGAGGTGTTATGCTATCCAATTGGAAATTTTATCTTTTCCTTGTTCAAATTATTATCAAAAGTTTTTGTGTCATGTCATCCACTTTGGCATAGTCATGTTGCCCAATTGAGTCTAGACCTTTTACCCAATTTATTTAAATTCCCTCATTTATAATTCACATTCCAAATTAAACCTTTCTAAGTTTTAAGGGTTGGTGTGTTAAATTGGGTTTGCCATTTGCACACTAAATTTATTCTAACTTGGGTTCAATTTTACATTTGGATTGAGGGTCATTTATTAGACTCAAAATCATATTATCATCCTAGTAGAGTCAATTCATCTTATGTATCACTCACGCTTTGAGTCCTAGAACATATCTTATCCTACTATAACCATGTGGTGACGTTATGCTGCCTGTTTAGCTCTAGCTTTGTACTTAGTGATTTGTGCATGTTTTTACATCTTGAGTTAGTTCATTTTTCCTTCTTCATAATCTAGAGAGATTTCATATAATTTTTTAGGGTCAACTCATCAAAGTTGGAACTAAATTTTATGGTATAGGTGTATCATAAAGATCTAGGCTTTGGTGTACTAGTTTTCACCTTAGATCTTTGAGTTACCCTCTTCAAGTCTATATGAATTAAGTTTTACCAAAAGTTGAGTAAATTCATGAAACAAATATTCTAATTGTGTGTGGTTCCAAGCCACCCTCCTTTATAGTCTCTTTGGTGCCTTAGTCATTTGTTTAGAAAATGATTAAAATTCATATCTTGTTTAAACATTTACAAAACATTGTCTAAATATTATCAAACATTAAGAATACTCTTTTTTAACAATGACTCAAAGTTACACTTGTAATAGGGTTTCTTATGGCCCTAGTTATAAGGTAGAGAATTTTTATGATGGACATAATCACTCGATCTTATTTGAGGATGTTTCCCTCTTTGGGCCTATCTATTGAAAACCAATCACATCCATGCTAGTTATCATACGTCATCCTCATCTTTCCCCTTATATTTGTGTTATGTGGTTAAAGGTTACTATTTTGGGGTATCCTTTTTCTCCTTCAACTTGTATGAGAAAGAAAGCTTTGAAATGCATGAAGGTTACCATTTTAAAACCTCCTCCTTTCATTTGCACAAGTAAACAAACTAAGAAGCATCTAATTGTTACCATTTTAGGACCTCCTCCTTTGGTTTGCATAAGCAACCAAACTAAGAAGCATCCAATCATTACCATTTTAGGACCTCTTCCTTTAGTTTTCACAAGAAACAAAACTAAGAAACATCTGGTTATTACCATTTTAGGACCTCTTCCTTTAGTTTGCACAAGCAACCAAACTAAGAAGCATCTAGTCGTTACCATTTTGGGACCTCCTCCTTTGGTTTGCACAAGCAACCAAACTAAAAAGCATCCAGTTACCATTTTAGGACCTCCTCTTTTGGTTTACACAAGCAACCAAACTAATGAACATCCAATTATTACCATTCTTGGCCCATCACCAATTTTTGATGAACCTATTGTTGAAGAACCTCCATTTGATGAGCCAGTTGTGTTTGATCCCTTCTTTAATAGTCTAATCTTTGGAGAGTCCATTATTGAACCACAAACAATTATTCCATCTAAACCAAATTTTCCCCACTTTAGAAACTCTATGCCGATCTTTGAGCCAAAATAAGAACCATTACCTCTTTAAGAGCCATCTTATGAGGATCAAAATGTGTTCAAAATTGATTTTTTGAAAAAAAATTGTGAACCAAAACTAAAATATTATTGTTGAAACACCCATTTGTGACAAGTTGACCTATGATAAGTTACCTATTCATATTTTACCTATTTTTAAATAACCTCATCTCCTTGACAAGCCATTCTATGTAGAGTTATCTCTTGATCTTTTCTCACTCATTTATGAGTCTCACTTTGATAGACATGATTTTGTCAAGACATCCCTTGAATGACACCCTCTCTTTTATGGGATTCACTTAGATGATCTAGTTTATGTTGAACCCTTCTTAGATGAATTACTTTTTATTGAGCCCATTATGCCATCACAGGACATTACTTGTCAAACATTCAACATTCAATAAAACATTATCAAATAGCCATATTAGATGATGAATTAATATTAGAGTCAGGTTCTATTTTTGAAAAAACATTAGATTTAGCATCAAAAATAGAATAAACATTAGTTTTGACATCAGATTTAGAGTCCCTTGCTTTAGAATCAGATTCAAAAATAAATTATAGTCATGGTTGTTACAACATTGGTTACAATTGTCTTGTAGATCAATTTGAATATATTTGTGATCTTTCTATAGTTTTTGAGGATGATTACTTTAGCATCGACACAAGTTATCTTAGTATCTTATATGAGGATTGTGTTGCCTTTCACCATCCCATTATTCCCACCCAACATAGACATTATATTGACATTTTACCTCCTAGAAACATTGATTGGAATCGATAGAATCACACTTTGTTGAACTGCATCCATGGTGACATATCATTTGCAGAATCTCAAGGAGGCCAAGACCATAGTAATTTAGAAGAAGAATAATCTCTTAGTGAAACCTTTTTTTAGGTGTTAGGGGATAAACAAAGATCAAACTCAACATCTTTTATTGAAACCGTTTTGAAGGCACTAGAAGACAATAAAAGTCAAATGTTAACATCTCTTTATGAAACCTTCTCAAAAACACTATGGGATGATCAGAACAAATTCATTGGTGAAAACTTCATCGACGCACTAAGATCTAAGCATAAAATTTCTTCACTATTTACTGAAGACATTATTCAACATCAAATAAAAATATCTTCCAATCTACAACATAATCAGATGGTAGCTACTCTCAAGATCAAGCAACAAAACAATTTGGTGGTCTTATCGAGAGCATCTTTAGAGGTCTTTGGCCCTACCACAACTAAAATTATGTTAAATTTGGCATCAACAACATTATGTGTGACTAAAATTCCTGATCTTCATTTGTTTCCCATTCATTATACATTCCATTATCACCCACTTATTTATTACCCACTTATCTCATTTATCCTAACATAATTTACCATCACTGGTAGCACTTTCTTTTGTCAAGGTTATAAGGATATCTTGTCTCAACATTTGAAATAAGTAGAATCAATAATATATGAAGATCACAAACACATTATTGAGATCTAGATCAGTATCAAGTTCTTGATAGAGTAGTTTTTCTAAAAGGGAATTGGATAACAACTTTTATAACTAATCATCTCTGTTGTCTCACATATTGATTAGGATGTGCATCTCCCTATCAATAAGATCAATAAAACCATTTTTCACTTTTATAATTACCATTTACCATTACCATGCCTCATCTCTTGGGGGAAACCCTAGAGACCCTTTTTAGGCATTATTATACCGTTATAATCCATGAACCATGTCATTTGAACTACATTGACTTGAGGTCCTTTGGGAGAATGTAGGTAGTGTTCAAGCTCTATTGAGATCAGTTTGATCACCTTATTTACGCTCTCACTATTTTGCAAGCAATTTAAGCTAATCATTTCTTAGGGGAAACTTTGTTGCCACTATAGCCAATTGTTTTTTGATCATTTTCTTACACCATTTCTTTACTTTTGACCAAAACATGTTCTTAGTCATCTTATCTTGTCCCATTTTGATCTTGGTTCCTTTGGTTCATCCTGAACTTTCTATGGGGGGATTCCAATATGGTTTCAAGAGTTTTTAAATTCAATGTTGAATGATAGTCTATGGTAGTAGTATGACATTTGATCTGGCAAGTTATCTTTCATATATCATCTTATTTGGCATCACTGATTATAACTACCTATGGGCAAATATGTATTGTTTTAGTACACCTAATTATAATAGCCTTTGGGTAAATTAGTATTATGACATTGTTTCCAAAGTATAACCACCTATGGGTAAATTAGCTATAATTTCTTTTTATCATCCATTATTTCATCATTTGGTCATTACTATTATCATTTGTCTTTGTTTGTGAACTTGTTGTGACCTGTTCAGTTTTCCATCACCTTTTGTGTGGGCATAATTACTATCACTTGGTATTATTTTGGGGTTATATAGGCCATACTTTAATCATGTCAAGGTCAACTCAATCCCTCTTATCATACACTCTCACCATATTGTGAGCATTTTAAGTTGGTGCACTCTCACCGTTTCATGATTTGGACCGTTCTATATCTCTTAATCCTTAATCGAATTGAGATACTTAGAAAATATCTAAAACATTCAAAAATTCAAAAACATTTTGTGTTTTTATTTTATTGTTGTTTATTGTTTGGTCTTTTGTTTTCATGTTTGGTCTTTATTTTTTGTTTTATTTTCCAAGTATATCTTTATGGTCCACATAGATCTCAATTATTCATATCTTAATATCATGTTGTTAAGATGTCTTGTTTTCTTTTTCTTTGTCTTTTTTTTTTTGTTTAAATTTAAATAGTTGTAACTCTGGTTTTGGTCATTATTTTACCATTATCCTTAGTTATAGGTATTCACATTTGAACCAGCTTAGTACAATTAGAATATTATGTCATTCTAAGTTATTAATTCTTATGATGCATAATTTATTTTTCTATAACAATCACTTTGGGCTCAAGTTTCAATGTCTTAAAATGTCAACATCACTCTGATGAACAGTTCTCAAGAACACTTTGCATAATCTAGGCTAATGATATGGAATTATGCATCTATGTAACATGCATTTTAGTACTCGACTCTATTCTTAGACATGAATCTCTTTGCATACATTGTGAGTCTAATCAATTATTGGTCAATTTTCATCATTCTTCATTCCATTCTCTCCCAAACTTGGGAGAACTATATTGGCCTGAATTTCATGTTAGAAAATGAGTCCATGAAACTATGCAAGCAGCGCTTAATTTCTATTGAGGTTAGCTCAAATATATTTCATTCTTATTTTCATATCTCTCATCACTTTATGCATTCTCACATGATGGGTTTTATATGGCTTTTTAAGCCATTACACCATCGCATGTACATTTTCACCTATTCATTTTAACCTATATTTTGGGTTATATCTTTGAGTTATTTTGCTTTCCAATTACCCATGTTACAACACAACCTATAAAAAAATGTTAGAATCAAATCAACTCTATAGGGGAAAACTATTATTTATTCTTTATCAATGATCAAAATTAGACCTATTTGGGCAAAACTATTTTATCATGATCACATTTCCTCTACTAGAGTACCTCTTATTATCTTCTCTTTGGAGACCCCATAATGGGTGCTTCCTTTCTTGAAGTAGAGCATTATCTCTTTTCCTCTAATTCTAAGATCTCCACACTACTACCCATGATGGAAATATTTAGTATACAACTTGTCTCAAGATTGATCAATGTCATAAGCACACAACTTGTACTCTCAAACTAGAAACATTTAAAGTGTGTCCCTTACATTTATGAATTATATCTTTTCCATTCCCCTCATCTTTGGGGCCTATTATACCTCTAAATTATATTTTGATCATTGATGGTAATCACATGTGTAAGCATTATCTCATCTGGATGTGATCTATTTCATATGTTAATCTCTTACTTTCTCTCTCTTTTCAAAAATCCATCCTTCTCATTTATCCTAGTATGTCCTCTCAAGGGGGCATCATGGGTATGTTCCAATTTCTTTTTGAAAACTCTTTTTTTTGAAAATATGTTGCTTCATCTGAATTTCTTTCTATGCCTTCTTAAATAAGGACAAAATGTAGACATCCAATTCCTAACACCATTTGTGTTAAAATTTTCAATCTTACTCGAATTGTACTCAAATACACATTTTAGGCTAAAATCCATAAAACACCCTAAATGATTTGAACTTTTCATTTACAAGTGCCAATTTAGGTCAAAGTATCCCTAAATAGGAAAATACATTTTATGTGATATCTAACTTTGACAAATTAATTTTGTGTCAAAATGATGATTTCACCTTTTTATGCTCTAGATCAATCCTTTCTTATAATTAATTGGTACACATCACATACCTTTGTTATTTTGTGTTGGTAGCATACAAAGTATGAATAAGATTCCAACACATCTAACATCATCTTCTAATTCTTTCTGAGTTAAATTATGACCTAGTAATATGACTTTTTGACCATTTTGATTGATTGTGGGGCAATTTCAAAATAATTGCACAAATATTGATTAACCTTGTTTAAGGCTAATTGATCTAAATCAAGAGCTTAAGTGGATTTTCCATGAGAGTTGTTGAAAATAGTCTTTATTATAAATTAATTTCTATTAACTACATTACCTAATGACATCATCATATGGGATGGCATCCTTGGGCCATAAATGCCACAAATATTAAGATTATGGGTCTCCCATGCCTCATAATGATCCTCCATGCCTCTTAAATGCTCCTCTATCTCATGTATAGATGAGCCTATTTATATATTTTAATTACATAATTGAATTAATCTTTAGCCACACATCTCAATATTGAGATGGATGGTTCATGGTTAATACTGACCAATCTCAAAAATCTATAAATAGAGAGGCCATGAACATCATTTTTAAGCTTGATTTATGCAAATTTATAATGCCAAATTATCTCCACAATCCTTTACATTTGATCATTGATTTTATATGCAAGATTCATTGATAGTCTATTTTAGTGATTAATGTTTGACTTATAGCGTTTATTACTGATAGCACTTTCCTTTATAGAGGCTACAAAGTTATCTTGTCTCGATGTTTGAAGTAAATAGAATTAATGACTAATGGGGATCACAACAACATTTTCCAAGTCTAGATCAGCAACAAGTTATTAACAAAGCAACTATTCCAAAAGGGAATTAGATAGTAACTTTTATAACTGATCATTTCTGTTATCTCACATATTGACTAAGACTAGCATCTCCCTGTCAGCAAGAGCAATAAAACCATTTTTCACTTTTCCAGTTACCATTTTCCATTACCATGCCTCATCTCCTGGGGGTAACCCTATATACCCTTTTTAGGCATATTATACCATTATAATCCATGAACCATGTTGTTTAAACTAAATTGACTTGAGGTCCTTTGGGACTATATAGGCAATGCTTAATTTATATTGAGGTTAGCTCGGTCACCCTCTTTCTATGCTCTCACTATTTTGTGAGAAATTATTAAGTTTGAATGCTCTCACTATTTTTTGAAAAACCTAAGCCTATGCTCTCACCATTTGACAAGCAACTTAAGCCAATCATTACTTAGGGGCAACTTTATTTCCACTATATCCAATTATCTTCTTATCATTTTCTTATACCATTTTTATTATACCATTTCTTTACTATTGACCAAACCCTATTCTTAGTCATCTTATCTCATCCCATTTTGATCTTGGTTCCTTCGTTTCATCATACACATTCTATAGGGGGATTCTAATATGGTTTTTGGATTTTTTAAATTATGTGTTGAATGATAGTCTATGAAAGTAGTATGGCATTTGATCTGGCAAGTTATTTTTCATCTATCATCATATATCACTGATTGCAACTACCTATAGGCAAATCGATATTTTTTTGGTACCCATGATTATAAACACCTTTGGGAAAATCAATATTATGACATTATTTCTTAATTATAACCTCCTATGGGCAAATTAGGTGTAATGTATTTTTATCGTGCATTATTGCATCATCTAGTCATTACTATGATCATTTGTCTTGTCACTCACTTTTGTTTGCAAACTTATTATGACCTAGTCAGTTTTTCATTGCCTTTTATGTGGGAAAAATTACTATAACTTGGGATTATTTTGGGGTTATATAAGTCATGCTCAATTCATGTGAAGGTCAACTCAGTCCCTCTTATCATACGATCTCACCATATTATGAGCATTTTAAGTTGGTGCACTCTCATCATTTTATGAGATGGACCATTTTGTATCTCTTAATCCTCAATTGAGTTGAGATACTTAGAAAATCCCAAAAACATTTGTAATACATTAAATTTTTCAAAAACATTTTATGTGTTTTTATTTGATTGTTGTTTGTTGTCTAGTCTTTTGTTTTCTTATTTGGTCTTGCTTCTTTGTTTCATTTTCCAAGTACATATTAATGGTCCACATAGATATTGATTATTTGTATCTTGATCTCATTTTGTTAAGATGTCTTGTTGTATTTTTCTTTGTCTTTGCTTTTTTGTTTAAATGTAAATAGTTGTAACTCTAGTTTTGGTCATTGTTTTACCATTATCCTTAGTTATAGGTATTCACATTTGAATTGGCTTAGTGCAATTGGAATATTATGTCATTCTAAGTTATTAATACTTATTATGCCTAATTTATTTTCCTATAGCAAGCACTTTGTGCTAAGGTTTAAATGTCTTAAAACACAAACATCAGTTTGATGAATAGTTTTCAAGAACACTTTGCATAATCTAGACTCATGATACGGAATTAGGCATCTAGGTAACATGCATTTTAGCACTCAACTCAATGCTTATACATGTATCTCTTTGCATACATTATGAGTATAATCAATTCTTGGTCAGTTTTCATCATTCCTTATTCCATTCTCTCCCAAACTTGGGTGAACTACATTGACCTGAAGTTCATGTTGGAACATGAGTCCATGGAATTATGTAGGCAATGCTCAATTTCTATTAAGGTCAGCTCAGCTATATTTTATTCTTATTTTCATCTCTCTCATCACTTTGTGCATTCTCACATGTTGGGTTTTCCATTACACCATCATATTTACGTATGTGCCCACTCATTTTAACCTATATTTTGGGTTATATCCTTGAGCTATTTTGATTTCTAATTGCCCATGCTAGGGCATAACCTCTAAAAAACATTAGAATCAAATCAGCTCTATAGGGGCAAACTATTATTTATTCTTTATCAGTGATCAAAATTATCTCTATTAGGGCAAAACTATTTTATCATGATCACATTTGCTCTACTATAGTACCTCTTATTATCTTCTCTTTAGAAACCCCATTCTAGTGGTGTTTCCCTTCCTGAAGTAGAACATTCTCTCTTTTCCTCTAATTCTAAGCTCTCCACACTACTACCCATGATGGAAATATTTAGTGTGTAACTTATCTCAGGATTGATCAATGTTGTAAGTGTACAGCTTGTACTCCCAAATTGGGTACATTTAAAGTATGTCCTTTAAATTTATGAATTGTATCTTTCTCATTCCCCCATATTTGGGGCCTATTATACCTCTAAATTATATTTTGAACATTAATGTTAATCATGTGTACAAGCATTAACTCATCTGGATGTGATCTATTCCATGGTTTAATCTCTCACTTTTTCTTTCTTTTTGAGAGTCCATCCTTATCTTTCATCCTAGTATGTCCTCTCGAGGGGGCATCATGGGTCTATTCTAATTTCTTCTTGACAACTCTTTTCTTTGAAAAGATGTTGCTTCATCTAAATGTCTCGCTATGCCTTCTCAAATAGGGGTAAAATATAGACATCAAATTCTGAACACTATTTGTGTTAAAATTATCAATCTTACTCGAATTGCACTCAAATGCACATTTTAAGATAAAATCTATAAAACACCCTAAATGATTTGAACTTGTCATTTATAAGTGCCAATTTAGTTCAAATTATCCCTAAATAGGGTAATTCATTTTATGTGATACCTAACTTTGATCAATTCATTTCGAGTCAAAATGATAATTTTGCCTTTCTATGCTCTGGTTCACTCTTTTCTTCTAATTCATTGGTATACATCACGTACCTTTGTTATTTTGTATTGGTAAAATCCTAAATTGGAATATGGTTTCAATGCATCTAACATCACCTTATAATTCTCCCTAAGTCAAATTATGACCCAGTAATATGACTGTTTGACCATTTTGATTAGTTAAGGGCCAATTTCTAAATAATTGCACAAGTGTTGATTAACCTTGTTTAAGGCTAATTGATCCAAATCAAGAGCTTAAGATGACTTTCCATAAAAGTTGTTGAATATAATCTTTATTGAAAAATTATTTCTATTAACTGCATCACCTAATGGCATCATCATATGGGGTGGCATCCCTAGGCCATAAATGCCACAAATATCAATATTATGGGTCTCCCATTCATCATAATAATCCTCCATGCCTCTTAAATACTCCTCTATCCCAAATATTGATGAGCCTATTTATGGATTTTAATTACATAATTGAATTAATCCTTAGCCACACATATCAATCTTGAGATGGATGGTTCATGGTTAATCCTAACTAATCTCAAAAATATATAAATAGAGAGGCCATAAACATCATTTTTAAGATTAATTTATGCAAAGTTATTATGTTGAATTGTCTCCACAATCCTTTGTATTTTATCATTGATTTTATATGCTTCATTGATAGGTTAGTTTAGTGATTCCAAATCATGAGCCTAGGTTTTACAAAGAGTTATTGAGACATTGGAGAAGTTAGACATCATTGTTGTTAAAGACAAGAACTCTTGATCAAGGGAGAACATAAATTTGAGCAGCATTAGTATGGTGGATCCATTTGGGAAGGTAATATGATGTTGATTTATTTCATTTGCTTCATGATATCCTTTGTAATTCTTGCATGAATAGATAGGCTTAATTAAGTTTACTCTTATGCATTTTTCCTTTTATTTATTGGACTAATATTTGACTAATCATGTTATTTGATCCTCTATAGTTATAGTTTATGGATGAAAGATGAGGAGAGGTGTCCCAAGAGTGATGGTGATCTTCGGAGGAAAAAAGAGGGAGAAATGAACATCCCATATAATATCTAAATGGATTCAAGCTATCTAAGAATATTATGATAGGATACTTTATTATGAGTGAAGAGAGATGAATAAAATGCAAAATTGGAGAAATAGGGAACTAGATTGAAGAACAGAGAAATCAAAAAATTGGTCAAGGTCGACTGGGTCAACCTAACATAGAAAATAGGGCCTACAAACTATACAGGGTCAACTAGATCGATCCATTACAATGAATAGAAATAGAAAAAGAATGAATAGGGTTTAAAAATAGTATTGAGTCAATTAGGTTGATCCAGTACAATATACAGAGGTTGGAAAAAGGTATAGGGTCAATTGGGTTGACCTAGTATAGTAGATATGGAAAATGAGAAGGTTGATAACAAGTTATGAAATGAATCAAGACAATTTTTGTGTCTAATCCATAAAATTAAGAGCTAAAGGGAAATAAATAGTCAATTAGATTAATGTTAACCAATCTAATTGAAGCACACTATACACATCCTTGCACTAATGTTGGATAATGCAAGTTTTTGCATACACAATTGACCAAAGAGAAAGTAATAAAATTTAAAATTAAATATCTAACTAATTAGTCAATCTAATATATTTATTAGATTATTAAGAATATGATTTTAAATGTGTTGGGAAGTTGGTTGTAAAGTAAGGAACTAGATAGTAATCTAAGGATGGTTTCAGGTAATTTGGGCTAAAAAGGACTATAGTGGAAATGTTATAGGATTGGTATTGGGGCCTACCCCCTCACTTTACACACCACAATGATAAGGATGTCAGGTGCTTAAATAGAATATACTATTAACCACATTCTATACTTGATCAGAGTATCAGGTCAGCTTCCTCCTTGGTGATGAAATCTAAGTAAGTTGGCCTTGGGTAGACAAATTTTTTAATGCTTGTTTAGTTTTTTTTATTTGTCCATGTCCGCATAAAATATAAATAGTGAAACTAAATAGTTAATTAAAAAACCCTAATTAGACTATATGAACTATTCTAAGCATGCAAGCAACAAAAAAAGAAATACTAGCATAAAAGGTTAATTCCAACTTGAAACAAGGTATAGTGTTGACACTATATGCATAAAATATAGAATAGGGTCAACAAGGTTGAACCTTTACTATGAAATCAAGGTATGAAAATGAACAGGGTTGACCTAGTTATTCAGATAGCACATAGAACTAGGTCGATAACATCGATCTAGTTGACTGTGTAGGGGTAGTTTTGAAGACTAAAAAATATGAAAGGAAAGATGGAAAAGAAAGAAATAGAGAGATATAAATAAACCTTGGTGGGTCAAATATTCTAAGAGTGAATATTGATAGTCAATAACCTTGGAATATGCTTGAAAACTCTACTAACTGGGTCGATTAGGTTGATCAAGCTTGTAAAATCTTACTATTAAGTGTCTAAAATGTATAGGGTTGATTGGGTCAATTGAGTGGTTAAATTTACATGCCTAAAAGTGTACAGGTTTGACTAGATCAACTTAGTAGTTTGAATTATAAGTTTGGAAGTCTAGAAACCTATACTAGGTCATTTGAGTTGATCTAGTTACCTATTCTTAAAAACCTATACATAGAGATTAGAATTCGGTCTATAGAGTCGATCTAGTATGATAAAAATAATACTAAAAAGAATGAAAAAATTGAAATAAATCCTACAAGGGTTAGTTTCACATCGGGTTCACCAGAATGTAAGCAATCAAAAATGTGTCATGTCTATAAATCAATCTTGACTCAGAGAAGATAGAGCATAACTACACTTTTGATTGGGAATATATTTGTTAAGTGGGAGCATGACCAATATGGTGATCTACTAGACCTAATTATGGGATCACTTGTCATAATACACCATTTAAGGTAGGGTTATAAATCATATAGTCTAACATAATCATGAAAAAACCCTAAAAGAGTCCTAAGGTTTAATATTCACCTATTCTAATAAACAAGAAAGAAAATATAATCTAGTGCACACCAAAGCTTGTGCCACAAAGTGGAGGTTATACATAATAAAAATATTTATAAGATAATCTCAATAAAGTTAAGTATGAGTAAGACCCTAATACATGTAATATGAAAAGTAATATTATTTGAGCCAATACTTATGCTACTTTTATCTACCAAAGAGAGGGAAACAAAGTTAGAATATACTTACTTGAATGTGAACCCATCGAGACTCAATCTATCCCTTGGATAAAGGGCCTTTAAAAAAGGTTGTTGTGGTTTTTAAGGATCACTAGGAAAGGCCAAAACATCTAAGACTTATCCATAAGACTAAATTATCCAAGTAGAAACCCTAAGCTAAGACTCTTCAAGTAGAATAGTGGAAGAGCATATTGTGAATAATCATGTGCGGATAATAACTCTTGATTTCATATTGAATTAATGATAAAATGACCTTATATTTATAGGGGAATCTTGCCTTAAATCCTCCCAAAAACATCATTTTTATAGGGTCAACCTAGTCGACCCTATATGTTTTCATGGTTAATTCACTAGGTCTAAGTTAGGTCGATCGAAAGGCTAACTCACCCAAAAAGTGAAAAAAAACCCCTAGACTGTACAGGGTTGACCCATTTGACCTAGTATAGCCAACTATCTAAAAGGGAATTAAGGTGAGAAAATGAAGATAAATCATGTCAAAATACTGAAAGAGTGTGCAAAGGAGGAGTAATATCTTAGAGAATGGTTTTAAGAGCTAGTTAGATTGGCAATAATGTGTCAATAAGGGACAATATTCCTATGAATCACCAATGGTTTTCCCACCCCTTTCTCAATGTACCCCTTAAGTCATGTACTGAGATTGAGTTTGGATGGGTTTACACGAGATGTAAAGTGTCAGTATTTGATAAAAAGTTAAAAATATTATGTGTATACATATGCCCCACTCGAAGCTTATCATGTGTCACTATAGTGAAATAGGGGATGGTGTTTCAAGAAATAACATGACATATAATGTTGATGATGAAAAAATTGTAGTATTTTAAATCAAAAATAACTGAAAGTAAATGACTAAAAATTAAATAATTAGAAAGTAAATGCAATGTGTACCTTGACTTACCTTTATCATAGGATGGTTGTCTATTGTGTTATTAGTTTTGATTTTTTAGGGTGCAGAGACTGCTTTTGATAAACCCAAGAATACAAAACTAAAGAGTAAAAAAATATGAAAGAAAAACCAAGATAGCTGGTGCTATAAGGATAGGATGTACTTGGAAAATTTGGTAAGCTAGGGTAATAGGTACTATGTTAGACCAATGACCAATTCAAACAACAATATTAAATTAGGTAAATGAAAAGCTAAGGATGCTAAAGACCAAAAAACTCAAACAAGCTATTTGTAAGTAAGAAAGGCAAACTCACGAAGTCAAACCAAGGATAAATGTCAAATAGGATGGTAATTAAGTAAATTAATGGTAAAGCAGCATTGATGAGTGAGAAGTAACAATCCTTATCTCACCAAACAATGGAAAAAGGTGCATAAAAGGGGAAAAAATCATTGTCGAGTGAGAAGTAACAAGCCAACCTCACTCAATAATGGAAAAAAAGGGTACGAACTCAGGTATCCATAATAACAGGATAGTAAAACAATGATAAATGATAAAAGGAAAGAAAAACAAGTCTAGAAATGTAAAATCATGGTGAAAAATAAAGAAGTAATCCATAGTTATTTAAGCATGTTGTTTCACTCTAAGGATAGATAAAATTGAAACAAAGTAGCTCTATCATGTTTTTAAGAGGTGAAGAAGAAAGAATTAAAGAAAGAAAAATAGATTTGGAATCACAATTTGTCTATCAAGGGGGGAAATGAAATGGGTGGAGGGGATAATGAATGAAAAACCAAGGTAGAGGAAATCTTTATCGAAGTCAAGACACTCAAATTAGGTTTGTCAAAACAAGAGGACTTTAGACCTTAAGGACAATGAAGAATTTATCTTAGCTACACAAGTCTTAGGTTAAAAAATTAAGTATATAGATCATCCCATGAAGGCTATATTCATGAAAATTAAAATGGACCTACCTTCCCACAACATGTTCCCTATTCCTCAAGGCCCCTTATAGAGTCACAGGTCTATTGCAAAGATTGGGTACTTGCATGAGAAAGTAGATAAACCATAGATTTTTTTTAATTACCCTATTCTAATCTACTAGTTACTGCACCCCAAAGGACCTCAGATCTATGTGAGGCTAACAATGGAGTTTGAGCTTCAATTAGAGATAGGACATGTTCTTTGAATCATGTTTTTTGGTGTGAATTTTGAATTTTAAGATTTATATGTTACCTTTTAGATATCATTTCCTTTTGTAAAATAATTTATATTTTAATTTTATTGGTGATTTTTTTGATTCCTCCTCCATACAGATTTGGAAGACCAAATGTGGGTGTTAAAGATGACTTTCATTTGAATACTTGGGACAAGTTGTATAAGAGAGATAAATTCAAAGAGAATGGGGTCTAAGAGTCTCATAAATCTAAATGAAATAAAAGTGTTATCTTGACTTCAACCTTGTTTTATCTAATGTGGAGATGAAAGGAAAACATGCTAACAAAAATTATTGTGTAGATTTCATCTAGCAAAAGAAGCAAAAACTAAAGTTAAGAACAAGGATCAAGAACATGAAAAGGTGGTAATTTTATGAGGAGGCTCGATTCCTATCCTTGGTCTTACACTATAACTTCATAAAATAAGGAAAATATAAATCAAAGAGATGGTATTTTTGTGAGGGGTGTTGGGTCCTATCCATAGTCTTACAAAGTAACTCACAAAAGAAAAACCCAATGGGTGCTAAAACAAAATTAGCAAGCAAAAAGTGAGATAAAAAATGGTAATTTTGTGAGGAATGTCAGTTCTTATCCATGGTATTATGAATCAACTCACAAAATAAAAACCTAAGGGGTACCAAAATAGAAAATTAAAGAAAAAAAAGAAGACTATGGTACATCAAGAAACCAAAAGACCAAAAGGGAGGACTAAAGGTTTGTGAAAAAAAGGAAACTTATGGTAGATGGAGAGACCCATGCTTAAGTAACCTTTAAAAAGTGTTAGATAGATGTAAATAGAAATCATGAAAAGAAAGAAATGTTTAGGCAAAGTACTTTTTAAGAAACTATGCATTGGTGGGCTCTTTGAAAACATGGCCTTCATTGGTTTGAAGATGGTAGGTGCTTAGACTAAGAATATATTTGACTAAATATGGGTCCCACCACTTTTGGACGTATTTACCTTCTTTATCATGAGTTTAGTCTAATTTAAGGACAAGATCACCAACATTAAATGTTCAAACTTTAACACATTTGCTATGTTGTCTGGCAATGTAAGCCTTATATTGGTGGTTATGTTGTAAAGCAGAAAGATGGCGTTCATAAAGTAGATCAAGGGAATGAGAATGAGCTTCAAATAATAATTCATTAGGAATAATACCATGAAGAGATATATGAAGAAAGGGAATCTGAACTTATAAAGGAAGGACTGACTCAAAACCATAGACTAGAGAGAACGGTGTTGCCATAGTGGCAGTACATATACCAGTTTGATAGGCCCAAAGTATAGGGTAAAGATGAAGAAGCTAATCCATATTGGTTTCACAAATTTTCTTTTGAAATATTTTGTTGAGAATTTTATTAGAGGCCTCATCTTGCCATTGCATTATGGATGATAAGGCATGGAAAATTTGTGATTGATTTTGAATTTATTACAAAGTTGTTTAACATGTTTTTTTTAAGTTACCACCATTGTCTAAAATGATGGTATGTGTAACACCAAAGCATAAAATGATTTGATTAATAATAAATTTGGAAATGGTAGGACTAGTGACATTAACAAGGGGTATGGCTTCAACCCACTTGGTAAAATATTTGGTAGTGGTGATGATAAAGACATGCCCATCTTGGGAGTGAGGTAATTTACAAATGAGATTGAATCCCCATGTGGAAAATGGAAAAAGAGATTTGATAGTTTGAATTTTGGCTAGAGGTTAATGAATTAGATCATCATAAAACTAACAAGGATTATATTTTTTAGCATATTTGATTACATGATTTTCAAGAGTAGGCCAAAATTAACCCATACATAGGCATTTTTGGGTTGTAGCATGTCTTCTAGAGTGTCCACCACAAATTCCCCCATGTACTTATTCAAGAAGAGGAGGGACCTTATCTTTCATAACACAATGGAGAAAGATACCTTCATCATTGTGATAATAAAGGATGTTGTGTCAAAAGACATATTTGAAATCTTGTTTACGAATGTGTGTCTTTTCATGAGAATCTAAATTAGGAGGATAAGTTTGGTGTTTTAAAATTTGAATGATATCTTGGTACCATGGGCTTTGGTGAATGGTAACATCCTTGATGTAACAAATAAGTGAATGTGGTGGTTAAGTTAAAGACAGGGATTTTATTATTTGTATAAAAAAATAAGGATCAAAAGAAATTGATGAGGATGAAAGAGAGATGTTGATGAGGAAAGAGAATTAGAAATGGAGTTTTGATCTCTTGGAATAGGCTTAATGATGAAAGAGATGAAATCATTAGCAAGAGTGGTTATAATTTAATGATAGGTAATAAGTTTATCTCTTTACATTGATAATCACCACTAACTTGATGTCAAATAAGTTGAGAATCACCTAAATCATGAAGGTATTGAATGTTTAAATCAAGAGCATCTCTCATGCCTAAGATAAGAGCTTCATATTTGGCCATATTATTGGTGACATCAAAGGTGAAGCAAAAATCTAAAGGAATGATATTGCCAAGAGGACTCATGAGAATGTAACCTACCCCAGCTCCTTGAAAGTATTTAGCACCATCAAAGTCAAGGATCCAAGTATCCTCATGCAAGTCAAGATTAATTTGAGGGAGTTCCTCGATAACTACTTTTGGTTTAGTAGTATTGAAGGGAGTAGAAGATTCATCAAGTTGATTGGCTTCAATATTGGTAGTAAAGCTATTAAAGTAATTTTTGAGAGAGATATCTTAATCAATACCTTCAATGTAAAAGATATTGTCATATGGAAGATCATCTTTAAGGGAAGAAGTGGTTGGTATAAGAGCTATGGTAATTTGATCAATTATGACTTGCCCTTTGACAACTTTTTGAGTGATGATGCAGAGATCAAATTCCATAATTAGAACCATCCATTTTCCAATTCTATTTCCAAGAAGAAAGGCTTTAGAAAATAAATGATGAAGGGGGTCAGAATAAACAATGACATAAGTAGTCTGGTAAAGCATGTAATGATAAAGATTTTTAGCTATGAAATAGATAACAAGGCAATCACATTTGACTTTGGTATAACATGTCACATAATCGATAAGTCTTGATTAATGTAGTAGATAGCATAATCTCTTCCCATATCATCATGTTGGGAAAGTGTTACCCCTATTGAAATAGGTGTCTAAGAAGTATATAAAATCAAGGGACTATTATTGGAAAGAGAACAAAGTGTAGTTGGGTGAAGTAAAGACTCTTTCATGCTATCAAAGGCTTTTTGACATGGATCCTTCCATTATAAATAAATACCTTTCTTGAGAAGGGAATTGATGGAGTGGATGTGATAAGACATTTCTGGTATAAATCATCTAATTACCCCAAGTTTGCCTAAATAAGAATGAATGTTAGGAATAGATATAGGAATGGGCATGTTGACTATAGAACTGATCTTGACATAGTCAAAATCGATGCCATGGAGAGAAACTAAGAATCCTAACAATTTTATAGATGTGACTCCAAAGGTACATTTGTAAGGATTAAGTCTAACTTTATATTTAAGAAGATGGTCATATATGATAGCAAGATCAAAAAGATGATTCTTACAATGTTTAGATTTAGCAATAAGATCATCCATGTAGGTTTTAAAAAATTTGTGAATGAGATTATGAAAGATGTGAGTCATTGCTCATTGGTAAGTGGCTCAAGAATTTTTAAGGCCGAAGGGGATTTTGATATAGGTGCCCCATTCTATGGTAAAAGTAGTCTTATGTTGGTTCTCAAGAGCAATATGAATCTGATTGTATCCTGAGAAGCCATCCACAAGAGATAACATTTCATAACCAATCATGGAATCTATAATGGCATCTATTAAAGGTAAAGGGGAGTTATATTTGGGACAAGAAAGATTAAGATTATGAAAACCAATACAAATATGAATGACCATAGTGACTTTCTTCTGAATGGGAATAATATTGTAAACCCATTCAAAATAATCCACTAGTTTGATAAATTTAGCATCAAGTAATTTGATGATTCCATTATGACATAAAGTTGAAACTTTAGGTGGAAATTTTCTTTGTTTTTGATGCACAAGCTTGGCATCAGGATAAGTAATGATGTTATGAACCACAATGTGAGGATCAATGCCAGGCATATCTTTATAGGACAAGGGAAAGCCTCATGATATTTGTCAAAGAATAAGATAAAATTATCATGTTCGATAGGTGAAATCTCTTGAGAAACTATGATAGATCGAGGACAAAATGGAGTCCCATATTTAATGTGAGTGTTTTCTTTGATAAGCATGGCATTACCATCTTGAAATTGGTATGGCGAATTAGGTAAGGCTGAAATTGAATTTGTTTTAGGATCAATTCTAGCAATGAAGTTATTGAAGCAAGGAGTTTTAGTTTTAAAATTTCCAAGTTTATGATGCTACTGAGGAAGTTGATGTTCTTGGGAATAAAGTAACTCAAGGATACATTCATCACTAGGCAAGGTAGGAATAGGACCATAATACTCAACATCTACTTCAAGATATAAAATTTGATTGCCATGGTGATTAGACTCAGAACGTATCAAACAAACATCAGTTGCCTTGGCATTAAGTGTAATTTTTGGAGTAGAAGAAGTAGATGGAGTAGAAGATATTGGTGTGTTGTTGGATTAGATGATGGGAGAAGGATTAGATATAATGATTGGATCCAAAGGTGGTAAAGGAGGTGTAGGAAATTTTATAGATTTGGAAGGCATAATTTGTTCTACCACCTAAGGAGTATTGATAAGAGGAGAATTAATAGGAGGCACATGACCCTTAGGATCTAAGGTATGATCCACATAAATGTTATGAACATCCTGATTAAAAGCATGAATTTGGGCTAAGTTTTTTGATAATTTTGGACATCCAAGTCTCTAGATTGATCTTAGGCCATGATATAATTATCTTCATATGTTGGATAAATTGTACATGCTTGAAAATCAAGGGGAGTTTCAGAGGGTGAAATCCTAATATTACTGAAAGTACGAGGAGACACGATGAAAGGATATTGAAATAATTTGGCCACTCTAAAATCATTACAAGTGAAGGCATATTCTAGTAGAGAAGGCTCTTAAGAATTACATGGAGGGGAAAAATTGACCTAGTATTTTGAACTAGAAATTTGGAAGTCTATAAACCCATACTGGGTCATCTGAGTTGATCTAGTTACATGTTCTTAAAAACCTATGCATAGAGATTATAAATGGCTCAATAAATTCAATCCAATATGATAGATATATGATAAAAATAATGCTAAAAATAATAAAAGAAAGTGAAATAAATTATTCAAGGGTTAGTTTCACATCAGGTTCACTAGAATGTATGCAATCAAAAATGCATCATGTCTATAAATCAATCTTGACTCAGAGAAGATAGATCATACCTACAATTCTGATTTGGAATACATTTGTTAAATGGGACCATGACCAATATAGGGATCCACTAAACTTGATTAGGGGATCAATTTTCACAATACACCATGTGAGGTAGGGTTCTAAAGCCTATAGTCTAACACAATCATGAAACAACCCTAAAAAAGTTCTAAGGTTTAATATTCACCTATTCTAATAAATAAGAAAGCAAATCTAATCTAGTGCACATCAAAGCTTGTGACATAAAGTGGAGATTATAAGTAATCAAAATATGTATAAGAGAATCTCAATTAATCTAAGTATGATTAAGACCCTAATACATGGAATATGAAGAGTAATATTATTTGAGTCAACACTTATGCTACTTCTATCTACTAAAGAGAGGAAAACAAAGTTAGAATATATTTACCTGAATGTGAACCCATCGAGAATCAATCTCTCCCTTGGATAAAGGGGATTCACAATAGGTTTTTGTGGTTTGTAAGGATCACTAAGAAAGACCAACACATCTAAGACTTATCCACAAGACTAGATTCTCCAAGTAGAAACCCTAAGCTAAGACTCCCCAAGTAGAATGGTGGAAGAGAAGATTATGAAGAAGTGCAATTAAATAGTGACTCTTGATTGCATATTAAAATAATGATGAAATGATCTTGTATTTATAGGTGGATCTTACCCTAAATCCTCCTAGAAACATTGACGATACAAGGTTGACCCTATATATTTTTGGGGATAATTCACTAGGTTTGAGCTAAGTCAACTAAAAGGCTAACAAACCCAAAAAGTGAAAAATACCTTAGATTGTACAGGGTCGACCCAGTCGACCTAATATATCTGATTATCCAAAATGGAATTAAGGCAATAAAAGGAAGATAAATCATGGCAAAAGATTGGAGGAGTGTGTGAGGGAGGAGTAATAACTTAGGGAATGGTTTTAAGAGATAGTTGGATTGGTAATAATGTGGCAATAAATGACAACAATATTTTGAAGCACCAATGGTCTACCCACCCCTTTCTCGGTGCACCCCTTAAGGCATTCACTTAGATATATTGAGTCTTGATGAGTTCTTATAAGATGTAAAGCATCGATATTTGATAAAAATTAAAAATATTATTTGTATATACCCACTAATGGATTCAAGTTCAATCAACCCACTAATTCCCTTTAACTATCACAAATTTTAAAGTAATATGTCATTTTTTTATAAAAATAATATATTATGTAGACATCCAATTACTATCACTATTGTGTTAAAAATTGTCAATCTAAGCAACATTTTGTGACAACATAAAATCTGGGCCAAAATCACTAAAACACACTAAATGGTTCAAAATTATCACATATAGGTGCCTATTTAGGCTAATGTATCCCTGAATAGGGAAATGCATTTTATGTGATTATTATATTTTATCAAATTATTTTGAGTCAAATTGAGACCATGCAAAATAACACTCTGGACCATTGAATTCTTCTAATTTGGTAGCACACATTACATGCATGTGTTATTTCATGTCTATAATGCCCTAGCCAAGGTATTTTTTCATACATAATTGATGCCTTCTTTTGATTATATTCTAGTCAAATTATGACTTCGTAAAATGATATTTTCAAGCAGGTTGATTAAGCATTTGACAAATTTCCAAAGAATTATAGAAAATTAATCAAATTCACTTAAGCAAATCAAATCAAATCAAGATCCTAAGTGAAAAACTCATGAAAGTTATTAAAAATCTATTTATTAGAAATTCATTCCTCAAATTTGCATCATCCCATGGCATCATCAATGGGGTGGCACCCTTAAGCCATTAATGGAACAAATGTCAGGATTCAACCTTTTCATGCCTCATTAATGCCCCATTATTCTAAATATTTATGGCTTGTCCCTCCAAAATTGAATCAGTTTATGGCCACAGATATTGATCTCAATATGGATGGTCATGGTTGACCTTGAACATTTTTAGAAAGCTAGAAATAAGTAAGCCAAGACCACCATTTTTAAGCTTCAGATATACAAACTTACCATGCAAAAATTACTATAGAAAAACTTCACCAATTTGCACAAATCAAATAAATCTTATGAACCTAAGCCATTGGTGAACTAGGAAGTGATGGAGGATCATGCTACTCATCATTGGCAAAGACTTGGAGCACCAAATCTAGGAAAAAACATGCTTCTTGACCACACTTAGAAGGATGGATGCTATTTGGAGGGTTTATGAGTATTCTTTCTTTAAATATCTCTTATATTTCATTTACAACACCTCATGAGGGAGTGGGCTTGATGTTTTAGTGTCTATATGCTTATTTATAAGAGATTTTCTTAACTAACTATAATATTCTAAATCAAAATATTTTACATTAATTTGTATTTTTTGGAATTCATTTAAATAATATTTTATAAAATAATAATTTAAATAATAATAATAATGTTAAATTGGATTAATTGTTTATTTTTGAATATTACAAAGTTACACCACAAGGGTTTTCATCCTTGGGTTCGATTACAAGGTTTTCCATCCTTGTATTTGGATTATGCAGTTTAAAGGGTTTTGTCCTTAAATACACTTGTAAGCAACTAATTATACATAATTAAATATTTGAATTCGTAATTGGATGCCTTTATTCCACTTCAATGAATGAATATAAATATATAATAAC
This sequence comes from Torreya grandis, assembly GCA_037957365.1. Classification (NCBI taxonomy): domain Eukaryota; kingdom Viridiplantae; phylum Streptophyta; class Pinopsida; order Cupressales; family Taxaceae; genus Torreya; species Torreya grandis. The sequence continues at coordinate 2,201,993 of JARHVA010001066.1, read as the reverse complement.
CTCTCCATCAAATGTTGTGTCTTTCCAGAGAGTGGTGACTGTTGGATTAATTAATTTATATCAGTGAAGTAATTAATTATTAATCAATGGCTTCCTTAATAATGGCACTAAACCCAAAGATGGTTTAATTAATTTTTTAAGGCTATATCGACCCTCTTGGACTACTACGATATCTCCTTGGACTATTATGATCTTCCCTGAGGGCTACATTGATCTTCTTAGACTCCCACAATCTCATGTGACTATTGTGTTTCCTCTTGTGACTATTGGGTTTCCTTTTGTGACTATTGCATTTATTATTTTGACTGATGCATTTGTCTTTTGACTATTTTTATTATTCTTTGTTTCTGCATGGGGTTAGAGGATATTACAGACCTCCCTTCCTCAAATTAATTATCTTCAAGAAATAGTAAATTGAGGAGTTTAAGTATTAATGTTCCTTTCAATGTTGTATCTATTTTTTTACATAGCACAAATGTGATCAAATATCATAAGACAACAATAGTCATAGTGGGAAATATCAAAATGTCAAGAGTTTTTGTATGTTTTTTCTATGAGAAGATCTTTCAAATAACCAACACTCTATAATATTGGGTTGTATAACCATGAGCAAATTTGATGTGATTAGTAATTATTGCACCCACCCATAAATCATGCACACCACATAAGAGGGTATCCATCTCATTTCCTATGAACATTTGCAAATGTAAAATAGGAAGCACCTGATTAAATATTGTTTACAAGGACTCAATTTATCGCATGATTCATGTCTTAATAGTTACATCCACAGCTACAAAAACATATTATCTGAGGTTATCCAGGCTAACCAAGATGTTACTCTCTCCTAGTTTGAGGGGATAGTTAGAGAAATTAGGAAGAGTGAAATCAATGCAAAGGTCTTTAATTTGTATAATGTGTTTTCTCATGTTATGTGGTAAAAGTCTACAAACAAAACTAAAATTTATTATTATTTCCATTTTATCTCCAATCAGAACTAGATTTTGATTCCAACACTTGCAAGATTATGAATGGCCTAAGGGACACCAACCTATAATTTGTCCTTAATGGAAATAACTTCAACGAGAATTATATTTATTTCAATTTCTTTAGCTAAATCTTCTAGGGTTTGGTTTTGTTCATCAGAATTGATGATATCCTATTTTTCCCTTATCCATCCCTTTTGCCATTCTACATAGGATTCCTCATCAAGTCTATAATATTCCATATCTCATGTTCAAAGCCCTGCTTCTCCATACTTTTTCATTAGTTATAATGTTACGTGACTCCACTCCTCTTCTTTGGAAGATAGTCTCTCAAAAATGACACTATCAACACTTTTGCATAAAATTAAAAGTTGACCAACTGGATCATATAATCACAGACATATGTTTCCTCGTACTACTGACATCAATCATGTTAAGTGCCTCGTATTTATAATCATTTTAGCTCCAATCAGATTTATAAAATCAAATAAATATGGATGATTTTGATTGTTTATAAAGATAGAATCCCAACATCTTAGTATTCAAAACAAAGGCTATCGCATTAGGTAATTCTATAAAATATTTGACATTGTCCCCACTACAGTCACCCATAACAAATAATGTATGACACAAAGTGATTATTTATAGAAATATTTGAATCATGTCTTATCCTTTCACTTTTTTCCACCTTATATTTTCAATTCTATGATCTCATGGATAAGAGAACTCTATTACATATATGGAAATCTCATTTTGTATAATATACTTGAAAGGGTTATGACCTTTTGTAAAATTTTCAAACTATTGTTTAGTTTTACATAATCATTTATTTTTAACTATAAGGGATAGTCTCAAAAAAATTCTTTCATTAATAGTTTGAAGGGCTTCTTTGACTGTGTTATGAATTAGTGATGCATTTGGCCCATTCCTAAAACTAATCTTAACTTTTGAATCAATCTTAGAAATGCATTTCCCTATCAACAAGTCACTTATGGTAATGAAAAATCTATTTTGTACATGACAGTAAAAAAAAATAAAATATTGATCTTTGATCATACACCTTTTTGTACCTAGGTGAAGCCATAATAGCTTGTCATCATATGAAGTTACGAGCTTTCCATGGATATTCCATATAGAAATAATTTCTTTATCAATCATTAAAAATGATCAGGCTTGCTTGAATAAATAAATACTTAATGGTTCTATCAAATACATACTACTTATTTATGTTAGTTTTTCTATCTAAAGATCAAGTAATTCAATGTTTTTGTTTCTAGGTGTTAAGATAACCTTCTCAGAGAACCTTTGAATTAAATAAGGCATTACATTTTGGGATTTTAATTTTTAGATAAAATATTTCAAAATAGTACCATCTTCTATATTTAAAATCACTATAGGAACATCATTCTGGTTTAAGTTATGTAATGTTATCAGTTTTACATCAAGATCAAGCCTCATTTTATAGAGAAACAAATGTACATGGTTGATTATTTCATAATCTTCCTCCCATTTTGAGGATATATGTGTCTCAATTAAGTCTAAACAAGCTTCAAGGTTACCTTTCCTAATATAATTAATTGGGGTTGCTCAAATTTTAAAGGAGTTGATGTCATTTGGTAGAGGATATTCTAAAATTATGATAAGGGAAGTAGGGTTTTTATAGTAGAATAGGCTAATAATCTCTTCATCAAATGGCTAATTCAAGAAACAAAGTCATTTGTTAGTGATTCTATTAAATGCTACACAAATAGAACTCTGATCCATAAAAAATATGATATTCTTGGCACCATATGTTTCCACAATGTCTAATGGTGGTGTAATATAATAATTATCACTTATGAAATAATGCAAGAGGGGGTAATAAGCATCAAAATCTTCCTATAATTGAAAAATCATGAAGCATATCTAGAAACTTGTGTTGTGGAAGGTTTTCCTCCCAATCATTCCCATCTCATGCCTTTGAAGCTTGCTCATCAAGTTTTTACCCTTCATTCTTTCTTTGGGTGGAATGAAATATATTATCGATTGAAATGTAGAGACTACAGTGTAATGGTTAAGATTTGCATTATTAGCTACTATTTCATTTATTTCTTGACATTTATTAAGATTATTATTATCTAAATCATGAAGAATACTTATTTAGAATTTTTCTATCATGTAACCTTCATCCTCTCTCCAATTTGCTTCTATCTCACTACCCTTACCAGCATGAGATATATTCATTATTGAGTTTTCTATTTTCCTTTCTTCTACGATCTCTTGAAAATTGAATTTATCTTCATATTCCAAGCTACCATAACTATGATTCATGAACTCATCTTCCTCATAGTGTCTATTTCCATTCCATAACTCTTTTAAATCAAAAAATTCTAATAAGAGATTTCTTTCCAATTTTATATTGAAAGGGCATTGTATGAATTGAAACTATCCATAATCTCCTTATGTAGTGACCCCATGGTTCATAGGTTGCCAAGAAAAATAGTTCTGATACCACTAAAATATTCTAAATCAGAATATTTTACATTAATTTGGATTTTATAGAATTATTTTAAATAATATCTTATAAAATAATAATAATGTCAAATTGGATTAATTGTTTATTTATAAATATAGATTTCAAATATTACAAAGTTACACCACAAGGGGTTTCATCCTTGGGTTCGATTACAAGGGTTTCCATCCTTGTATCTGATTATGCAGTTTAAGGAGTTACATCCTTAAATACACTTATAATTAGCTACTTATACATGATTAAATTTTTAATTCATAATTATATGCCTCTCTTCTACCTCAATGAATGCATATAAATATATAATAACCTCTCCATCAAATATTGTGTCTTTCTAGAGAGTGGTGACTATTCAAGTAATTAATGTTGAATTAATTAATTTATAGCAGTGAAGTAATTAATTATTAATCAATGGCTTCCTTAATAATGGTTTCAAACCCAAACATGGTTTAATTAATGTTTGAAGGATGCATAGACCCTCTTTGACTACTACAATATCTCCTTGGACTGCTACGATCTTCCTTGAGTGTTACATTGATCTTATTGAACTCCCACAATCTCCTGTGACTATTGTGTTTCCTTTTGTGACTAATTCATTTCTTATTTTGACTCTCATGTTTGTATTTTGACTATTTTTATTATTCTTGATTTTTGCATGGAGTTGGAGGATATTACAGACCTCCCTTCCTCAAATTGCTCGACGCTTATGACCCCTTTCCGCATTATTTTATAAGCAAATGCAAATTTTAATCATACTCTATATTTTGGCATGCTCAGTGGGATCTAAATCTCATACAAGTATTTATACCTTACAATTTTTCATCTAAACCCTCTTTGAAGGATATTTTGCACTTTTTTTTCTCATTTTACGTTTCCATGACTTATGAGACAAATGGCAGGATCACTCTAGAAATCGGTAGGATCAACCTGAATAATGATGAGATCAACTTGTGAAATAGTGGGAACACATATATGAATGGTGAGAATGATTTTATACACTTTTTATATGCCTATTTATTTTACAAGATCGGTAATATCACTTTTTAAATCAGTGGGATTGCTCTATAGAATGGTGGGAATGCACTACAAATCAATGAGATTCCTTTGCAGATTGGTAGGATCATCCTGTAAAATGACAAGATCACTATGGACTAGAAACTGATAGGTGATTGTTATTTTCTCTTAATTAATTTTTATCATTTCATCAGGATCACCCTATGCTTTAATGAGTTTGCCCTGCTAATCAGTGATATTGCCCTGTCAAATGACAAGATCTCAAACTAGTGTTGTCTTTGTTCTATATTTTAGTAGGATTTCCCTATGGAATGGTAAGAATGCTCTTGTAAATGAAAATATTGATCTATGGAATAGTGATATCAACCTGCATAAGAAAATAGAGACCTAAAATAGCAAGCTAGAAGTTTTTATTAATAAGTCACACCTTGATTTCAGATTTCTAACATTTTTGTTGTAGGATTTAAGTCACTTAGTCTCCATTTCAATAGTAAATAAAAGGAAAAATTCATTTATACTTCATTTTTTTTCCTTGAAATAAACTCTCACATTAGCTAAACACTCTTAAGATTTCAAGCTTCATGCTTGTTTCTTGAAATTGTTTGTTTTTTTATCAAAATGAGTATTGCGTGTATGCTCTTCCCTCATCCCCTTTAGGGAACCTAGGTGATCAAATTTTCTCATTATTTACATTTTTTCCTTGTCCAAATGTGTGAAAAGAAAGTTTCTAGGGCCCTCCTCAAAGTCGTATAGTTTGGGTGATCCTAAAATGACCATAAAGTCTTTCGTTTATCTTTATTTTTATGTACTTTAGCTTGTGAGCGGGAGTTCATAGCCTCCTCATGGGTTCTCTAGGAATATTTTGACCCAAAAAATCATCTCCTAACATCATTTCAACTCCAATCAATTATGGGGTATATAAATTGATCTAGTGAATTGTTAAGAAAGTAATTTGAGTAGTTAAACTACCTCCATTAACAACTGATACCCTCAGAATGTATGATCAACTAGGATATTGCATTACACTGAGTAATTAATGGATGTAGTGGTTGTGAAAATTAAAAGACATTTTCATAAAAATTTGGTTGATGTGGATCCAATTCACATGAGCATCTCTTGTGTTAGCCACACTTGGGACCATCTAGACACTCAAAAAAATAATTTTAGAATAGCCCCACTTGCCATGGACATATTGTTGATATAGGGTGAGTAGCCTGAAGTTCCATGTCATCATAAAAACTCTTGCGAGAAGAGAGGCTATAAAAACCCTAATTTTCACGTGCTTTTATTTCTGGATTAATAATTAAAATCCTCTCAAGAGCATGTATATAGATGGAATTTGATAGTACCATGCAACATTATCAGTTTTAAAACTTTGGACATTATACTTAGTTATGTTTGGTCATTTTTTCCTTTACTTGGTCTTTTTCTAAGTCTAAAACTATTTTAAAACCAAAACACTTTGTCATACACCATTCTATATGAACAAAGAGGTGTTACACTAACCAAATTAAAATCATTTCTAGCCTTAATCAAATTTTTATCTTTAGAACATTGTGTTTGTATTTTTTGAACAACATTTTTATGTTGTCCATTTGATTCTAGACCATTTTCCTAATTTCAAAAATCTCAAAGCCCTTCAATTATTGTCTAAATTTGAAATTTCAGCTTTCTAAGTTTTAAATTTCAGCTATCTGTTTACCTTTTGCACTTGGTTTGAGTAAACTTGGGTACAATTTCCCATTTGGATTGAAGCTCATTACCTAGAATCATCATCATTTTATTCTCATTGTGAACTTAGATTATCTTGTGTTCACTCATGATATAGGTTCCTAGGACCATTATATCTCCTTACCATGTGGCATCATTGTGTTTCTCGTTTGGTTTTGGCTTTATACTTGGGATTTCTTATGTTAATTAATTTTTTGAGCTTCTTGGTTTGCATTATTATCTTCCTAATTATAAAGACCTTATTCTAATTTTCTAATTTCAACTCATCATAGTTGTATCTATCTTTTATGGTATTGATGTATATTTGACCTAATTTTGATGTGTTATCCTACACTTTAGGTTCCAAATTTGTCTTACCCTCTTCTAGTTTGATGATGTAAACCCACTAAAGTTAAGTAAATTTATAACCACTTTCTTCTAATTGTGTGTTACTACACCACTTCTTTTATTAAAGTCTTGTTTTACCTTGTCATTTATTTGAATAAGTTTAAACACACCTTTTTATGTTTGTAAAACACATTTCACATCTTGGCAAACAAGTAAAACAACATTCCAAGTATGATACATAGGTATACTCATAGTGGGGTCTCTTATGACCCTAGTTATGAGGAAGAGCATTTTTATGATAGATAGCATAAATCCATTGTGTTTAAAGATATCCAAACAACTGTAGGTTTTGAAGAAGATTATTATGAACATAAACCATTAGAAGACAAAGATGAATCCCTCCTAAGGTTGATAGAATTAGGCACTAGGTTACCACTAGATTACCCTATGGAATAATTACACACATTTATTAGGGTAGAAGAGAAACAACGGGAGCAATCTCTTGCTCACAATTCAAAATCCAACATTGTTTCTTCTAGCAAAAGAAAGGAAACACTCGTAGAGTATACTCCCAATGATCAAGATCTTGCTACCAAGATCAAGAAAATAATTCAAAGATACGCATACTAGCTCATCATGGACTTAAAATACTCTTTGGTTGTAACTTCAATATAAAAAAATGCTTCTAAAGAATAAGATAATGTGATAGAAAAAACATAGCATACCCTAGTTGAGAACATGTCTACAATAGATCCTAGCAGCTCATTTAAACAAAACAAACCCAGGGATACTTCACAACATGTTTCACCAGACACAAAGCATCATTATTCAGTCACCAAGAGGCTCTTATCCCTTCACAAAACCAAGGGATGAAAAACTCAACATATATTGGGGGTATTGTTCAAAACACTTTGGCAAGTTCCTCTCAAGCAATGTGTCCTTTGGCGAATCACCCATGAACACCTCAAGACCAATAGTATACTTGCATTTCATGGTGTCAAATTTTGGTAAATGTTTATCAACCACCTAAAAATCAATGAATGCCCTTCTTGACTCAAGGAGTACACCAAAATAAACTTATAAAATATAGGGTTTATATCCCTAACAAAACAACACAACAGGGGCACATACCACCCCAAAAAAATTATATTCCACCTACAAATGCACCAAACATGCAAGAGTGGAATCCAATGGAGGAAATTGTGTTAATATTGGAGATGGGAAACTAAGTTAATAAATTTAATTTTGACAAGATATGCCCCTATCTGTTTAACTTAAGTATTCTCCAATTCCCCTTTCCACCTCATTTTGAGTCACCCAATTTTGATAAATACAATAAGAAGGGTGACCTTTGAGAACATATCTAAGCATTTTTTTATATTGTGCCAAGAGGTAACCTATAGAAGCATGTATTTTCTTCACTTGTTCCCATAAATTTTAGTTGGGCAAGCCTTAGATTGGTTCCTCAAATTACTTAAGGGATCGGTAGTAGATTGAAATGATTTATCTAAAAAAATTGTCAACCAATTCTCTTACAACATTGAACATGAGTTGATTGTGGTTGACTTATGCAAATCTAAACAACAAGATGGAGAAAGCTTCATAGCATATCTATAGTGATGGAGATCATTAGCTAGATGCTTTTAGCATAATTTTCTGGATAAATAGTTGGCCGATATTTTTACATAAAACTTACACCTTGTGGTGGCTCATAACCTATGGCTTACTTGTTCAAATACATTAAATTAAATCATATACAAGGTTGTAAATATTGAGAAGATACTTATCACTAAAATCCTTGTCAAGATTTATTCATAGGGTCGAACATCTAATCAAACCGAATCACCTATTCAAGTTGTTGTAGTAGAGAAACCTAAAGAGTTTTAAAATAACAAGAACATGGTAGGGAATGGGGTGACATAATCTAGACATGTATAAACTATGTAAGATCCACTAATGGGGTGGAATAATCTAGACATGTACAAATGATGTAGGTTCCACTAATGGGGTGACATAATCTAGACAGGTATAAATGGTGTAGGCTCCACTGGCTCTAAATATGCAACTAGCCCCACATAATGCATTGACTACTTTGTAAAGGGCTCCTCCTTGAAGGGTGCTCAATAAATATAGAGTATTAAACAAACTAGGAGATCCTATTAAATCCATATTCCAAAATTTAGTAACAACTAATTTGATTGTGTAGCCTATACCAAGGTCATTCCCTCAAGATCAACCTAAACTCGATTGGTATATGGTAGTTGAGTTTTGCAACTTTCATCATGTTATTAGCCAAGGAATTTATTGATGTGTTTAATTGAGGCATCTCATTGAGGATTTGATCAAAAATAGTGAAATGCAAGTAATACATGCAGTGCAAAACACTAATCAAGATATGGGCATTTACAAAGACCCATTTTCTAAACACAATCAATAGCTAATAAGAAACAACCAGAATCAAGGGCAAAACCAATGTCAATAAGCACAAGGCCAGAATCATAGTCATCATGATCATAATTAGGATCATAATACCCATGCTAATAACCTAGGTTATAACAACATGCCTTATGATTACAATAGCACCATGGGATGTATTTATGAAAACCATGTTACCACCATCACTATCAAATATCATGAACTATCATATGCTTTTTGAAGCACTGGACACCCCATTATAGGGTCAACACATTATTCTTTAAGTAATACTACATCAGGTTTAAGTATTTATATTGTGCCTTAGTTTCTATAGGTTACTATCTCTAGACCCCCTTCTTCTAATTAAAATGGATCCTTGCCAACTCTAGATTGTGTAAATGCAACTAGATGCTCGTGATTCATCATCCAAGGCCCTTTACCTTCTTCTTCTAATTATAATGGCTCATTTCTACCTCTAGATTATGTAATCGCAACTAGACACTCATGAGTCACACTTTAGGGTTATTTGCCTTCTTCTAATATTAAACCCAACGTGAACACAATGCCTTCAGATCCAAAGTTGAACACTTCACTAGTCAAGATTGAATTGTCTTGTGCTACTATTGAAAATGTGTATGGTATCTTGGACCAACTAAATAAAACCCTTACATAAATTTCTATTTTAGAACTTTTGCATATGTTTGAAGTCGATAGAATTATTTTGAATGATTTCCTTCAATAGCCCATTATTCCCTAAGACATTAACCCTAAATAATTCCAAACACTTGTAAGATAATTATCTCTTTTCTAACAAATTACATTTGATCATAGATATATGTCTACTCTTGGTCCTAGCCATAACAACCCTTTGTATATTAAGGTCATCATTGAAAATCATAAAATCAAGCTGGTTCTTATAGACAATGGTTTAGGATTGAAATAGTGTTGCTCAAGTTAGTACAATGATTATATTATACTACAAAGGGAATATATCTAGAAACAATCATGATTAATGAATACAACATCAAAATGGAATATTTTAGAACTATCTATTTATCAATCATCATTGGGTTTGTGTCCCATCACACTTTGTGCCATATTATGGATACTGAATTACCTTATAAAATACTTCTTGATTGTCTTTGAATCCATAAAGTACAATTTGTCCCATCCACTTTACACTAGTGTCTCAATTTCCCCCATGATGGGTTAGAAGTCACCATTCCTAATGATCTCCAGCCCTTTCAATATTGTAAACACTTAGAGATTGAATTTTGTAATTATAACTATTGCCCTGGTTCTAAATTTGTCACAAAGAAGAAAAGAGAAGTAGTTTTTCATCCACATAATCTAATTATATCAACCCAAGTAACCGTGCTTCCACTTTGTCTGATCCATTTCCTATAACCCTTGCATAACAGGTCATTATTGAGGATGCAGGCATTTCCATGTACCATCTGAAAGATGCCTTCCATATTGATAGGTTGCCTAAGTCTCCTAAGTCTTTTAGTAAACCCAAACTTTCCCAAAGCCCTTACAGACCCAATATGATTTGGAAAAATAATAAAGATACATAGAAACCACGAATGGTATTCATACATACTACTTCACCAAATTAGGATAGGGAAGCTTTTATTGAAGGAGACTAGTTGTATTCTAATGATATTGTTGATTGTTTTTAGAATCCTAAATATCCTATCCTTAATCAGATTATGTGTAACTTTGATTATATAATAAATGGCCTTGGGTAATGAGATAAAAGAATCCTAGAATCATTATCATAAAGTAGGCCTAACATAAGTTGAGGTCTCAAATTTATACCACCTGGGGTAACCTCATGTATTTTCATAGTGATTCTTCTGAATCAACTAGCAATGAGAATCCTAGCAATGATGAAGTGTCCCATTTAGTATATATGATGAGCTTGTTGACATGGACCTATTTGAATCCAAATCCATTATGACCATAACATCCCATTGTCCCCTTTGCCTTCACCATCCTGACCTCATTGATTGAGACTAGCAAAATTCTATCATACCCCTTGATGAATTCCAAAATGAAAAATCTATAATCAAGTATATGGACCTCAAATATGGAGTGCCAATTGGTGATCATAATCAAGGCTTTGACTTATCCTTATATTATTCTACCTACTTTGGAGAGCAGGCAAACTTTCTTGGTCATGAAAAAGATAAAACATTGAAATCTTAAGGTGAAAACCTCTTTGAGGCACTTGTTGATCAGGGAAATAGTAAGGAAAAAGACAAGCCCTTGAGTGAAAACCCATTTCATGTGCTCTTGGATGGGTAATTTTTCTCATCTCTAAAGGACACATGATGTCCATCAATTCCTAGCTCCATAGCCAACGCCAATATCACATCTAAACAAAAAAAAAGTCTTTGACCACCTTGCTCTTAACTTTCTAGAGATATTTTCTAGTTGGCCACTACCTGAATTGGTAGATTTAGATTCATCTCATTATCTAGAGCTTTGGGAAGAAAAACTAGAAGCTAAGGTAGAAGAAGAAGATCAAGATCAAATGTTATCTATTATTCTAGAAGATGATTCTACACTCCTTATAGAAAACATTACTAAAGTAAACCTGGGAACTTATGATGATCCAAAAATTGTTTATCTTGGAGCCTCCCTCATCAATGAAGAGTGTGACCACATTGTCACCATCCTAAGGGATTTCATTGATATCTTTATGTGGGATTATTTTGATATACCAAGCTTAGACCCTGATTTGGTTATGCATCGGCTTGTTATCCATCTTGATGCTAACTTTGTCAAACAAAAATTAGTAAAGATGTATCTATGCATCACTCTTTTGGTAAAAGTGGAATTGGAGAAATTATTAGGAGCAGGCTTCATCCGACCATTGGACTATTTTGAATTGATATAAAATATAGTCCCAATAAGTAAAAAGCCATAGGGTATAGACATTTGTAACTATTTTAGATATAAATAAGGCATGTCCCAAAGATAAATTTTCTCTCCCCAATATTGATATGATTATTGATTTTACTATTATGTATGATATGTTGTCCTTCATAGATGGATTATCAGTATATAATCAGATCAAGATAGCTCCAGAGGACCAGCACAAAAATGCATTCACCACTCCATGGGGAATTTTTTTTTATCAAGTCATGCCATTTAGATTGAAGAACATTGTGGCCACCTGTCAACATGCTATGACTGTCATCTTCCATGGCATGATGCACAATATTGTTGAAGACTATGTTGATGACATCCTAGCTAAATCAAGAACATGTGTTAGACATCCTGATGTTCTACAAAGGATCTTTGAGAGACTTCATGAGTACAAGGTTCATTTGAATCCTAAGAAATGTGTCTTTGGTGTCACTTCAAGGAAATTGCTAGGATTCATTATGTCACAAAGATATATTGAACTAGATCATGTAAAGGTCAAGGCTATTATGGAAATGCCTCCACCTTTTGATCTCAAACAACTCTAAATCTTGTAAGGAAATATCTAATCTATTCATTTGTTCATTTCACAACTTGTAGATAAGTGCCACCCATTTACACACTTATTGAATAAAGGGGTCACATTTCAATGGGATAATGAGTGTCAATTATAATTTTCAAAGATCACAACAGACTTAGCCAACTCACTAGTTTTGAGACCACTAACATCTAGGCAACCATTGATCCTTTATATTTTAGTAACAAAACATACACTGGGGGAACTCTTAGCCCAACATGATGATCGAGGAAAGGAAAATGTATTTTATTATTTGAGTTGTATACTTGTGGTTTATGAGCATAATTATACACCTATTGGTAATGCATGTTTATCAATGGTGTTCACCTCCCAAAAATTACGATACTATATGTTGAATCAAAACTATTATTATTGATAAATTGGACCCCTCAAATATTTATTATCCAAAGCAAATCTCATAGGTCACATGGCCAAATGGGTCATGTTATTAAGTAAATTTGATGTTGAGTACTAGAATAAAAAATCTATCAAGGGATAGGTCATTATAGATCAACTGGTAGAAGCCCCTATTATAGACACTCAACCATTCATATATGATTTTATAAATGATTCTATTATAATAATAGAAAAAGTATTGCATGAACCTAAACAATGAAAGTTATAATTTGATGGCTCTTTTACATCCCATGGATCTGGGGCCAACATCTTGTTGATTACACCTCAAAGGGATCTGATTCCCAAGGCATTTCATATTAATTTTCATTGTACCAATAATATGGATGAATATGAAGCTCTTATTATAGGAATTCATCTTGCATTACAATGGGATATCCAACACTTAATAGTCTATGGGGATTCTTAATTTATTATAAATCAAACTATAGATCAGTATCAAACTAGAGATGACAAACTTGTACCTTATAAGCATATTATGGATAATCTTAAGACCCACTTCAAATACCTACAATTTGAATAGGTATTGTGGGATAATAACAGATCTATCGATACAATGGCAATAATCAGATCCCTATTACAAATTACTAGTAGTGCTAAAGAGTATCAGTTTCTCATTGAAAATATTTTACAGCTTACTCATGTATTTCCAAATTTAGAGGGGATATACACCATTACTGGTCCCAATCCCCCACCTAAATTGCCTTGGTTTAAAGACATCTATAATTATTTTTATGACCATGTTTATCCACCTAACCTTTTCCATAATTTCTAGAAAATCTTCCTTCATCGCATAACCCATTATACCCTCCTTCAAAACACACATGATAAATCTATGATGGAATGTTACTTCATTGTTTATCTTTGGGAGAATTTAAGTTAGTGCTTAAGGAGTTTTATGAAAGAATGTGTGAGCCCACACCAGTGGTGTAGTCTTAGCAAAGAAATTCCTTAGAGTAGGTTACTATTAGCCTAAAATAGAAATAGATGCTTATAATTATGTTAGAAAGTGTGTTGCTTTCCAATAGTATGATAATTTGATACACACACCTTCTTTGTCACTCTAGTAGATTACTAAACCATGGTCATTCACTATGTGGGGCCTCAATCTCATCGAGAAAATCAACCCAACCTCTTATAATGAGTACAATCATATTCTCACTACTACTGATTATTTTACTAAGTGGATCAATGCCATTCTTATAATTTACATCACTGGGAAGTAGATTGCCAAGTTTATCCATTACCATATCATCTATCGATATGGTATCCCAGCATGTATTATATCTGATAATGATGGATCATTTGTAAATTGATATGTTAAGGCTCTTTATGTAAAATTCAAAATCAAGTGAAAAAAACCACACCATATAAGCCACAAGGCAATAGCCAAGCTGATGCATTAAACAAAACCATTATTGTAATCCTAAAGAATATTGGTAATGACATCGGCCATAATTGGCACTTGCAAATTTTTCTTACCCTTTGGGATTATTGCACTAGTCATCGGACCCCCACATGAGCCATTTTATAATCCCTTATTTATGACACAAAAGCTATTATGTTGATTAAGATCGAGCTAACTTAAATATGAGTATCCTTGGAGAATATTGAATATGATGAAGATTATAGAGTTTACAGGTTGCAAGAGATAGAAGTCCTTGATAGAAAGTGTTTGTCTACCCTAGATAACCTACAGTCATATCATAATAGATTGTGTAGAATCTATAACAAGTGCATTCTCCCTAGGGAGTTTGAAATTAGTGATTTGGTCTTAAAAGAGAATAAAAAGAACACTATTGTTGAACACAAAAAGAAGGGTAAATTTCAACCCAATTGGCTAGACCCATCTGTCATCACAACTAATTATGGATCGAGGGCATACCAATTAGCTACTATAGATGACAATGAAATCCTAGAACCAATGAATATTGTCCATCTCAAGTAGTTCTACACTGGACAACCTTTTTAACCATTGTCTATCAGAGCCCTTACTTGGGGGTAACTTGTTCTAAAGTCATTTTATCCCACTATTATATCCTAGACCATCCTATCCTGGACCATTTGTATTCTATCTTGACCTACCCCAGACCATTCTATCTTGAAAAATATTATTTTTTGACTCTATATTGTTTTAACCCTGGATCATTGGCACTTTGGATTGTTTATATTCCACTAGACTCATTTTTATCCTATTCTAGACCATTGTAACCATGGACCATTCTATGTAGAATAATATTTTTTTCATACCCTAGACCGTTGTAACCTAAATAGTTATATTCCATAACTAATTACGATCCTGATTATGACTCAGGCATTCTAGACACATTCATGCCCATTCTATAAATTAGTTTAGCCTGAATAATATTTTGTAGCTTCTTTTTATAGACAAGTGAGCAAGGATATATTAGCACATGGTTTTTCCCTATTAAAAGGTTCCTCAGATTTATTCGATACTACATACTGTTATATTATCATTTTGATAATATTTGGTAGGCATTGTTGCCTTGACAGGATCACACTAGGTCATTACAATCAGTTTTAGCTATTATTGGAACTTTTACTCTTGGGCGTGCATCTCCTTGATTAGTTGGTTCCCTGTGCCATTGTTTATATCCATGATCTTCATTACAACCAATTTAGCTATTATTTGAACTCTTGCCTGTGGAAGGGCATCTCCTCAGTTAGGTAGGTCCCTGGGTATTTTTTTTAATATTTTATTTCTATTGCTTATCCTAAAAACATAAAAACATTAGAATATGATTGACAAAAATATTATCTTACACTTTCATTTATAATGATCCCATTCTCTTGCCATTTTGTGAGCAATCATTTGAATACACTCATTGTTTTGTGAGCCTATTTCCTTATTCCTCTACCATATAATCTTGTTTTCTTATCATCCCTTTTATTATATCTTATTTCTTGGGAGAATTACATTTGGCTTGAGTTTCATGTTGGATCTGGCATCCATAGAACTATGTAGGTAGCATCTACTTGCCTTGTGCATTTGGAGTCAGCGCGGCCACCCCTTCCTTTTTTCTCTTCTCCCTTATTTTATTTTGTGTTGTTCCCCTATAACTTGGGGGTAACTTTTCTTTTATTGTTCTTATTCCATTTTACTAGTGGCATTATTTCTTAGCTTAAGGGTCACCTTATCATAGAGAGTAATGCCTCTATTACATGTGCATGAATAATTTATTTTTCATTTGCACTAACATTATGATTAACCATTGTTTATATGTGTTTATTTGATTTTTTTTTTGTTGTTTTGTGTTTTTTAATCTCTTTATTTATTTTTGTTGGTGTTTTATTTTTTATTTATTAGTTCATTATTGCATTGTATAATATTCTTATTTTGTTTATTGGTGTTTTATTATGTTTTTCATTGTTATTTTGTTGGAATGTTATTTTCTCTATTGATTGTTTTGTTATTTTCTCATTTTTATCAGTAGCTTATTATTTGTTGCTTAGTGTTTTGTTATGACTCTCTTTTTAACTTTTATTTTACTGTTTGGTTTTGTTATTTATATTATTTTTTTCTTTTAGGTTTAAATGCATTCTATAAACATTTTTAGTCTAGTTTTCAATTAGGCTTAATTTGTTCAGAGTTGTGTTTGACTTGTTCTATTATTTTGTTTTCCAAGTACATCTTGTTAATACACGTGGATCTTGATTATTCATATCTTGATTTTAGGTTGTTTAATAATTTGTTCTTGCTTTGTTTTTATACATTTTGTTCCTACTTAAGTCTTGATTGTTCATATCTAGATTTTATGTTAGGTTACATTTGTATTGGTTTTTATCTTTGTTTTTGTTTTTTTGGTTTAAACGTAAATAGTTGTAACTTTGATTTTAGTAATTTCATAATTATCCTCAATTATAAGTATGCACATTTGAACCAGCTAATCACAAATAGAAGTCCATTGTTATTGTAAGTTATCCATACTACAGTAAACACCAAGTGTTCCAAATATAAAATTCAATGAAGCTCCAAAGATCATTTACAAATACACCATGCCTAACACAAGACTGTATGTGAGACATGCATCTCTTGACATACATTGTGAGTCTAATTGACTATTTCTATGATTAGTTTAGGATGTGCATCTCTTAAATTATATTCTAGCATCTAGTCATATATAAAGCTAAACACAAATATCAACATCCATATGATAAATAACGATGTGCATCTCCTAAAACTAGCATATTAAAACATATCATAACAAGAGCAATATCAATGAATACATCATGAAACAATCAAAGAATAATAACAGTCCATGTACAAGTAGCAGCATGCCAAAAATGAGGGTCATAAATATATATCAAAATGTGTTTTTATACATCATGAGAGTATCGATACATCTCATAAGTATATAAAAAGGCATAGTTAGTATAATCATCTCTCATCTTGCTCATCCTTAGGATGAATCTGATGAAGACCCTGACCTATCCTGGATGTAGTAGTTACTAGTGGATGTGGTGGTAGAGGCCCCATGACAACCTGCTATGTAACTACCTAAATTACCAACCATTTTGACTCTATCCCATGCCTTGACCTAGTGGTTCATCTAGTCCATTTTAACCTCATATACTCCCTATAGGAAGACACTCTCTGATCTATAGGAAATATATCCTTGTATGCTCACTTCAAGTAGGATATCTCATCCTTGGCATGTAAGATATTGTCCTCTACATGCAAGGCATCATCCTTGGTTGTAATCATATTGTTCAAAGATCTTTCTAACCCTACTCTTGTATCCACCTAGTGTTACATACCTCATATCTCTCTTGAGTTAGCCTCTGTATCTCCATCTAAGCAAAGTCTTACTCATTAACCACAGTCACATACTATATGTCTCATGTGGCTAATTGGGACTAAACCCATAATAGTTGTGCCACATGTCCCATGAGACCTCTAATATCTACATCTCTGGCTATCCTTGTGGTCTCTCCTTGTGTAATAGCCAACTATGCCTATAACCTAGCTATAGTGATCTATAAGCCTGTTATCTCTTAAAGGCATGAAAATATCTCCCTCTAGAGCTTGTCAATCAATGCTTGATCCTCTATGAATATCCCTATGTCTAAGGCCCTTACCCCTCTTGATCCTAACCTTTTACCTATCTCAAAAGGCCCTGCCACTCTGAAACCTATCCCTGTATCTAGGGCATCCCCCATCTCCACCTCCTGGCCATCTAACTCGACCATCTCAACATCCTCTTCAAATTCTACTACCTCTAAGGATATACAACCTATAGTGGAATATAAAATGGGATGCCTGGTTACACTATCACTTGACCCTGTTGTTATGTTGGGGCCTATCCCCAATCCCTCCTCATTCTAACCCATTGATGTCTTAAAATTAGTTGTTGGGGCAATGTCCTAGCTAATCCAATGGGTCATACTCTCAAACACCATGTAACATATGCAACCATCACACCTACATATGGAACTCTACCAATGTAATCTCATAACACATTCACCACCCTCTCATAATAAGTGACTACCTCTTCTCTAAGCACTGGTGTCCCCTACTCTTTAATCTCACTAGTCACATAGGCAAGATAATGTGGACCCTCTAGGATGTTTTATTGCATCCCAAACTACTGTTGGACACAATTTGGTCTATATCTCTCCATATTATAATCATGTCTCCTTGTGATATAGTAGGGTGTGATCATATATCTAATCATAAACAGGTTCTCCACCTATGTGAATTGTGTACCTATATAGGGATGCCATATGAAATCCATATCCTCTATCTCATCTATAGCCCACCTATAATAGGTTAGGTCCCCCAAGTGTCCCTACATCCTTGTTCTTATCAGGTATCATGCCCAAGCCACAGGATCCTCCAGTCCCTTTTGATCCCTAGGCCCCATTGGTCATGCAATAATGATGTGCTCATAGGCCCATACCTGTAGCAGTGTGTTGTGTCTTATGTTACACCCTCCCTTATATGTAATCATGTGTAAATACTTGTAAATATGTGCTAGAATCATAAGACCCTAAGTGAATTAGGTTAACTAATTGAACATTTATTGTACTATTCTAATCAACCCCAAAGGAAAGTACTACCCATTCTTGTCAAGCAGTAGAAAGCTGCTAACAAGAGCTATCAAAACCACTACCTCTATGGGAACTATCCCCTCCTGATCCACCCTCTACGGGCCAAGCCAAGTCTTCCAATACATCTATGTCAATGTACTCATCCATAATCTCTTATTCTACTACCCCAAGTAGGTCAACCAATATAGCCTATCTCCCTACCCCCAATCTTAGGTCCTTGTATGGGTACCCAAAGAATATGGGGCGCGTCCTCTAGTGTCACCATCACCTCCCTAGTGAATGGATGAAATGTGGAAGTCTCAAAGTGCTATATCTCTACCAATGATGATAAATATGCTCTATCTACATAAATCATTAGCAAGTGTGCTAGGTGATATAGGTCCACAACAACCAAGACACCCTTGAACTTGTCTATCATGAGTCCTTATCATCATAGAACTAGGGAGTGTCACTCCTGTGATGTGATAAATATTATTCACTCCTAAAAATCAAAAGGCGTGGATCACATCAATTATCTTTTGAAATCATATTCTTCTAATTTTGAGGCCTTGACTAAAATTCTATATGCTTCTATCTATCTTATTCTAATTTTGGGCTTGGTTTAAACCCCTATGGGCCCCATTCTAATTTATTTTGGAATTCTCACTATTGTTTTGGTAATCCCACCATTTATCAAGATGTTCTCATTATTTCATAGGGTGATCTTGTTGATTACAATAAACCCATCATTTAGTAGGTAATTCTTACCATCTGTCAAGGTGATCCTAATGAGAATGGTGATATCACCATTTAATAAGGTAAAATTCACCCAAAAATGTGAGTTCATCATTTTAATGGTGATCTCACCATTTTCACCCATGATCTTGTCAAAGTGTCAATGATAGCATTGATTTCATGGCATTCCCACCATTTTCAAGGGCAAACTCATCATTTTCCAAGTTGGGAAAATGGTGGGAACACCCTAACTACCACATCTTCTATGAAATAAATGCATTAAATGATAAATTCAAAAACCCAAAATATACCTATCAATGCCCCACTCCCTAGTGGTTTCTAGTACTATCTCATGCACTCCCTAAGATGATAGTGGTGTAGGATATTATCCATCTTACTTAGATCACTCACATGTAAATACTAGAGCTCCAAATTTAATATAGCTAGGGTGAAAAATGACTTGTTTTTACCCCTATGGATCAAAATATAGTAATTTTTTCATATTTTTCACCCCCTAAGCTTATAATTATTGCATTTTATCTCTCTTGGGATACTATTTTAGCCCCATTGATCTATTTTTCTTCCTAATTTCTTCTAATTGCTCCATTTTTTAGTCTCTTTTGTTGAAATCAATAAGATTATATTTTTTTTATCGAGGGCCCACCCATCAAATATTTTCAATTTTTTCATCTACCCCTCAAGGGAGCATAATGGATTTCCCAAATGATGTTTGGAGCATTTCATAAACATGTTTCTCTATAATCTAGGCAAACTCTAAAAATGGAAAGTGGGAATGAAATTTATTTCTTTTGATTATATTGACCTTTTTATTCTTTGAAAAGATATATCTTTGACCGAATGTCTCACCACATCTTTTTAAATAGGGACAAAATGTAGACATTTAATTCTTATCACTATTGTGCTAAAAATTCTCAATCTAAGCAACATTCTGTGACAATGCATAATCTAAGCCAAAATCACTAAAATATGCTAAATAGGGGCCAATTTAAGCTAATGTATCCCTGAATGGGGCAATGCATTTTATGCGATTCTTCTTTTTTCTCAAATCATTTCAAGTTAAGTTAAAACCACACAAAATGACACTCTAGACCACTAAATTCTTCTAATTTAGCAACACACATTACGTGCATGTGTTATTTCATGCCTATAATGCCCTAACCAAGGTATTATTCCATATGCAATTGACACCTTATTCTAATTATATTTAAATCAAATTAGACTTCATAAAATGACATTTCCAACTAGGTTGATTAAGTGTGTGATAGATTTCTAAAGAATTATAGAAAATTAATCAAAGTCACTTAATCAAATCAAATCAAATCAAGAGCCTGAGTGGAAAATCCATAGAAGTTATTGAAAATCTATTTATTGTAAATTCATTCCTTAAATATGTATCATCCCATGACATCATTGATAGGGTGTAATCCATAAGCCATTAATGGAACAAATATCATGATTCAGCCTTCTCATGCCCCATTCTTCCAAATATTTATGGTTTATCCCTCCATAATTGAATCAGTTTATAGCCACACATCTTGATCTCAATATGGAGAGTCATGGCTGATCTTGAACATTTTAAGAAATCTATAAATAAGTGAGCCAAGACCACTATTTTTAAGTTTTATATATAAAAACATACTATGCAAAAATTACTATAGAAAAGCTTTAGAAATTTGCATAAATCAAACAAATATTGTGAGCCTAATCCATGAGTTCACTAGGAAGTGATGGAGGTTCATATTACTCATCATTGACCAAGACTTGGAGCACCAAATCTGGATAAAGACATGCTTCTTGACCACACTTAGAAGGAGGGACACTATTTGGAAGATTTGCAAGTATTCCTTCTTTAAATAACTCTTAAAATTCATTTACAACACCCCATGAGGGAGTGGGATTTATGTTTTAGTGTCTATATGATTATTTATAAGATATTTTCTTGATTAACACATGGAATAATGCATCTTGTAATCCTGATTTACATATTGTAGTCTTAGATGCATTTTTAGTGGTAACTAGAGTCTATTTTAAGAGGATTTTTTTGGTAAAAATTGCTAAATTTTGATTAATTCTAAGGGCCACACAAGCTTCCAATTATATTTGGAATTGGGGGTGCTACCTCTTGACCCTACCCTATACCATGATAGGGAGCATGCCTTGAGCACTACCCCTAAACTCCATAAGGGGCACTACCCCTTAACCCCACTAGGGGATACCACCATTAGAACCCCATGTCATGCCCCAATGTATATTAATTTTGATTGTATAAGACCATTGGGTTATGTTTGATTAGGTAGGAGGTTAGGTCCCCTTATCTTATAAATAAGCTTGTTCATATAGATTGATCATGGATGCATTTTTAGCTGAGTCTGATGTCTAATATTCAATTGTGCATTATAGTTTCAAATTTAAGGGAGTTATTCATGATACTTATGGTGGGTAGATATATCTCTATTGATATTTAAGAGGAGGATACATCTCTATGTTCATATGGGGTATTTATATGTACTTGGGTACCTAAGAAGGGCTTGTTTTTGGGACCCAAATCTTCTGCTCACCTAAACTACACTTAAAGGGGGTGATGGTCTAAGTTTTTTATCTATTATATGGTTTTCCTAAACATATATAGTAAACTTGCTTAGTTGGAACAATTAGGTCACTTGGGTGTAATAATGAGTTCATTAGTTACACATGCACATTCTTATTTATAGTCAACATGGTTACACTATTCATTTGACAATGAATGTTGACATGTGGGGCTGAACATGTTGCACATGGATTTATTATTCACATGGAAACTAAGTTGTGTTCTCATTCCCAAATGGATGTGGATCAATACCTCTTCTCTGCCTATATAAGGACCTCTCCTCCAATACATTCATAGTGGATTATGTGGAGTATTATATATTAAAGTGAGGATTGTGGACTAGTTGTCCCTTGTGTTAATTCTGTAGTAAGCATTTTGGTAATAGAGCCATTATGTTAGTGTACTAGATTAGCTTAGTGTGTTGTGATAGATGTGAGTGATAGAATTATGAGTTTTGTGAACTCCATGCTTTGTAAACCTCCATTCACTTAATATAATTTATTATATTTTTTACTCTCATTATGATTTCATGTTACAATAAATTTGTGTGTTTGATCTTCTAGTATTCGATTGTGCATTATAATTTCAAACATAGAGGGGTTATTTATGAAACTTATGAAGAGTAGACATCTTTTTACTAATAATTATGAGGAGGGTACATCTTTGTGTTCATACGAGGTATTTGAATGTACTTGGGTACTTAACAAGGCCTTATTGTTAGGACCCAAATATCCCACCCACCTAAGCTACGCTTAAGGGGGTGTTGGTGTAGGTTTTTTTAATCTACTATATGGTTTTACTACACATATATTAAGCTTGATTAATTGAAATAATTAGGTCACTTAAGTGTAATAATGAGGTCATTAGTTGCACATGAGTGACCTATTTATTCTAACTAAGATATATATATATATATATATATATATATATATATATATATATATATATTTTGTGTGTGTGTGTGTGTGTGTGTGTGTAAGAAAACCATATAATATATGAAAAACCTACACCAACATCCCCCTCGATAGGGCATACAGAACTTGGATGGGCTCTCAAAAAATAGAGGAAGAAGCTAGAATTGAAGAAGATATTAACTCATGGACAAAATTAAGTCACTTAAGCTAATGCTTACATGTTTTGATATCTAATGTTTAAAAATAATAGAATTGAATTTGCCCCAAAATGCGGGGAAGTCGGAAATATGCATCCCAAAACAAATGACACACTTTAATCAACCCCAAATAGGGCAAAATGTTGTAAGCTTGGAATTAGAAGAATTTTCCCCATTAGGGAGAAATTATGGTACAAGGTCTTGAAAATGATGATATAGATATGGAAATATATTGTCCCAATAAAGAGGATGTAAACATTGATAGGTCCAAATGATTTTCCCCAATAGGGTAGATTTCATTGTTAAATGATATAAATGATTAACTAATTTATTGGCAAGCATAACTTAAGGATTTAACCTATCATATAGATTAAAAATGAGATTAACTGATTGATTTATTTGAGAGTGTTTATCAAAAATTAGGAAAAATGAAAAGGCAAATGTAATTAAAAAAAAACACTGGTGAAAAAGATGACAAAACAAGCATAAATTTTTACGGATTAATATCTCTTAAAAAGATTTCAAGTCTTTTTATAATTTTTTTGGTTATTTAGTTTGTTTTGGGGATTTTCATTTTTTTTAATTTTTTAGCATTTGAACTCAATAGAGGATTACAAGATGCATAGTGTGGAATCTTTGTTGTCTAACAAATACCTGCTCAAAATAGTTACTTTGTCTGAATCCAGTTAATGTTGTGAACTACAATAATGTTATTGTGATCTTCATTAATTGTTGATTCTACTTCTTTCAAACCTCAAAACAAGATATATTTATAGCCTCTTTG
Source organism: Torreya grandis (assembly GCA_037957365.1). Lineage (NCBI taxonomy): Eukaryota > Viridiplantae > Streptophyta > Pinopsida > Cupressales > Taxaceae > Torreya > Torreya grandis. Next base: position 2,177,800 of record JARHVA010001066.1, on the reverse strand, counting down.
AAAAATAGTGTTGATAAGAAGTATAAATAAGGGTAGGAATGGGATAAATGATTTGGTTGAATAATGGAAAATAGGTTGTGATTGGAATGTATAATGATTGGTGGACAAAAGAAAATTAGGATTTTTAGTCACACACATTATTATTTATTCCATAGTCAACTTGATTTTGGTTGTGGTAGGGCCAATATTAACTTCAATAATGTCTTCATCAAGTTATACATAATTTATTTTCTCATTTAGTGGCAACTCAAAGAGATTTTCACCAACAAATTCTTCTTGTTTTTTTTAATCTAAATTATCTAGTAGTGCCTTGAATAAGGTTTCATTAAGGGATGTTGATAAATCATTTTTTATTATCCCTTAGTGCCTTAAGTAAGGTTTCACTAAAGGCTTTTGACTTTTGATTAGTATTATCGTCTAGTGCCTCAAACAAGGTTTCATTAGAAGATGTTGATTTTAGACTTGATTTTCCCCTATCACCTTGAATAAGGTTTCACTAGAAAATTACTCTTTTTCTTAAATGTTGTCTTGTTTGCCTAGAAATTCTCCCACTTAAATGTTTCCATGGAATAAATTCAACAGTATGGGATTCTATCGATCCTAGTCAATGTTTATGGGAAGTAGTATGTGTAGAGAGGATTACAAACCAAGTTAGTCAAGCATTAGTCTATAAATAATGAAACATGCATAAATAACTAACTAACCAAGCCTATATATTCCTATGGGAATTATAAAGGATAGAAAGAAACAAAGGAAAGAAAGCAACACCATATTATCTTCCCAAATGGATTCACTATATCCATGTGGCTCAAAAACATGTTCTCCCTTGATCAAGCATCCTTCTCTTTGTCAAAAATGGTGGTAAGCTCCTCCAATGCCTCAAGAACACTCCATAAGACACAGGCTCATGATTCCAAATCACTAAACTAGCCTATCAATGAAGCTTGACTATTGCAAAGTTATAATGTTAAATTTTTTCCACAAGTTTTTACATTTGATCATAGATTTTGCTTGTAAGATTTATTAATAGGCTAGTTTAGTGATTTGGAATCATGAGCCTAGGTTTTATGGAGTGTTCTTGAGGCATTGGAGGAGCTTACCATCATTGTTGACAAAGACAAGGATGCTTAATCAAGGGAGAACATGTTTTTGAGCCACATGGGTATGGTGAATCCATTTGGAAAGGTAATATGGTGTTGCTTTCTTTCATTTGTTTCTTACTATTCTTTGTAATTCCCATAGGATTAGATAGGCTTGGTTAGTTAGTTATTTATGCATGTTTCTATTTATATATTTTTGAGATTGGTCAGGATCAACCATGATCATCCATCTCAATATTGAGATGTGTGGCCATGGATAATCCTAATATTTGGAATTAAACTCATAAATATCCTCAAGATAAATAAGCATTAAAGAGGCATGGGAGGCATTAAATAGGCATGGGTGACCCATAACCTGATATTTTATGCACTTATGGCTTGATGGATACCACCCCATAGATGATGTCACTAGGTGATGTAAATATTCAAAATCAATTTCCAATAATGAGATATTTAAAAATATCTATGGAATTCTTACTTAAGCTCTTAAATTTGATTAATTAGCTTAAGTTTAATTAATTTTAGTGTAATTCTTTGGAAATTGGTGCACAATTAATCAAAATGGTTAGAAAGTTATATTACTAGGTTATAATTTGACTAGAGAGGAACTGGAAGGTGATTTTAGATGCATTGGAGCTATATTCTCATTTAGGATGTTTCCAACACCAATTAATAAAGGTGCATGATGTGTACCAATAAATTATAAGAAAAGAGTAATCCATAGCACTAAATGGAAAATTTGTCATTTTTACTCGAAATGATCTGATCAAAGTTAACTGGCCCATAAATTTTATTTCCCTATTTAGAGATACTTTGACCTAAACTAGCACTTGTAAGTGACAAGTTTGAATAATTTAGGGCATTTTATGGATTTTGACCTAAAATGTGCATTTGAGTGTAATTCAAGTAATATTGACAATTTCATCACAAATGATGTTAGGAATTGGATGTCTACAGTATGTTAATATAAATGTCAGGCTTGTTAATTATAAAGACACATGTAATGGTAATAACAGGGGAAAAGGTAACACAATTCTCATAGAGGCTACTAGGAGAACTTGCATCGATGTTGAAGGAAACATCTTCAAAAATTATGGAAGAATCAAAAATATTTTTAATTGGATATGTTTTAAATGTGGAGATAATGTTGTAATATGCATCAATATTTTTTTATTCTGAAACTTATTCTAACTCAAGAGGACCTAGACCTAACGCTAATTCTTCTGCTAATACTAAATTTGATATGGGTTTTGAATGGAACCCAACTTTGATATTGATTTTGAAATGGAACCTAATTTTAATGTAATGTTTTCCACAAGTACCTTGTTCACCTTTCACTTAGAAATAGAGGGTTTGGAATCAATAAATGTTTGGAAATTAGGAATATTTGGTAATGGATGACTAAAGGGCTCTATCTCAATAATAATAGGTTCTTTAAATATAGGCTCATTAAAGATGGATCCTATGTCAAATAGAGACTCTTCATCAAATAAAGTTGGATCATCAATTATGTAGACTTGATCAAATATGGGTGATTTAAAAAAAATTTAATCAATGGTTTGGCTATCTTGAGCTTGCTTTGGAAGTAGACGTATATGATCATGATTGGGAAGGGTATCATGACATATTCTGATGGAGTAGCTATCAGACTTGGACACATTTGGATTTTTAATAGATATTGGCCCTTAGAGGGGTAATGACATAATAGATTTGGACTGTTGGCTTTGTTGTGGTGTCTCTTTAGGAGCTCTAATCAAATAGCATAATTCCTGTATAGGAAATCCATATAGAAGTTTAGCACCCATTTCCCTCAATCTAATATGATATTCATCCTTATTATCAAATAGTTGTCAACCAAATTGTTTTTATTCATAATATGTAATAAATGACATATTTGGGAGGTATAGTTGATTTAGAATGATCAGTTAAATGTGTTACAACTGTAATATTGGCTTGGGTTTTGAAACTTTCAAAGTAGAAGTAGAGTACTCTAGTTATTAACTAAGCTAAGTGAGTTGATCTATCATACGTTGACATAATATGGGTGATAATTAAATAAGTGGAGGATCACAAGATGTCATGGCTTAGATGGACCTTAGACTCATGCCTCCAAGCGAGGATACATGTGAGGAGAAATGGATTGGAAGAAAATTATCCCTAAAAAGGGTAGTCTTGGCATAAATTAGAATAGTCCCAAAGAAAGGTGAATTGGCACAAAATTGAACAGGTTAACATGGTATTGATTTGATTGGCCCCAAATAAGGTGAATTGGCATAGGTTGGAATTGGTCAAAATGGTCTTGATTTGATTGGCCCCAAATAGGTAAAAGTGGCATAGATTGGAAAATTCCCCAAAAAGGGTAGATTGGCATAAGTTAAAATTGGTCTAAATGGTCTTGATTGGATTTTTTTCCCAAAAAGGGTGAATTGGCATAGATTGAAATTGGTTGAAATGGTATTGATTGGATTTTACCCCAAAAAGGTGAATTGGCATAGATATGATTCAAATGAAAGAAAAGATAGATGACATGTGTATACACACAATATTTTTATTAACTTTACCACTTACTAACATTTCTATTTTTCAAGAACCTATCAAGTTTTAATCTCTTTGAGTGCACACCATAAAGGGTACACCAAAAAATGGGTGGGTAGACCATTGGTGCTTCACAAGATTGTTGTGGCTTTGTATCATTCTTACCATTTTTATAACCACTTGCTATCAACATAACCTTCTCTTATGTACTTCCCTAAGCCTTGTTTCCTCTCTTGCACTTTCCTCTGTCCATTTTCTATCTTTATTATCCCTTCCTAATCTTAAAACCCTTTTTAATAGTTTAAAATACAAAGTCGGCTGGGTTGACTTAATATTCTAATTGATACTTGTTATTATTAATTAAAAATACAAAGTCAATTAGGCTGACTCTATTGGCTAAACTTTTGAAAAGGTTTAGGGTTAGATTCAACTATATATACACATCCATTTCCATCATTTATTAGGAAGAGAAAAAGAAAAAGAGATTTATATTGTGCATATTCTTATCCACCATTCTACTTGAGAATCATAGCTTAGGGTTTCATACTTGTTTTAGAAATATGAATCTTGTCTTGTGGAGAAGTCTTTTGGATGCATTGATAGGTTATGTAGTCTAGAGATGATTTATCCTTATCATCCTTACCCTAAAAACCTCTTATGAAGCACTTTAGCCAAGGTAAGTATTCCTAAATTTGTTTCTCCTTTGTAAGAGTAAATAGATATGCATTTGTATTTCTTTCCCATGCATTAAGATTTTGTATACATTAATGTCAGTATATGTATTTTATGCATGTTTATGTTTCATTTTTATTACCCTCACTTTGTGCCACAAGCTTTGATGAGCACTAGATTAGAATTTTTCTTTACTTGTTATTAGTTTAGTGAATATGAAAAAATAGGACCTAGTTAGAGTTATTGCATCATTTTACTTGATTGGAGGCTTTAGAACCCTCCCTAGTTATATTATTGTGGTAAGAGATACCTTGGCTAGGTCTAGTGGATTCATATTGATCATGACCCTGAATATCTAATGTATCCACGATCAAAAATGTAAGTAAGATTTATCTTCTATGAGCTATGATTGATTTATAGATCTGTTGCATTTCCCATTGTATACATTATGATGAACCCAACTTGAATATAACCCTTGTAGGTTTTCTTTCATGTTATCATTTTTATCATTCTATTATATTTTTTAGTATATATAGTATGGTATCAAACTTGTTAGTATAGTTCTAAGAATATGTGTGTAGGTTTAAGATATAGTCATATCAAAGCAACTCCATTTTATTTATGTAGGTCTTCACCGAACACAGGTAACTGGATTGATCTGGTTGACATAGTATTCTTCTTCAGCTAGATTCTACCAAGTCGACCAAGTTGACTCTATTTGTAGTGTTTATTTTTGGTAGTCAGTTCTACCAACTAAGTTGACCCAGTTAACTTAGTTTGTAGTATTTCTTTTTGGCATATAGAGTTTTGTAAATTATGTCCATCTAATCAACTCAATTGGTAGAAATTCAAAGCAACATTTGAGCATTACAACATAAAAATTTTCAATCTTAACCATCTTCAAACCCACCAAGGATCCTCTATTTCCTCTCTCTATCACTTTGGTGTTTATTTCAATTTTGTTTTTCACAAGTTAACAGCCTTCAAAACTATAACCCTACAGCTAACTAGGTCGACTTGGTTGATTTAGTTTTATAGTCTATCTTTTATCTGAGAGACATAGTCGACATGTTCAACTCTATTATTAAAGACCTTGATTCTATAGAATATCAGTAACCCATTCAACTCTATTTTATACTATTTATATATAGTGTCACCTGAACTAACTCTATATTATTCTCAATCAAGGAATTAACAACTATTTGGTAGTAATTAATTTATATTTCATTTTTAGCTATTTGTATGCTTAGAGTAACTGACATAGTCTAAATAAGTATTTTTTAAAATTACCATTTTATTTACACTATTTTACTCTTTTACACACACTACCAAATCACATAAACATTCAAAATGCGTTTAAACACTTATCTTTCCAAGGCCTACTCACTTGGATTTCATCATCAAGGAGAAAGTTGACATGGTTTTCTAGATAAGTGTAAATACACGGTTAATGGTATATATTGGCAAATCACATGGCACCCCTATCACTTTGAGATTAATAATTGATGGGGTAGGTCCCAATACCAAGTTAGTACCATTGCCAGTACAAATCTCTTTCAACCTAAACTACCAGTTACCAACCTTAAATTGATTTTTAGTTCCATCTTATAGACAACTTTCTATCACATTAATTAAAAACTTTATTATAACTTAATAATACTTAAGAATGACCACTTATCTATCTTTTAATTTCAAGTTGTTACTTGATCTCTAATAATTATATTTTCTATTGCAAAACTTGTAATAGCTAGCATTGGAGCAAGATTTGTGTTGTATGCTCTAATCAGACTAGCCACATTGATCCAATTACTTATATGTTTGCTTTTATATGCTTAGAAATAATATTTCTTATTTTTAAAACACTTTCATCTATGTTGAAATAGACTCTCACTGATTAATTCACTTTTGTATGCCTACAGTACACAATCAAGTTGTTCAACTCTATATTCTTGTTATTTAATCAAAATTTAATCTTTATAGTACTAAGTCAACCCAGTCAACTTCATACCTATGGGCTGACTCTATTCTATATTTTTCTAATTTTGTCTTCATTTTATGTCCTATATAAATAGTACATAGTCAACCCTATCGACTCTATACACCTTGGTTGATATTGTTATGTGTGTGGTTATCTAGTCTTATTTCATAATTATATCATATTTTTAACCTTCACTTAGTCAAGAACATTACATAATTAAGGATATATATTAGAACCTTAGTTATTTTATTGCTTTAGATGAAACTATTCAATTTCTTCCTTCATCGTTTCCTAATCCAAAACCAATCACTACACAATATAATATACTTCATCCTCATCCTCCTTTCAATACTAATGTTAGGAATTATCTACTCAATACCCTTCCTCCCACCAACACTAATAATCCCCCTCCTAACCACACTAATACCCCACCTTCAAATACTAATGCACAAATATCACATTTCTCCAATTATCATATATGGTGGGACTAAGGACCTTACTATCTTTCTTGAGTCTTTTGGTAACCTCTATAAGTAATGGGTCCAAACTAACACCTTTGGTACCACCAAGCTCTTAGCCAAAACCTTTGTTAGTGATGCACTTGAATGGTAAAACCAGCTTATTAGACATTACATCTCACAAATAAAGGATTTAATTAATGCTCTAGTAAATTAGTTCCAACATGATGACCTTATTGAAAATTACCTTAGCCATTGCTTCAATTCCAAGAAATTTCTTAATGAGTCTATTCACACTTTCATCAAACAATGTAAGTCTCTAGCTCAAAAGGTGGACCATAACATGAATGATGATACTCTTTTAAAATTATTTATTACTGCTCTTAGATATCCCCTTCAATACAAAGTTCTAATCTTTTTCCCTCAAACTTTAGAAGAAGCCTTAGACCAAGTAAAAAGGCAAGACTTTCTTATGACTCAATTTGAAACACCTCAAAAAACTACTAAAGAACCTTTACAATCATTTTCACATAGCATTGATTCATTTAAGCCTCCCCAACCTCAAAATGAAGCATCTAATTCAACCAATTTTTATCCAACCCACCCTTCCTTAAGTCTAGAATAACTTAAGAATAAATTTCCACGCTCTAAACCTATAAACTTTGATCCTTCGAAACTTCCTCCAAAATGGTACAATATTGATAAGTTTTGTTGGAATATTACTATAGGTAATTCTCATGAGTCTTGTTATGATATTCATATATTTATTCTTTATTCCTTGCTTGGTCCACATTTCAAACTTGATACTCTAATAAAACAATGCTATCAAGACTATCTTCAAGCCTCACAAATTTGATCTAAATAATCACAATCACATCAACACAAACTACGTAACAAATAATAAAAATTATCCTATACCTACACCTCATCTACTAATGTTTTTCACACCATAGTTAATCCTTATTCCTACACCAATAAGGAAAGTATTTCTAACATGAATAACTTTAAACATATCTTTGCATCCTTTGAACCTCAACCTCTTTGATCACATGAACTAAAGGATTACCTAGTTCAAATACCTACTCCAAAGCATATCAAACATGGTCCTCATTCACCTCCTTTACCTCTTCATACCTCTCCTAAAAATCCTATTTCAATTTCAACACCTTTAAAATCTAACAAAACAACACATTTACCTATCTCCAAATGCACCTACCAACCCAATGCATATCATTTTAATGGTTCAATGTTACCTCACTCTACCTTAAATGTTAAGGCATCTTGTGATACCCATCCACATGTCCCTTAAAACCTTAGGGCATAGTGTGATGCCCATCCCTACATCTACTTAACCATTGGGGAATCTTGTGATTCCCACTCTTGTTCTAAAATTCATAATAACAAACAAATTCAACATTAAGAAACCTTTTGAGACATATAGGCTTGTATTTCATGTGCTCATCTTTGATAAAGATGTTAGCATAGATCCTACTTGTTATTTTTTGTCTCATGTTTCTTTATTTTTATGCGCTTTACTTCTTTTAGTTTCATTGTACTTACACCATTATTTCCTTTTGATTCTTTGGTTTTATTTCACTTTATAGTTTGTGAGTTGCATTGTAATACTTTGGATAGGACCAGGTCTTCCTCATAAACACACTTTACTAGCATCATTGTCACCTTTGGATTATTTGGTTTTCTTACACATTACATTTGGAATTTATTTTCATTGTGGTTCTTATATATCTCTTAAATTTTTGTCTTTTTGTGTTATTATTTGCCTTAGTGACTTTATGATTATTTCTTCCCTTTATTTATCATTCACCTCATTGGTGTTCACCTTATGAGTTACAGTATCAAACCATGGATAAGACCAGGATCTCCTCACAAATTACCATATTAAAACATATTTCAATCACTTTTTGGGATGACTACTACTTTCATTAGTACTTATGCTAAACTATTATAGGTTATTTTGGCTTCTCTAGTGATATGACTATCATAGCATAGCCCCATCCCTTTCATAACACTATTGTACCTCCTTATGAGATCAAATATGAGTATATTAATCATTATATCACTTATTACATAGACATATCTCTCATTAGCCCCATATTTCCCTTATTTCTTTACATTTGAGGCTCACATCAATCAATTTTGATATCACACACTTACTTGTGGGAAATTCTAGGAGTATTTAGAAACCTTGGTCTTTAGGTCCTTTTCTCTAGTGACCAAGTGTAAGCTCTCTTTTGTTTATCACCTATTTCACTCATTTTCAATTCTCTGAATCCATATGAAGAATGAGGAATATAAAAATCTAAAATAAGTTAAAATCCAAATCATAAAATACAAACAAAAGGTAATGATTAAAAGGAAAAAATAATCGTAAAAGTTAGATCACACCTAAAGAAATGATTTATATTTGGCACACCTTCTATCTTAGGTGAATCCAAAACTCCACATTTATCCTTATGATAGATCCAAGGTCCATTGGGGTGTGGTAGGCCTATAGACTAGGGTAGGACATCTCATTATATCATATACTAGCTAGTGCCACCTACTTTCTCATACAAGTACCCAATCTTTGTAGTAGATTGATGACTATGTAAGGGGTCTTGAAGAATAGGGAACACATTGTGAGAAGGTAGGTCCATTATAATTTTCATGCATATATCCTTCATGGGTTGATATATGTACTTCACTTGTTAGCCAAAGATTTATGTTCATTAGTCAAAGTGTCCTAAGTCCTTGGTGTTGATTTTTCTTAGCCTATCTCACTTGCCTAGTGTGTCTCATTCTTGCTAAGGATGTTCACATCACCCACATGGCACATCATGTTCCTTATTTACATCATATTTCCTTAATATTCCCCTTGTTGGATATTTCTTTTAGCTAATCACATCTACCTTAATATGCCTCTTGATTTATAGTTTGTGAGTTATATTGTAAGACCTTAGATAGGACTAGGTCTTCCTCATAAATACCCATACACCATTTATTTACCACACCATCTCATTATTATATTATTCATGTCATTAAGTGGTTGTGTCTTCTTACATTGCATCTCAGAACAAGCACTAAGTTTGAGATTTCATCATTTAGAGTTTTTTATTTTCATCTATCTATCATGTTCCTATTTCATTTTTGTGGACTTTAATTATCTTACATATGACATTTGGCATTATTACATGTTTCTTTTTATGTATAACTTCTTCATGTTTGTCTCACATCTTGACTTACATTTAATTTTCAGTCATTCAAGTTTTTCTTTATGTTTGATTCAACATGTTTACCTTACATGGGGTTACTTTTCACTTTCTTACATATCTTTGTTAGAGTTTTCGTGCATTGATATTTCATTTGTCATTCATGTTTTATATGTTTCCCAACATGATTTAGTATGTTCTACATTCATTTTTTCCATTTATGTTTTACATGATTCCCAACTTGATTTAGTATGTTCTACATTTTTTTATCCATTTATGTTTTACATGTTTACCAACATGATTTTGTGTATTCTACATTCATTTGCCATCATTTTTTCATTCATTTTCCATCAATGTTTAGGTTCTAACCTTGCCTTAACAATCCTAATTTGATAAATTTACTAAGTAACTCATTTTTATTTTAACCATCCTATGTACACATGCATTGCTTATACTGTTAGTCTTGTATCCCTAGGGTTTCTCAAATGTAGGTATTACACCCTCTATGATCAAGACTATAATATTTTCATGCAATCATTCAGTAGAAAGGTAAGGTATGTATATGCTACTTTCATTTCATCTCAACATTAATATCAATATGTCATTTTTATTTATCTCTATTGTATGTGTTGATATGTTCTTTCTTGAATAACCATCCCATATTACACTCATGTGACACATGATGAGCTTTGAGTGAGGTATATGTATACACACAATATTTTTATTAACTTTACCACTTAATAACACTTTCTATCTTGTAAGAACCTATAAAATTTTAATCTCTCTGAGTGTACGCCTTAAAGGGTGCATCAAAAAAGGGGTGGGAAGACCATTGGTGCTTTACAAGATTGTTCTGGCTTTGAATCATTCCTACCATTTATCCAACCACTTGTTATCAACACAAATTTATTTTATATACTTATCTAAGACTTATCTCCTCTCTTTCACTCTCCTCTAGTCATTTTATACCTTCATTATCCCTTTCTAAGCCTAAACCCCTTTTTTATAGTTTAAAATATAGAGTCAATTGGGTTGACTTAGTATTTTAATTGATACTTATTATTATCAATTAACAATATAGAGTTTATTGGGTCGACTCTACTGGCTAAACTTTCATAAATATTTAGGGTTAGATTCAACTATATATATACATCTATTTGTGTCATTTATTAGGAAGTAAAGAAGAAGAAGAGATATATATTATGCATCTAATTATCCACTATTCTACTTGAGGATCATAGCTTAGGGTTTCATACTTTTTTTGGAGATATGGATTTTGTCTTGTGGAGAAGTCTTTTAGATGTATTGATAGGTTGTGTAGCCTAGAGTTGATTTATCCTTGTCATCTTTACATACCACAACAACCTCTTGTGAATCACCTTAGCCAAAGGAGATATTGAGGCTCAGTGGGTTCGTCTTCAAAGGTAATGATGCGCTGACATCAGATTGCAAACAGGGTAAACTATTTGTCTAGGTTCTGCATGTTCTATACTCTCACTTTGTTCTAGACTCATGCTCTGATACCAAAATGATGCATACATCCAGCGTCTATGTTTGATCCCTGTAGCTGGTATCCCCAATGAAGAAGCTGAGAATTTTCTTTTGATAAAGCAATGCCACATATTTACCATATTCGTGATTATGCATTATTTAAAACTGTGCAGATAACGTGCATGATATATATTTTATACCATAGGCCAATCGATCTTCAAAGAATGAGTGAATGAATAATATAGACTCGGTCTTTTTACCTTATAGGCTCAACTCGGCCTACCAAACGGACACATACCTCCATGCCACAAGCTCGGCCTATGTCCTTGTTCTAATCTAAAGATATTTATTCGAGACTATGGATTTACCATATCCATCCACTTCATACTGCACAACTTCATTTCACCAAAACCTGCAAACAATTCTCACCAAGCGTGGTATTTGGAAAACTGTATATCTCCATAGGCTTAGTTCAGCCTCAGCATGCCCTCACATGTATCTTCCTGTGTGCCTAGTCAACGGCTTTGACAGTTGGAAGGAATGAAAAGGGTGCAACTTTGGGCTTCAAACCTCATTTAATATCCCATGCATCAAAACCAAGCTCTTTTGGTGTCCATTCTGGGCCTCTTTCTTCACTAAGGCTTCCCAAGCCTTCGAACCGCATCTCCCTCTTGCTTTGACCTGTTCATGTCATATTAACAGAGCAAGAAGCTATGTTGATAAAGAAGCGTCAAGCCATGTTAATGGATGAAACGATGATTTGACTCAGGCTTCATCACTTAACTTGACTCACACTCACATAGTGATCTCTTAATTCCAATATGCATTATATTCCTGAGCTCCTCCTTCTCATTTAATTTGTCTCTGAGCTAGACTCCTCCATGGTTGAGTCGATGTTCTTCCATGGGTTACACGGCAATATCAAATGGACTGAAGCCTATCCTTTTTCTTCGCATCCATCTCCATCTTCTTTTTATCCTCCATAATGATATTACGGTTTATTCATTCTTTTCTGCAGCCAACTCCATTTCTCTATATCATACGATGAGCCATTTTCTGACCAATGCCCTGCCAAATCGAGATCCTTTAATGGCTTTTATAAATTTGAAAGCTCCCCCTTCCGCAAATCTAACTTGCAGTTAATTTTTTATATGGCTGGTCCAACAGATTTGATCAAAAAGGAAATTAAAATCCTTTTCAATCTCCTTGAATCGTGCATTATCCTATAAAGGGTCAACTTCTCATCTAATAAGGAATTCTTCAACTATGTTGGACTCCACGCCATCCATGGATGATTACAACAATAATAGGATTATTGAAATCCTTTGACAACTAATAAATCCATACAAAATATATTTAGGCCTTATTTCTCCTCCACATGACAAGTATGAATATTTGAAAATATAACTTGAAGGGAAACTTATATAATTGCTTAGGCTAATGCCTATCAAAGGCTTATTCAAATAGTCCTTGCTAGATGCTCCTGCATCATACTCTCCCTCAAGAAAGGATTTGAACCTTCGTTCAAATGAACTACTTCCTCCATGCATTAGTCTTCACTATATGCCTGGATCCCAAGGTCTTGTTGTGAATGCCAATGCTAGTGTTTGTCTTTGATAGTCTTTGTCTTTCATCTTCTTGCTTTTCTTCCTCTTTAGATATGTCATTCTTCTCATTTCTTTCTCAACTGCCATCTCCCGCTTCCATGCTTCTTCATCTTCATACATGTCTTCTAGATCTTCTTTTTGTTCTTCTTGTTTTATGAGCTTCTCCAATGACTCATGTATGTCATTCACTTTAGCAACCTTCATGCCTGCATACAAAACATTCAAAGCCACCTTAGAATCAAAATATTTAGGCCATGAAGCCTCTTGGCTGCCTTCACATTCTTGCTCCTTGATCAAAACTATCTTGACCTCTTTGTGTTGCTCTTGTCTTGTTTCACTCTTCCCAATGGTGTCTATACCATGGCTTGTACCTTCATTCATCTCTCTTGAATGACCAAACAGCTCCTCCAACATCTTCAACTCTTCCTTTAGTAAGATCTCATCTATATCACTATCTTCATCAAACTTGGGCTCATCACTCACAAGGATTACTTGTCCTTCTCTAGCCTTACTCTTCATCTCATCCTTTCTTGAGCTGTCTTCATGCAAACCAACTTCCTCAATATATTCATCAAATACAATTGAAGCACCCTTACCTTGTGTCTCCTTGCTCCTTTCAATCTCTGCTTGAAGCCATCTTGTCTGTTCTTTGTTTTCAATGAGGCATTGCTTTGCTGCATACTCTCCTCTTTCCTCATCATCCATCCATTTGGTACTCTCTCTTTGCTGAATATTAGTCCACATAGCCACTTTCCATTTTTCATTTCTCATGAAAATATCATTAAAGGATTCAAAATCATCATCGTAAAAAAAATTGTTTACCTTTTACCTCTTTGGTATACCTCTCAAGCATCCTGTCTTCATGGAATGCCTCTTCCATACTCACCATCTCACCTTCATTCTCTTGGTTGCTTGAATCACCTTCAATCCTCTTCCATTGACTTCTTGGTGTTGTTGCCTCAACACTCACATCTTCTTCACTTTTTGCCTTCTTAGGTACCCACATTTGATTCTTTCTCTTATCAATTGACTTCACAAGCCATTTAGGCATCCTGTAACCATGCTCTTGTGACAATACTGAAAAACCAACTTTGTTTGTCCTTTTATTTTCTTGCACACCTACATTCATATTAGGAATATGAGAAAATCCAATCTTATAAGGTAAACTTGCCTGCTTTCTTATTTGTTGCTTGCTTGTGTGCTTCACCATCCACTTAGGCACTATGTATCCATGATTGATTGCTTTGTGTGAGGACTGCATCTTCCTCTTGCCTCTTTTAACCTGTGTATTAACATCTTCATGCTCACAATAACAATCAAAATCAGGTCTTAACACTTCATTTACCTCTTTGATAGCTTGATCCATAGAGCAATCTTTCTCTTCCTTTGTGCTTGGCTATTCTCTTGCCTCTTCTTGATATTCCATGGCATCATGGAATTCATCTTCATCTTCTATCTCTTCTCTTGCTTGTATGGGGTCCTCAACACCTTCCTCATGCATTAACCAATGCATCTCTTCTTCTTTATTATCAACAACAAACTCACTTCTCTCTCTTATACCAATCTCTTCATTCTTCAAGGCCTTTCTCTTGACCTTTACAAGGTTGCTCATACCTGCAATTACCCATGTAAGGACAACATTAGATATAAAAATAAGAGACCACAAGGTCCCTATGAGTGTTCTCTTCACCAACACTCTTATCTTTTCAAGTGCTCTTCCTGGCAATTCATCTTTTCTTTCTTCTCCTCTCTTGTTCTCCACAATGAGAACATTTTTCACAATCTCTTTCTCTTTTTGTTGCTCACTTGGCAACCTGCTTACATTCTTTCTTTTGTGGGATTCTCTCTTCTTGGCAATCTCATTTTGCCTTCTTCTCCTCTTCACTAGGAGATCAATTGACCATTTCAACCTTTTATTTATTGGCCATACCCATGCTTGCTTGTCCATCTGCATCCAAGACTCATATCTATTTGCAAAAATTAGCTAAATCTCTTTTCAAACTATCAATCTCTTTATCAATTTTAATACTAGTCATACCTTTCTTCTTTTGGATGCTTGTTTTCATCTTGGTGCCCTCATGTACCTTGTTGCTCTACTCTTTTCTCAGCAATATTTCCATTTATGATATCTTCACCCAAGTCTTTTCCACTTTGGTCTCTTGATCCCTTTAGGTCCTCACCTAGGTCTTCTGCACCCTAGTCTTTTAGTCCACTTGTCTCACCCAAGCCTTTCTCCTTGACTGGTCTTTTGACAATCTCCTTGATCTCACCTAGGCCTTTTGCATCCTAGTCTATTGATCCTTTTCTCAATCCTGCAGCAACTTATTAGCAAACATGATCAATTACCAAATCCCAAGAGCTTCAAGTTTTGATACCAAAAATGATGCGCTGACATCAGACTGCAAACAGGGTAAACTATTTGTCTAGGTTCTGCATGTTCTATACTCTCACTTTGTTCTAGACTCATGCTCTGATACCAAAATGATGCATACATCTAGCATCTATGTTTGATCCCTGTAGCTAGTATCCCTAATGAAGAAGCTGAGAATTTTCTTTTGACAAAGCAATGCCACGTATTTACCATATTCGTGATTATGCATTATTTAAAACTATGCAGATAACCTGCATGATATATATTTTATACCATAGGCCAATCGATCTTCAAAGAATGAGTGAATAAATAATATAGACTCGGTCTTTTTACCTTATAGGCTCAACTCGGCCTACCAAATAGACACATACCTCCATGCCATAAGCTCGGCCTACGTCCTTGTTCTAATATAAAGATCTTTATTCAAGACTACGGATTTACCATATCTATCCACTTCATACTGCACAACTTCATTTCACCAAAACCTGCAAACAATTCTCACCAAGAGTGGTATTTGGAAAACCGTATATCTCCATAGGCTTAGTTTGGCCTCAGCATGCCCTCACATGTATCTTCCTGTGTGCCTAGTCAATGGCTTTGACAGTTAGAAGGAATGAAAAAGGCGCAACTTTGGGCTTCAAACCTCATCCAATATCCCATGCATCAAAACCAAGCTCTTTTGGTGCCCATTCTGGGCCTCTTTCTTCACTAAGGCTTCCCAAGCCTTCGAACTGTATCTCCCTCTTGTTTTGACCTATTCATGTCATATTCATAGAGTAGAAGCTATGTTGATAAAGAAGCGTCAAGCCATGTTAATGGATGAAGCGCTGATTTGACTCGGGCTTCATCGCTCGACTTGACTCACACTCACATAGTGAGCTCTTAATTCCAATATGCATTATATTCCTGAGGTCCTCCTTCTCATTCAATTTCTCTCTCAGCTAGACTCCTCCATGGTTGAGTTGATGTTCTTCCATGGGTTACACGGCCATATCAAATGGACTGAAGCCTATCCTTTTTCTTCGCATCCATCTCCATCTTCTTTTTATCCTCTGTAATGATATTACGATTTATTCATTCTTTTCCACAGCCAACTCCATTTCTCTATATCATACGATGAGCCATTTTCTGACTGATTCCCTACCAAATCGAGATCCTTTAATGGCTTTTATCAATTTGAAAGCTCCCCCTTCCACAAATCTAACTTGCAGTTAATTTGTTATATGGCTGGTCCAACGAATTTGATCAAAAAGGAAATCAAAATCCTTTTTAATCTCCTTGAATCGTGCATTATCCTATAAAGGCTCAACTTCTCATATAATAAGGAATTCTTCAACTATGCTGGACTCCACGCCATCTGTGGATGATTACAACAATAATAGGATTATTGAAATCCTTTGACAACTAATAAATCCATACAAAATATATTTAGGCCTTATTTCTCCTCCACATGACAAGTATGAATATTTGAAAATATAACTTGGAGGGAAACTTATATAATTGCTTAGTTTAATGCCTATCAAAGGCTTATTCAACTAGTCCTTGCTAGATGCTCCTGCATCAGGTAAGTATTCCTAACTTTATTCCTCTTTTGTAAGAGTAGATAGATATGCATTTTTACTTCTCTTTCATGTATTAGGATTCCATGTACATTGATGTGATTATATGTCTTATATTCATGTTTAATTTTCATGTTTATTACCCCCACTTTATGCCACAAGAGTTTTTGACCACTAGATTAGACTTTTCCTTTACTTGTTATTAGTTTATTGAATATGAAAACATAGGACCTAGTTAGGGTTATTGCATAGTTTTGCTTGACTAGAGGCTTTGGAACCTTCCCTAGTGATATTATTATGATAATAGATCCCGTGTATAAGTCTAATGAATCCATATTGGTCATGACCCCAAATATCTAATCTATCCACAATTGGAAGTGTAAGTAGGATTTATCATCTGCAAGCTAGGATTAATTTATACATCTATTGTGTTTCCCATTGTATACAACATGAATTTGTCATTCCCAAATGATATATGTGGAATATTGAATAAAAATATAATAAATTGTTTGAATTATCACACAATTGATTCAAATTTGAATTGAAATGGTACACAATTACATTGGAATGGTACATAATTGGTTTGGAATGGTACAAAACTAGTTTGGTACATGGTTTAAGACAAATTGGCGTTGGATATGATTGGCTTGGCATAGAACTATTTTGGCATAGAATTTTAAGTTAAATTTGAATTTAATAGACATTGAATGTTCAAATTGGGTATGTCAATTCAAATTTCAAATAGACTAGTTCTATTAATGTTAACTTTGGCACAATTTAGCATAGGAATTGGTACTTTGGTTTTGGAATTGGTATTAGAATTATAACTATGTTTGAAACCACATGGATGGAACATCAACATGGTTTATATAAGGACTCAAATTTTTGGTCTTGATTTAGAATGTTTGATCTTGGAAACTTGAACTTGTGAACAAAAAAAGGAAACTTGATTGATTTAAGACATTTTTAGGACCTTAAAATGTGTAAAGATTGGCAAAAGAATTGGAAATTTGGTCTCAAAATGTTGAATCAAGATCCAAACTTGGTTTAGATATTAATTCCTAAAAAGGGATGATCTTGGCACAAATCAAACTAAAATTAGGAGCATGGTTCAGAACTTGGAACTTAGAATTTGCAATTGGAACTTAGAGGGAAAATCAAAATGGAAAATTGGTTGTACTTAGGTTTTGAATAAATTTAACAACATAATGACACAATTTTGATAATAAATTGGACAATGGTTTTGAAATTGGTCTTTAGATTGGGATTAGGACTAGGTTTAGTACCGAATGGATGGCATAATTATATAGTTTAGATGAGAATTTAGACATTAGACTTGAATTGGTTTGAAGTGGAAATTGGAATTTAAAGGACAAATAGTTTATTTAAATTTCAATAGCCTAATAGCATGGTTTGTGTAGATACTTAAATCTGGCCACCAATGACCTCCAACCAAGCTTTTGACCAATTTCTACCTAAAATGTACAATTTGGCCTAAAAACACTAAAATGCATTAAATGAGTTGAAATTGAAATATTCAAGTGCCAATTTTATCTAGGGTATCATTAAATGGGGCAATGCAATTTATGGGCCAGTTAACTTTGATCAAATCATTTCAAGTCAAAATGTCAATTTTACACCTAAGTGCTCTGGATTGATCTTTCCTATCAAATCTCTTGTATGAGACACATTCCTTTGTTATTTTCTATCAGTAAAATCCTAAATGGGATAACATATCCAATGTATTTGACATTTCCTTGCAATTCCAATCTAGTCAAATTTTGGACCAATAACAAGGCATTCTGATCAATTTGAGTAATTTGTGCACAAAGTGCTTAATCATGATTAGAGATAGTTAATCCAAGTTAAATCCTAATTAAGAATTCTATGGAAACTTGTTGAGTACTTTTTTTTAGAAATGAATGTTGAATATATGCATCATCAAGTGACCTCATTTCTTGGGAAGGCATTCCTAGGCCATAAATGCCACAAATATCAAGATTCATGCCTCCCATACCTCATCAAAGCCCTCTATGCCTATTAATTGCTCCTTTATCCTAAATATTGATGAGCATATTTATCAATTTTAATTACATAATTGAATTAATCCTTAGCCACACATCTCAATCTTACGATGGATGGTTCAAGTTGATTTTAGACATTCTCAAAAATCTATAAATAGAGAGGCCAAGAACATCATTTCTAAGCTATTTTGGTGCAAATTTATTATGCTCAAATATCTTTAAAATCCTTGATAATTAAAATTTATAATGCACAAATGATTCCAAAAGCCATTGTAATTAGTGTTACCATGCCAAATTGATTCCAAACCAAGCCAAGCCACAAGCCAAAGGTGCCAAGGAGAGATGGAGGTAGATAAGTTTCCATTGCCAAGGACTTCATGAGCACAAGCTGAGCAAGGCACTACAACAAGCATTTTGGAGCATCCAAGGGAGGTAAAAGAAGGTTTTTTTTTACATTTTAGTTGTGTGTTTTATTGATGTTTGTTAACTAAGCTCTCCTTAGTATCTAGACCTAGAGATGTTATGCTAGTTAGTGTGTTTCTTTCATTTTGAAACTAACACCATACTAACCATCCTCTCTTGAGTCAAATTCTTAGATCACATATGGCACACTTGATGAGACCAAATGCATCCCACACATAAAGAAGATCATTTTATAGCTGTAAAATATTCATTTGGATCATTAAAACTCTTGTAAATTGATTTTATAACTTTGTTTTATCATTTTCCTTTGTCATGGGTTTACATAGTAACCGACGTCAATTATTAAAATTGACATTGATTAGATAGCTATTATCGATCACTATTGGTATAATCGATGTCGGTTAGATAACCATCATCAGTTAGCTAGTGTAACCATCATCAGTTATATAACTGACATCGATCACTATGTTTTTCTTAAAACACAGACCTAAGAGCTCTTTTTTAAAGTTCATTGTTTCAAACCTAAAAGAGCTTCAAGGCTAAAGGACATATTAACATTTTTGTTGCAGGACCAAGCTTGACATTTGCTAAAAACATGTTTAAATCACCTTTTGCATGCTTAAAAATCAATTAGTAACCTTGTTTTGGTGTTTAACAAAAAAATTAGATGTTTATGGTGAATGTTTTCGAAGTTTGAAACTGAGACCAAGGGGTCAAATGAACACCACCTCATTTTTTAAACTTGGGCTTAAAAATTAACTCACCTTTCCAAGCTTTTTTGTATTCACTTAGTTGTTTAAATTAGATTTTTGTTTGGCAAAAAGAGAGGTGTTACGTGTATGATCTTCTATTTGTCCCCTTTAAGGAACCCTTGAAATTAAAAGCACCATTCCTATTGCAAGTAACATAGTCCAAGGCTTAGAAAGAAAGTCCTCTAAATCACTCCCCAAAAACTCATCAATGTTTATGTGACCTTGAAAATGACCCTAAAGTCTTTCTATTTCATGATTTTTTATTTTTTATGCAAACTTGGCTTGTGAGGGAGATGTCATTACCTCCCAAAAGTTCTTTAAGGAAGCTTTGACCTGGGGTTTCACCTCTCGGTATTGACTTCAATTACTCCTTTTGAGTTTTACATTAGATGTATCTACATTTGGATATTACACTACACTGAGTGAACAGCAGGATGTAGTGGTTATAAAAAAGACTAGGCCTTTTTATAACTAGACAATGTTGTAGTCACCCAATCTTTGGGATTTTGTTTTACATTATTTGACATGAAAATCATTGTGCAATTGATTCCCCTAAAAACATTCAAAAGCTTGCTAGTTTAGTCAACCCCACATTGATGTACCCTTGCTAGGATTTGGATGATTATACTTATTGCATTTTAGTCATTTATCTTATTTTGTATGTTTTGAGACTAAATTTTTTTTGTTTGTGTATAATCCATGTCAAAACCAATTTATCTATGTGTCACTCTTCTGTCTATAGAGGTGTTATGCTGGCCATTTTACACCACAGTTGTGCTTTGAAATTTTGCTAAATTTGTTTGTGTGTGTGCCATTTGAGTTGCAGAGGGTAGTGTTATGCTACCCAAATCATGTTAAAACCATTTTCCATTTTGAGTATTTGAAACATAGCATAGATCACATCATTCAAGTATGCTTACACCATTAGGCTGCTCAATTTGTTTCAAGACTAATTTACCTTGTATCAAAAACCATTGGTTTCAAACCATGTCATGTCTACCATTTAGACCTTTCTCTTATGCCATCATGTTTTTCAATATTGTCTAGATTGTTTGGTCAAAACATAGTTTTCAAAGTTGAATTTTCAATTAACCTTGTTAATTTTGGATCCAAACATTGATTGATTTCTATTTAAGCCTTAATTCATGGGGTTGATACATAGATATTTCTCTTTTGGGTTGCATAACTTCAGTTAATTGATTATCCAAATTTACAAAATATTGATGGTTTGTTTGTTTAGTACCTATCCTTATCATTGTTTGTGCCTTTATTTAGGAGAACATAGCCTTTTTTCAAAAGCCTTTTGCCTCATGCCTTATGCCAACTGATCATGTTTATGTTTGATTCTATGTACTAGGCCTATGTCAAAGTTGTTTCCAAACTTGTTAGATTAAAATCAAATCACATCAACTTTTGTTTCAAGTCTATATTTTGATTCCATTTGGCTAAAATTCCTAGCATATGCCTATTTGTTTGAGCCTAAATTTTGATTCCACATTTGGATAAAAGACCAAGTAACTCAACTTTTCCCTTTTCTAGTTTAGACCTTGTTTGGAACAATTTGACTTAGACTTTCGACATGTCAATTTTTATTTAGACACTTGACCTTTTATGCATATGACATTTGACATTTTATGTTGGACTATTTTATGACAAGTCTTAGCATAAATAATTTTGGAGATAAAACTCCACTTTCATATCATATTGGAGATACAACTCCACCCCTTCGACTAAGTTAGACCAAGTTTGAACCATTTATCTTTTTGAACATAGTTTTTTAGAGTTTGTAGAACTCTAAGAATTTTTTTTTGTAATTTTTATCATTTATATGGATATGTCTAGCTACACTTATGGTGGAGTCACATACAATCCAACCTATGATAGAATGGCTACAAAAAAATCCCACTAAGAACCCATATAGAGAAAGATTTCTAAGGAGTTTTATTATTCTCCCTATAATACTCCATATGGGGAACAAAGTCAAAATCCACAAATTCCAAATTGAGATTTTTATTGGTATGAAGAGGCTTATGAGGAGAAATTTGAAGACCTAAGTACAGACAATTTTTTTGGGGATCTATACCTTCTTTACAATAATCACTACATAGAACACAGTCAAGAACCAGCTTATGAGCCAACTCACAATTGGAATGATATGGTTTATGAGGAACATTTAGATTATTTGGCTTATGCAAGTAATTAGGCTCCACCACATCATACCATTTCTAATTTAGGACCACAATATTGCACCATTCCCATAACAAGACCTCATACTTTGGTTTGTGTGAGCAATCAAGTTCCACAATGCCAAACCATTTCTATACCAAGACCTCATCCTTTAGTTTGTATGAGCAATCAAGCTCCAAAATACCCCTTCATCATTCCAAGACCTAGTCATTTGGCTTGTGTAGGTAATCAAGCTCCACACCACCCTATCATTACCACTTCAAGACTTCATCCTTTGGCTCATGCGAACAATCATGCTCCCCAATGCCCTACCATTATCCAACCATGAGTCATTTCTCATCTAGTACCAATCCCATCCAAACCTCAACCCATCCAATCATTCAAAGACCAAGCTATGTTTAAAACTGGTATCTTCCAACTCATTAGAAACCAAGGCCAAAGTAACTAATCAATTCAAGATATTTTTATTGAACCAACCATTTGTGATAAGTCATCTTGTGATGAATTTCATATTGATCCTATATCAGTTATCAAGGGGTCTCACATTGACGATCCAGTCTTTGTTGAGTCATTTATTAATGATTGTAACCACCTTTGGGCAAATCAACACCTCAACCATGTGCCTATTTTTTAAGAGCCTCCTATTGACAAGCCAGTCTCTGAGGAGTTGTCTCTTGACCTTTTTCCCATCTTAGAGGCATCTCATTTTGACAAACTAGTCTTTATGGAGCCCATCATGCCATTATATGTTGTTACTTATCCAATACTAAACATTCAACAAGACATCATTGTAACAGAGTACCCATCAGATGAAGAATTAGAGTTAGAATCAGGTTTTATTCATGAACTGACATTATATTTAGAATCAACATTAGTCTCAACCTCAGATTCAGAGTCCTTTGAGTTAAAATCAGATTTAGAAGAAGCATATGTTCATGGTTGTTACAACATTGGTTACGCATGCCGTGCAGATCAATTTGAATACATTTGTGATCCTTCTATAGTTTTTGAGGATGAGTACTTCAACTTTAACACAAGTTATCCTAGTATTTTTTATGAGGATTATACAACCTCTCCCCATTCCATTACCATTCCACATGCCATTACCATCAACTAAAATAGCCATATCATTGAAATTCTATCTCCCATAAGTGTTAATTGGGATTGATAGAATCACACTTTATTGAACTGGATCCATGGTGACATAGCAGTTGAAGAAGAGAAAGGAGGCCAAGACTACATTCATATAGCAGAAGAACACTCTCCTAGTGAAAACTTTTTAGAGGTGCTAGGATACAATCAAAGTCATAACTCAGCATCTTCTAGTGAAATGTTTTTGGAAGCACTAGAAGATAATCAAATTCAAAAGTCAACATTCCTTAGTGAACCTTCTTGGAGGTGCTATGGGACAATCAAGAAAAATTTATTGGTGAAAACCTCTTTGAGGCACCAATATCTGAGCATAAAATTTCTTCACTTCTTGATGAAGATGAAATCAAAGATCAAATCAAATCTAGCTTCCAATCTATAGCCTAATCAAATGGCAGCTACTCTCAAGATCAAACAACAGAAAATTATAGTGGTCCTATTGAGAGAACAATTCTTTGACCCCATCACAACCAAAGTTATGTTGAATCTAGCATCAACAACATTACATGTGACTAAAAGTCTCGATCTTCATTTGTTTCTCCACCATTATACATTCCATTATCATCTTCCATTCCATTTCAAAATCAAATCTAACATCTAATATTTGTCCTTATTTACCATCCATGGTTGTAATTTCCTTTGTAGAGGCTATAAAGATACCTTGTCTCGACGCTTAAAGGAATCAAAATCAATGACCAATGAAGATCAAAAAAGCATTCTTAGCAACCAAATTTGTAGGTCATTTTTGATAGATCAGTTATTCAGATGAGGTGTGGGATAGCAATTAACATGATCAACTATTATATTTATATCATTTATTGATTAGGATGTGTATCTCCATCTCAACAAGAAAAATAGAATCATATGCCATTTACCACACCCAAGCTAAAAACATCTACCATACCATTTCACATTGCCATGCCATTACCATTATTACATATCCATTTGCCATTGTCAAATATTCCTGTTATTCACCCTATCACTTGAGGGAAAACCCTCTTACCATTTTATCCATCCTATCATTCCATTCCTATCTAGACTAAATCCTATTTTTAGTCATCCTACCCAATCCTATTTTGATCTTGGTTAATTTGATTCTTCTTGCACCTTTTACAGGGGGATTCCAATTAAGTTTCAATAATAAATTCAAGTCTGTGTTTAAATGATAGTCTATGAAAGTAGTGTGATAGTTGATTTTCCAAGATATTTTTCATCTTATCAAGTTTGTTTATATGATCTTGATTATAACTGCATTGTCTCACCAGTCTTGCTACTAATTATAACTACCTATGGGAAAATTAGTATCATTAACCTATGCCATTGTATCCTAGTTATAACTATCTATGGGAAAACTAGGGGCAACACTTGTTTATTATGCATTACCTAATCACCTTACCATTATTATTTCATTTGACTAGCCATTTTCCAGATTTGAGAACTTATTGGGACCAAGTTGGTTTTTCCCCACCTTTTATGTGGATGGAATTACTATGACTTGAGGTCATTTCAAGACTATGTGGGTCATGATCAATTCATGTTGAGGTCACTTCAGTCCCCCTTTCCATACGCTTTCACCATTTTGCAAGCAACCTAAGCCAAACGCTCTCGCCATTTTGCAAGTAGGTATCTTATCATTCTCTAACAAGTTAAGATACCTCAAAATGCCAAAAACATTCATAAAATTTCAAAAATCCAAAAATATTTGTCATGTCTAAGCCTAGTCAGTTATCCTCAATCTGCCTTACTGGAGCATGGTCATTATTAGGATGCTTTCTTTTGTTTTTGTTTTCAAGATTTTTGTTTGTTTATTTATTTCAAGTTGTTTGTTTTTTTGTTTGTTTGTTTGTTTATTCACTTTCTTATTTGTTTAATTTCAGCATTATTGCCTCGACTCAGTCTATATGTGTTCATTAGGTGATTCTTTGAGCACATTATTCTTGAGTCCATCCATATTCATCCATTAACATTGTCATCATGGTTTTTATCATTGGTGCATTATTTTCATTTGGATATTGGATATCAAAAGTCAGTCCTTATGCATTTTTTGGCCAAGTCTTCATGGTGTTCTATTATGATGACTATTATTACATGCTATAGCAAAAATTATCTTTAGAAAGGTCTATAATCAATGGAGCCATAGAAGTTTCTCTTTGGTACCTTGGCAAATCCTTCCATCCCAGCCTTGATCAAATTAACTCATTTGACCATTCTAGTTGTATCATTGTTAATAAGGATGAGCATCTCCTTATTGATAGGTATAACTAGATCATTTACATTGATTAATCTTATTTTTATATTCATCTATTTCTTCACTTTACACCTGCTTATATTTAATCTATATTCTAGGTTATATCCTTGAGTTATACTTTCTAATCATCCCTAACTGGGGCACCATCAATTTTAGTCAATCTAGGTCTGCTTAATGATTATAACTGCCTATGGGCAAATCATTATTTTGACTTGTATTCCTAAAACCACCTTTGGGAAAATTAGCATCCTTTTTACATCAATGCATGCAAGCATTTTCTTATTTGGATTAATCTCAACCACAGATTAATTCCATCTTTATTCTTGTTTCTTTTCAAGGGATCATCCATCAAAAAATGTGATGGCCACTCCCTCGAGGGGGCATCATCATAGGCTTCCCAACACCATTTAGAGCTTTGTTCTTTAGTCATCATCTTCTTTTTGGTGTACAGGCCATCTCTTAGTATTTAAGAAGACATTATTCTACCTACGATTTTAAACATCTTCCTAAATAGGGGCAAACTATAGACACCTAAATCTGGCCACCAATGACCTCCACCCAGGCTTTTGACTAATTTCCACCTAAAATGCACAATTTAGCCTAAAAACACTAAAATGCATTAAATAAGTTGAAATTGACATATTCAAGTGCCAATTTTGGCTAGGGTACCATTAAATGGAGTAATACAATTTATGGGCTACCTAGCTTTGATCAGATCATCCGAGTCAAAATATCAATTTTGCACCTAGGTGCTCTAGATTGATCTTTCCTATCAAATCTCTTGCATGAGACACATGCATTTGTTATTTATTTTTGGTAACATCCTAAATGGGATAACAGATCCAACACATGTGATATTGCCTTCTAATTTCAATCTAGTTAAATTTTGGACCAATAACAAGGCATTCTGATCAATTTGAGTAATTTGTGCACAAAGTGCTTAATCATGATTAGAGATAGTTAATCCAAGTTAGAGCCTAATTAAGAATTCTATGGAAACTTGTTGTATACTTGTTTTTAGAAATGAATTTTGAATATATGCATCATTAAGTGACCTCATTTCTTGGGAAGACATCCCTAGGCCATAAATGCCACAAATATCAAGATTCATGCCTCCCATACCTCATCAAAGCCCTCCATGCTTATCAATTTTAATTGCATAATGAATTAATCCTAAGCCACACATCTCAATCTTATGATGGATGGTTTAAGTTGATTCTAGACATTCTAAAAAATCTATAAATAGAGAGGCCAAGAACATCATTTCTAAGCTATTTTGGTGCAAAGTTATTATGCTCAAATATCTTTAAAATCCTTGATAATGCAAATTTATAATGCACAAATGATTCTAAAAGCCATTGTAATTAGTGTTACCATGCCAAATTGATTCCAAGCCAAGCCACAAGCCAAAGGTGGCAAGGAGAGATGGAGGTAGACAAGTTTCCATTGCCAAGGACTTCATGAGCACAAGCTGAGCAAGCCACTATAACAAGTATTTTGGAGCATCCAAGGAAGGTAAAAGAAAGTTTCTTTTACATTTTAGTTGTGTGTTTTATTCATGTTTGTTAACTAAGCTCTCCCTAGTGTCTAATCCTAGAGATATTATGTTAGCGTGTTTCTTTCATTTTATTTTCATTTTGAAACTAACACCATATTAACCATCCTCTCTTGAGTCAAATTCATAGATCATATTTTGGACAAGTAAAATAGGTATTGGGACCAGTTTTTAACATGTCACTTTTCTTTGACCAAAACTTTGGGAGAGTAACACCTCATTTTGTGGGTATTAAAATGGTTTTAGATTTGGACTAGGTTTGTTTGATGTGGTCTCAAGTTTAGACAAGGTTTCAACATAATAGTTAAGCAATAACACACAAGAATTACAAGGCACTTTAGTAACTGACTCGGATTTGTATCACATCCATTAAACCTTTTGAAACACTTATATTGAGAGACAATTATAAATTTTAAAATTCATTAAAGAAATTATTACAATTATTGATAGGGTTTTTAGGCCCCCCCCTTCTCTCTCAAGGTTTTTATGATAATGGTGAACTTTGAGGGCTATTACCTTTGCACCCTTGCATCAATGTATGATCTGTGGAAAAAGAGACATCTAAATTTTTTTACATGGGCTATCTAGATGGTCCCTATATACAACCCATAATAGGTGTTACATGAGCACAAAAATTTGTTGAAGAGGAAATCCAAATCGGATAATCTACAGGAGGGGTCTTATCCCCACCATGACTATACCAACCTTGCCTTCTAAGTAGTAGCTTTGCCAAAGCTAGATTATTTGAAGATGTTATCTGATACATTGGTGTAGGTTTGCCCCTTACCTTCATGATATTATCCTCGAGGAATCATTCTTGGCCTAATGATAGTTATTTTCCATTTGTATACCCATTAGAATGTACGGGGCTGGTACATAAGTAGGGGTATCGATTCCCAATCACCACACCCTATGAGCCTTGCAAGAAGGTGATGAAATATTAATTGTAAATCCTAAAATAAAAATGTATAAGGTATCATTTGTACTAATTAATCTTTGAGATAAAATGACTTATAATTTTGCATTTATGAGTCACCTAAATGGGGAGAGCATACACACAAAGATTCCTCACAAAACACACTTCAAGCGAAAAATTGAAAATCAAATAATAACTAAAAGTGAAGAGTGATTTTTTTTAATTAAAAAACAAATTGAAATGTGGAATTATATTGATTTGCTTGGACTCAAAATACCACTTCTTTGGCTAAGGTTCTACATCAAACAAATTAGTAGTTTTTTTCTTGTTTTAATTGGCCTTTAGAAAAATATAACCTGAAAAAATAAGAATATTAACAATAATAAACACCAAAAAATCAACAAGTTAGAAAGTACATAAAACAAATAAACCTGAAAACATAAAAAAGTTAGGAAAATAACTAAATAAAATAAATAAATTATAAAAAAAGATAGTAAAATGATGATATTTAAAAAACTATAAGTCGGATTTTGATGAAATTTGGACAGTATGTAGCTATGGAAAATGCGCACCATCTATAGGAAAAAAATAAAATAGATCAAAAGTTATAACCATTTTCATGGCCATGTTTATCATAAAAATTGACAATGAGTAAAACAATAATATCTTCTAATTTATAAATCAAATTGCTACAAAATATTTACAAGTGTTAGTTGAATCAAAACCGCACTACCCTGAAAAAAATCAGAAAGAAACAACAAACATAGTTAAAGTTATATCTATTTTCATGGTCACATTTATGAATTTTTTATAATTAAAATTATCAAGAAATAATTAAAATAAAGTGTGGGTTGCACAAACGAGTCCCACCAAGCATGATATTATGTAGATAGGGATTCAATGTACTAAAGGAGGATCTAACTTGTATTATCACAAATCAAATAATATTAGAACATCAAAACATCTAGTAGCCCTCTACTAGGGGTGAGTAAATATGAATTGAGAGAAGGATTACAAACAAGAAAATAGTAAGTATTACCTTATGATTTATCTTCTTACGAATTGACTGAAGTACGATTGAGCTCAGATTGTGAGATAGAACTCTTTGGAAATGCTAGTTCCTTATGAACAACATCTATCCTTTTTCACCTTGAGTGTTTTGGCTTTGGCTTGATTTGGCAATTGATATAATAAGATTGAAGCTTATAAGGTTATTTTTATATAATAACCTTACAAATAGCGTATCTTACTAGAGGAATTTTGGCATAATAAGATTAGGATGAAGAAGTTTAGTTAAATTAGAGCAAGAACCTCTAATTTATAAACTTTTAAAATGAATGTGAACCATCCATCTTGAGATGAGAATCAAGGGCTAAGAATAAAAGATAATTTTTAATTTAAAATGGGAACCTTGAATTAAAAATTGGAGTGAACATGTGGGACTCGTAAATGAATATAAAATTGATAAGTGGGATTGAGTGAAATATGAGGTGGATTATTTAATTAGAAAGATGAGGAAGATAATATTATAAAATATTAATGATGGGGTAAGGTGGAGCCTAGGGCACATTTGAAATTTAGAAAGGTAAATTAAGTGAAAGATGATATCATGAGGTGAGGATAATTTTATTTTTGGATTTACATAAATTGTGAATATTCAAAATCTATGAAATTTATTATTAAGGAAGGATTAGTTAATTAATTTGGATTAATTAACTTAATAAATATGTAAATAGTAAACTATGAATAGTGATGATGAATAATAATGATGAATTAGAATTAGAAAAAACTAGGGATTATTATGGATGATTAAAATAACATAAAGTATATAACTTTAATTGTCTACACCCAGAGGATTGTCTTGAGCTTGGTATACCAAGATCATTGATTATCTTCCATGGTTCCCTTGATGATGCAAACCAAGTTCTTATTAGTTGATTCAACCAAACCATTAAGTTGGGGATAATAGTTTGAGGAGGTGCATAGATGGATGTTATATCTAAATGCCCATTCACTGATCTTAGCTCCAATAAAACCTAGTGTATTATTTAAGATAATAGTGATTGGGACATAGAATCTTACAACAATGCTTTCATAGAAGTCTAAAATGGATGCCTCATTAGCTTCCTTAAGAGCTATTACCTTCGTCCACCTTGTAAAGTAGTCGATTGCCATGAGTATCCATTTGTGTCTAGTACTTGATAGTGGATTTATCATGTTGATGAAGTCAAAGCCCCACTATGTAAAAGGTTGATTACCTTGTATTACACGTAGGGGTAGGGCTAAAATTTATGCTTACCTATAGAGAAGGTGCACTTATTGTAGCCTCGCACCCATGTGTGTACATATTTGAATTGATTTGGCCAATAATAGTTGTCTTGCATGATTTTCACTGTAGTGGTTTTAGGTGAGTAATGACCTCCTGTCAATTCATCATAAAACTCATCTAGGATCTTGTTCACCTGATGTTGTTTTATGTATCACAAGAGAACCCCATTGATGTCTCTTATAAAAAGTAAAATACTAATAATAACATAAGGAATGGTTTGTAATCTAAAGTGTCTACGTTTAGATTTGTTCAAACCTTAAGGATATGCATCGATTTGAAGGAAGATATTCATATTCTCAGTCCAATTTTTTGGGGCACCTTAGTCTTCTTATTGAATCTCGTGCAGTGCAAGAATTGCATACTCTTCATTATTCACATCCTCTGCTAGTTTATCAAAAATTCCTTTGCCTCACACCAAATTAGTGATTTGGATGTCTATACCATATTCTATCACCTTTTTAACCTAAATGACTCTCTTATTATCAATGTAATTGTTAAGTAAGAACTCCTTTATACTCAATTATGAGACCATGAGCTACATCTTGTTGTTGGAGAGCATGTGCCTAAACTTCTTGAGCACTCTTATTACTATGAGAGTATGCTTATATAAAAATCTATAACACAAATCATAATCTTTGAGTGCTTGGCTAAAGAATGCAATAAGTTATTCCAACTAGTCAATGTTTTGTTATGTAAGAATAGCTGAGATGGCTTTAACTCCTCCAAATGCATAAAGGATGAAATCCCTATCATAATTTGGGTTTATCAATGTAGGAGCTTCTACAATGGCATGCTTGATGGCCTTAAATCTTCTTAGACCTTATTGGCTCCAGTTAAATGCATCTCTCTTATTGATCATTATTGTGAGGGGCTTGAACAGAGTTGTGAAACTTGACATAAATCTTTTGAAGAAGTTTATTTTCCCCAAAAAAATTTGGAGACCCTTCTTGTGAGTTGGGAGAGGGAGTGATAGAATGGCCTCAACTCATTCAAGGTCAATTATGATCCCTCTTTGGAGATAATGTATCCCAGAAGTTTTTTTTCATGCATTGTGAATATGCACTTATTTGGGTTCAAAGAGATCCCAAACTCTCCACATTTTTCAAAGACTTACTCTAGTTGACCCAAATAATATGACGCATGCTTTAAGAACATAGTTATTTCATCAAAGTAAACCAAGATGATGTTGTTGAGGAGTCTCTTAAACACTATATACATGGCCTTCTATAAATTATCCCTTGTGTTTATCAAACTAAAGGGCATCCTTTAGTATGTGAAGGTACCCCACTTAGAGTTGAATGTAATTTTGAACTGATCGCACTCTCGGATGACTACCTAGTTATAACCTTAACCATCTAGTATTGAAAACCTTTTCACACCTATGATTGTTTACAATATTTTCTCCATTATTGGGAGCAGGTAGTGGTGTTTGAGGGAGGCTTTGTTTGAGTCTCTGAAGTCTACACACAAGCATATCTCTCTAGTATTCTTGTGCATTGGGACAAGATTAGCCACCCATGAGGAATGTTTGATTGGAAATATTATGTCAGCCTTAATGAGATTTGAGATATCTTTCCACATTAAGGAGTTAGGCTTCAAATTCATTAGCCTTTGCTTCTACCTGACTACCTTGGTGTTGGGGTTGAGCTCGATCGTATGTTTGGCTAAGCATGGATAAAAGCCTTTGAGGTCTTTATATCTCTATGTGAAGATATCATCATACCTTATAATTAACTCAATGAATTATTTGACTCTGAATGGGGAGCATACCTTACCAAATTTCA
Organism: Torreya grandis; assembly: GCA_037957365.1. Taxonomy (NCBI): domain Eukaryota; kingdom Viridiplantae; phylum Streptophyta; class Pinopsida; order Cupressales; family Taxaceae; genus Torreya; species Torreya grandis. Next base: position 2,145,453 of record JARHVA010001066.1, on the reverse strand, counting down.
AGAGATTTTCATCATAAATGGACACTAGCTTGAAGATTTCTTCCTTCACTATCTTGTTTCTCCTCTAATATTTAAACTGGTCATCAGAATTGAAGATGCTTTCCAAGATGACTACCCCCCAACTTTTTTTTCCTTTAGTTGAATGATTACTATTCATATTGAGCTTGGAGTCAAGGTTGGTTGTTAGTACAAAACTTAGCTTAGTCTTGTAGGAAACTAATGATTTGTTTATCGCGCTCAAACAGTTTCCAATTACTTACATTGTTTGAGACTATTGGTTTAAATATGAGCTACTCAAAATCATTCTTTACACTGCATGGGAGGTCATACTATAGACCCACAATTGTGAACATATAGACATCATCATTTTTTGTCCTTGGTATGGAATGGATATTAAAAGCATCAAATCATTTGATCATGTCCCATGCCCAATGTTTATAAGCTCTTAACAAATTGTTTTTGGACACGTTGTGTGCTCTAACTTGGTTTACGACTAGCTCATTGTATTTAAAATTTTACGACACTTTGATTCATTTCTTATGCACCAATTAGAGACCCTAGATCAACACCTCATACTCAAAAATATTGTTTGTGCAGACAAACTATAATCTAAATGCCTAGAAATATTTCTCATTTTGAGGGGAGATCATTACAACACTAGATCCTATGCCATTTTTGCTTTAGGAGCCATCAAATTATAACTATCATATGCCTTTAAGGTATTCTTATGCCTTTACAAGGTTAGGCAATAAGGTGTCCTCCTTGAGAATACAATATGTGCCTAGCCATGTTTCTTTTGCATTGTCATATGGGTCCCACTCATAATGTTTGCATGCTCATTCATCAATTCAGTCATCTGGGACCTCTTCAAGGGGTGTGGTGGTCTCATAAAGAATTGAATTACCTTATTGGTTGAATAAAATGTAGTTTTCATCGACCAAAATAGGAGTATATGGATCTATGTGATTTTTTTAAATAGGTTCGATCTTGATGATCACCTTGGTCCTGTATATGGTTCTGAGTAGAATGTGTGACCAATCTGAGGATAGATATCCACCCACATTCAAATTGAAATCATGGGTGAGGCATATAGCAAAGTAAGGGGTTAAGTTAGTGATTTCAATGTCTTTTGTAATGTGTTATTTCCAAAATCAGCTACGCGCATTTTTGGAACAACCCCTACGAAACTTGTCCATTTCATGTTTTAAACTCTAAGTTCATCTTTCGAGACAAGTTTTACTTGATCTCGAGTTTAGTCAACTGATATCCTTAAAAATTTCATGACCTTCCCTCGTTATGATTTTTCCAAGAATGCAAAATTCATTGAGGTCTCAATGCGATCAGAGCAAAAATGGAGCTTTTTCAAAGAGTTGGTGTGTTTTTTTAGTTTACATGCAAGGGCGGCATTTTTCGATGCCATTGCATGTGTCTTTTAGCTTCCATGCAAAGGCAGTGATTTTTGCCACCCTTGCATTTTCCATGTAAGAGTGTAAAAAATCACCACCCTTGCATTTTTTTAAAAACTTCATCATGTAGAGGAGGCAATTTTTGCCGCCCCTACATGATCTCAATTTTTTCACGTAGTATTTATGGCTGCACGTGCCAAGTTGTTGGGGTCAGTTTAGACCCTTTTAAACATTATTATAACCTCATTTAAATCATTCAAGGTTGTCTACTCCTCCTCCCTGCATCCAGTTGACCATACGAACGAGTGGGATCACGATTTTTTTGGATTCAAGCATAAGATTGCGATTTGCCAAGTAGGTTTTTACTTTCTTCTCTTCACTTTCTAGGTTGTCTTTTTATTTTTTGTTTTTTTTTCTTCAATTTTAGTTTCCTCTTTCCCTTCTTGTTTAGTTTTTATTTTTGTTTTTCCCCTCCTCCCTTTCTTCCCCAAAGAGTCAATCTAGGCGAAAAGCCTATAAACCCCCTCGTAACCCCATCAGCCGCACTAGCCAGTGTAACAGCGGTGATTTTCACTACCCTTACACAAAGCCATTGAGCCAGTGTGAGAGTGGAAAAAATCACTGCCTTTACAAATCCTTTTCCACTTGTGCAAGGGTAGCGATTTTCACTGCCCTTACACAAATTTCTCGCCACGTGCAAGGGTGGAAAAAATTGTTGCCCCTACATAAAGTTCACGTGCAATGGTAGAAAATATTACTGCCTATGCACAAACCACAAGTTCCCCCCACATGCATGGATGGAAAAAATTGCTACCCCTACATCAGGATCTATACACATGCGGCAAAAATTGTTGCCTATGCACAATGACTTTCCCTTACATGCAATGGCAGAAATTTTTGCCACCCCTGCACACCTTTCCTCAGATTTTTTCTTAACTCTAAGAAATTTCAAATTTTTGCTTTTCCAAGCTCGCTTTCCTTTGGATTTCTGACTTGCTCGTGCCTTAGCCCTTTCAAGCGCATTCCTATGGTCGTGATCATCAAATGTGTAGTTTTCTCATATTGTTGATTTTTCCCCTAATTGCATGATCATGATTCTTGTTGCAATTTCTCTCAAGGATCCTTCTTCATCTACATCCTTTTTACAAAAGTTCTTCCAAATGACTAAGATTTCTCTGAAGAAGTTGAAGACAATGAAATAAAAGTATCAAGGTGTTTTCCCAATCACCTCAATTACTTCTAATGTCGATGACATTAGGGATACATATATCGGTCAAATAGATATGGTTGAGTTCATAGAAAGAACCAAATCAAGCAACTCCATCCATAAAATGATGAAGATAATCGAGAGCAATATCCATCTAGTATCTTCTTTTCCTATAGTATCCCACAACATAGATTTCATTCTCCAATGCACTCAATTTTACAACAAGATACCAGGGCTATGTTAGACACTGGTGATAACATGGTAATTAGACTAGACCCTGACTTCATCAACAAATTATTCATGTGTCCTCCCACTACTATAGTATTGAAGCTTGACTTTTTTGAAGCACAAAGGGAATATGACAAAGATCCTACAAGAGTGAAGAAAGTGATCAATAATAGATGGCTCAAGACTCCAAAGGTGAACTTGTCAAGATGGCCATGGAGCTTTTTAAGGAGTGATTTTGTTGAAGAAGTTGGCGACTTGATCATGCTCCTCGGTAGGGTAAGAGGTTTACCTTCTTCCTCTCAGTTTCATGAATGGATGTACCCCTTCGTTAAGATAATTCTCTAAGGCAAACAAGTCATTTTCTAGGGAGAACAAATCAGCAATGCTCTGCATGAGCAATTGATGAAGGTATCCACTACCTCCAAATTCTATATGACATCATACTTGGTGTATATTACGGCGTCAATGAGAACCTTTCCAAGTTTAACATCAGAAAGATATAGGAAAACAACCCCGGTGTATCAATATTATCCTCAGTTGACATTGAAGGGTTCCATCCATCATTTTAGAAGGGTAAATGATGCTTTCTTCATGGTATTTTTTTGTCTCTTTGATCCCCAATTAGAACAAAAAAGAGTTTCAAACAAAGCCTAGATAGTTGTGAATGACTTCAGGTGTATATTCTTGTAGTGCCCTTCTTTTTTTTATCTACAGGTTTACTTTTTCTAAGGTTATCACTATATGCTTTCAAGATTCCCCTCAAACAAATTAGCCTTGATGGAACTGTGCAGGGAAATTATTGTCATGCACAATAAATAGATGGAACTCAAGAAACCTGGTTTCAAGTTCTCGATTGAAATTGGTAGGTTCTCAGTATTGACCATTGGAAAAGCTAGAGAAATGGAGACTAAAATGTAACTCATAACCATGAATCATTTAAAAAGGAGGCCAAATTTTGACTATAGAGGTGTGAAAGATATAATCCAGAGGAAGACCCAGTTTCATGAGCCTATGATTGAAGATATTTGGGTCGATTTGAGGACAGTTGAAGACATCAAAAATATGTATTATAGTAGATTGTCCCTTGATCAAATAGAGTATTTGGGGCTCATTGATATCCCTAAAAATCTAGTGGATGATGGAGATTTGATAAATAATAGATACCATGTTGAACAAGTCGCCAATGCCCCTCTTCCTCTGATCCAATGGTCTCAAAAGGAGTTGACTTCCTTGAGAATGAGATTCAAACTAATATTGGCAAACACCAATGATTGGTTAGCAAATAAGGGAATCACTTTAAAAGAGTTCATTATAGGGTCAGAAGCTAAATTTTAAGAAGAAATAAGGAGAAAGGCAAAAAATAGGATGTAGAATAAAAGTGATGTCCCTACTTTTAATAGGCCACATAAGCCTAGGATCATCTTCGTGACAAAGAAATCACAAGTTGTAGAAAAGGAACCAGGAACAACAGACATGAAAGTTGAGAAGCAAAGCATCGAAAAACTAGCAGTGAAATAGATGGAAACTGATGATAGGCCTAAAAATCAATAGGAAAAAGAAACTCTATCTCCATAAGTAGGTGTAGAGCCAAACATGGGAATTTATTCTTCCCTGCCTAACTCACCCGATGTAACTCCTTCACCTATTTCTCTAATCAGTATTCCCTCATTAGGAGCTACCTCTCCTTCCAAAATTATTTTTGGTGACCCTCAAGGCACTTCTGGAGATGTTCTTCGTTCCTCAGGGTCAATCCCCAATTTGTCATCTCTGTCTTTTGATACTGGAGATAGTTCTACCTTTGATCATTCAACAGCAGGTGTAGTTTTAACTAATACTCCACCCATAATTTCCACCACCAGTGCAGGTGCTACTCTAGTGACACCAACTACAGGGATTGATGCTAATATAAGTACTTCTACCCTCCCACCTTGGTTGTCGGCTTATACGCCCAAAAGGAAAAAATAGGCCATCTCCCCAGATGACTTTGATTTCACTAAAATGGTGTCATCTAAAGTTAGGACTCCTAAAAAGCTAAAAATTATTTCAAAGATGAATGAAGATAAGGGGCACAAATTTTTAGAAGTTGTTAGACCTCCACAAGACATAACTCTTGAAAATTTTGATATAAGTGACTACTCTATTTCTTTAATTGAATTAGGTAAGGTAACTCATGAAAGTGTTAAGAGTGACTTGCAATCAGTGATGGACACTATGGTTTAGTAATTTGATAAGAAAAGAGAAATGAAGGACCATTATAAAGCAATGGTGGAACAATTAACTGCGGTGATAAGGAGGATTACTTTCACTATAGAAACTATAACTCGAGAGGCTATCTCCATTGACGACCCCATGATTTAGAAAGAAAAAAAGACTTATCTCAAGGGAAAAGTGATTGAAGATTACTTAGGCAAGATACATACACAAGGCATTTCCTTTCTTACAGAGTTGTCCAAAAAAATGGGTAAGATGAAGAAAATGAGAGCAGAACTAGATGATCTTATCAATATCATTTCTCAAAATATTAAAAAAACAAATAAATATTTTAGAAAATGGATGGATATAAAGAAGCTGAAAATAAGCACTCTAATATCAATTGGCATCATTACTGATAGAGACTCGTATATTGAAACTAAAGAATCATTGATATATAGGAGTCAGGTGCTTAAGGAATTAATCAGTGACCTCGAATCTTCTAGAGACCTAAGTGAACAAAGTGATATTAGTCTATTGCATAAATTGTAGCTACCTTGAAAACTTACCACACAAGACAACTGGTTCATTTTAGCAAAAGAAATGATTCAAAAATTTTAAGGTATGTTCTGAAAATAATTTGAGGAGAAAACATTTTCAATGGCCTCTATGGACAATGTCTTGGATAATCAGTTAACTCTAGATAATCTGAAAATTAGGTTAACTAGTCATGCAAAATCAGTCACGGCAGTGAGAGACGCCACAGTCAGGGCTAAGGTGATCTTTAAGAATATTGTTACTCTAGACAATATCGGGATACAAGCAGATTTCACCATGTACAATGCTCATATGAAGAAAGATGGAGCTACAAATTGAATCAACTTTCCATTGATTTAATTTCTTTTTTTTAAATGCACTTTTGTAACCACTTTGGACATTTTCACATGTACTTTTGTCATGTGTAATTACATGTAAAAATATGGAAAGTCCAAAGTCAACAAAGGCTTCCATCTTTGACTAGAAAAAGATATTTAGGTCTTTTTCAATCTTCAAGGTCTCTGCCTATAAATAAGGAGAGCATCTTTTGTAAATATATATTTTATTGTAATCAAAAGCAAAAAATCTGCCCAAATTGGGATGCTTCCTGAGACTTTGAGCTCAGATTGTAAATCATATTTTTTTGAATGAATTAAAAAGCAGGTTACTTTTCAGACTTTGTGTTAGAATAACTTGTGTTATTTAAAGAATTGTTCTTATATTCTTTTTCGAATAATATCTCATCTATTTGATTAAACAAGCAAAGTGTGTGGAAATTATCTAAAGATGTTCTGAAATTAATTATGAAGACTTTATGCTGATATAATTACCTTTAATTTGTGTTTCTTGTATTTTGGTGAAAAAAGATATTAGAAAGGCTTTGTACTATTTTTATCCTTTTTGATCTTATACTCTATTGTGGTTTTTGGTGGAGACTTTGAGCTTCACTTCATTTTATAGTTTTATTAGTCCTAAATCAGTAAGAGAAGCAACAAAAGACTTTGTGCTTTTGTGGGTTTCTTGTGGATCCCATTACTACCTAAAAAGTTTTTCTACTGTTTACTAGATATCATTTTTGAAAGAAGAGGATTGTTTTCAGTTATTACACAGGAATTTTCTTTTACCTTGTGAACATCATCTCTAAAAAAAGAGAGATGGATGGTGTGATTTCACCCCTGAGTTTATTTTCAGTTTATATTAATCTATAGTAATTTATAGGGAACCTCATTTAATATATAGTAATATATAGGAGAGATTTATCTCATTATGCTGTGGTAAACTTGCACTTTTTGCCATATAAATCTCCTTGTGCTGTGGTCGATATACCTATTTTGCCGTCAGTTAGTTGATGACAAAATATTCACCCAATAATTTTTTAGTGACTCTAGTGGGGACATGAATGTGCACTTTGAAGCCTCAAGCTTCAAATTGAAGCATTTCTAGTCTTTTTTTATTTTTTCACTCTGGCAGATCTACCTTACATGCAAAGCCAGAGAGCTCAAGGTATTGTTGATCCTATATTCGAGTTAGTGCGATAAAATAATTTTGAGATTTCTACTTCGCCATCTCACCTCCAACGTACCAAGAGTTTTCCTTCTACCAACGTTAGATATCTAATACCAAATGAAGCTTCTAGACTTAGTGCTAGTAGAGTTTTGTCCATACTTACCCCACTAAGATTTATTATTCCTCCCTTCAATCGTCATATCATGGTGGCCCAAGGTCCTTGGGGCAACTCTTTTGATCCTCTCAATCTTACCTCACCTTTACATGAACTACTTCGTAGTTCAAGGAAGAATTTTCCCAAATTCTATGGTGACGGGAAGGTTCATCCTGATGAGCATATTGTTGTCTTCTGCATAGCATGTGGTATAATAGGCATGGAATACAAAGATATAGATGTGAGACTATTTGTAGAAACTTTGCAAGGTGCTATCGTAAACTAGTTTTATCACCTTCAAGCTCAAACTATAACTGACTAAAATACACTCAAGGCCAAGTTTGAGACTAGGTTCAAACCCACTGAAAATGCACATGTCTTGTTAGCTCAGCTTATGCAAATGAAGAAGGAACCTCATGAGCCTATGTGAGACTTCATTGCTAAATTCAATAAGCTGAAGAATCGAATTCCTACAATTACTCAGCCAACACCGAAGAACCTCAAGTGCTTTTTCATCAACTCTCAACTTCCTAAAGTAAGTTTTTTGTTGAGGTGGGCTGGTCCTATGAATCTTTTTGTAGCCCAAAATTTGGCTACCAAAGGTTGAAAATGATCTTATTCTGGCAGGTAAGATCAAAAAAATTCTAATAAAAATAAATTTTCCTTATTTGTTGAAAGTTCTTCCACAAGCACCACAGATCTTATGGTGCAAAAGTTGATAAATGAAATGTTAGACCTAAAAAAATAAATGGCCCAATGTATGTCTACTCCTCCTTATCGAGATATGCCAAGGAGGACATTTCAGAACTAGTTATATCAAGGCAATGCTGCCAAAAATCAAGAGCAACTAAATCATCTGCCTCCCCCACAGAAAAAACTTGCTATTGAAGCAGTACCAGCTAACTCAGCAGTTGGTTACCTTGAATCTAAACATGATTTCTCACTCCAACCTGAGTTAGACTAAGAAGATGATACTAATCACTTTTCAAAAGGAGAAGAAGAATTAGCTAGTGACTCTAATATTGGTTTTTTGTAGTACCAAGATGAAGCTAAGAAAAAAAGAGAAGTGTTTGATGGATCATACGCTATTTTTACCAAGTTTCAAAATTAGTCAACTCAACAAGTTGATAAAGAAAAAGTAGGAGAAGATCCTCAGCCAGTAGTTTTGATCTCTAAATATGGGACTTCATTACCTTTCCAGTCAAAGGACCCAGTGACTAATAAGAAAATAAGTACCTCAAACTATCATGTACCTTCTACTTCTATTTTTTAGACCAGTGCCACACCTAATAAAGATCAAGATGATGGACTTCCTTCCTCTGTATTTAGTTCATTTCAATTATTTGATATAATTTATCATGCCAAAAAGACTAAGATTCAAATGACTGAAGTTGAGTACTTGAGAGCTAATCCTGAATAGCTTGATAGGCTGGCCGAATATGTAAAAAATAAAATCATCTCTGTAGGATAAGATTTTCTAAAGATGACTTCTGATTCCTCAAAGAACAAATCCACCTAGAATAATCTCATCTCTACTCCTCTTGTTGCCCCCAAGAAAATAGAACTTTTTTATGTTTCTCTTTTGATAAACGGTCATAAGTTGAGCAACTATATAATAGACTCTAGGGCCTCTGACAATGTTATGCCCACCAAAGAAGCAGATTCTCTTGGTCGCACATTAACTAAGACCTTTTGGAGATGTTTCTCCATAGAAAATAAGCAAGTCCCACTTCTGGGTCAAATCAAAGATGCCCAATTTACGTTTGCAGCTTTTCCAGAGAAGAAAATCAAAATGACAGTCTTGGTAGCTGATATTTTAGCCTCTTATGACATTCTGCTTAGGCATAATTTTTGTAAAGACGTAGGTGAAAAATTAAATATGGACCTATCTGAAGAAACAATACCTGTTAAAGGCATCATAAAAAAATTACTTCCTAAGAAAGAGTTAAAATATATAGTCACCCAAACATCAGATCCTAAAACTCAAATTTTATTTGAATCAACGAGAATGGGTAATTATTTTTTGACTACTGAAGATGTTTTCAGCTCATCAGATGAAAGTTTTTAAGTGAAAATTCAAAAAACTTAGATAGAAAATCAGAAGAATTATTAGAGCAAAGTTCAGATAACAAATAATCTTCCCTTACTAACAAAGAAAAATCTTTAAGAAGATCAGATTTTAATGATGTTTGAATTTTAGAATTTTATGGCAGTTGTTCTTCTATCAGTTCTAGATTCAAAATTGTTTTGATCTTCTCTCGAGGAGAAATTTTTTCTTATTCATATAAGTTATAGTTCAACAATACCAACAACACCACCGAGTATGAGTCTTTACTGCTCTGATTGAAAGCTGCTCATGCTAAAGGTATTAAGATTCTTCATGCTTGGAGAGATGTTGAACTAGTGGTTTTTCAGGTAAGGAACTTATACCAAACCAAAAATGAAAGATTGCAACATTATCGCAATTTAGTATGGGATTGTATTGAAAGTTTCGATGATTTCGATATTTCTATTGTGCTGAGAGAATTCAATAATCATGCAGATTCATTGACGGTCTCTGCAACCCTCATGGTTCCCTATAAAAATTTTAAAGGGGATAAGTACACTATTGAGTTGGTCTTTCGACCAAGTGTACCTAATAGTTCCAATCATTGGCAAGTGTTTAATGGTGACAACTAAATCATTGCTTTTCTAGAAAATATGGATAGCTTTGAGGAACTTTATTTTGAAGGAAGCGAATCTCCACCACGAGTATCAGTTCCCAAAATAAATTTCAAAACTGGTGAAGAGTTCCTTCAACTCAAGGAGAATAATTTTTTTAAAAAAATGGTTTCTTTTGAGAGGTTGTTTGATAAGCATGACAGGTATGTCAAGCAGCGACAAATGGATTCAAGTTCCTCCAAGGAATTTGATCAGGTGAATTTGAGTACAACAAAAAAATTTAAAATGGTCAACATTGAGAATTGTTGCACTTCTGATTAAAAAATCAAATTCATTACTCTTCTTCACCATTATATTGATGTTTTGGCATATTCTTACAATGATTTGAAATCTCTTAGGCCTGAAAAATTTGGCATGAAATTCCTCTTAAAGTTCGGTCATTACCTTACAAGCAGAAATAAAGGCAATACAACCCCAAAATATCAGGTACTATCTTTTCTGAGATCTAAAAAATGTTGAATGCAAAAATTATTTTTCTAATCCATCATTCCACCTAGATTGCTAACATAGTTCCTGTGAAAAAAAATAGAAAAATTCTTATCTGTGTCGATTTCATAAACTTAAATCAATCTTATTTAAAAGATAACTACTCCCTGCCCATCATGGATCAAGTGTTGTAAACAATGATTGGTTAAAAAATTTTATCAATGTTAGATGGTTTTTTTGGGTACAATCAAGTAGAAGTCAATGAAGCAGATCAACATAAAACTACTTTCACTACACCTTGGGGCACTTTTGCATACCGCAGAATACCTTTTGGTTTGATCAATGCTAGCTCTACCTTCCAAAGAGTAATGGATCTTGCCTTCAAAAACAAAATGAGGAAGTTTATTGTGGTATATCTTGATGACTTGACCATTTTTTTCAAATATCATCCTGATCATGTGCATCATCTACAATAAGTGCTGGAATGTTGTCAGTAAAATGGTATTTCTCTTAATCCTAAAAGTTAATTTTTAAGGTTACAGAAGGTAAACTTCTTGATCACACTGTATCCTGATAAGACATAAAAATTGACTCAGAAAGAGTCAAATTTATCTAAAATCTTACTCTTCCTACTAGTAAGACTGTTGTTCATTCTTTCTTTGGAAAGGTAAAATTTTTTACGGAGATTCATTCTAGAGTTTGTAGAGAAAACTCACCACATTGTCAACATGATGAAGAGTAAAGCCACTTTTCATTGGAATACAGAAGGAAAGTCATCATTTGAAGATATCAAAAAAGTGATTGACCATGCCCCAATCTTAGTTTGCCCAGATTATACCAAAGACTTCGTAATATATAGCTATGCTTCTGAACATACACTTTCAGCCATTTTGGTCCAGAAAAATGAAGGTGTGGAGTCTTCCATATCATTTATGAGTTGTCCTCTCAAAACTCATAAATTAAAATATTCAAATATGGAGAAGTATGCTTATGTCGTGGTAAAGGTGGTAAAGCATTTTAGATTTTATATTCTGAATTCACATACTGTTGTTCTAGTGCCTAATACAATAGTGAAGTCCATTCTAACTCAACAAGAGTTTGGTAATAAAAGGAGAAATTAGATTGCCAAAATTTAGGAGTTTGATCTTGATATCAAACCTACCAAACTTGTGTGAAGAAAAGGGCTCTGTCAATTGATTGCTAATAATATACCCAAGAAAATAGAATATGAAAAAATAGAGGTCGAAGACGTGCCTACAATTCTCTTCATTGCTACTACTGATAGTGGTATTCTGATATCACTCATTTTCTTACCTATGGTGAGTGTCCCACCCATCTATCCTACAAGAAAAAAGACATGTTAAGTTAAAGGATGTTAACTATGTCTTGTGGGACAATGGTTTGTACAAAAGAAGCCTTGATGGGGTATTTCTTCGTTGCATTGATAAGGTGCAACAAAATAAACTTTTGGAGTCCTTCCATAATTTATCTTATGGAGGACATTTTTCTACATTACTGACAACTCACAAAATTATATGATCGAGATACTATTGGCCTACACCATTTCAAGATGCATACAAATGGGTACGTAGGTGTGAATTGTGTCAACAGTTTATCGAAAAATCTAAATTGGCCGCATTACCTCTCAATCCAGTGGTGATTGAAGAACCTTTTCAACAATGGGATATTGATTTCATTGGCACAGTGAACCCATCCTCAAGTGTCGGACATGACTATGTTCTCATCGCGACTAACTATTTTACCAAATGGGTGGAAGCCATTCTAACTAAGCATGCTACTTTGAAAGTGGTATGTAATTTTCTTTAAAAAAATATCATCCCTTGATTTGGGGTCCTAACTAAGATTGTAACAGATAATGCTGTTTATTTCTCTTCTCATGAGGTTATTGAGTTTTGCTACAATTATGATATTATTCTTTCCCACTCCTCTGACTACTATTCACAAGGAAATGGTCAAGCAGAATCAAGCAATAAGAATCTAGTTACCATTATCTAAAAACTGGTAGATAATAATCAAAAAACTTGGCATAAAGCATTATTTGATGTTTTGTAGGCAGATAGGATTACATCTAAGAGGGTGATAGGTATGTCACCATTTCAACTTCTGTATGGTTTGAATGTGGAGATACCAATCACCCTAAAACTACCAGCACTGAAGTTGGCAAAGGCAATCGAAGATTCAACCTTAAAAAAATTTATTGATAAAAAGATCATGTGCTTAATTGAACTAGATGAGCAGTGAATCATGGTAGTGAATCAAATTACTGTACATGAAAATCAAATAAAGAAACTCTTTGACAAGAGAGCAAGGATTCATGATTTTCAGATTGGAGATCAAGTCTTGTTGTGGGACAAGAGGAGAGAACCAAAATGAATGCATGGTAAATTTGATTTTTTGTGGAGAGGTCCATTTATCATTCATCAGGTCTGTGGTGAAAATAGCTTCTTACTGGGATATCTAGATGGGACACCATTCTCACTACCTCACAGTAGGTAACATCTGAAGCACTTCAATCTTTGAAGTATTATATGAGCTCATTTGTACATTTGTATAGTCTTATGTTATTTATTTTTGTTTGGTTTTCATATTTTTTTCTTTCTTTCTTAGCTTGACTCCGTGGCCCAATGGCATGGATGAAGGCACTTAGAGACTAGTTTCTACTCCTGTTGATCATCTCAAGATTCGATTAATAGAAGTTCCCAAACAAGAGCCAACTGTTGTTTCTAAAATTAGCTACACTCATTTTTAGAACAACCCCTACGAAACTTATTCATTTCATATTTTTCACTCTAAGTTCATCTTTCGAGACAAGTTTCACTTGATCTCGAATTTAGTCAAATAACATTTTTGAAAAGTTCATGACCTTCCCTCATTACGATTGCACCAATAAATGTGAAATTCATTGAGGTCTCAATGCGATCAAAGTGAAAATAGAGATTTTTCAAGGAGTTGGTGTGTTTTTTTAGTTTACATGCAAGGGCGGCATTTTTTGCCACCATTGCATGTGTCTGTTAGTTTCCATGCAAAGGAAGTGATTTTTGCTGCCCTTGCATTTTCCATGTATGAGTGGTGAAAATTTTTTCCCTTGCATTTTTTTTAAAACCTCATCATGTAAAGGCGGCAATTTTTGCCACCCCTACATGATCTCAATTTTCATGCGTGATATTTATGGCCACGTACACCGAGTTGTTGGGGTTAGTTTTATCCCATTTTAATCCTAATTTGAACCTCATTTGAATCATTCAAGGTTGTCTACTCTTCCTCCCTACATCCAGTCAATCATGCGAATGAGTGGGATCACAATTTTTTTAGATTCAAGCATATGATTATGATGTATCAGGTAGGTTTTTACGTTCTTCTCTTTAGTTTCTAAGTTGTCTTTTTGTTTTTATTTTTTTTATTTTCTTCAATTTTAGTTTCTTCTTTCCCTTCTTGTTTAGTTTTTATTTTTATTTTTCCCCTCCTCCCTTTCTTTCCCGAAGAGTTGATCTAGGCAAAAAGCCTATAAACCCCCCTAACCCCGTCGACCGCACTAACCAGTGTAACGGCAGTGATTTTCACCACCCTTACACAAAGCCATTGAGCCAGCATGAGAGCGGCAAAAATCACCACCTTCACAAATCCTTTTTGACTTGTGCAAGGGTAGTGATTTTCACTACCTTTACATAAATTCCTCACCACATGTAAGGGTGGCAAAAATTGTCACCCCTGCACAAAGTTCACGTGCAATGACAAAAAAAATTACCGCTTATGCACAAACCATAAGTTACCCCACATGCATGAATGGCAAAAATTGACTCCCCTACACTAGTTTCACATGCATAGGTGGCAAAAATTACCACCTATGCATAATGACTTTCCCTCACATGCAAGGGCATAAATTTTTGCCGCCCCTGCATACCTTTCCTCAGATTTTTTTCTAACTCTGGGAAATTTCAAATTTTTACTTTTCCAATCTCACTTTCCTTTGGCTTTCTAACCTACTCGTGCTTTAGCCCTTTCAATTGCATTCCCATGGTCGTGATCATCAAATGTGTAGTTTTCCCAGATTGCTAATTTTTCACTTAATTGCACGATCATGATTCTTGTTGCAGTTTCTCTCAAAGATATTTCTTTATCGACATATTTCTTATAAAATTTCTTCCAAGTGATTGAGGTTTCTTCGAGGAAGTTGAAGACAATAAAATAAAAGTATCAAAGTATTTTCTCAATCACATTGGTTACTTCTAATGTCGATGACATTAGGGATATAGAGATCGATCACGTAGATATGGCTGAGTTCGTAGAAAGAACCAATTGAGCAACCCTAGCCATGAAATGATGAAGATAATCGAGAGAAATATCCATCTAATATCTTCTTTTCTTGTAGCAACCTACAACATAGAGTTCATTCTCTAGTGCGCTCAATTCTACAATAAGGATACAAGGGCTGTGTTAGACATCGGTGGTAACGTGGTGATCAGACTAGACCCTGAATTTATCGACAAAGTATTCATGTGTCCTTCCACTACTGAAGTATTGAAGCTTGAATTATTTGAAGCACAAATGGAATATGACAAAGATCTCGAAAGATCAAAGAAAGTAATCAATAATAGATGGCTCAAGACTCCAAGGGCGAACTTGTCAAGATGGCCACGAAGCTTTCCAAGGAGTGATTTTGTTAAAGAAGTTGACGACCTGATCACACTCTTCATAAAGGTAAGAGGTTTACCTTCTTCCTCTCATTTTCATGAATGTATGTACCCCTTCATTAAGATAATTTTCTAGGGCAAACAAGTCATTTTTTGGGGAGAACAAATCAGCAACGCTCTGCATGAGCAATTGATGAAGGTATCTACTACCTCCAAATTATATATGACATCATACTTGGTGGATATTATGGTGTTAATGAGAACCTTCCCAAGTTTAACATCAAAAAGAGATAGGAAAACAACCCTTGTGTACCAATAGTATCCTCAATTGACATTAAAGGGTTCCATCCATCATTTTAGAAGGGTAAATGATGCTTTTTTCATGGTATTTTTGTGTCTCTTTGATCTCTAATTAGAACAAAAAAGAGTGTCAGATGAAGCCTAAATAGTTGTGAACGACTTCAAGTGTATATTCTTGTAGTTCCCTTTTTTTTGTTATATATGGGTTTACTTTTTCTAAGGTTATCCCTATATGCTTTCAAGATTCCCCTCAGACAAATTGGCCTTGATGGAACTGTGTAGGTAAATTATTGTCATGCACAATAAATAGATGGAACTCAAGAAACCTGGTTTCAGGTTCTCGATTGAAATTGGTAGGTTCTCAGTATTGACCACTGGAAAAGCTAGAGCAATGGAGACTAAAATGTAACTCATAACCATGAATCATTTAAAAAGGAGGCCAAATTTTGACTATAGAGGTGTGAAAGATATAATCCAGAGGAAGACCCAGTTTCATGAGCCTATGATTGAAGATATTTGGGTCGATTTGAGGACAGTTGAAGACATTAGAAAGATGGACTATAGTAGATTGTCCTTTGAGAAAATAGAGTATTTGGGGCTCGTTGATATGTCTACAAATCTAGTGGATGATGGAGATTTGATAAATAATAGATACCATGCTGAACAAGTCACCAATGCCCCTCTTCCCCCAATCCAATGGTCTCAGAAGGAGTTGACTTCCTTGAGAATGAGATTAGAACCAATATTGGCAAACACCAATGATTGGTTAACAAATAAGAGAATCACTTTGAAAGAGTTCATTATAGGGTCAGAAGCTAAATTTCAAGAAGAAATAAGGAGAAGGGCAGAAAATAGGATGAAGAATAAAAGTGATGTCCTTGCTTCTGATAGGCCACATAAGCCTAGGATCATCTTCGTGACAAAGAAGTCATAAGTTTTAGAAAAGGAACCATGAACAAAAGACATGGAAGTTGAGAAGCAGAGCATTAAAAAACTAACAGTAGAACAGATAGAAACTGATGATAGGCCTGCAGATCAATAGGAAAAAAAAACTGTCTCCACAAGTAAGTGTACATCTAGATGTGGAAATTTCTTCTTCCCTACCTAACTCACCCAATGTAACTCATTCACCTATTTCTCCAATCAGTATTCCCCCTTCTGGAGCTACCTCTCCTTCCAAAATTATTTTTGGTGACCCTCAAGGTGCTTCTAGAGATGTTCTTTGTTCCTCAAGATCAATCCCTATTTTGTCATCTCCATCTTTTGATATCAGAGATAGTTCTGCCTTCAATCATTCAGCAACAAGTGTAGTTTTAATTAATACTCCACCCATTGTTTCCACCACTAGTGTAGGTGTTACTCCAATGATGCCAACTACAAGGATTGATGCTAATGTAAGTACTTCTACCCTCCCACCTTAGTTGTCAGCTTATATGCCCAAAAAGACAAAATAGGCCATCTCCCTAGATGACTTCAATTTCACTAAAATGGTGTCAGCCAAAGTCAAGACTCCCAAAAAGCTAAAAATCCTTTCAAAGATGATTGAAGATAAGGGGCAAATTTTTTTGAAAGTTTCCAGACCTCCACAAGACACAACTCTTGAAAATTTTGATATGAGTGACTACTCTATTTCCTAAATTGAATTAGGTAAGGTAACTCACGAAAGTGTTAAGAGTGACTTGCAATCAGCGATGGACATTATGGTTCAAAAATTTGACAAGAAAAGAGAAATGAAAGACCATTATAAAGCAATGGTGGAACAATTGACTACAGTGATAAGGAGGATTACTTTCACTCCAAAAATTGTAACCCTAGAGGCTATCTCCATCGATGACCCCATGATTCAGAAAGCAGAAAAGACCTATCTCAAGGGAAAAGTGCTTGAAGATTACTTAAGAAAGATGCATACATAAGGGATTTCCTTGCTTACAGAGTTGTCTGAGAAAATGGGTAAGATGAAAAAAATGAGAGTAAAACTAGATGATCTTATCAATATCATTTCTCAATATATTGAAAGCACAAATAAATATCTTGGCAAATGGATGGATATGAAGAAGCTAAAAATAAGCACTCTAGTATCAATTGGCATCATTATTGATAGAGACTTGTATATTGAAACTAAAGAAGCATTGATATAGTCGGGTGCTTAAGAAATTAATCAACGACCTCGAATCTTCCAAAGACCTCAGTGAACAAAGTGATATCAGTCTGTTGCATAAGTTGGAGGAGCTGTCTTGCAAACTTACCACACAAGACAACCAGTTCATTTCAGCAAAAGAAATGATTCAATAATTTTAAGGTATGTTCCAAAAAGAATTCGAGAAGAAAAAAATTTTAGTGGCTTATATGGACAATGTTCTAGATAATCAGTTAACTCTAGATAATCTGAAAACCAGGTTAACTAGTCATGCAAAATCAGTCAAAGCAGTGAGAGATGCCACAGTCAAGGCTAAGGTGATCTTCAAGAATATTGTTACTCCAAACAGTATCAGGATACAAATGGCTATCACCATGTACGATGCTCATATGAAGAAAGATGGAGCTACAAGTTGAATCAACTTTCCATTGATTTAATTTATTTTTTTCAAAATACACTTTTGTAACCGCTTTGGACATTTGCACATGTACTTTTTTCATGTGTAATTACAAATAAAAATATGGAAAGTCCAAAGTCAACAAAGACTTCCATCTTTGACTAGAAAAAGATATTTAGGTTTTTTCAATCTTCAAGGTCTCTCCCTATAAATAAGGAGAGCCTCTTTTGTAAATATATATTTTCTTGTAATCAAAAGCAAAAACTCTGCCCAAATTGAGATGATTCCTAAGACTTTGAGCTTAGATTGTAAATCATATTTTCTTGAATGAATGAGAAAGCAAGTTACTTTTCAGACTTTGCATTGGAATAACTTGTGTTATTTAAGAAATTGTTCTTATGTTCTTTTCCAAATAATATCTCATCTATTTGATTAAACAAGCAAAGTGTATGGAAATTATCTAAAAATGTTCTAAAGTTAATTATGAAGACTTTGTATAATTACCTTTAGTTTGTGTTTCTTGTGTTTTGGTGAAAAAGGATATTAGAAAGGCTTTGTACTACTTTTATCCTTTGTGATCTTATACTTTGTTGTGGTTTTCGATGGAGACTTTGAGCTTCACTTCATTCTACAATTTTATTAGTCCTAAATCGGCAAGAGAAGCAAAGAAAGACTTTGTGCTTTCATGGGTTTCTTGTGGATCCCATTACTACCTGGAAAGTTTTCCTATTGTTTACTAGATATCATTTCTGAAAGAAGAGGATTGTTTTCAGTTATTACACAAGAATTTTTTTTTACCTTGTGAACATCATCTCTAAAAAAAGAGAGATGAATGGTGTGATTTCACCCCTGAGTCTATTTTTAGTTTATATTAATATATAGTAATTTATAGGGAACCTCCCCTTGATGAGATGAGAGATTTATCTCATTATGTTGTGATAAATCTGCACTTTTTGCCATATAAATCTCTTTGTGTTGTGGTCGATATAACCATTTTGCCGTCAGTTAGTTGATGACAAAATATTCACCCAACACAATGGAAAGGCTCAGACATGTGTGTAGAGTGAGACTTAGACCCTTAACCATTCCCATAGTTTTAACTATTGTTCTATCTAATTAAATGACCCCTTTTGAGATGAGAGCATATGCTATACCTAGCATGTTTATGACTTTCTTCAGCATGAGTGAGTTGATCGTCCCTAAATCTATCATGCAATTATGTATGGGATGATTACCAATAATCAAATAGATGTAGAATAAAGATGGATTTCTTTTCTCACTTCTTCCTTAGGTTGACATAGATTTATGTGCATAGTAGGTGCAATATGCAATGGCTCATGAGGTTGGAAGACTCTTAGGTCATCCTGGATCAAATTCTTTAGGGAAATAATAGTAAGATCATCCCACATGGAAATGTTTAGTCTAGTCTTCTTCATCTACTTGACTATGTTAAAGGGGATTTGTGTCCCTTTAATTTATGCCTTTATAATTGTAATATTTTCCCATGCCTGTGTATTAGTCTAAGGTTGTATTTATTTATACGTAACCTAATCTATATGCATAGAAGATTACATAGGTGATTTAACTTAGGAATCCATACACTAAGATTTGGGTGTAGAAGTTTAAAGTGATAAAGAATAAGGTCCCTCCACCATTGTTCTCTTTCTAAATCTTATGTTAAAATCAACTAGGTTGCCTCTTGCACTTGGAAATTTATTCTGAATCACATAATTTGAGTCACCCTCCTACCAATTTAAGAAGGTGGATTTTCCCTAATTTTAAATTTTCACTTGTGATTCAACTCTATGTTGATATATAATAGATGGAGGCTCTTGAAGAGGTGATGCATATTGCATTGTAAGTGCCTCATTTATTACTCCATGCACATGACTTGATCATATGTATGATCACTCATATATCACCACTCATAGTCCTACACCATGTTATTATGCATAGGTACAAGAGCTCTAGAAGTGCTTGTAATGTTAGGATTTGGCACATAGAGTGGTCTATTATATGTGAGTTGGTTTTGAGTCTGCACAGCATGTTGGTAGGGAGGCTTGTTTAATTGATATTTTGGTTAAAGGATTGATAAGGCCTAAAATGTTATGATTGTTTCCTTTTGAGTGCCACTAGATCATTTCCAAATATATTAAATGATTATTTAACCTCATGCAAGTTATTCAAGGGCATAAAATTTGATGGAATTAGTAGGCTGGTAGTAATAAGAATGGGGGCCAGAGTTGGAATGGGAGGTCGGGCAGAGGAAATTGTATAAGGGGCTTAGGATATAAGGTCATATAGAGTTTGGGTGTAATTTCGTTTGCTTGAATCAAATAATTTTTTTCATGCATAGTGACCTTATAGGTGTAGACACCTAAATCTAGCCACCGATAACCCCTAATCAGGGTTTTAACCAATTTCCACTTAAAATACACAATTTAGCCTAAAAACACAAAAACATGCTAAATGATGTGAAACTAACATATTCATGTGCCAATTTTGGCCAGGGTATCCCTAAATGGGGCAATGTAATTTATGATCCAGCTAACTTTGATCAGATCATTTCAAGTCAAACTACCAATTTTGTACCTAGGTGCTCTGAATTGTTTTTTCCTATCAAATCTCTTGCACAATACATGTGCCTTTGTTATTTTTTGTTGGTAACATCATAAATGGGAATACGGTTCCAATGCATCTGGCATTGCCTTCTAATTCTAATCTAATCAAATTTTGGACCAATAACAAGGCATTTCTGATTAATTTGAGTAATTTGTGCACAAAGTGCTTAATCATGCTTAAAAACTAATTAATCTAAATCAAGGCATAATTAATAATTCCATAGAAACTTGTTGAATACTTTTTTTAGAAATGAAGGTAAAAAAAGGTTTCTTTTGCATTTTAGTTGTGTTTTATTCATGTTTGATAACTAAGCTCTCCCTAGTGTTTAGGCCTAGACATGTTATACTAGTTAGTGTGTTTTTTTTATTTTATTTTTATTTTGAAACTAACACAATACTAACCATCCTCTTTTGAGTCAAATTTTTAGATCTACATATGGCATGCTCAGTGGGACTAGACGCATCTCACACCTAAAGAAGATCATTTTACAACTTTAAAATATTTATTTGGACCCCTAAAACTCTTGAAAATTGATTTTCTAACTTTATTTTTCCATTTTTGTTTACCACAATTTTACACAGTAACCAACGTCGGCAAGTAAGACCAACATCGGTTGCATATCTTAACTAATGCCAGTTAGCAAAACTGACATTAGTTGTATACCTACCATTGGTCATATTGGTATAACTGATGTCAGTTAGATAACCATCATTGGTTAGAAAATGTAACCGTCGTTGGTTATATAAACCGATGTTCGTCACTATGTTTTTCTTAAAACATACACCTGAGAGCTCTTTTTTCAAAATTCATTGTTTCAAACCAAAAAGAGCTTCAAGGTTAAAGGACATGCTAACATTTTTTCTGTAGGACCAAGCTTGACATTTGACAAAAATATGTTTTAAATCACATTTTGTATGCTTAAAAATTAATTAGGAACCTTGTTTTGGTGTTTAACAAAAGAATTTAGATGTTTATGGTGAATGTTTTTAAAGTTACAACTAAGACCAAGGGGTCAAATGAACACCACCTCACTTTCCCTTTGGGCTTAAAAATGAACTCATCTTTTCAAAGATTTTTGTATTTACTTAGTTGCTTGATCTAATTTTTGTTTGGCAAGAAGAGGGATGTTATGTGTATGTCCTTCCATTTATCTCCTTTAGGGAACCCTTGGAATCAAAAGCGCAATTCCTATTGCAAAAATCCTAGTCCAAGGCTTAGAAAGAATGTCATCTAAAACACTCCCCAAAAACTCGTCAAAGTTTGGGTGACATTAAAAATGACCTTAAATTCTTTCTATTAGTCTTTTATTTTCATGCAAACTTGGCTTGTGAGGGGGATGTCATTACCCCCCACAAGTTCTTTAAGGATGCTTTGACTTGGGGTTTCATCTCTTGGCATTGACTTCACTTACTCCTTATGAGTTTCACACGGGACGTATCTTCATTTTGACATCGCACTACACTAAGCGAATAGTAGGATATACTAGTTGTAAAAAGGGCTAGACCTTTTTACAACTAGCCAATGTCACAGTCCCCCAATTTTTGTGCTTATATTTTGCATTGTTTGACTAGAAAGTCATTGTGCAATTTATTCCCATAGAATGATCAAAACCTTGCTAGTTTTAGTCAACCCTACTTCACCATACCCTTTCTAGGATTTGGATGATTATACTTAGTGCATTTTGGTCATTTATCTTATTCGGTATATTTTTTAGACTAAAACTTGTTTTTTTGTGTATAAGCCATGTCAAAATCAATTTTTCTATATGTCACTCTTTTGTCTAAAGAGGCATTATGCTGGCCATTTTACACCATATTTATGCCTTGAAATTTTTGCTAAACTTGTTTGTGTATGTGTCATTTGAGTTGTGAAGGGTAGCATTATGCTACCCAAATCATGTCAAAACATTTTTAGCCTTTTAAGTCTTTGAAACATTACATTGACCACATTATTCGATTATGCTTACGTTGTTAGGCTACTCAATTTATTTCAAGACCTGTTTACCATTGTATCAAAACCATTTGTTTCAAACCATGTCATGTATACCATTTGGACCTTTGTCTTATGCCATCATGCTATCTAATCTTATCTAGCTTATTTGGTCAAATCCTAGTTTTTAATGTTGAGATTTCAATTAACCTTATCAAGTTTGGATCTAAACATTGATTTTTTTTAGGCCTCAATTCATGGGTTGATACATAGATCTTTTTCTTTTGGGTTGCATAACTTCAGTTAAATGATTACTCAAATTTGAAAATTATTGATGGTTTTTTTATTTAAATCTTATCCTCGTTATTATTTGTGTCTTTATTTGGGAAAACACGACCTTTCTCAAAGAGCATTTTATCTTATGCCTTATGCCAATTGATTATGTTTATGTCTGATTCTGTGTGTCGAGCTTATGTCAAAGTTATTTCTAAATTTGTTAGATTAAATTAAATCACATCAACCTTTGTTTTAAGTATAAATTTTGATGTTGTTTGGCCAAAAGTCCTAGCATATGCATGTTTGTTTGAGCCTATATTTTGACTTCGTGTTTGGACAAAAGACCTGGTAACTCAACTTTTCCCTTTCCTAGTTTAGACCTTGTTTGGAACACTTTGACCTAGACCTTTGACATGCAAGTTTTTATTTAGATGCTTGACCTTTTGTGCATATGAAATTTGACATTAGACATTTAATGTTAGACTATTTTATGCCAAGTCTTAGCACAAGCCATTTTGGAGATACAGCTCCACTTTCAGACCACATTGGAGATATAGCTCTACCCCTTTGGCCAAGGTAGACCAAGCTTGAACCATTTGTCCTTTGGACATAGTTTTTTAGAGTTTGTGGAACTCTAAGCCTTTTTGTTTAGGAGCTTTCATCATTTACGCAGATATGTCTAGCTACACTTATGGTGGAGTCACTTACAATCCAACTTATGATGGAATGGCCACACAAAATGAATTTTATGGCTTTAGTCAAGACCCTAATGATGTTAATATGTAATGATGTTAATATGGTTTGTGAGATACATTTCTATCTGCATCATATTAATCATTCATGAGAACAAAGTCATGAAATAACTTACGATCTAACTTGAGACCTTGATTGGTATGAAGAGGCTTGTGAAGAGGACTTTAAAGACCCAACTATAGATAATGTTTTTTGGGATACAAATTGATACCTTCTTTATAATAATCAGTACATGAAACATAGTCAAGAACCAACTTATGAGCCAACTCACGATGGGGATGATATGGTTTATGAGGAAGACTTGGATGCTTTTTCTTATGCAAGCAATCAAGTTTCACGATATCCTTTTTTTATCTAATCGTCAGTTACACCTAACCCTCCTTTGGATTATATGAGCTATTAAGATCTGAAATATCCAAAGAATACCATTACCATTCCTAGACCTAGTCCTTTGGCTTGTGCAAACAACTAAGCTCTACAACGCCCCTTCATCATTCCAAGACCTAGTCCTTTGGCTTGTGTAAGAAATTAATCCCCACAATGCCCTATAAATACCATCTCAAGACTTTAGCTCATATGAGAAACCATGCTCCCCAAGGCCCTACCATTAACCAACCATAAGTCATTCCTCATCTAGTACCAATCCCATCCAAACCTCAATCAATCCAATCATTCAAATACCAAGCTATGTTTAAAACTAGTATTTTCCAACTCATTAGAAACCAAAGCCCAAAAAACCAACCAATCAAGATGTTTTTGTTGAACTAACCACTTGTGATAATTCAGCCTGTGATGAATCACCTATTAATCCTATACTAGTTGTCGAGGAGTCCCACACTGATGAGCTAGTCTTTGTCGAGTCACTTCTTAATGATTATAACCACCTTTGGGAAAATCATTACCTTGACTATATGCCTATTTTTCAAGAGCCTCCTATTGACAAGCCAATCTCTGAGAAGTTGTCTCTTGAACATTTTCCCATCTTAAAGGAGTCCCACTTTGACAAACTAGTTTTTGTGGAGCCCATTATGCCATCATAAGCCATTACTTATCCAAAACCAAATATTCAACAAGATATCATTGTAACAAAGTACCCATCAGATGAAGAATCAAAGTTAGAGTCAAGTTCTACTCTTGGACTGACATCAAATTTAGCATTAGAATCTGAATCAACATTAGTCTCAACATCGAATTCAGAATCCTTTGAGTTAGAATCAGAAGAAGAAGAAGAATATGTTCATGGTTGTTACAACATTGGTTACACATGCCTTGTAGATCAATTTGAATACATTTGTGATCCTTCTACAGTTTTTGAGGATGAGTAATTCATCTTCGACACAAGTTATCCTAGTATCTTCTATAAGGATTATGAAGCCTCTCCCGATTCCATTACCATTCTACAAGCCATTAACATCAACCAAAATAGCCATATCATTGACATTCCATCTCCCATAAGTGTCGATTGGGATTGATACAATCACACTTTGTTGAACTGCATCCATGGTGACATAACAATTAAAGAAGAGCAAGGAGGCCAAGATCACATTAATATAGTAAAAGAACACTCTCATAGTGAAACCTTTTCAAAGGCGCTAGGGGATAATCAAAGTCAGAACTCAGCATCTTCTAGTGAAAATTTTTTGGAAGCGCTAGAATAAAATCAAAGTCAAAAGCCCATGTTCATTAGTGAAACCTTCTCAAAGGTGATACGAGACAATCAAGACAACTTCATTATTGAAAACCTCTTTGAGGCACTAATAGTTGAGGATAAAAATTCTTCACTACTTGATGAAGACAAAATTGAAGATCAAATCAAAATAGCTTCCTATCTACAACCTAATCAGATGGTAGCTACTCTCAATATCAAACAACAGAAAAGTTTGGTGGTCCTATTGAGAGAAAAATTCTTTGGCCCTACCACAACCAAAGTTATGTTGAATCTAGCATCAGAAACATTATGTGTGACTAAAAGTCCTGATCTTTAGTTGTTTCCCTACCATTCCACATTTCATTATCATTTGCCATTCCATTTCACAATCAAGCCTACCATCCATTATTTTTTCCTATTTACCATCCATGGTCATACTTTCCTTTACAGAGGATATAAAGATACCTTGTCTCGACATTTGAAGGAATCAGAATCAATGACCAATGAAGATCACAAAAGCATTCTTGACAACTAAATCTACAAGCAGTCCTTGATAGAGCAGCTATTCAGATGAGGTGTGGGCTAGTAATTAACATGATTGAGTATTATGTTTGTATCATTTTTTTATTAGAATGTGCATCTCCATCTCAATAGGAAAAATATAAGCATATGCCATTTTACCATACCTAGGCCAAAAACATGTACCATATCATTTCACATTGCCATAGCCATTATTATATATGCCTATTTACCATTATTATAGATCCTAGCCATTCACCCCATTACTTGGGGGCAACCCTCTTACCATTTTATTCAATCTATCAAAAACCATCTTTATCCTTAGCAAGACCATACCATCCTATCATTCCATTCTTACCTAGACCAAAGCTTATTTTTAGTCATCCTACCCAATCTTATTTTGATCTTGGTTCATTTGGTTCTTCCTACACTTATTACGAGGGGATTTTGATCAAGTTTCAAAAATTAATCCAATCTATGTTTATAATGATAGACTATGAAAGTAGTGTGACAATTGATCTGGAAAGATATCTTTCATCCTATATTCAAGTTTATTTATGTGAGCCTGATTATAACCACCTATGGGCAAATCAGTATCTCACTAGTCTTGATACTAATTATAAACACCTATGATCAAATTAATATCATTGATCTATGCCATTGTATCCTAGTTATAATCACCTATGGGCAAACTAGGGGTAACACTTGTTTACCATGCATTTTTGCATCACCTTACCATCATTGTTTTCATTTGACTGGCCATTTATTGGATGTGAGAACTTGTTGGGACCTAGTTGGTTTTTCCATACCTTTTGTGTAGATGGAATTACTATGACTTGAGTTCATTTTAGGACTATTGGGGTCATGCTCAATTCATGTTGAGGTCACCTCAGTCCACCTTTCCATATACTCTCACCATTTGGTGAGCAACCTAAGCCAAACGCTCTCACCATTTTGTGAGTAGGGATCTTGTCATTCTCCAACAAGTTAAGATACCTCAAAATGCCAAAAACATTAATAACATTTCAAAAATCCAAAAAACATTTATCCTGTCTAAGCCTAGTCAGTTATCCTCGACCCGCCTTATTAGGGCATTATCATTGTTAAAATACTTTTTTTTGCTTTTATTTTCAGCCTTTTTATTTGTTTGTTTATTTCAGGTTGTTTGTTTGTTTATTTGTTTTATTTATTTATTTATTTATTTATTTTGTTTGTTTGTTCACTTGCCTGTTTATTTGCTTTCAAAATTGTTGCCTTGACTAAGTCTATATGTGTTCATTAGGTGATTCCTTACGAACATTATTCTTGAGTCTATCCATATTCATATGTTAACATTGTCATCATGGTTTTTATCATTTGTGCATTATTTTTGAGTGTTTATTGGATATCAGGAGTCAGTCTTTATGCATTTTTTTGCTAAGTATTCATGATGTTCTATCATGATTCCTATTGTCACATGCTACAGCAAAAATTAGATTCAAGAAGGTCTAAAATCAATAGAGCCACAAAATTTTCTCCTTGACACCTTGGAAAATCCTCCCATCCCACCCTTGATCAAATCAACCCATTAACCATTCTAGTTGTATCATTGATAATCAAGACGAGCATCTCCTCATTGGCAGGTACAACTAAATCATTTATAATGATCAATCTTATTCTTTTATCCATCTCTTTCATCACTTTGCACCTGCTTATCTTTAATTTGTATTCCAAGTTATATCCTTGAGTTATGCTTGCTGATCATCCATAACTGGGGCACCATCAGTTTTAGCCAATACGGGTCTGCTTAATGATTATAACCGCTTATGGGCAAATCATTATTTTGACTTTTATTTCTGATTATAACCATCTTTGGGAAAATCAATATCTTTTTTACATCAATGCATGCAAGCATTTACTCATTTGGATTAATCTCAACCATAGATTAATTCCACCTTTCTTCTTGTTTCTTTTTGAGGGACCATTTATCAAAAAATGTGATGACCACTCCCTCGAGGGGGAATCATCATAGGCTTCCCAAAACCATTTGGAGCTTTGTTCTTTAGTCATCATCTTCTTCTTGGCATACAGACCATCTCTCGTTATTTGAGAACACATTGTTTTGCCTATGATTTTCAACATCTTCCCAAACAGGGGCAACCTATAGACACCTAAATTTGGCCACCGATAACCCCCAATCAGGGTTTTGACCAATTGCTACTTAAAATACATAATTTGGCTTAAAAACACTAAAAAATGCTAAATGATGTGAAACTGACATATTCAAGTGCCAATTTTGGCCAGGGTATCCCTAAATGGGGTAATGTAATTTATGGGCCAGCTAACTTTGATCAGATCATTCTGAGTCAAACTGCCAATTTTGTACCTAGGTGCTCTGAATTTCTCTTTCTTATCAAATATCTTACACAAGACATGTGCCTTTATTATTTGCTATTGGTAACATCCTAAATAGGAATATGTTTTCAATGCATCTAACATTGCCTTCCAATTCTAATCCAGTTGAATTTTAGACTAATAACAAGGCATTTTTGATCAATTTAAGTAATTTATGCACAAAGTGCTTAATCATGCTTAAGAGCTAATTAATCCAAATAAAGGCATAATTAATAATTCTATGAAAACTTGTTGAATACTTATTTTTAGAAATGAATATGGAATATCTGCATCATCAAGTGTCCTCATTTCTTAGGAAGACATCCCTAGGCCATAAATGCCATAAATATCAAGATTCATGCCTCCCATGACTCATCAAAGCCCTCCATACCTCTTAATTTCTCTTCTATCCCAAATATTGATGAGCCTATTTATCAATTTTAATTGCATAATTAGATTAATCCTTAGCCACACATCTCAATCCTGAGATGGATGGTTCAGGTTGATTCTAATCAATCTTAAAAATCTATAAATAAAGAGGCCATGAACATCATTTCTAAGTTATTTTTGGTGAAAAGTTATTATGCTCAAATATCTTCAAAAGTCTTGAGAATGCAAAGTTATAATGCAAGATTGGTTCTAAAATATTCATGAAACTAGTGTTATCATGCCAAATTGATTCCAATCTAAGCCAAGCCACAAGCTAAAGGTGCCAAGGAGAAGAAGAGATAGCCAAGCCTCCTTTAATGAAGGCTTCATGAGCATAAGCTAAGAAAGCCACTACAACAAGAATTTTAGAGCATCCAAGGAAGGTAAAATAAGGTTTCTTTTACATTTTAGTTTGTATTTTATTCATGTTTGTTAACTAAGCTCTCCCTAGTGTCTAGGCCTAGAGATGTTATGCTAGTTAGTGTGTTTCTTTCATTTTATTTTCATTTTGAAACTAACACCATACTAACCATCCTCTCTTGAGTCAAATTCCTAGATTCACAATAGGCATTTGGTAATACTACGCCACCCATATATTGGATCATTATGGCCACATCATTGTTCAATGCTCTCAAGAAGTATAAGAATGTAGTTTTAGGATTAGGTCTTACCAAGATTGGGACTCGGTCCCACATCCTCTAGAATATGAATTTGAAGGTGACCATCTACTCATGTGGATTCCTTTTAATGGTCATGAGTTGTTCCATCAGTGATAAGTGGTTACTCTTTTCTTCAAAATACTTGCATAGTACTGCACCCAACCCATCCCAATTTTGAATAGAAACTAGCCATAAGTTTTGATACCATTAGAGTACTTTCCCTTTCAAAGAAGAGGCAAGGATTTATACTATGATGTTGTGTTTGGTCACATTATGAAAAAAACAAATATTTTCTATCCTATATGTGATCTACAGGCATAATTGAATTTTCTCTATAAAAATAGGGGATGCTATTAAGAGAAGCTATAGTAATATCATCATACTGGGGAAGGATCAATGGGATACCTCCTTTAAAAATAACAAAGGGTTTATTTCTATGTGCAACCATGAAGGGAATAGGGAAAATTCTTCCTATGTGTGTAGGGAATCAACCAAATAGAGGTATAGATTGAGCTCTAGGAGAAGACCATCTTGTGCCAATAACCCTTATGATAGGAGACAAAGATACTCTAAATACCCTTTTTATATAAATTTTAGGTACCTCAATGAAATGAAAATCAATACCACTTGAAGATGATCTCGTTTGTCTTGGCATATAGATGAAAGGTTGATCTTTACAAACTAGGAATGCATGGAGTCTAGGTGCTCTATAGAGTGTCTTCAACACTTGAATCACTAAAAGTAGCAATAAAATATTAGGCAAATTTTAAACTTAGTCCCAGCAAGCATGCAAAAAATAGTTATCAATCAAAATATGCACTCGCATGCAAATAACTCTCATGTTTGATTATGTTTAGCTCTTCCATGCCTAGCACTTTGGACTTGCACACTAGAGAGCGATTTGGTATCTCATTATAATAATGGGATCATCCCCCAAGGTGTGGGATTCTTGCACTCCTTGGGAAGAACCTATAAATTATGTTGTCTTCCTTTTGTACTAGATGCACCTAATTTATCACTAGTAAGTAGACCTATACAGAGTAGAATAAAATCTCAAGCTAGTGCTAAACCTAGACTTGACAAGGGGAAAAGGGAGGGAAAAAGTAAGAGATTGTTAGAATGTAAAATGTGATGCACCAAGAATAGATCAATAACCTCGCCCACTTAATGACATAATAAGACTAACAAACTAAACATGAAAATTTCAAACTGAGTAAATTACATAAGTGTTTCACATGGAGCTAAGGTAGTAGAGAACAACATTATGAGGGAGGACAAATGGTCCACAAATAATGCTTACGTAGACCTGTGTATACATAACATGAGACTTGCATATATTTTTGGTTCTAAGCAGACGTACAAAGGGAGGATTATAATGAGAGGGACAAATCATCCATGGACAAATATCAACTATGAATACACATAGAACGTTGATCATGAAGAGAGTAAATCAGTTCTTATTAATCCCAAGGTCTAAGGCAATATTACAAACTTGAATAGATAGAGCTTTATTATATTAGGAGAGGGATCTTAGAGGGTAAATTGTGGTAGTATTATTGTGCTCAAAATATGTTAACCCTTTTACAATATAAGACCTAGGGTTTTATATGCAATGAGAAGACCAAAAGTTATTAATTAGAATGTCACCCATTATTAGGATAATTATAACATTTAATGATGATGTGGAGAGGTAGTTGGGATCTTTTTTAGAAGAGATTATGTGCCCATATTATGACAACTTGAAAACTTCCCTATCATTTAATTCTATTTTGCTTCAATTCCCTTGATGGCCAATCCAATTCAGCTGCAATCCCCATTTATGGCTGCCATCTATCGATCCACCTAGACTAGTTTGTTAACATGTGGTTGTGTGGGTTTTGCTTAGTCTTGAAAGCTGATATGCATTGGATTGCTTTGATGTTGATATACATTGGATTGATTACAACTAGATATAGTATATGGGCCACTCCATATAGGGTCAAATTTTGTATACTTCTTAGCCTTTGCTCTATCCATGTCTGACTTGACTACCAAGTCTCATTCATTCAAGCTTCTATCAGTGATCCTTATGTCAAATGTTTTCTTGGTTTGCACTTGCTGAGTGTCCATAGTGTGCATAGCCCACACTCAGTTATTTAAGCTCTATTAGCTTGACTAACCTCACGGTCATGGGGTCACTTTTGCACACTTTCAATTGATGAACTAGCTCTAGTGAGGGTAATTAAGAGATGTGGGAAACCTTGATTCTATTCCATAAATTAACATGAAGGGTGAATTCCCCGGCACCCTTTTTGGTGTTATTTGATCTGCCTAGAGGTTTGTCTTGATATTGGTATGCCAGGATCACTAATTATCTTCCATGGTTCATTTGATGATGTGAACCAAGTTTTTATTAGTTGATTAAACTAAACCATTACCTTGGCATTAATAGTTTGAGTAGGTACTCAAATGGATGCTATATCTGACCGCTCATTCACTAATCTTGGCTATGAGAAAAGCTAGTGTATTATCTGAGATAATAGTGGCTAAGAAACCAAATCTTATGACAATACTTTCATATAAGTCTAGAATGGAGACCTCATTAGCTTCTTTATGCACTATCATCTCTATCCTCCCTGTAAAGTAGTCAGTTTCTAAGAGGATCCATTTATGTCTAGTATTTGACGATGGATTTATCATGCTAATGAATTCTAGGCCCCAATGTACAAAATTTTTATCAGCTTGTATTGGGTAAAAGGGTAGGGCTACCAATTTCTAATTGCCTACAAAGAAGGCACACTTCTTACAGGCTCATGCATGTGCATCTTTGACTATAGTTGGCTAATAATAGTCACCTCACATTATTTTCACCATAGTGGTTTCAAGTGAGTAATGGCCTCCTGACGATCCATCATGGAATTCCTCTAGGATCTTGTTCACTTGTTGTTGGTCTATGAATCACAAGAGAACCCCATTGATGTCTCTTCTAAAAAGTAAACCACTAATAAGAACATAAAGAATGGTTTATAATCTAAAGTTTTTGCATTTGGATTTATTCAAACCCTACATATATGTGCTAGTTTGAAGGAAGATCCTCATATTCTTTTTTCAATTTTTTGGGGCACCTTGGTCTTATGGTTATCTCTCATGCAGCACAAGAACTACACTGCTTCATTCTTCACATCTTATACTAGTTTCTAGCAGAGTCCTTTGCCTCACACTAGCTTGGTGATTTAGATGTCTATGTCTTATTCCATCACCTTTGTGATGCAACTGGATCTCTTCTCGTCAATTTCTTAACTAAGTAAGAACTTATTTATACTTGAGTGTGAGACAATGAGCCATATCTTGTTGTTAAAGATCATGTGCCTAAACTTCTTGAGAAATTTTATTACCATGAGGGTATGCTTATCTACAAAGTTGTATCATAACTTATAATCTTTGATTACCTAGCTAAATAAGGAAATATGCTACTCCATCTAATCATTATTTTGTTGCAAAAGAATAGTTCATATGCCTTCAACCCTACCAAATGCATAAAGGATGAAATCCATGTTGTAATATGGGTTTATAAACATAGGATATTCAATGATGGCATGATTGATGGCCATGAAACTACTTCAGCCTTCTTGTCTCCATTTGAACATAATGCTCTTCTTGAGAATTGTTATGAGGGGCTTGACCAAAGTTGTGAAACTTGACACAAACCTTCTAACAAAGTTTGGGGAAGCTTTGGAAACCCTTCTTGTGACTTGAGAGAGGGAGTGATAGAATGGCCTTGACTCACTTAGGTTCAATTATGAATCCCTTTTTGTATACAATATGTCCCAAAAGTTTGCCTTCATGCACTATAAATACACACTTGTTTGGGTTCAAAGAGATCCCAAACTCACCACATTTTTCAAATACTTGCTCTAGGTGACCCAAATGATCTGTTGCATACTTTGATAAAATATTTATGTCATCAAGGTAAACCAAGATGATGTTGTTGAGGAGTCCCTTGAATGTTATATCCATGGCCCTCTGAAAGGTATCCCCAATGTTTGTCAAACCAAAGGCATCCTTTGGTATGTGAAGGTACCCAACTTGGTGGTGAATGTAGTTTTAAATTGACCACACTACTACACAAAAGCTTGGTTATATCTTGAATAACCATATAGTAGTGAAAACCTTTCTACAACTATGATTATTTGCAAAATTTGATCCTTTGGTGGGAGGCGTTAGTGATCTTTGAGGGAGGATTTTTTTAGGTCTCTAAAGTATACGCACAAATAGATCTCTCCATTATTCTTGTGTGCTAGGACCAGATTGGCCACCCATGAGGAATGTTTGATTGGAAATATTATGTTGGCCTCAATTAGATTTGAGAGCTCTTTCCTTATTAAAGACTCAAGCTTTAGATTAATTGGCCTCTACTTTTACCTGACTATCTTGGTGTTAAGGTCACGATCGATTGTATGTTGGGATAAGCCTGAATCAAAGCCTTTGAGGTCTATATAGATCCATGTGAAGATATCCTCATACCTTTTGATTAGCTCAATGAATTATTTTAATTCAGATGGGGAGCATACCTTACCAAATTTCAAGAGCTTGTTATCAGAGATGGACATCGAATTGAATATTTCTTCCTTCACTATCATGTTTCTCCTCTTGCCTTTCAGTTGGTTGTCATAATTTAAGATGCTCTCCAACGTGACTAGCCCCATAGGTAGCTTATTTCCCTTCATTATAATGATTTTCTCTTCATATTGAGTTTGGAGTTGAGGTTGGTAGTTGGCATAGAACTTAGATTCATTTTGTAGGAATTTGCCCATTTGTTCATCACTCTCAAACACTTACCAATTGTGTGCATTGTCTGGGACTTTTAGTCTAACTACGAGTCATACAAATTACTCGAACTCATTATTTACACTATTGAAGAGGTCATATTGTGCATCCATAGTTCCAACCCTATTGACATCATCAATATGTGCCTTAATATGGAATGGATATTGAAAATTTTGATCACTTCAATCATGTCCCATGTGCTATGTTTGTAACCTCTTAATAGATTGTTTTTTGACACATTCTATGCTCTGACTTGGTTTACCACTAGTTATTTATCTTTGAAAGCTTGTAGCACTTTGATTCCTTTCTTAATCACTAATTGTAGACCTTGGATCAACACCTCATACTTTACAAGATTATTTATGCATCAAAATTCAATATAAACATGTGGAAATATTTCTCCTTTCAAGGGGAGATCATTACAACACTGACTCCTATGCCATTTTTGCTTCAAGAGACATCGAATTATAATTGGCATATGCCTTCGAGGTCTTCTTGCACCTTTACAAGGTTTGGCAAAAAGGTGCCCTCATTGAGAATATAGTATGTGCCTAGCCCTATTTATTTTGCATTATCATATGGGTCACACTCATAATGCTCATGTGCCCATTCATCAAGTAATTCATCTAAGACCTCTTCAAGGGGTGTGACAGTCTCATAAAGAATTGAATTCTCTTATTGATTGAACAAAGTGTAGTTTGTATCAATAGGGATAAGAGTGTATGGTTCTATGTGATTCTTGAAAATAGGCTCAACCTTAATGGTCATCTTAGTCACGTATCTGGTTCTGAGTAGCATATGTAACCAATCTAAGGATAGATATCTACCTACCTTAATAATGAAATATTGGGATAGGCATATAGAAAATTAAGGGGGTAAGTCAATGATTGTGATGTTTTGAATATTAGAAAGGCTCACACATGTATGTAGAGTGAGACTCTGACCCTTAATCATTCCCATAATTTTAACCATTGTTCTATCCAATTGAATGACCCTTTTGAAATGGGAACATTTGCTATGCTCAACATGTCTATGATTTTCTTTGGCATGATTGAGTTTCTCGTGCCTAAATTTATCATGTAATTATAAATGAGATGATTACTGATAATCAGAGAGATGTAGAATGGGGGTGGATTTCTTTCTCTATGTACTTATTCCATAGGTTGATAGAGACTTATGTGCACAGTAGGATTAGTCTATAATGGCTCATGAGGTTGGAAGACTCTTAAGTCATCCTACAACAAATTCCTTTGGGAAGGAATAACAAGAGCATCCCACATAGAAACATTCAATCCAGTCTTCTTCATTTTCTCAACTATATTAAAAGGGATTTGAGTCCCTTTAATTTGTGCCTTTATAATTGTAGTCTCTTCTCACACTTGTGCATTAGTCTGGGGATGGATTTATTTTTGTGAAACTTGATCCATGTACATAGAATATTACATATGTTCTTTGATTTGGGCATCCAAATATTGAACTTGGGGTGTAGAAGTTTAAGGTGATAGAAAAGAAGTTTCCTCCACCATTTCTCTCTTTCTAAATCTTATGTTAAAAGCAACTAGGTTGTTTCTTGTTCTTGGAACTTTATTCTAATTCACATAATTAAAGTCACCCTCCTACCAATTTAAGAAGGTTGATTCACCCTAATCTTGCATTTATACCAATAGTTCATCTCTTGGTCAATATGAAATATATGGAGGCTCCTGAGGAGTTGATGCATTCTACATTGTAGGTGCCTCATTTTTTACTCCATTTATGAACATGACTTGATCATGTGGTTGATCACTTAGATAACACCTTTCATAGTCCTATGTCATGTTATCCTACACAAGTACAAGAGATATATAAGTGCTTGTAGTGTTAGGATTTGGCACATAGAGTGGTCTATTATATGTGAGCTAGTTCTGAGTCTGCACAACATGTTGATAGGGAGGCTTATTCAATTGATATTTCTATTTGAAGGGTTGATAAGGCATGGAATGTTGTGATTATTACATTTTGAGTGCCTCTAATTCATTTCCAAATCTCTTTAATAAATATTTAACCTTATGCAACTCACTTAAGGCACAAAAGTTGATGGAATTGGTGGGATGGTAGTAATAGGAATGGGGGTCAG
Source organism: Torreya grandis (assembly GCA_037957365.1). Taxonomy (NCBI): domain Eukaryota; kingdom Viridiplantae; phylum Streptophyta; class Pinopsida; order Cupressales; family Taxaceae; genus Torreya; species Torreya grandis. The sequence goes on along the minus strand of JARHVA010001066.1, from coordinate 2,109,462 downwards.
AGTTAGAATAGGAGGTAGGGAAAATGAACTTATACATGGGGGATCAGTATATAAGGGCATAGGGGGCCTAGGCATAATTCTTCCTACTTGATCAATAAATTTTATTCATGCACAGTGACTTCATAGGCATCTAGTAATATTGTGCCACTCATAGATTAGATGATTATGACCTTGTTATTGTTCAACACTCTTAATAAGTATAAGAATGTAGTGTTATGATTAGACCTTACCAAGAGTGGGACTTGGTCCCACATCCTCTATAATTATAATTTGAAAGCAACCATCTACTCATGTGGATCCCTTTTAATGATCATGAGTTGTTCCATCAGTGATAAGTGGTCACTCTTTTCTTCAAACTACCGACATAGTGTTGCACCCAACTCATCCCAATTATGAATAAAACCTGACCATAAGCTATGATACTATTTGAGTTATCTCCCTTCAATGAAGAGGTAAGTATTTTCACTATGACATTATCTTCAGTCACATTATGGATGAATCAAATATTTTTTGTCTTGTATGTGCTCTACATGCATAGTTAAATTTTCTCCAATAAATTAGGGGATGCTTTTAAGATATTTTATGAGAATATCATTATATTGGGTAAGGATCAATGGGTTTCCTCTATTAAAATGAACAAAGGGTTTATTTATCTATGTATCTATGAAGGGAATAGGGAATAATCTTCCTCTATATGTAGGGAATCAACCAAATAGAGGTGTAGATTGAGCTTTAAGAGAACATCATCTTGTGATAATAGCCCTTCTAACAAGAGACAAATATACTCTAACTCCCATTTTTTTAGAAAATTTAGGTAGCTAAATGAAATGAAAATTAGTGCCCTTTGAAGATGATCTCATATGTCTTGTCATATAGATCTTTATGAACCAGGAATGATTGGAATTTCTAGGTGCTCTATAGAGTGTCTTCAACACTTAAAATCCTTGAGAGTAGCACCAAAATCTTAGCCAAAGTTTAAACTTGGTCCCATTGGGCATGCCAAAAAAAAATTATCACTCAAAATGTGTAACCACATGTAAATGGATCTTGTGCTTAATTACACGTGGCTCTTCCATGCCTAACACCTTAGACTTGCACACTAGAGAGTGATTTGATGTCTATTGTAAAAATGGGATTGTCCCTTAAGGTGTGGGACTCTTTCAGTCCTTGGGACAAACCTTCAAAGTAGGTAGACTTCCTTCTATTCTAGGTACACCTAGTTTAGGACCAATGTGCAGACCTACAAAGATCAAAATGAAATCTACAACTAGAGCTAAAACCTAAAGTTGATAAGGGAAAAAGGAGGGAAAAGGTAAGAGATTGTTGGAATGTAAAAGGTGATGCACTAATAATATAGCGAGAACCTCACCTTCTTAATGACACATTTAGACTAATAGACTAAACACAAAAACTTCAAACTAAACACACTGCATAAGTGTTTTTCATGGAGGTAAGGGAACACAACGTAACATTGTATGGATGAATAATGTTCCATAGATAATGCCTATGCATACCTGTGTATACATAGCATGAGACCTATATATATTTTTGGTTCTAAGTAGAGGTGTGAAGGTAGGATAAAAATGAGAGGGATGAATCATCCATAGATAAGGATCAACAACCATGAATGCACACAAAACACAGAGCATGAAGAAAGTAAATTAGTTCTTATTAATCCCAAGGTCTAAGGCAATATTACAAAGACAAATAGGTAGAGATTTTTTATACCAGAAGGATCTTGGAGGGTAAATTTTGGTAGCAGTATAGTGCTCAAAATATGTTGACCCTTTTACAGTATAAAACCCAAGATTTTATAGGCAATGAGAATCCCATGGGTCATTAATTGGAATCTCACCCACTATTAGGGTAGTTACAAAATTTAATGATGATGCGGAAAGGCATTTGGGATCTTTATCAAAAGAGATCACATGCCCATATTTTAATAACCTAACAACCACCCTTGTATTTAATTATGTTTTGATTTGGTTCCTTTGATGTCCAATTGGATTCAACTACCATCCCCATTTATGGTTTCCCCTGTCGATCCACCTGGACTAGTTTTTTGACATGTGGTCATGTAAGCGTATCCTAGGGTTCTACCTCATCACCTTGCACAAGTAGTGGAATTATCATGAACCTATATTTTGGGGATGGTATGCATTAAACTATACACACTTCCTTCTTTGTAGAGTCTTGTGCACATATGTGTACATAATAACTAAGTACATATGTGCAAAGGTTTGGTATTGAAGATTGTACTAAGAGTTGGTTACATAATGAAGCTATAAATTCATGAGGATCACTGAGGGTGATTTTATACATAAATTCAAAAGGGTCTGATCTCTTTATACACCAAGACCGTTCTGATGGTCTTCATAGTCTACACCTTCATCTAAAACATGTGTTGGTCTGTGAAGAGAATGTTGCATAACCAAGATTATGTTTTACATTTTACAAGGGCACAAATGGTAAATTATATGATTTGGTGTGGAACTTCATCATTTGAGTGCGATGAGTCTTTGAATGAAATATCATAAGAAGATGAAAGATCTTAAGTGCAGTCTTCATGATCTAAAATTGCTCCCTGTGTACTTCTCTCTTGCTACTTGAAATTAGGGAGACCTACACACTCTGACTTGCACATAGTGTTGGTTTAATGAAGGGTATTTGTATGGGGTGCATATTGAGAACATATTATAGGTGTGGATCAACACTTAGTTGATGACTGAACTTGAGCTAGTTTTTGAGTGAAACACTTAGTTGATGAGTGAACCTGAGCTAAGTTTTAAGTGAGGGCATAGATGGGAAGCATCTACGTATAGACTTATTTTTAGATAACTCAATATTGCATGATTTTTCAAGTTTTTTTTTGTCATTATGTGTTTCGCACTTGTATAAGGGGTGACTTGGGAAGTCAATAAGACTAATACTAAACTAGCTCTTATATTAGTTTGCATCCATAAACCAGGTGGGTATTCCATAGTAAGCTTCACAAACATGGATCTTGTAATCTTAACTCAGCTAATGGTTGACGAATGTGTGTTGTAAACTATTTTTCTTATTAAAACAAAAATTTAGCATGCTAAAATTAAAATGTACATAATTTTGAACATAAAGATAACCATGCAAAAAATACCAAAGCATAAGATGACAAAAATAATTGACCTAGAGAAACCCAGTGTGGGAAAAAATATAGTGGGTGAGGTAATCGCACTCCCATTTCCACTATGTAATCTTTGAATGTATAAGTTACTACCAATTATAGCCTTTCATGGATAATGATACCAATTACTACACTATATAAACTTGTAAATATCTACTTTTCACTCTCATAACACTTCACAAAATAATTCAACACTATAAACAACCACTAATAGCTATGAAACAATCAGATAGTATGAAAAAAGACTCAAAATTGAAAATTACAATGTGAATCTAGCTTCATAACTCCTCACTAAGCTATCTGATGTCTTATGCCTTTTACAAGGTCTATATTTATACCCTCTCCTTTGGAATCCACCAAGAAGCTCAACCAAACCATCGATGAGGAGAGGAAACTTTTGAAACAATTACCCTACCCATATTCTTGTATGGTGGTGAAACCACTAGTTTATTTAGTCTGGTGGTTATGCAACCACCACTTGCAAACATCAATGGATCAACAATTGTGCATCCACCACCTACATAAATCAATGTTTCTACTATATACGATAAATTCATCTAATTAAAGAGCTCAAAATTACTAACTTCATCACTCTAAGTATGTCTAGATCATCCCATACTATCTTTCCCATTGTAAATTATCTAAACTAATTAAGTGTATTACAATAGCATTTTACAAACATTAATTACATGTATTTGGAATAGTGTAACTATCTAAAAAACATAATTAGTACTTTAGATCCATATTTTGGATTAGTTATGTAGGTAGTTTTTTCCATGCCTACTTTTTTATTTTATTGTAATACAAATATATGGTTTCATTGTTTGAATTGGTTTTCATTGCATGTTTTTTAAAACATTTCACCCTTTGTTTCAATAGTTTGAGATTTTATATGGGATATCCCTTTCTAAGAGAAAGTTTTATTTTTTTGCACTTGTTTGTTATTTTAATTTATAAGAGGAAGTTCAATACTAGCTTGAATGCTTCTATTGGAAAAAAATTTATAGTCCATGAGAGAAAATTTAGTTCATTTGTGCATATGAAAAGCTTGTTGCATTGAACTAGTAATTTTTTTTTTCCTAAAAAATGTGCACTTTTTTATTATGGTTTGCACATAGGGAAAGTTTTTGTGTCTTTTTAATTCTTTATGGATTATATTTTCTCCTTTCCATTATGAGGAAATTGATCCAATATCTAACTTACTCTCACAAATTGAGCTCTACATCACTAGGCACATGAAATCTATAATCCACTGGGGGAAAATTCATGTCATTGGACATCACAACATCTTGTACCTAATAACACATCACCTATCGTGATCTAGGCAACAATTCAGGTGATGGGTCTACTCCAATTGATGATGGAACTTTTGGAAGCCATAATTTTTGCACCATAGCTCCAATTGACTCACCGTTTGAATCGTTGGAAAGCTAAGAAAGAGGAGAACATGGTGAGATGGCATGGAGCTTCACTAAATGAATTTTTACCCCTGAAAACCCAATGGAAGTGCCCCAAATTTCAATTTTAGTAGTGCAATCTAAAAATAGTAAGTTTCTAAAAATAGTAATTCCTCAAATTATGTATTGTTGTAAATCATGGAAGTCAAACCAATTCATCTCCCTCGAGATTGGTGACCTTCCACATCCTCCCTTCACATTCAAAACATGTATAAATGAAGATATAACCTGAAATAGAAATCAAACATCTCTTCTCAGAGATAAGCATATGTTTGGGTCTGTAAATTTGATCAATAAAACATCTCTTCTTAGAGATAGCATTATTTGAATTGTCTTGTTCTTGTTTATTGAATTATCTTTCAACCAAAGCTTTTGAGTTTTGGATCAGTGGTATCAGATCAATTTGTCTTTATATTGTATGATCCCAAGGATGAGGTCAAATTACAAGAAGCTTGGGTGGAAAATAGAACTAGCAGACTATCCACCTATTCGTTCCAAATGACTTCAAATGGTGGACAACACCAAGACATCTGATCCTTTCAATGAAATGGTGAATGAAGCCCTCCAAAAAAATCAAGCATAGATGCTACAACAATTCACTCAAATTCTCTAACAAATCTCGATGGGAAATTCTAGCTCCTCATCCGCACCCCCACATCCTTTCAGTGCCCAACACCCTTCAAGGTTCAGGTGAATTTTGATAGCCCTACATTTGAAGGTAAAATCAATGCTAATGTAGTAAAAAATTGGTTGGATCAATTGTCATCTTATTTTTTTGTAAATAAATTCATCAATAAAGAGAAGATCACTTTTGCTCTTTTGAAAGCATCATTGCCTATCAAAAATTGGTGGGAAGTGTACAAAAAGAGATTCAGTGTAGATGATATTGGCCTTGAGACGGAACCTACTTAGGATGATTTCATAGAAGCTATAAAGGAATAATACTACCCCATTGGAGCATATGACAATTTGTATATAGAGTGGCAACAACTTCGCCAAGGTAAGGAACAGTCTGTTCAAGATTACACTGACATTTTCCATTCTCTATCGGTGAGATTGGGCATCCAAGAAAGTGAGAAACACAAGGTTTTCAAATACCGTGGTAGACTATAATGGTACATACGGGGAGAAATAGAACTCTTCAATTTGGAAACCCTTGGTGAAGCATACAAGTTCATAGTAAAGATTGAGCAGAAGCATAGAATAATGAATACGAAGAGTCAACCTTTAAAATGGAAAAGTGACAAAGAAGGTCAAATATGAGGCCAAAATTGGAAGAAAAAGGAAGGAAAGACTAGGAAGTGGTGTGATTATCACAAATTTGTAACTCTCTCCAAATAAGAATGTCAAACCATCAAATCCCTACTTTCTGAGTCACAATCTTCAACATCCACTGCTTTACCTCATACAGACCCTGCAGTCGAAGAGGTTGAAGAAGAGATTATAGATGTTGAACTTGAAGCCATTATTTGCTTCAACACAAACCCATGAAGAAAGGCTAGACGACAAGGAAAAGTTGTTTCACTCTAAATTATGGGTGAAAGATAAGCCTCTGCATTTCATTCTTGATAGTAGAAGTCAAAAGAATTTAATTTCTACTAATGTTGTGAAAAGCCTAAATCTATCCATGAAGCCTCACCCAAAACCATACAGTATTGGATGGTTGAGTCCAGGGAGAAACCTCTGTGTCACCCACCAATGTCTTCTCTCATATGCAATAAAACCTTTCCAAGATGAGGTCTTATGTGATGTGGTCAATCTAGATGTTTGTGATGTACTCTTTGGTCAGTCATTCATGTATGATCGACATGGAATCTATGAATCAAGAACTTGAAGGATTATTCTCACTCTTGGAACACGACCCTATAGGGTACCAGAGGTACCACCGTCTACATTTATCTCTCTGATTAGTGCCAAGAAATTTGTTCTCATGGTGGTCAAGCCACAAGAATCCAAAAGGGCCGATGTTGTATCCCTGACTACATAAACAACAAAACAATAGAAGCAAATAGATACCAAGCTAAATAAGTTCACGGCCTTCCATCCACAGATTGATGGTCAGATAGAAATGGTGAACAATCGAGCCCTGCACAGTTCTATAAATCACAGTCCATTCCAAGTTTGCATCGAGAATCAAATCAAAGTACAACTACCATAATTAATGAAAAATATTGATGCAATGGGGACCATTGCTTCTCAAGGAGGGAGGAATGATCTAGGCAACAATTCAGGTGACAATTTAAGTGACGGGTCTACCCCAATTGATGATGAAACTTATAGGAGCCATAACTTTTGCACTGTAGCTCCAATTGACTCACCATTTGAACCATTGGAAAGCTAAAAAAGAGGAGAATGTGGTGATATGGCATGAATATTTTCTCAATTAAGTTTGATCCATGAAAACCCAATGTAAGTGCCCCAAATTTCAATTTTAGTAGTGCAGTCTAAAAATAGTAAGTTTCTAAAAATAGTAATTTCTCAAATTTTGTATTGTTGTAAATCATGGAATTCGAACCAATTCATCTCCCTAAAGATTGGTGACCTTCCACATCCTCCCCCCACCTTAAAAACATGTATAAACTAATATGTAACTTTAAAATGAAATCAGACATGTCTTCTTAGAGATAAGCATATGTTTGGGTCTGCAAATTTGATCAATAAAACATCTCTTCTCAGAGATAGCATTATTTAAATTGTCTTTTTCTTATTTCTTGAATTATATTTCAACCAAAGATTTCAAGTTTTGGATTATATGGTTATCCATTAGGCCTAAACATCTCCAAGGTATGTTCAATGAAGTAGTCTTCCCCTTCCATGTGTCATCACTAATGACGAGCACATGGAAAAAACATGAAACCCTAATCATCTAAGTATTGGAAATAATTAATATTAATCATTGATGGTGTAATATAAAGAAGGGATACTCCCATTATCTACCACCTATAAAATTAATTAAGTAATACATAACTAGAGGCTATCAACATTGAAAAATACAATACCTCTTATACAACATGAAAAACAAAAAAATGCATTTAATTTTTTTGTAAGTTTTGTGTCCAAACATAATTGTATAAATAGGAGTGTCCATTTATAAAAAAGGTAATTGTGAATCACATTTTTAGTATACCCAATTATACCTATTTTATGGAATGTGATAATTTTAGGATATACATAAAATGGACTATCCATCAAAGTGTAATAAAAATTATTTTTTGTCAAATGTTGTAGTTACAAATGCCATCATTGACACGTGCAAAATGTGGAGGCATGCACAAGGAAAGAAAATTGCTGACAAAATACCTCAAATAAATGTCATTTAATGGAATATAATGATTATATGAAATACATAAAAATGCATTTGAAAGGACACTATCAACCTCTTTGACATAACAAAAAACCTCTCAAATAAAGTTTGACCATGGAATAATGTGTTTAACAAAATGCCTCAAAGACATGTGATTCCATGGAATATAATAATTTTAGGACATGCAAAAAATGGTTTAAAAAGGATCATCTAAAAAAATTTGATCTAATTAAAAACTCCCAACATACCTTGAACATGACAAAATGTGGTTGACTAAATGCCTAAAAGGGACACAATTTCATGAAATGTAGTGATAACATGACATACATATAAAAGGATTTTGAAAGGATGATCTCAAACTCTTTGCCCTCATTTAAGCATTCTCAAATATACCTTGATCGTGTAGCATGGTTGAGCTTCTTAGCCAAGCTAGCTACCTTGAGAAATGTTACATCCTATTGTATCCCTAAAAATAAAACTTATTTTAAATAGATGATTAGACTTTTTATTAGTTACACTATTGACTTACGTGGATTAATAAGATGTATTCTACTGTGATTATTTTATATGTACTATTGTTTAAATTGTAGACTTATGTGATTAGTTATATGATAATTTTATCACTATACATATGGATTTATCGTGTTATATTGGTTATGAAAATTGAATGTTGATGTGATTGTATTTGAATTTAAGTTATAGTTACATCAGTTCATTTAAGGTATTTCCTTATGTTAGTATTTTCAATTATCTATGATTATATCTAACTACCTACCCTTTTTTGAATGAGGTGGATGTAAGACATTTTTACCCTTCATAACAAATATTTTAGATGGAGAGCATCATAGGGGAGAGTGTGGTAGATCATGACATTTGGGGGTAATCACTCCCTCACCAACCCTTATCATCCCTAATCACTCCCTCATCAACCCTCATCATTTCTCATCATCCCTAGTCACTCATTCATCATCCCTCATTATATCTCATCTTCCATTATCACTCCTTCATCAGCCACATTCCTATGATATCCATTCATTTGATGTATTGGGGACCAGAGCATACTCAGAGTATGATAGGATCCCATTTTGGAATATCACCACCTAAAATGGTGTTAACATTATAACCTAGACCATGAATATGATATAGGAGTAGTAGTCTCATTTTTCATTGAGGGTTGGACATATCATTAAATGTCATGTATGAGTGACCACATACCTATGTGTTAATGGAGTATTCAATAATATCTATGGATCAACTAAGTGGATAGTTTGTAAGTAAGATACAAGCACAAACACAAGTGTCAATATGAACAAGAAACAAAATAAAAATATTGCACAAGATAGAATCAATCCACACTTTATTGAATAACTCAATAGATCATATGTACAAATAGGGAGTGAAATGTGTAACTCCCCCATGAAAGTAGGTTAAATGTGATAAGAATAGAGTATAAATCCTATACCTAGAATAGTTGGTTAAGAGTATTTACATCTAGTTAATAATGAGTCAAACATGTAATTCCTATGACAATGTACACCTAAGAAATCATATCCCACACGTTTAAGGAAACTCAAAATGAGATGGAATAACCCACGTGGCATGTGTAATAAATAACCCCCAATAATAAATACATGAAAAATAAACACTCTACATTAATAGCCACCATAAGTTTAGCTTAGGTAAGTAGAGGAAATGGGTCCCAAAAATAAGGCCTGATGAGGTACCCATGTACAAATCAACTCTCACAAATTGGAGAAAATGAGAAAACCCATAGAAAATATCTCCCCCCAAAAAAAGAGAGAAAATAAGAAGAAAGAGATAGAAGACCCATATAAGATGATGTTAAATCCATCCACTCTCCAAGTATAGCTCACAAGATTATTGATGTCAATAACAAGATCCTCTACTTGAATACTGAAGAAGCTCTATCTACATCAGATAATGTTTCTTAATTTTGCCAAAGGAAGAACACAAGGTGTGTATTGAATGTCTATCCATTCCACAAAATAGGATGAAGGTAATAGTATGAAGATATCTGAAAGAGATCCAAAAATAAGGTGTGGCATAGGTATGTAAATATCATGCATAAGAACTAATGTAATGCCACTAAAGTGAACCTATTAGAATAAGGACATGAAACATTTGTTGGAATAATGTCTATGTGAATAGGAGATCTCAGCTTAACAACCATAAAAAATGAATAATATACTATAGATGAAGCACACAAATATATAATATGAATACCCACAAGAACATATGAGTCATTAAAGCTCTCAATAGGTGTACTCACACTAGAAATAATAGACTCATTAAAACAATAGACTCATCTAAAGTATAAGAATATGAAGGCTATGGAAGAGCAACATTCTGAATAGGGATAGAAGTAGAATCTAAAATAAGACAACTAAGGTCAAGTAGAATATCATCCTGTAGTGGTGGATCAATAGAAGGAAGAGCATAGTCCACCATGAATGTGTCATTATAATAAATAGGAGTAGGAAGAGAGTACAATAGCCTCTCAAGAGATGATAGGAAGAGGATGATGAGGAGTGATATAAATCTTAGCAAGATTTCTAAAAATATATTAAAAATGCTTCAAATAGTGTAGGGACACTATGTATACTCCACATGGTAATGGATATACATGGAAACATGCAATAGTAAGGTACCAAGAACCTTGTCATAATAAGTAGCCCACTTATTATACCCAACAGGATCAGTGAGAGTAGGAATTTGTCCATATAGGATTGGAATATGATTCTTACTTGTGATAAAGTGTTCCATGTAAACACACCAATAAACATAGTTGGTCTTTCCAATAAGAACCACTGGTGTATAATCCACTTTGCTTATTAGCTGGTATTTCTCAAGTGGAGTTGATATGATTGAGAAAACACACCAGAGACATGTAATGAGAAAAACATTGCATAAGTCACAATGCATGCTCAGTGAATGGGTATTAGGGTCTATTAATAATGTGTCCAAAAATGTTAGATAAATTTATGAAAATCACACCAAAATGGGACATAATTGAAGGAAAATGAGTGTGTGCACAATAGAGAAAGTAGGACCCATAATAATCCCTCTAAGATAATTAGCAATGACCCCTTCCTAAATTTTTTAAGTACAATGCATGCTCAATATGAGGACATCAAACTTAACTAATAATGAATCCATTTAGGTAATATTATATAGTACACAAGTGATAATGCAAGTAATAGTGAATGGACATTAGACATAATTGACAATGCATCCAAATACGAGCAATTAATGTAGTTGACACCAAAATTGCATAAGTGAAATTGTAAATAGGTGAATAGGAGGATGTTGGTATCTATTGATAATGCATCTATGTATAAATATCAATAAGACATATAAAAAAAATTTGTGAGGGTATCTAACCACTTATCAGAATAGACATCACCCTCTTGTGTAAGAAAGTACACTGGAAGTATTGAAAAGTGGGGTCAATGGGTAGAGCCCCTTGAAGGGTCTGAGGATAGATACCCTAGCACATTCCCTATTATGGTACAGGTTGAGGTTAAAGGGTAGCACCCCTGACACCAAATGCAATTTAGAGCTTGTATGGACCTTGGAAATGCCCAAAATTCACCGCTTTTAGCCAAAAAGGAACCCTATGATGAAATTAGATTCGATAAAAAAACCTATTTTTAAACTTTATAATTTGAGTGATTTTTAAAAAATATAAAAGACCAATGGATGGGGCATGAAAAAACATGCACTTTTGAATGAAACGGTTCTCAATTTAGAGTTATCAATTAAAAGTTACACAATTTATAATTTTTTGGTCATTAATGGCCTAAATTAATTAAAATTACACAAAATTTAAATGCTCTAAGGGATAAAAAATAGGTATAGCCTTACATATAGGGTATGGAATCAAACTAGATACCTCTCCAAATCAATTTTCAAGTCTGAACCAATCCTGACCTCATTCACACGTGCATTCTCAATGGAAAATGAAACCCAAACATCACCATGGAGAGAGAAAGTCTTCGGATCATGGTTTTTGAATGCAACCAAATCAATATTTTGATGCAAAACTCTTTGAGTAGGTCATGGGAGCTCCATTCAATGGATTTTGGAGGACTATGTTACCATTTACAATGAGTGAGAGATATGCATGCCATTTAAATACTATGCAAGCCATGGAAGAGGCTCAAAACACCCTTTACAGGTTATGACCAAGATGAAATAGGACATGATGGAGTTAAAAATAGCGTGGGGGTCTTATAATGGCATAGTAGGTGATGTGGAAGTTGAATTAGGACATGATGGTGATTTTTTTTCCCTTTACAAGCTGTAGAAGCTTAGACATGAAAAGAACCAAGGATGATACCATGAGAGCTAGAAGGAAATTATAGGCTAGGATGTTATCAATGACAGTTATTCCAAGTTGAAACTCACTCAAATCAGACTATGACCAATTTAAATCATGATGTGTAGAGGTGGAGAGTCATAAGGTTTGGTATAGGATCTAATCCTACATGAATACTCCTCCTTGCAATGTGAAATGACCTCCTCTTGGCAAGAATGAAAGAACAAGTTTGCATAATAAAATCCCAACCTTCCTCAGAAATTTGAAACCTAACACAATGAATCTAAAAAAACCAAAGATCTAATGCTCCCACAGATTCAAAAAAAATTAATACAATAAAAAACTTTTCCTAAATAGTTAGGAATAAAATAATGACATTCGTATACCATAATGGCACTCTAATATCATAATGGATTATTTTCTAGGATCTCTAGATAAACTGAATGCATAGTTCATAAGAGTGAAGCACAAGCATAAGCATTATTGTGAACAATAAATGAAACAAAAATATTGCACAAGATAGAATCAATCCACACTGTATTGAATAGTTAAATATCTTATATGTATAAATAGGGAGTGATGTGTAACTTCCCCATGGAAGTAGGTCAAATGTGCCAAGAATAGAGTGCAAATCCTACAACCAAAGTTGTTGGTCAAGAGTAACTATATCTAGATAATAATGATTCAAACATGTAACTCTTATGACTATGTACACCTAAGCAAGCATATACCACAAGTTTAGGTAAACTCCAAGTGAGGTGGAATAACCCATGTGGCATGTGTAAGAAATAATCCACAATAAGAAATACACTGAAAATAAACACCCTACACTAACACATGTAGTACTAGATATGTGGTATATATCATGTATGAGTGACCATATCATGACTATAGGTATGCTACAGGCCACATGTTATAGGTCAACCATTTATGGATATTGATATACCCATTGATCTATAATCCCAAAAATTATTTAGGAATTCCTTTGAACTTGCCTCTAAGCCTTTTTTACTAATTATCCCTAGTTACTCCTTTCTCTATATAGGTGAGAATTCCCCCTCTCCTTTCAATATGTGACTTGGTCAATGCCCCCTCTCCTTTCTATATATAGGTGATAATGCCACCTCTTCTAATTTTCAATCATCCCTTGATAATTCCCCCTCTCCATTATCCCTTGATCTGATAATGCCCCCTCCACAAATTTTCAAGCATGATAATGCACCCTTTCCTTTCAATATATGGCTTGGTTATTCAATCAGGTATTGCATATTCAAGATATGGCTTGGGTAAGATAGATATGGTTAGGATTAGATACATGTATTCAAGATCAAGATATGGATCGGGTATTCAATCATCTAGGGCATACTCAAGTAGGTAACTCAATTAGGTAGGTCATATTCAAGTAGGTAAGGCAAGATGCATAGGTAGGTAGGGCATACTTAAGTAGGTTTAAATTAGGTAGTCCAAACTAAAGTACAAGAAGGTAGGTAGGGCATAGTCAAGATCAAGATATGGCTCGAATATTCAATCAGGTAGGGCATTCTCAAGTAGGTAAAGTAGGAGGTCATAATCAAGTAGGTAAAGTGGGTAGGGCATACTCAATGGTATATATCTATTATATATTTAACATGATTCTAAAATTTGTTTCTCATTGTATCTATTAGGAAATAAGTTTCCATTGCCAGCTATAGAAGCTAAGTAGGTATGGTATAACTAAGTAGGTAGGTAAAGAATATATGCAATCTATAGATTGGGAAGCAAGATTATCAGGATAACTAAGAATATATTCTAGAAAGGAAAATAGGTAGGACATTAACAAAGCTATATATCAATAATCAAACTTGCCTTACCTTATCAAATAGGGAATAGCTAAGTAGATAGGGGAAAACAAATCTATATATCTGAAATCAAGTTTCCCTTGGTAGTTATGCCTTAATCCAAAATCAAAACAAAGTTAGATATTGAGAAGGAAAGTTTCCATTGAAATATAAGCCTTACTCCTTTTCTATCTATTAGGAAGGCAAAATTTACTTGATATGATATTGGGTGAAGCAAAACTATATATTAGGAACACAAGCTTCTTGTCTTACTCCTTGGCATAAATGAAGTAGGTAGGACAAGCTTCCCTTGACTAATTCGGTAAGGCAGGCTTGAGATCAAGATAGGGCCTTTAGAATGGTGTCACCCATATATCTATGGTGGGGGGGAGGGGCATTCTTATGTTATCCCTTGATTTATTATGTAGGGGGCTATGGCATACTCAAAGTAGACAGGGATCTAGTTTGATAATATCACCACCTATAATGATGTTAACATTATAACCTAAACCATGAATATGATATGGGAATAACAATATATTTTTTTTTAGGCTTTGGTGTATAAGTTGAGATAGGTCGATGCATCCATGCATGCTCCATCTATCATATTATGTAGATGTTACATTCTTATTAGCATAGGACCTATCTATATCTCAACCAATCCATACCTTATCCCCTATATATATATATATATATATATATATATATATATATATATATATATATATATATATATATATATATATATATATGGTTCCCTATCTCTATCTCGACTAGTGACATCCATACTTGAGCTTAGAGCTTAATAACTCTTAATATTTTAGTGATTTTCCAATCCTAAAATTATAAAAATTAAGTATTGACCAGAATGAATTTTGTAAAACTAATTTCTAAATGGTAACTCCTACAACTTTAGAATCAATTTCAAAAGATGCAAAGTGGCCCTAACTTGTTATATTTATTAAAATAAATTTAAAATTTAAGAATATAAAATGTAATATAAATTAAATGTAAACTTATACTTTGTTATATTTACATTTTTTATACTAAATATTTTGTAACTCAAACAAATAAAAACAAGCACAAAAGTATTTTTTACCTCAAAGGGCATACGCCCTTTCTAATTCAAAGGGTGTACATTCTTTGAATTACAAAGGGTGTATGCCCTTTATCAAAGGGCATACACTCTTTCATTTAAAAATTTTAACCTTCCCTCCATAAAATACATTTCAAAGGGTGTAATCCCTTTGTAAAGGGTGCACACCCCTTCAATAAGTTTTTCTTTTGACCTTTCCACTTTCCCTCCAAAATTGTAGGTTCACTAAGGTCAGTTACAAGATTTTACTCTTTTCTAATGTGCAAGTCAAAAAGTCTTTAGGTTCCATGGGAATTAGGTTTTCTCTCCTAGCAGTTAAGTGTAAACTCTCTTATGATAATTATCTTTATCACCCATTATTGGTTTTTTCAAATTTGTATGGAGGAGGAAAATATAAAAATCTAAGAGTTAAAAGCTATATCATAAGAGAAGGCAAATTATATCTTAAAATTTAGATCACACCAAAAGATGTGATCTTTTTGGTACATCTCTTATTCTAGTCAAATTTAAAACTCTATAGTTGGACTTACAATAAAGCCAATGTCCATTTGGGTATAAAAAGCCAATATATTAGGGTAGGAGGTCTAATTTAATCATTATTTATCTTCTTACATTCCATTGCCACCTACTTTATCAAGAAAATACCCAATCTTCATAGTAAACTGACAGTTTTGTAAGGGGTCCTAAGGAGTGGGGAACACATTGTAAGAAGGTAAGATCCTTTTATCTTTCATGCATGCTGGTCTTAATGGGATGATTTTTATACTTCACTATTTAGCTCAAACATGTGTTTGCTAGGTAGAGTTTTCTAAGACCATTGATGTTGAAAACTCTTAGTTTTGCCAACTAAATTTGAGTGTCTTGTTTCTAGTAAAGACCATGTTTTTGCCTTGGTGGCACCCTATTCTCCTTCTTGTCATTTTTCCCTATTGATAGAAAATTTTATTTCTAAATCTTCTTCATCTTCTTTACTTCATATTCTCCATCTCTTTCAGACATGGTAGCAATATGGTAGTTCTAGCTTTTTCATCTTTAGAATAGAAGTTACATATTTGATTTGTTGTGAGATACTCTCTTGATCATTGCCTCACATCTTTAGGATTTATCTTAGTTATGTTTGATATCTTTATTTTTCTATTCACTTTTGTGTGTACCATTCAATCTCATTTTTCATTTTCATGATTTCATCTTTCACATCTTTGTTTAAATTTGGTTTGTTACTTCTCTTACATTTATGTTCTTATCATAAATCAATTCTTTGTGTCCTTAGTTTGATTTGGATTATTAATTATCTTAATTTGGACGCATTTTTGAATTTTTTGGTCCTAAGTAACCTTGGTGTTTTAGCTTATCAATTTTCCTTTGTCTTGATCTACATCCTTGGACCTTTTGGTTCTAACCTAGTTTTATCAATCTTAGCCGGTGAATTTTCCATGTTTTTCAATCATATCTAAGATTTTTTCATTTACATCTATTTATTGACCATCTTACATATGCACACATTGATTTTATCTAGTTTTAACCTTGTATTCTTAGAATTTTGCATATGAATCTCTTATGCCCTCCACAATCGAGACTATGATATTTGCATGCAGTCATTCAATAAAAAGATAAGCCACGATATGTATATGTTACTTTCAATTATTCATTCATCGTCATTTTTTTTCAGATATGTTTTTTGGTGTTGTTGTGTATCTATCCCATATCGTTATCCCATGCTAAACTATAGTGACACATGATGAGCTTCGAGTGGAGCATATATATACACCTAAAATTTTTAGTTTTATCACATTACCTATGCTTTCTCTTATTGGGGCTTGTCGATGCATCATATCCTTAAGTGCACACCTTAAAATGTGCACTAAGAATGGGGTGGGATTGGCTCACGGTGATTTGTGAGATATTTTTGCAATCTATTATGTCATACTATCATTAATATTAGTCTGACCTCCTCCAAGTCTCTATCCATCATTCTTTTCTATCTACCTTCATGTCTAGATTTTCTAGCTTCCCTATATCCTATGATAATGACTTGGATGATACCATTTGTTTCATAAATGTCTCTCATGTGTAATATATCAACCAACCTAATAAAATTCTAAATCTATCTTCTCACATTTATATTAAATCAGCTTAGCCAATATTATATTATACAAACCAATATCTTCCAACTATATCAACCTAGTCGATACTGTCAACTTAGAGTTTGGGGTTGGTTTTGGGTATTAGAACCGCATATATAAGGGTCATATTTTATTCCTAATAAAATATATCACATTCATATGCTTTTCTTGTGCTCACATTTCTGCTCTAAGGAAGTATTTAGGAGAGTTGGGGTCTTAGAACCTTATCTTGGAGGTCTTTTCTTATGGTGTCATTGAAGCTCAACAAGAGAGATCATTGGGAATCCTTGACTATATATATCTAGGTATTCATCCAATAATTTTAGATCTTCAACCTACAACATCTCTTGAAAATATCCATTGAGCCAAAGGGGGAGATTGAAGCATTGACAGGTCCACCCCAAGGTAAATATTTCTATATTTATACTTTTTCCTTTACTTAATTAGTAGAATAGGTGTTTCTTATTGCTTTGTGGATGTATGCATTTATATTTCTTAGGATTTTCCTTATACTAAATACATTGGTATAGATAAAGGGTTGTGCAGGTTTGTCATTAATCACCTTAGGTTACATAGACCCCTATTCGGTTAACAATTTCACCTTACCTTCTTTATAATCACTTACCCATCATTTAATTTACTTGTACCCTAATTACAATCATTTACTTTATTTGTATTTTTACAATCATAATTATAACCATTACTTTTATTGAAGCCTAATGAGAATCATATCCCTGTGTTATAAGCTTAGGCTTTGAAACCCTTTCCTTTTGATGTTTGAGTTGTAGGTTACCCTCTTCTAGATCTATGGATATCCTTGGTCCTTACCCACTCATCCAAGTATACATAGGGTCTATTTGATTGACCTTATTCAATTCTTAGTCTCTTGAGAGAAAGAGTATAGTTGTATGTCATCCTAGCCTATGCATACACATTATTCTTTTTGGTTGATCGGTAATGCCATTTATGGTGGCATTACGATTGTGGTTTAAAACCTTGGGCCTCTGATTGCCTTGATTTTTTTGGTTATTACTTTGATAAACCCTATTACAATATTTTCATTGGGCCCATAGGTTTTACATCCATTATCTATGTCGCTTGGTCTATTTTTAGAGAATTCTCTAGTGCTTCCTCATATGACCTACAAAAGAATTTATAAACATCTTACCTAGTCTCACAATTTAAGGAATGGAGGAAGATAATCCATAACTCTCTTTGATCCAAGATGGGGCCACTGATAGAATAATAGAGCACTTGTCACCACCTCATGATGAAGTGGGCAAAAGACTCATTGGGTTCTTGTTTAATGTGTAATAATTCTTGAATGCTAGTGCAAAGTAATTTGTTCATATCAAAAGCCTTGATGAATTCAGATATAAGTTGTTTGAAAGAATGAATCGAGGCTTCAGGAAGATGGTAGTACCAATCTAACATGATCCCTTCAAGATTTTTGAGGAGTTTTTTTGTTAATACTCCATCCCAAAGGAACAATTCTATAATGGTTCTGGCATAGGTCTGAATATGGGCATTGGAGTCTCCCTCTCTATTGTACTTAGGAAGTTTGGGAAATGAACGAGACAAGATAACACCTCAAATGATGTGGTTGAGGGGATCTTTAAGGTATTCGACGTAGGCTCCCATTACACTAAATTTTGTCCAAGAAGTGTCCATATATCTTTGGAGTGAGAGAATTGGATGCACATTTGGGTCAAAGACTTCAAGGGTGAACATTGTTGTCTAAATTGGTAGATAATAAGCCAAAAAATAGCTATTAGACTGTGTAGATTTAGATAACATGTGGTAATAAGTTGACAGTGTTTAACAGAGGCATGCTAGTTGGTTTATGGATAGGAGAAGCATATGAGGGTAAGGCACCAATTGGCATATGTGTAGGAGGAAAGTATTAGGGTGGCATATCAACTGGTATGTTGTTATGAGATGCTAAGGGAGGTAGTGCATAATCATAAGGTGAAGGCATGTTGGCGACCCTACCACTAGATGCATTGTAAGAGATTAAATCTCCCAGATTTTGATAAGGTGGAGAAGAACTTAGGAAGGGATTGCTTTGATTTTGAAGAGGTTGATGTAGAGTAAATGGAGTTGGAACATAAAATGAATGGTTTTTGCTATTAACATTCGGGGTCATTCCTTGATTTGGAGCACCTATTTGAGATGAAGTTTGATTGTGTTCTAGGTCTCGAATGTGTCCCACCAAGGTGGAGATGGATTGCTTCACATTGGAAGTAGTAGTGGTTTGGATGCCTCCCTTGTAGGAATTTTTGAAGGAAGAGGATGGTAGCCTAGGCTGAATTGATTTGCATTTAACTGTTCATGAATAACCACCCTAGGTTGCTCATGAGATGTCAAACACAAAAGACTTAAATTGGGAGGGAGAGGAAACTACAAAATATGCAGTCCATCCTCTAAAATTTGAATCCTCTCATTATAATGATCAAATCTTGTCATTATTTTTGAGATAGGTGGTTGTAAATTGATATGAGGTTTGGTTAAAACATGTGGGTACAAACCACCCCATTAGAAAAAGTCATGTCATTTGAGTTGAATAATTGCTATGAGCCTTGAAAGATTATTGTAGCTCTTTTGTCACCACATGAGATTTGGTGTGTGGAATGAAAGAGGAAGCATTGTAAAAGGGAGACGGGTTATCAACCCTTTGATTGTTTTGGTCCTCAAAGTTAGCTCAACTAGATAACAAAGGTTTATCTTGGAAGTGTCCAAGCCTAGGGGCTTGTTGAAATCCCCACCATACATATTTAGGGGGTGTATGGACACCCACAAAATAAATGGAAGATGAGAGAAATGGATGAAATAAATTTAAAAATTGGACAAACGTAAAAGGACAAGCCTTTATGTTGAGTTTACCAAATGTGTACGTATATAAAATGATGAGTTAATATTGTGTACTCAACTTCCCAGGGTTGGGTTGGGACAACCAATGAAATGATAACTCGATGAAAATTTGTGATCTAGTTGATTGTGTTGAAGAGATTTAGCTCGTTGAATGGGACGAACTTATTGAACTGGATTTTTTTTACCCATTGGATAAGATGAGCTGGTTGATTTGGTTGAGCTCCCCTAACTAGATTATTAACTATTCATCTCAATGGGTGAGTTTGTCTATACCAATATTGTTCAGTTGCTTTAAAATGCTCATTAAGGGTAGTGAATTGTCTATCAATTAGGGGTCTATAATACCTAATTCTAAAAGAAGAAGATATTTCAATCCATGTTCTATTTTATTCTCCTTAAATAGGCATAAATTTGGTATAATAACTCGCAAGATTTTATTGACCTGGTCAAGTTATCCTTGTCCTAGCAATGTCATCCACAAAGTGAATGCAATTAGACAAGGTTAAACCCAATGATAAAAATGTCAAATCAAATTCAAATGTTTCTTGGCTGGCAGACTAATAAGTGAATCTACCTATCTAGTTGAGCTTTGAATAATCTTGTTTGTTTGTTTAGGGCCTTTAATTGACTAGTGATCAAGTTTGGAAATGGCATCGAGCAAAAGACTTCTTACCGAAGCTCAGAGTCTATATTGTTTTAAATATTCTCCACTAGAATGAGAGCATAATACATGGAATGTTCCTACCCTGTGTGGATACAATTGTTTTGAGAGCATCATCCAAGGGTATTAGAGAAATTGACGAAATTTAATGTTTGTGCTATATTTTGGTTTTGATTTTATGAATTTTTGGTGTGAATGGTTTTTGTTAACTAAGTTCTTTGAATAATCAATATTCTATGAAGTGAAAAGGTGCTTCTACTACAAATGCAAATTATTGATTTGTTAATATTTTTGTTTTTTAATGTTTATGCACGTTAATAATGAATTTACTAAAAAGCTAATACGAGACATAAAGACTAAACTAGTCTTTTTTGTCTTTTTCAAATAAAATGTGAAATTAAAAATGCAATTGATTGAATGACTTTTATATTTTTCAATTTCATATTTGCAATGCGAAACAAAAAATGAAACTATCTAAATGTTTTTCTTCGTTTGTGTTTTCGGGTCTCAAATGTATGCAAGGATGAGAATAAAACTAGTTGAATGATTTAATATTTTCTATTTTTCAGATCTACATATGCATGTTGAAAGTGAAGAGTTGATATTGAAAAACTAAGGTAGTTTATTTCTTCTTCATTTTTAATAAAGATTGTTGCATTGGAAGTAAAATGGATCAAAAGGGGATCTTATTTTTCAAATTTCATAATCATGATGCAAAATAGAAAACAAAACAATTCTTTACGTGAATGAACAAAAAGGAAAGGAGATGGAAAATTTATCTATAACAAAAAAGAAACAAAAATTGTCTTTAAGGAAAATGTTAAATAACATTCAAGATTTTGCACAAATAACTCCTTGAGCACAAAAATCAACAATGAGTATTTCTTCTAAGAGACTCACAAGTCGAAGAAGAAAGGAAAAGCTATCAAGGAAATTTATTTTACATAAGTATAAAAACAACTATTTCAAATGGAAATTATGGATGCACATAAATTACAATAAATGAAAGATATGTAGACATGTAATGAGTACAAGAGAGATTAATTGATCAGGGCAAACCTTTGATTTACTAACAAACTTTTAAAGAACACAGAGCTAATCTAAGAAAATTACAAGAAAAACAACACAACAAATAAAATTTCCCCCAACTTGTCAAATGCAAATGGCAGATTGGAAATGTTTTTGTTGAAGTTGTAAGTCTCCAGATCCTTAGGTTGCTAATTCCTTAAATTTGCTTAATATTGACCTAAGAATTTTCTCCAACAAGAGGGATGTTAGAGGATAATACTAAAAATCAATTGATAGGAGTAAAAGTGTAGCAATGTTGTGGCTAGCTCTTATTAAAAACATAATGCAGATTGTTCACTCATGAACTTTCCATGCCAAGACAGATGGTAAAAGAAATTGTAATTGGTCTATGGTTGGGATTCAAGAGAACAACTAAAGACAGACTGTGGCTCCTTGATGTCTGATTAACTCTATTTATCTAATCTAAGTTCTTCATTGCAACAACTCGGTCTCACAATTTCTAATCCAAGAATACAAAGATGAAAAGAAAATGCAATAGGATTGTAGTTGCTTTCAAAACTAGTGAAGTGTTGACTATTAATTCTTGAATTTTTTTCAATAATGAATTTCATCATACATAAACTTATTTATAGAAATGAGACAATTGAGATAGTTGGTGGCTCATTAGAACTAATTGGGAGTTCACTAAGGATGACTTGGAGTTGTCTAAGATTGACTCGGAGGTTAACTACACTGATAAAAAGCTAAATGGGTGAAGCACAATAAAAAAAGGGGTGAACATTCTAAACATTTCAAAACACATGTTTCAAAAAAAGCATGGATAGTCTCAAAAACAGTGGTGAAACTACCGTTATATGTAAGTAGCGGTTATGCAACCATCATGACATTTTTTTTGTGCATCTTAAGACTCCCGTGTTTGGAAGGTCTAACCCTATTTTTTACAATTTTGACATTTAGGGAAGGTTTGAAAATAGGAAAAGGTGAAATGCGGAGGAGAATCCGTCTGAGATATTGTTTTGATTTGGAGGTCATTGCATCATCATTGGATTTTTTTAAATGTGGCATGGTACAATATTTGAGTGTGTATAATGTACTTTGCTAATAGAGACAGATGTTCTGAGGATGAAACACAAAATTGAGGTAGAAGGATGTTGGTGCCATTTTTCAGCCCTTAGAATATTGATGTGCTTTGTAAAATATGATGTTGTGTCTTGATGTCTTATTATAAAAATGACATTAGTACCCTTTTGTGATATAGGCCTTGTACCTAGGGTAGTGCACCACATAGAAATGTGTTATGGGTCATGATTAATTGATACATTTGTGAGATTATATGTCCACATGTGGGCGAATAAGGTTAAATGGCGTTATATGTCAAGTGTAGATGCATTTACTTGTACTTTGAGACTTTGTTATGCATTTTAATTATTGGGGCACAGATAGGGGATTTTGTTGAGTGTCCATTGTAAGTAGGCAGGTCCTTGTATAATATATACATGCCACCCACATGTGAGAGATAAATAGTTGGAGAGCAATTGTAGACAATAGGTAACATTTGTGTGTCCAACTACCCTTTGCTTGGAGGTTTTTGTGTGTTTGGAAACTAGTTGGAATAAGGAGCTCCATCAAGGTGTTTGTATATGTGATGTGTCCATAATGTTGTGTTGATGTTTATGTTGTTGCATGAGGTTAGTTTATGGTTGTGCACAAATGGACATGTTATCCATGGATAGATTAGAAATATGATTGTATATGCACTTTTTATTGTTCATCTTGATGCACATATTGAGGTCATTGGCAATAACCCACTATGCACTTCAGGGGAGTGGTTCCATTGGAGTTGATATGTGGTGATCGGTGGGGTATTTATTTGTTGGTTAAGGGTCTTTTATGCAAACCTGATTTTAACTAATATATGCATCTATCATGGGGTTGAGCCCATCTAAATTTTGACTATTACTAGTCAACCCCATTATCAGGTATTGGATATAAAATTAATAAATCTAATATAAATACAAAATATTATCCTCCAAAATTTTTATTCCATATCATCTTAATGTAACGGACTTCGAAGGTTATTTTATATCATAAGATTTAAAAATAATTTAAATTATTTTAAATGTTTCATTTAAAATTTATACAAATATTATATTCATAACTCTTATAAAATAAGGTGCACTAAATTCAAAGTCCTTGTTTATATAGTGAAAAGAATTTTATTTATATATATATATATATATATATATACACACACAATTGACAATATAAATCAAACTTTTCAAGATAACCCATTGAAAATTTTATTAAAACTTGATTAACAACATTGGTTGCATGTGTATTACAATAGTTTTTATTATTCATTATATAGATATAAATATAAATATGTAAAATGGTGTGAAAAGAGATATAATTCATATAACAAATGAATATTACAAAGAAACATATAGTGATATAGAACCCATGACTTGCAAATGCATGTTTATATTTAAAATTTGTAACGTTTTAGTCAAAAATTAGAAAACCCTAATTTTAAAAAACTTAATTTAGAACCAAGAAATTTCTAATACCCTAATTGGTAGTTAGGGTCTTATTAAAAAATTAGAAATTTCAAATCGAGAAATTAGAAAAAAAAAAAAAAAAAAATTCCCAATTTTTTTTTTTTAACTTGTACCATTTAGAAATTACAACGAAACCTAACCTAAAAAACCCAAATTTAAAAATTAGAAAATCCTTATACCTTAATTTAGATTTAAGGTTTGAAAATTAAGTGACAGAGATTTGTTCATAATTTTGGAAACCCTAATTTAGCAAACCCTATACATCACATTAAAGGACAAGTGAAATTTTTTTATAACAACCATTATCACCTTTTAAATATAAACAAGTTAACACAATTATTTGATGAGAAAGTAAGTCAAAAAGGTGGCTGCTACACTCTTAACCGTTGGCGTGTCTATGGATATGTGTAGTTGACTTGTGGTTTGCATAACTCTTTTGTATATTATTTTACATTTATTTATACATGCATATACTTAGTACGTCAGCGTACGGGTGGCACATGACCTTGTTAGACTATATATAAGAGGTAGGGTTAGTTATTCATCATCATATTTGAGTATTCATTCTTATTGAAAGCATTTGGGAAGTTGCCCCCTCAAAATGGCTTATCTATTATTCATATTTACTAATATATTTTTATATCATTGTGACATACTATTGTATATTTTCTTATTTGGTGAATTAATATCATTCCAGTGGCCATCCCAGACAAGCTATATTGCAGTCCAAGGGATACCTCGAGAAAAGAAACACACAAGCAAAAGCCAACCCAAGCCGCACAACCATCAATGATTGTCACCATTGAACCCCACCTCCCAATGCAAACTAAACAAAGATCCAATAAGCCCAATGATAATGTCAAACTAAAAACCCACAATTCACAACCACCCACCAAAAAAAGACTAGAAATCCATTGAACTAGCACCAACATTGATAGCTTGAAAGAGCACCACCCCATCCCCAACATGCACAACTAGAAAGAGCACCACAACTACAAAATAACCACCACGTCAAAACGAAACAAAAAACATACCACCACCCACAAACAAGAAGTAGGGACAGAGGAGGAGCTCAAAAGAAAAATGGGAAATGCTCCCCAATCTAATGACCTCCACCATAGAGTTACCCTTAGGGGAAATGCACCCACTCTTAGTGCCACCTACACCACCATTCAAACCATACCCCACCTTGTTTCTTATGCAAAGGTGGCCACCATAGAGTTATCCTTAGGGAAAATGCACCCACTCCTACGACCACCAACACCACCATCCAAACCATACGCCACCTTGTTTTGTATGCAAAGTTGGTTTGCAAGTACCCATTTAATCTATCATAAGAGCTCCATAAATTTGTCGTTCCTGACACATTGCCCTGAGTAGCTAGAACAAAACTAACCTATGAGGCCATGTTAGGACTCATGCCCAGCTGGGTGAGTTGGGATAATGTGCAAATTGGGCTTGAGAAAATTTTCATAATATCAGATGGACCTTTCCCCTCCATAATCCATTCCCCCGCTGTAAGGCCCCCAAGCTTCCAAGGTCTCTTACCAAGTAGTGGCTTCGAAACAAAGGATTTCATGTCATGTCGCTCCATAGAAGGAATGAAGACAAACTTGCCTACTATTTTCAAGGGCCAGTCATTGAAAAGCCTCAGGGAGCCATTTCAAATCTCCATATAGAGTGATGATGCATATTTGTGCTACGCTCTGCACTGCACCATATGATCCAATTCTTCTCTCCACAAACCTCACCTTGTCCTACCAAGCTAGACCATCGCCAGTTCCAAATGACTGCCCACAATCCTTCCTCTTCGGCACTAGCCTCTAATCTGGGAACTTTTGGGCAAGCGCATTAAGACAAAGAAATTCCACCTTCCCTTACAGCAAAAACAAACCCAGAACCATGTGGAAGGTATCCTAGACCAGTTTGATAGCAAAATAAGTATGCATGTCAAATGGGTAGTCTTGTACCCATCTTGGGAAATCTCAATATACCAGTGTGGGGGGCTGCTGGCAGAAAAATAAATGTAAAAATTAATCTTTTTCTTTTGTCTTCCATGCCTTGAGGCAACATCAACTATATTTCTTGTTATGGTCTTTCATACCTGTTTCATAATACTCTCCACAAAATCTTAAAACAATGAATTCCAAAAAACTTTATAATCAGCAGTAACACAATTTAACAATATAACTTGTCAAAATCTCTAGTTGTGTGCTTCTGGGTCACCGTCTGAGAATCCTCAAAACCCAACAGAAAAACAATTCTCTCCTGAAAGTGAATGCAGAAGTAAGGGTCGAAACGTTGGGTTTCAAAGATTCTCAAAAAGTTATCATTAGAAAGAACCACCACGGAAGCATTACACATTTAATCAAAATCAGCGTGCGTTTTTTGAGTGCCAAAGTTGTTTCTCCAATAGAAATGGAATGTCCTCTAGTAGGGAGCTTGCCAAATTCCCTTTTATGTAACGGAGTTCTCTTGCTATCAATAATGAACTTTTAAGGGATCAGAAGGCAAAAACACTTGACACGCTAGGGGTATTGATGGGTTCATTGATTCTCAAACAGTTATCATTAGAAAGAACCACCACAGAAGCATTAAACATTTAATCAGAATCAGCTTGCGTTTTTTGAGTGCCAAAGTTGTTTCTCCAATAGAAATGGAATGCCCTCTAGTAGAGAGCTTGCCAAATTCCCTTTTATGTAAAGGAGTTGTCTTGCTATCAATAATAAACTTTTAAGGGATCAGAAGGCAAAAACACTTGACACACTAGGGGTATTGATGGGTTCATTGGATGAACATTGTGATCTGACCATTCAGCTACAGTATAGAATTGCATGAATCGACAGTATCTGCTCCTATATTGCAGCACAGCAGAATTGGACTGTGTCCATCTGTGCAGTGCTTTGTTGCCGGCTAGACAGTGTATGCAAATAGTATGGGTTGGAATCCGATGCAAGAACAGTTCTATACATAGCTTTTGAACCTTGTGTCCTTGATTCATTCAAAGTTTCATCTGATTCTTGCCAAACACCATGTTTAGCTCTCCATTCAAGTAGTCACAATTTCCTATTAAGAATTCCTCATTTGCACTAATGCTTTGACAGTCATTAGATTCTTTATTAATGTGGCTTTCATAAAATACAGACCAGTGCTGCTAATAGAAGAGTAGTATAAAAACAACCAAAAATAGGTATTAAAACTGACAACTGAAATATCCTCCACTAATTCCAATTGGCTACAATGTTTATTACGGGAAAAAAGAAACAGCATTCAAGATGATCAAATAGCAAAGGGCATATTTTGTTTGAAGCTATTGAGGAAGATATTGTGCAAGCAACCTCTTTGCATGTAAACTATGGATGATGTTTAAATTAGAAACATTCCATCTAAATTAGGACTAGATGCCTTACTTAATTCATTTAGTAATATGTACTATATGGAAAAGGCCAACAGATGTGACTAAGCAGTAAGGCGGGGCAATTGGGCCAAGCTCCCCTAGATAAAGTGGGCCGAAAAGCCAGGGAATGGGCCGAGACAATAGCTCAATTCCAAGTATGATAGAAGAAAAATACAGCATTATGGGTCACTACTCTATGGTCAGTACTGTAATTAGAGTATTAGACCCTGTTATCATTATAGGTCATTACTCTATAGTTTTTTGACACATGTTAATTGTGGGATTGGTGGGCCCACACCTATCTAGAACACAAGCGGGGGTTCTAGTCCCCATACCTCCACTTTGCCAATCCGCAAATTCTATGTCCTCTGCTGTGGGTACCCTGATCACCAGTGGGATTTGAACTTGGGTCACTACTCTATAGTTAGTACTTAAGTTGGAGTTTTAGACTCTGTTTTGCAATCAAAAGGAGCTTATGGCCTTTGATATGGATTAAAAGGAGGATTATATCATCATCCCATGGAGGGGGCTATGACTTCGATTTTTTAACCTGAAGTGGTCCCATAAGGCGTGTCCCCCAACCTGTATAAGCAAAACATGAAATTTCCCACAAAAAAAAAGATGGTACTACTGCTTAGAGGTGTTTATGTGCTTTGTATCCCTTGCCTTGTGATTATTATCATGTAAACGTTTTAAAAAATTACAAGCTTGTTCCAAACACAGTCGCATATCCCACTATTTGATGATTTCGTTCCACTATAATATCTACTACTGCTTAGAACAAAGATTTCCAGCTGCTGCTGACCAGGGTCCTTTGTCTTCAAGGCCCCTTTAAAAGTTTGATTGCTATGTAGCAGAACTGAAGAATACTTCTGTGGGAAAAGAAATTAGTCAATGACGGCTAATACTCACACAAAAATGCCTCAAAGTTGAAATATGATATTCGTGGAACCATTTCACTGCAAAACGCTCCTAAATTTACCTGGCAACATCTGCTGAGAAAATTTGGGGAAAACCCCTCCATGGGGCCACTGTGTTGGGTCCCATATATCATGTTGAATGCCTTGGTATTCAATTCTTATCTTTGTTTCCTCTGTGTCATGATTTCTGTAATTGCACAACAGATCTACCAGACCTAAGACCGGTAGCTCTATGTATACAAATGAAGCAGAATAATCGCTCCACGGTAATTCTTAATGCTGCTAATTGCCCTTCCCTTAAACAGAAACATGCAACTATCACTGTTTCTGAAATAATTTCATGATAACAATGTACTGCTACTGCTAATTTCCCTTGCTAACACAACCCAACAGTGTATCCATAAACATTACAAGAACTAGCACTCTTGCACCTGGAAGAAACTCCAGGTGCCAACTAAACGGATACTCAACACGGATTCATGAATACTGTTAAAATCCTTTTCATTAATTTTCGAACTTTTCAACTTTCATAAGTAGAGATACTTATCTTCAACGCTTGGTAAAACGGTGTCCCTATGGATTCTGTCATGCCTGCCCCCTTCCAATAACTAGATTAGCCTTTAAAGTTTATAATGCACTTGTCCTACAACTGGCTTTGGCAAAACCTGCCATAACCCATCATCTGATTTATGCCTTTGAGGTGAATGGTAAAATCTCTATTGTAAGATTCATGTAAGTTTTCAGTTCCTTGAATTGATATAAGATGCATTTCTTTAAAAAAAGAAACTTTTATAATTTCCCCCAAAAAGAAGGGGGTGTCACCAAAGAAGCTACATACAGACCTTTATGAACTTATTAATGCTTGTGGAATTAATCAATGTAGGTATAAGAGAGGATGGTTACAACACATTACCAATGGAAGAAGGTCCGGGACGAAAAAGGCTATCTATATATGAATATTGTGAGCATAAAAAGGATATGGTCTATTTCTTTCCTTGTTTTTGCCACACTGACTGCCAAAATACAGGCCAATTCTTTTGGGCCTCTGTCCATCCGAGGAAGGATCCTTCCCTCAAGGGATCCCAGCTAGTGGACACGATTCCATAGCTTATACCCAAAGCAGCTGATCCAAATGTGAAGAATGATGTGATGAAAGGAAGCCAATCGGGCACATTCCATTTCAACACCACTTTCATGTAGTAAAAAAGTGGGAAGAAAGTGAGCCCAATGGCTAAGGGTATTCCAACAGAGGCCCCCATTCTCTGTATCATTCTGTTGGTCACAACCTCTGGAATAACACCATCATCTTCCTCTTCCTCTTCCTCTTCTTCTTTTGGCTCATCCCTTAACATTCTCTTCTTCTTGTTCTTCTTCTTCTTTGAAACAGGGCCAAATCCTTTAGGCCTTCTCAAAGCATAGACCTTGAGGTGGGTATGTGCTCTTTGGCTTTCATTGTGAAAAAACAATGATTTTGCAAAGGATTTGCATATGGGTAGTGATGAATAAGAAACATTGCTCTCCTTACAACCACTGCAATAGATTTCAGCTCTACCCACATTGAATAACCGTTTTATATGAATGTATTGGGATTTGTATTGTGTGATTTTGCAACTTCCAAAGGGCTGAGAAGATTGTAAGAGCATTGCAGGAGAGTTATAAGATACACTAATCATGGCCTGAGAATTGTAAGAACATGCAGAGTTCATAATTATGGATTTAAAGAAAATGGAACTGATTAGAGAATCTCATTCAAATCCATTGTAACATCCGCTAAGAAAAGCCATCAATGCATTCATCCTTCATGAATAACCCGCATTGGGGTCAGAAACATCCCAAACCATGTTGTGTAGCCCTCTGCAATGGCTCCAAACATTACTCCAAAGCCAAATCAATGAACGGTAAATGCAGGGTACTCTCATCATTGGAATCTTATCGTTATTCTTATCCCATCACCGTTATCTTTCTCTACAAACCATGGTTTAGCTTATCCTATCGCTGTTATCTTTCTCTATAAACCATGGTTTAGCTGGCTAGGGTCATTTTGGGTTAGAATTTTGTCAACCGGGTACTTTCTAACTATTAATTAGAATAATGGGATGCTTACTAAATTAAAAACATTTTAAGTAATGGGAATTTGGATTAACAAAATTTGGAAAAGGGGTGTACCACCGGTTTACAATGGAGATCCTTATGTACTTATAGAGAGTATTATATAGAAAGGAGGTGTGTTGGGAGAGTTTTTTTCTCGTCATTTTCTTTTCATTTATAGTTATGCATCGATTGAATGAATGAATGAAAGATTTTAATAACGCTTATAAGATCGAGCAGTTTATGGGACTGAGGGTTATAATAACATTGCCTTTTGTTAACACAACTCTTTGGTATGAGCATTGCCCCTTTGATCATGTAAAATTTCAGACCCCTTTTTGATACTAACTCTTCTAATGTAGATTTTGGTTAGAAAACTTATACTAACATTTCCTCTATAAACAAGTTATCAAAGTTGTCGACCCTTAAGTTGTCTTTGCACTTGGTGTGAATGTCATTATAGGTTGTGCATTTCATAATAAAGTGTTGTTCTATCTCCACTACTCCCTTGTTACAAAATATACAAATTCTCATTTCCCATTTTTCCTTGGGTACTGTCCATCTACCTATTTCACACCTAAGATGATGCGAGCTAGTTTTTAATTAAGCAATCAACATCTTTGCTTTCCATTTGATTTTTGCGCCTATGTATTTTTTTTCCTTGTGCTCCCATGTGGGATTAAACTGTTTGGTGTAGTATGCTTTCTTCCATCCTGACCGTTTTATCCATGTAGCTACCCTTAATTTTTCTGTCACATTTATTTATTTATTTCACCCTTGGGTGTTCGAGCATTCTTGCATGTTGATGTCGCATTTACTCATTCATTTGTTATTTTGTTTCATCCACATGTTCTTTCTTATGTTTAGTTCTTCTTCGATTACCATTTTGGGCCATCGATGGTTTTCTATATTTTACATCTTTTTTAGGTAACTTAATGTCCGAGTCATTGTTGATGCTTCTAATGGAAATGTCCCTATTTTGGCTAATAGAATCTCATATGGAACTGAAGCTTTGACTTTGAGGTTGTTTGTGATTAAATATTTTTGGATTCTCTTTATATGTCTCCATTTTAAATCAGACACATTTCTGCCCCAAACTTCCCATCCATATAGGATCACTGGTGTGACGAGTAGGCCGAATAAAGTTATATTGATTTTCCAATCCCATAATTTTGCATTCCTACACCTGTTTTGTAGTGAATATAAAGCTTTTCAACCTCCTTGTATTCTTTTTATCCTATAGGTCTCCCAACTAAGCTTATTGTGGAAGTCAAGCCTAAGATATTTGTATTCTTCCACTATTTGTAGTGGATTTATTCCAAAAGCAAACTCAATTTGTTTACTTCTTTATCCATAGAGAAAAGATCATGACTATTGTTTTGCTAGTGTTCACTTGCATACCCACCTCTTGACAAAAGAGCTTTAAAGCCTTCAAACATTCTCTCAAACTATGACCTATTTTTGCAATTAGAATAAGATCATATGTGTATAAAAGTAACTTTATAACATAACTAGCTAAGTGGACGCCCCCTCCATCAACTTTGTCTATCCATGTTTCAAGTTTATCAATGTATAGCCCAAACAAGGTGGGAGATAGAGGGCACCCTTGTTTAACTCCAATGTCACTTCCATCTGTCTACATCACCATTGAGATGATTCTCTTATCCATCTACCTATCTATTATTTAGATCCATATATAAGATTGTTACAATTTGAGATTAAAAATAAGGCATCTTTGATATTTTGTAAATATACATCCCATTTAAATCAAATATTGGATACGACTCTGCTTAGCGATTCTATGGGGGGTTGAGATTTTATTTTATTTATTTTTATTATTGAAGGATAAAAAAAATTAAAATATTTTTACATTGATAAACATTACATAATGGGAGTAGGTGATGGTTGATATTTATTGTTACCAATTCTTAGACAATTGTGTCTTCCTATTGTTGTCACATACCCACCCTTACTGCTAACACATGAAAGGTAGGGTCACTTTGGTGAACATGCCTAGGGGATGTTTAGGCTTGGTGGATGGCAGTTGGCAATGCACTGACATGTACAAGATGCTACTATGTCCAAGGCCATCATTTTTTTTGGTGGATTGTAATTTTTGTGTGCCACCAATAATTGGTAAGTAGTTTATGTTGAGGGATGTAGAGATCAATTTATGATAGGAAGCTTGATATAAGATCAATTTTCTCCATCAACAAAACTTTGCAATTGGGGTGGAGCTTTTGTGAATTGGTAACATTGTTTGTTCCTGTATCCTTTACTTTTTTTTGCAATATAGAGATGTTGGTGTGTGCTTTTCTCTTTTTTGGGGGGATCTTATCCATATTGTTGTAGATTCTCTAAACCCTACATATAAATGTCATGGGGTATTCACAAAATAAAAAGCAGCAACTGCTCATTCAAGCAATCGACATAATTTTTGTAGGTGTCGAAGTTTAACTCTTACACAAGGTATTTATTAAATTTTATTTAGTTACCAAACCCTAAAAATTTACTATTTTGGGCCAAAAAATGTAGTAGCATATATAAGATTTATCCCAAAAAAAAGAGTTGTTCTTACTTAGCTTGACCTTGTTCAATTCATTGTTTGATTATAAACTTTAGAGTTTCCTAAAGTTAATTGGTGTATGCAATTGGAAATGCATCATGTCTATAAATCAATCTTGGCTTAGAGAAGATAGAGCATACCTATACTTTCAATTAGGAATACACCTGTTAAGCAGGAGCATGACTGATATGGGGATCCGCTAAACCCGATTAGGGGATCACTTGTCACAACATATCATGTTAGGATGGGTTCCAAAACCTACAATCTAACACAATCGTATAACAACCCTAATGGAGTCCTAAGGTTTAAAGAATTTACTTATTCTAATAACAAGAAAATAAATATAATTTAGTGCACACCAAAGCTTGTGGCATAGAGTGGGGGTTAAAAATAAATAAAACAACTAAACTAAACATGTATTAAAAGACATACTCGTGTCAATGTATACATAATCCTAATACATGGTAAAGAAAATAAAGTAAGGAATATTTACCTTTGAAGATGAACCCATCGTGCCTCAATCTCTCCCTTGGCCAAGGTGCTTCACAAGAGATTGTTGTGGTATGTAAAGATAACAAAGATAAATCAGCTCTAGGCTACACAATCTATCGAAGCATCCAAAAGACTTCTCTCCACAAGACAAGATTCGTATCTCCAACGAAAGTATGGAACCCTAAGCTTTATTCCTAAAATAGAATGGTCAATAATCAAATGTTCGCTTGCACTTATTCACTATTAATTATTTTCTTATGAAATGGTGGGAAATGAACTTATATATATATAGGTGGATCTTATCCTAAATCCTCTAGAAAATGTCGACTGTATAAGGTCTACCCAGTCGACCTAGTGTGTTTTCAAGGACAATTCACTAGGTCTAAGCTAGGTCAGCGAAAAGGCTAATAAGCTAAGAAAATGAAAAATACCCCTAAATTGTATTGGGTCGACCTAGTACAGTCGATTGACTAAAAGGGAATTAAAATAAGAAAAGGAGGGATGGAAAGAAGAAAAGATTGGAACAGGTAGGACTAAGAATAATAAGCTTAGGTTAAATAGTTTTAGGAGATGAGTGTGCAGATGGTAAGTGGCAAAAGGGACAATAATCTTAAAAAGTATCGATGGTTTGTCCACCCCTTTCCTGATGTACCCCTTAAGGCATGCACTTAAAGAGATTGAGACTCAGCAAGTTCCTATAAGATACAAAGTATCAGTAATCAATAAAATTTTGAAAATATTATGTGTATAGATATGCCCCACTCAAAGCTCATCACGTGTCATGTAAGTGCAACACATGATGGTGCTTCAGGATAGAAATGATAACACACAACATTGATGCTAATTAAAGTGCAGTAAGTAGAAAATAAGATAAATGAAAGGACTGAATTGAAAAACACATACCTTTAACTTACCTTAGTGATGTAGATAAAGAAGTAGACTGCAAGAGATGTGTAGGTGTCCAATGTAGAGAACACTAGATGAACCTATAGAATTTAGTGTAAAAAATAGCCAAAAATTGAAAATTTTGAAATATAGGCATATGGTAGTGGAAATAATCTCTACATCATCATGAATCTAATGTATTTTATGGCTTACAAAATGGATGAGTAAAATCAAAGATATAGGCAAAACAAGGAATCTACAGGATAATAATTGAAGAATTTGAATTGTTAAAAGTGTTTTTAAATAGGCAAAAGACAAGTCATTTGTTTATTTTGATTTTTGAGAGAGAAGAAAAAGAGCTCTGGAGATAAAATAAGTTAGGATGGCGAGGAGACGATAGGCTAGACAGGGAGAGGCTCTAGAGGTGGCATCAGGTGCACTACAGGTATGTAACTAAGAATCTCAAACCATTTTTTGAAATTTGTATTGAATTAGGTGAATTTTTAATAAAATTTGATTTGAAGCATTTATATATGTCAAAATGGAACAAAAATAGATTCTAGGGGTAGTAAATAGGAAGACAAAAAATGGGTTTAGAGGGTTTTGGAAGAAAGCAAGAGAATAACACTTTTTTAGGAAAATACAAGGGGTCAGTAGGCAAAAAGCACTAGGTCGACCCAATAGGCTAGAAATGAATAGAATCCATAGTGCCAACCTAGTAGGTATGGGTCAACCTTGTACATTCTGCAAGTTGATGGCCTAGTTCGAAGTTGTCAGGTGGTCTAAAAGGTCCAAAATGGGAACTCAACACTAGGGAGGGGAAGAAAAAGGGGGTTGACTCAAATTTTAAGTCAACCAAGTGAAAAGATAGGAAAAATTTTGTCAATCTAGTTTGACCAAAGAGCTAGAATGATATGGAAAAGCATGCAAAAGGCTGAATGAGAGATAGAATGGCCCGAAATGACCAAGTAAGGTCAAGAAGGATTGAGTAGGCTAAAAATAGGAAAAAATGAATAAGAATGAAAGCAATTAGGCTTGTTTTTTTTTAATATATAAATGTAAAAAGAATGTATTATGACTATACATGACATGAAGGAACTGATACATCTTTTGTTGTTTCTTGGGTGCAATGACGACAGAGATTTTGGAGACTTGTGGACACGGCATGGTTAATGAACTTGTTAGATAGGTTTTCAGATGGAGATAGGGATAGACTAAGATCTATAGTGGGATAACTGATATGTTTGGATCCCTCTTAATGCTGATATGTTAGTCATGTTCCTTGATTGTTGGGAGCAATTGACTAACACCTTCATATGGGAGGTGGACGGGGATACAATAGAGTTGGATATCACACTAGATGATATCCATGCCATCTTAGGGCTACCTATAGTAGGAGAGTAGGTGACCATAGGGATATCATATAGTCTAGAGGAGAGGATAGCCCTAGCCATGTGGGCTACAGGCTCAAAGATGATATTACTAGGCATGAGAGTTAGCATGTTTGATGTCTATACATCATAGATTCTGAACATTCTAGAAGGTTGTGATAGGCCTTGTGACATAGTAGTTGTTATGTCACAAGTCAAATGGCAAGGTACCACTATTCGTGGTAGCCTTGAGTAGGATGATTTTAAAGGTGCAAGTTCTATATGACCTAGGTTTTGTCATCTAGGTCCAGGTGGTACATGATATGTACAAGATACTAGTCAGAGGATAAAGGACTATGGGGCTGATCATATTATTGATAGTTTAGATATATGAGAGGTTTCTTATGTACCAACTAGATGGGTTGCCCCATATAGTTGATGATAGGTCACCTCAGGTGCAGAGATGGAGAGAGGACCAAGTAACATAGATTGTGACCCATGTGCCAACACTAGTTAGTGAGATGTACAGATATCATGTGGTAGCCATATGAGCACATAATAACTACATGGATGAGTTGGGACATAGTTACACCAATGACAGAGGATATATGTTATTAGACACTATTTCTAGTGGAGAGAGCCACATCTGGTGGCACGGGTGCTAGGGCAGATGGGCCTACCTTCATCCAATAACACCACTACTAATGCCCAAGCAGTGGGCTTGGCATGTGAGGGAGCCATAAGGGAGGAGAGGACTAGGACCATAGATAGTGAGGTCGATACCGAGGCCACACCAAGAGTAACCATGAACTAGTCAAGCATGATGAGGAGTTGAGTAGGAGGATAGGGATGCATAGGTAGAGATATCAGATATACCATTACTAAATCTATAGAGAGATAAGCAAAAACTATCAAGGACATGGCATCAATGGAGGTAGGAGGAGTGGGAGAGAATGGAGACTATTTCCATCTTGGATGACCCCATAGGTGAGCTATAAGAGATGATAAAGAGACCACTCAGATGCAGGTTGAGACTGACACAAGCAATGATAACTAAGTTTGAGCTGAGGAGGTGACCTATAGAGGAGGTGATAGGAGGTCATGCAGATGGGGAGACTGTGCTAGGTGATCGTGTAGATGGTAAGACCATAGTAGCTAAGACATAGACAAGTAATAAAATATGGTTAAATTATTACTTTAAATTTTTATTTGGAAATAGGGATAGATATTTTGAGATATAACAATGATCTAATATCTATTTGGTGTGATTTTGCAGATGAAACTGAGGATGTAAAGAAGAGATGGGGGTCATTGGTGAGGGGAGCACTCCATGACATCCTGGATGAGACTATGCATCCATACAACCCTATGACACTAGAGGATTTGAGTGTACCATTTACCCCAGCTCAGATGAATTGGTTCAAATTAGCTGGAGAGACAATGAGGTAGATATGGGTATAGAGAGAGAGGATGTAACCACTAGAAAAGATGGGTGTAGGTGAGATGCAGGAATGATAGGCCTTGATTGAGGAGAGAGTTGTACATCTAGCTATAGTACCATAAATAATAGATATTCAGACCCAGCTAGTGGAGTCATAGGTGCGGGTAACACACCTATAAGGATAGGTAGAGGGATTGAGATCTCAGATGACCTCCTTATAGTGTACTATTTGAAGGAGTCAGATGAAGGCCTCAGTAGCCAGTGTGGCTAGGCCACGAGATAGATATGATCATTTTGGCATATTGTTGTTGGTTGTGTATGTTTTCATTATGGCTTATTATGGTTGTTCATTATGGTTGAGTTTGTGTATGATTTGAATATATTTTTTTCTAGCACATGTATTTTAGATTTTTTGTATATCCTATAGGA
The DNA here is from genome assembly GCA_037957365.1 of Torreya grandis. NCBI lineage: Eukaryota > Viridiplantae > Streptophyta > Pinopsida > Cupressales > Taxaceae > Torreya > Torreya grandis. Next base: position 2,071,456 of record JARHVA010001066.1, on the reverse strand, counting down.
AATATATGAGATGTGGTTTCTTTTCTAGCATTATGAAAAACATATGCATGGTTAAAAAGAAACAGACAAAAAAGACTGGGAAAAAAATAACCAATCAAGAAAATGTACTACACACTATTTCAAGCTAGGAAATGTGTAATAACAAGAAATGACTAAGTATAAAGAACCAAAAAATGGAAAAACAAGATGGTAAAAAGGAATTTGTTTTTAAACCAATGTGAAAGATTTTTGCACCAAATTAAAACAAGTAAAATCATACTAATATCATGTTGGTAAGTATGACAAAGTAATAAAATGGAAGGTATGTAAAAAGGCAAAAATGGTAATAAAAAACAAATTAAATTAAGTCAATCAATCATACTAAATAATGCTGGGAAGTATGAAAGAAAAAAAAATTTGCAAAAGTTTAGTCTTAAATTCTTCACACTAATTCAAGCTGATAAATATGAAAAGTTCAAGAAATAAGTTGTATTATTACATGCACTCAGAAAATAAGAAGATAAAAAGGTGAAATAAAAACGAATTAAGCATACAACATACTAAATCAAGATGGTAATCATGAAAAATGATGTGTAACTCCATAATCGATCGAATCTTATCTCAAATTTGACACATGTAATTTGGATGGTGATTTGGGTATTGGAAAATTTTGTGAGAAGGGTTGGGTCCTATCCACGGTCTTACACTACAAATCGATAAAGATAACACCACACCACTAGGGTGGAATAAATAGGGACAATTGGGTAATCGAGGATGTGGGTAATAAGAAAGAAAAGATGGTAATTTGTAAGGATGGTCGGGTCCTATCCGTGGTGTTACAAAACAACTCATAAATGAAATCCCAAGGATAGCGATTAGTAGACAAAACAATATTTCTCAAGAAGAAATATAAGGGATATGAGGAGTGAAAAAGGGAATGTAAAAACCAAGACTTAAGCATCTTATGAGAAGACCTTAGGAGGTAAGAGGCATACTAATAACATGAAAAGACACTAAGTGACTAGTGGTCATCTATGTACAAAGGAAACCTGTTCACTACATACATAAAGCTTTGTAGGTAAATAAGCATGCTACTAAGATCATTTCATGAAGGTATATTGGTACAAGAAAATAAAAATGGACCTACCTTCCCATGACATGTACCCCATTCTTTAGGACCCCTTACAGAGTCATCAGTCTACTGCGAAGATTGGGTACTTACGTGAGAAAGTAGGTAGCATTAAAAGATTTTTTTACTCTCTTCTTCTAATATATTGGCCTATCGCACCCCAAAGGGCCTCAACTCTACCATGAGGCCAATTGTGTAGTTTTAGCTTCAACTAAAAGGATATGTGTTTTGAATCACATCTTTTAGTGTGATTAGACTTTTAAGAATATTTTTACCTTTTGATATCATTGCCTTTTGTTTAAATGATTTGGATTTTAAATTTCTTTTGAAGGTTTTTTAAGATTCCTTCTCCATATGTATTTGGAATCACCAGTCATGAGAGAGATTGTGATACACATGAATGAGCTGTAGGCTAAGGCTAAAGGAAGCTAAGTAACCAAAGACAAAGATTGGTTAGGACACTTAAGATTGATAATGAACTAGCATGTGATCTCAAGTCTCAACCATGTATATGCTTAGTTTACAAAAAAAGGAAGAAGGGAAAAAGGAAATCCAAAGTGGATCAGTAAAAGGAGGTAATAATGAGATAGATTGTTTGATAACTGATCACATGGTAAAGGGAGATAATGACCAAAGAGAACAAGGTTTGTATAACCAAGTCACCATGACAAATTAGCTATGAAAAAGAGGGATAAGAAAGCAAAACAATCATAAAGATATAAGAAAATAGTTTTACAAAAAACTCAAGCAAAAGAGAGAAAGCAATGATAAAGAAAGATAATCATATGTGAAATATAAATGATAAGTATGATATAGTACAACAAGTAATAAATTATGATATAAGATAAACACAAGTTTGACACAGTATCAAATGATATAACAGATAGAAATAAGATTGGAGCACATGTCCAATCAAATATAAATGTGAAAGCATCATGTATGTGATCATAAATACTAGTAAATCTATCCACACACATTATCCAATACATCAGATAAGTCTTTATGAAGTTGGATATGCACCGCTACTAAAGTTTCATCAATCTTCAATAAATATTAGGCAAATACTTCTTTTCTAATCTCCTCAACTAAAAAATTAGGAATACTCAATGGATCATGATGAGGAAGACAATTAGGCAAATGATGGTCAAAAGAATACGTGGGAGTAGGCTCTATGAGAGATGTAGGAATCACTGATGGAGAAGAATCCACGAGTGAGGGAAGGTCCACAAGTGAAGGAATCATAGGTGGAGACATAGAAGGTGGTGAAGGGACCATAGGATGGGATGGAACCACTAGAGGTAGAGCCATGGGAGAAGAAGGAGGATCCTTCTTGTGGGAAAAACCTATGGGAGGAGTGGTATAAGGTCCAGGAATAGATATAAGATGATCTTTGAGATGTTGTTGAAGGATGAGACAATGATTAGTGTGATGGGTGCCACATAGATGCCATAGAAAATATACCTCATCGTACTTGGGTAGATATTTGAGAAGTACCTTTAGGGGAGGTATGGATCTGTCTAATGATAGGGAAGAAGGATGTAAGGTATCAATATATTGTTATAACTTACAACAATGGGTAGAATAATGATTATCTATCCCATGGAAGCAATAGATATGCCTGTGAGTGGTTTTAGTAGAATCACTCATAGAAGGAGGTAAAATAGGAGTGGAAGAATTTGAAGAGCACTCATCAGTCCATTTGGTGGGTAGAGGATCCATCTTAGGCAAGGGAAAAAAACCATCATCAAGGGAGGGTGATGGTGAGGAAGGAATGGAATTAGGCTCAATGGAAGGAGTGATAACATCAGAAGTAGGGATAGGCTTGACAACAGTAGAAGCAAGAATAAGATCAACTATAGCAGGATGGAGAAGAGGCTCTACTAAGGGAAGATCAAGATTTATAGAAGGTCTAAAGAGAGTTGCACTAACCTCAAGTACAAACCAACTATGAGGGTTAGGGTACCTAGTAAAATAATAAGGCTCGGTCATAAAATGATCTATGAGCATAATCCTACATGGCTCCTCAAAAACTAGAGGTGTCGGTGCCATCTCTACCCTATGATAAAGGGAAAAAATATACAAATAGGAACTATAAGTGAAGGATAATGATGAGATGCATGAAAAGAATCAAGTAAAGAAGAACAATAATGGATAGTCTTGGCATCATGGGCCTGGACCAGACTGCATAATAATGGATCATCTAAGGAATAGCCATCATCATAATCTGAGGTGTGAAGATCAATGACATAGGTAAGGATAACCTTGTCATCCAATGAAGCATGGTGAATAGAATGCCTAGTCTTGGTTAAGACTATGAGAATGTCATCACAAGGAGGCTTGTGAGAATGAGGCTGCAAGGAAGCAAGAAACTACAAGATGAGGTGAGGTGAGAGATCAAAAGTTTTAATCTTTAAGTTAATCTCATCGAGCTCATCATCATCAAAATATAAGAGGTTGGGAGGAATGTTACCAATGATCTTAGGATGCCCACTATAACCTTGGGTGAGTAAATGGGAAAGTTGAGATGCTGAGACTCAAAAAATGGAACACTAGGCAAAGGATCAAGAGTAGGAATCTTGAAGATACTATGATCTTGGAATTGTTCAAAATTCCAAGGGTTAGTGTCACCTTGAATCTTGTAAATGGCTCTATTATGAGTGAATTTATGTATTAATAGGTAGAAGAAGTGATAGCTCTCATGTGGTGAGTCCACGACCTACCAAGCAAGATGTTATAAAAAAGGAACAAATCAAAGATCATCACCTTCACATGGATGGTGACAGGTGGGATGGTAATGGCAAGCCACATTCAACCTAGAGGAGGCATTTACCTTTTATCATATCCTTGAAATGTGTTGCATGTAGACTTGAGATTATATTTAAAATATCCAAGAGTCTTAATGAAATTGAGAGAAGTAACACACATGCCAAAACCCTCATCAATCAATGCACACTTGACTATCACCTATTTGGATGCTAATAAATAAGGGATGGTCATTTGCATGAAGTAGATTCTCGTCAGGAATCATACAAGCTATGGGAAATCAAAGAGAAAAAGAAGTGTTTATAGTTTCATCAACATTGATAGACATCTCTTCACATTTCGATAAAATACTATCTTTAAAACATGATAAAGCTACCTCTCATCCTACTAGGGGAGGATGAGGGACATTCATCTCAAACAAGAGCTACATAAGATGGTTTCTATGACATGGGGAAGTCCTCATAAGCTCAAGAAATGAAATCTGAGATGGGAGATTAGTGAGCTTTGTAATGGGATCCCATTCACCATGCCCATAAGAATGTTGTTAGATAAAGGTGCATAGTGATTAAGGAGATCCTTGAAAGGAAGAGCCAACGTACATTTAAATTTATGTTGATAATAAGGAGGGTGTTTAGAACAAGGTTGTAAACCATGTGAAGATGAAGAAGTGGTTAGTTCACATTGATTTTGAGAATAGGAAGAAGGACTATTAGTAAAATAATGGTTATTATTAGTATTGGAAGATGATGGAGGAATGGTAGAAATAGTATGGGATGTGTTATCCAAGGGAGAATCATAAACTGGATCATCAAAAGTAATAAGGTCATCTTGCCCCAACTCATTTAAATGAGTTGGAGAAGAATTTTGGATAACATGATATATCTTAGATGGAGGAGTGTAGATAGGCTGGGAATCAATGAAATCCACCACCCTTCACATATTGGTCATGATAACCACATTATCTTTGGAAGTTGGTTCAACAAGACTCTCTATGTTGTTGGTGGAAGGGGTGGGTTTATCTTGGTTGTCTTGAATAGGTTGATGATTAGGTAAAGGATCTTTATATATAGCTAAATGAGCATTGGTTTGATTCAAGGCTTGAGTTTTCTCATGTGATTTATAGTCCTTGAAAGCAATCTCATAGGTTTGTTAATGCTTACAAATAATGGAATCATGATCAAAATTAGGTCCAAGAAGAAAATACATAGCTAAATTATGAAGTTGTTTATAGGTCTCATGAGAATGACCCCAACAGGTGTGAAATTAACAAAACTTGTTAGGATCATACTATGATTTCATAGGACGAGTAGGGTCAAGTTATCATAGAAGAGGCCTGGGTAGACATTTAAGAAATTCAGCTACGGATAGAGGTTTTTGAATGTTAATGTTATTTGGTGAAGAGAAATGAGGATTAGTATATTGTTGAGAAGGAGCTGGTTCCAAAGAAGGGTTAGGAATGCAACTTTAACATTGTGAATGGTGTCATAAGAATCGATAACACCATCATTTGTGATATTATGATTTGGGTTTTTGAGTAAGAGATGAGGACCCACAAAAGATTAGGGTGGCTCGAATTGATGCATAAGTAAATCTTGATGTTTAACTTGGTCAATAGCCTCCTCCAAGGTATGTGGAGAGAGAGAGTGGACCTGATATTGTATTTTAAGAAAGAAAGCATTTGTAAAGAGATGAAAAAGATTGTCATCCATCATGTTATGTTCACATTTTTTGACAAAGTTTTCCATCTCTTAACAAAAGCTTGGGTAGTTTCATTCTCATGTTGTTTACAATTTTTGAAATGAGCCAAAGTGTTTTCAAGAAGATAATTAGTTTAGAATTCTTGAACTAAAGCATTTATTAAGTCCTCCAAACTAGAAATGGAATGAGCTTGAAGTTGATTGTATCAATCCAAGGCATCACTCATGAAAGTTTTGGCTAGGAGCTTGGTAGCAGCAAAGGTGTTTAATTTGACCCAATCCTTGTAAATATTTCCAAATGTTTTGAGGTGAAGGGTAGGATCGGTTGACCCATTATAAGAAATTGTAGGTTTTATACCTCCAATATCAATGTTGAAAATTTGAGTAGTGAGAGGTTCATTTTGTAGATGCTTGATGTTTTATTGACTAAAAGAGGTTGAAGAATGAGATTTCCTTGAGAATATTGAAGAAGAGGGGGAATATTATGGTTATGTGTGCCCCAAGCCATTGGTTGTGAATGAGATTGAAGATTAATAAGGTGGTTTTGCATTCTCATCATTTGATTTGTGTTATGCTTTTGAAAGGTATTCATTTGATTAAGATTTTGCAATAAAAGTTGATGTGTTTGATTAGCATTAAAAGCATTAAAATTGGTATTTATATTGGTATTAATGGCTTGGGTACCACTATTAATGTTGATATGAGCTTGAGATGAATTATAAGAATGTAAGGCACTACTGGAAAAATTTGGTTGTGTAGAAAAAGATGGACTAGTGAATGGTTGAGAAGAAGAAGCACTAGAAGCATGATTGCCTTGGGTAGAAAACAATGAATTAGTTGAAGGATTAAGGATAGTGGATCTTATGAGAGGCCCACTAGATGTAGAACTTGTCATGTTAGTTGAGATACTAGGCATAGAGGTAGAATAGGTTAAAGAATAAGATGTCATGGCATAAAGAGGAGTCAAAATTGAAGGAAGAGGGTGAGAATTAAGGAAAGTGGTACCCCCAAATCTAGTAATGAATGTAGGAATAGGTGAATGAGGCTCTTCAGTTTGACCACTAATAATTAGGTTATAAATGGTAGAAGGATCCTTTCCTCGATGTTGAGGAAATTTGGAAATAAAGAAAATCATTTTGGGAGTATACTCTAACTTAGGTTGGTCTCCTAATGAGAAAAGAGGATTATGCTGTGAAGAGGTATGAGGAGGGGTCCCATAGTTCATTATGTGAGTGGTAATATGAACATTACTAGCATCCAAAAGAGGAGCCCTACTTTGTCTATGAGAGGCACTATTAGGATTGGTAAAGTTTATCATGTCTATTGAGTATAACTTAGTGTCATAATCCAACAAAAATTCCATGATGAAGGGAATAAAAGAGAGATGAGAAAATAAAGGATATAGAGGTGACTGAAATAGTACAGGGTTGACTGGGTCAACCTAACACAAAAATAAGGACTATAAAATTATATAGAGTTGACTGGGTTGATCCTGTATAGTGTTTAAAAGGCATAAAAGCTACTGGGTCAACTGGGTCAATCAAGTACAACAGACAGGGAATTCAAGAAGCCTAAAAATAGAACAAGATAATTTTGCAAGTAATGAAAAATAGTAAGTATTGAAAGGAAACAGACAATAAATTGGATTAATGTTGGTCAATCCAATTAAAGCACACAAAATAAAACCTTAAACTAACACTGGATAATGCAAGTTTTTGCACACATAATTGAGCCAAGAGCAAGCAATAAACTTGAAAATTAAAGAGCTAACTAATTGGTCAACCTGAATATTTATTAGACTATTAAAATATGATTTTTAATGTCATTAGAAGTTGGTTATAAGAAAAGTACTAGATATCAATCTAAGGATAGTTTCAGGTAGTTTGGGCTAAAAGAGACTGTAGTGGTAATGATACAGACTTGGTATTGGGGCCTACCTCCTCACTTCACAAATCACAACAATAAGGGTGTCAGGTGCTTAACCATAATATACCATTAACCATGCTTTATAATTGACCAAAGCATCAAGTCGGCTTCCCCCTTGGTGATGAAATCCAAGTAGGTTGGCCTTGGATAGACAAATGTTAAAGTGCTTATTTAGATTATGTGATTTGGTCAAATATAAATAGTGAAACTAAATAGTTAATTAAAACCCCCTAATTAGATTATGTGAACTATCCTAAGCATGCAAGCAATAAGAAAATAAATGTGTAAGCTAATGATTAGAAAATATGAAGTTAATTCGAATTTGAAATAAAGTATAATGTTGACACTATATGTAAAAAATACAAAACAGGGTCGACAGGGTCGAACCTATACTACAGAAGCAAGCTCTGAAAATGTATAGGATCAGTAGGGTCAACCTAGTTATTTTAGATAGCACATAGAACACAAAATTGGGTTGGTAGTGTCAATCTAGTTGGCTATGCAAGGGAAGTTTTGAAGACTACAAAATATGAAAGGAAAGATAAAAAATAAAGAAACATAGAGGTATAAAGAAACCTTGGTGGATCAGAGATGTAATGAAGGAAGATTAATGATGAAGAACCTTGAAGTATGTTGGCAAAACCTACAAACTAGGTTGATAAAATTGATCAAGCTATATAGGAACTTGCTATAGAGTGCTAAAAACATACAGAGTCGATTGGGTCATCATAATAGGGTGAACTAGATGTTTGAAAGGTTGGAAAACTATACTGGGTCAACTAGGTTGATCTAATTGCATCTTCTTGAAAACCTGTACACAGAAGTCAGAAAACTAGGTTAACATAGCCGATCCATTGATAAAAATAATGACTAAAAGAATGAATATAAGTGAAATAAATCCTGAAAGGGTTAGTTTCATGTTGATTTCACCATAGTATATGTAATTGGAAATTCATCATGTCTATAAATCAATCCTAGCTCAGAGAAGATAGAACATACCTACACTTCTGATTATAGATACACGTGTTAAGTGGGAGCATGGCTATTTTATTATTTTTGGGAAACTAGTGTTTAGTTCCTAAAAAATAAAGAACCTTGAAGTATGTTGGCAAAACCTACAAACTAGGTTGATAAAATTGATCAAGCTATACAAGAACTTGCTGTAGAGTGCTAAAAACATACAGAGTTGATTGGGTCATCATAATAGGTTGACCTAGATGTTTTAAAGGTTAGAAAACTATACTGGGTCGACTAGGTTGATCTAATTGCATCTTCTTGAAAAGCTATACACAGAAGTCAGAAAACTAGGTTAACATAGTCGATCCATTGATAAAAATAATGACTAAAAGAATGAATATAAGTGAAATAAATCTTGAACGGGTTAGTTTCATGTTGATTTCACCATAATATATGTAATTGGAAATTCATCATGTCTATAAATCAATCCTGGCTCAGAGAAGATAGAACATACCTACACTTTTGATTACAGATACACTTGTTAAGCGGGAGCATGGCTATTTTATTATTTTTGGGAAACTAGTGTTTAGTTCCTAAAAAATAAAGGGTCTAGATTAAGGAGTAAAATATAATCAAATATATTAAAATATAGATTTTATATTCAATTTGATCAAATAAATTACATAGGGAGAAAAGTAACTTATGTGGAAAAATAGACTGAGATGGTTGTTTCAAAGCCTAAAAACTATTATGCAAGACTGGGAAGATGTTAGGAACCTAAATTTGAATTTTTTTTAGTGAAAGGATAGGACCACTAAAAATAAGACACCTTAGGGTCCGGTGCTATTGTCCACTCCTGCCGCTATTGTCCAAACTGTTCATAGAGATCTAATTTTTCTAGGTTCTTTGCATTGTTCTTGAATGAGCTTGTCTGTGAAATTTTGGATGCTAAATGTTGACAAAGATCACTATAGATATGCTTTAATATTCAAACCTTGGTTCTATATACGCACGTAAAACAACAAACACATCAAAAGCAAAAGATGCAAAAACTAGGTTAGGAGAAGTATGATCACATGATCTAAAACCCTTGTTATCCTAATCGTTGCCTACATTAACCCTAAAGATAGGGTCTCATATCAAATGTAGTTTTCCCTTAAGGAACGTGGATAATTAAAGTGCATGGTAGATGCAAGAATGAACTTTTGATTGGGCCCTTCCTTGATCAAGTATGCAAATCTATGTGTGATGCAAAATGTTGAGCTATACTATTGACTGATTTTTAATTATTTACTATGCTAAGAAGGGTTTAAGACCTCTTGAGTGAAGATAAATGACCGTTGGGACTCAAAATGAAAAATAATAAGAACATCAAAAATGGAACACCCTAGGGTCCAATGTTATAGTCCAATTCTAGCACTTTGATCCTATAGGCTCAGGACCTAGGGGAATAGGATTGGCACAAGGAACACTATTTGGCTAAGGTGGAATGACTAGTCAAAAGGTTTCAGATGACTAGTTATTGATAAAAAGGTGACTCAAGCAAGAAACAAGACCAATATAAGTAAAACTAATACATGGCTAATGTGAACAATGCTCATATTCTCCAGTCAGAGTCTCCTGTGAAAAGGACTATGAAAAGACATGATAGGTATGGTTTCTTGACCAATTTAGGGTGTACATATTTTCCCCCTTTTATTCTAGTGATGCAATGAAGTAAAATACTAGAGTAAAAGAAATAAAATGAACATGCATACATGAACCTACCTGTGTGGACATAAATGTGATGCAAGGGTCCAACTCACTTCCTAGCCAGAGAAGTTGATGGAGAGCTGAATAGTGCCTAAAAAGAGAAGGATTCCTTGGAGTGGATGCATCGTGTACCGAATTTGAATGTGGAATCCATGTATCATGGATAAGGAGGGTAATGCTTTCCCCCTATGCTAATTTTGACTAAAACTAATGAATGCTTGGAGGCCCAAAACCAATGTCTATATTTTGTCTCACATAAACTCATTTAATCTGGATGTATGTATAAAATATATATGTTATAAAGAGAAAAACCTATCATGCCCTCACTCTAAATATCTAAACTAGAACTAAGAAATGCTTAGAGGTCCAAAACCAATGTCTATCCTCTATCCTACACAAACTCATGTAGTCTGGGTTTGTGTAATGTAATGGACCAACTGTTGTAGATGACCATGCGGTCCAACTTGGTAACAACCTGGGTATAGTTAGGTGTAATCTAAAACTCTAGTCAATGTATAATAAGAGAATTCCATGTCTTTCCATTCCATCTATATAATCTTAAGTGATGAAGAACATGAACATCTATGCCATGCCCCCAAATATAGTATGTGAGTGATGCATCTATATAATCTAGTAATCTATATAACCACATGTTGTATGACATATCTTACCATGCCTCATGTGTAAAACTAGAGACCCAAAACACTGTGCTCTGTACTATGTCTATAGTCTACTATTTGATTTTGAAAACTATGTCATGTTGTATGAAGTTGTATGTGTGAGACGTGTAGTATGTACATGCCCCCAAATCTAGTATTTGAGTCTGGATCTATATCAAAATCACTATGAATCCATATAATCTAAACTATTGTATCTAAATAGTCAATATACCTGTAAGCTAAAATCATTATGGATCCATATGATCTAAACCACTGTATTTGAATAGTCTGTGTATCTATAAATTGAAGGTATATCCCTATAAATGTATTGAATAATGATGAGTGATCCATATAATCTAAATCTCTATATATCTCAACCAATTTGAGATGAATTTGATAATCTAATTGTTGGATGTGTAAGAACCATGGTATATCCACTTATGAGAGTGGGTGAGTATGTTGGGTAGGTGTAAAAATAAGAATAGTTTGAATGATGCTCCCCTTTTGGGGAGAGGGACAAAATTTGTGATAGAAGAGGTCGAGCCAAAATTGATGACTAGTGGCGTAATAATAGAAACAAGGTGTTGACATGTTGTGAATAGCTTGAAAGGTCACTTGATTGATTATATTGAGTTGTTGAAAGTGGAACACATTTAGATTGGTGAGGACTAAGGTGTGTGTCTAAATACAATAAAAATATCGAGATGCCCGTGCCATAGCAAGAAGATGAGGTATTAAGAGAGCAAAGCTTAAGTGATGTTGAGGGTATCATTTGTCACGATTTCATGGAAGAAAATGGTTTGAAAAATATGGTTTCAGGGTTTGAGTTATGAGCAAAATGGTATTTTGCTTTGATTGAAAAAGTTGACTAATATAGGAAATTGGATTGATTCTTGATTCATTTGTGCATTGACTAGGTTAAGCTCTTGAGCTCTGGAGTGAGATAGATGCTAAGGATATGAACGCCTATCATGACCCAATTTGAGTAGTTGGTAGCCCAGGTTCAGGATGGTGATGATGTGACCCTGGTAAATAACCCAAATGCTTGGTTTTTTGTAAATTTTTAGACCTATTTTAGTGTTTTTGAGATCTTAAAAGTAGCCTAGGAAGAATGTTTCTAGTTCCAATGCTCTTGTCTAGGGTTCAACATTCCTATCTAGGTTTTAGCTTTGTTGTCCAATTCACAACACTCTTATCTAATGATATTGTCCTGTATCTAGTGGTGTTGTCTTGAAGGCCTAATTTTCATTGATGTTGATTTGTTATTGACTATTGCTTTATTTTAGCTTTGGATTTGGCACGATTGATTAATATATGTGTTGTTTTTGGTGTTTTTTTAGGGTGAGGTATGGATGAGAGAGTTCCACAAGGGTTAGGTGATGGAGACATTGAGGTTGTTACCATTGTCTATTGATGAGAGAGCTATCATGGATAGGGTAGGGTTAGGTCATGTTTGTAACCTAGGCACAATGTAGTGGGATTGATATCCGATTATTACCTTTTATGAGAGGTGGAATGCAGATACATGTACTTTTTAGCTTCTTATAGGGGAGATTATTGTGACTCTGGAGGATGTGTATCACATATTGCATTTAATGATTAATGGGTGGTGGGTGATGGTATAGGATGATATAGGTGCTGATGTCATTGATTGTGCATCCTTATATTTTTCTAGTGTGCCCTCAAGTATACATCAAAGAGGCAATGACAATGATGTACTATTGTCAATTATTGTGTAGTCTAGTGTTTCATGCTTATGAAAGTGGTTGGTTGTTTTGTTGGCATCATTTGTTGCCATGGATGGCAGTGGAGTGTCTATTTCATACAATATGCATATGATTATGTGTAGTGTGGAGGTATATAGCACTATATTCTCATGAGGGAGGACTATGCTAGCCCACCTATATAAGGATCTTTACAAGTTTACACAAGAGTCATTTAGTGGTGGATTGAGTACAACAACCTTATTACATTATTGGGCTTATGAGCACATAGTGGTTGTATATCCGATTGGATTACCAAGAGAAAAATGGGCACATACACAACCATTTAAAGAGTGATGGATGAGTACATTAGCTATCTAATCCCTTAGGATTGACCATTATATATGGGTGTTAGATAGATTGGTGGCTGGTAATATCATATGGAGGCTTATAGAGGATTTCCTGGGTGGGCCAAGGATGAAGTCTAGTTATGATATATAAGGGTCAGATGTTGGATACATGACCATTGGGTTGGAGAAGATGAACACTTTCATTATGAGTGCATGAATAGATAGATTGGGGTACTACAAGATGTGCCCCCAACAACATGGGTATGGATGAGGAGTACACAAGTGTCCATGAGGGTAGGAACTCATACGAGGCTTGCTAAGGCTAAGCTTGCACCATTACCTTTAGATGTGAGGGATATGGCCATAGATATTTTAGATGTAGATGATGTTGGATGTACAAATGTATATACTACATGGTGGGCTAGGCATCGATGGGCTCCATTATATCCTATCGAGGTAGGGGATTATCCAGAGTATGAGGATCTTGAGCCGATCCAGATGATGGGAGGTAAGCATTGATTATATTTGAATTATGTATAAGTTTGTGCTTTTAGTTTTCTTTCAAAATATATAGTTAATGTAGTGTCATATTTTATCTGCAGGTGGAGTGGGAGGTGCACATGTTGAAGCACAGGATGGGGTGAGAAGTGGAGATAATGATTATTGGGAGACCATCATTGATTCAACACTTTGAGATCTCATATAACATGTGCTTGATGATATGATGGAGGAAGGATTGATAGAGTGAGTGATGTTTATGACCAGTATTCATACTCATCTATTTGGTAAGGCTACTATAGTGATAGTTGCATATGTTAGGGTAGCATGAGAGAGAGATGAGTTGAGATTTGAGTTAGATAGGCATAGGATTCCTCCACCTAATTTTGGTTCTATTAGCATGAGGATTATGGATGAGTATACAGGACTTTAGAGGTGATATGCAGACTTGCATGAGGAGCATGGTGAGCTACTAGAGTAAGACAATCATTGCAAGAGGCATGCAACAACTCGAGGAGGTATGGGGCCATCAAGTGCTAGGGTGGATTATGGGACTAGTACTAGTGGGGAGAGTGAGACTGAGAGTGAGGGCATGACATCCATTCAGGATTGATTGTACTTGATATGATGTACATGTTTTGAAAACTTCATTATATATATATATATGGATGCTGGTTTGATTTTGACTCATGTGTATTATGTTATGTAATTTGGAGCACATTAGTATATTTATTTCAAATTGTTGATTAGAAATATTTGATTTGGCATTGATGTTGAGGTTGCATATGCTTTACAAAATGGAATTTGGGATGTGATTTGATTGTTGTTGATAAGTGTGATGCTAATGTTTGATTTTGAATTACATGAGTAATTTTTTTTGTTGTTTTATAATTAGTAAATTAATTTGAGAAAGTGAGTTGGTTTAATATTGGTAAAATAGGATACTGGTAAGGTTAAATTTTTGATAATTTGGTTTGGCTAGGGATGGTTATTTAGAACTAGGAATGCTATTTTTAGTAGAAGGGCATGTAAGATATCACTCTATGCATATCACTTTATGCTCAATTCTCTGATAGTGGCTCAAAAATACAAAGGTTAGCCATTTGGCTCCATCATCACCTACTAAGTGAAGCTATGAATTAATATTGATATGAATGTGTGTTGTATCACTATCTGAACCCTGATGGCCAACTGAACAAGTGCTCATGTTGTGTAAGAACATGCCCTATATCTGATACTATTTATGATATACTAACTATAGATGTATGTAGAGACTCTACAAGATGTAACCTTGATGGATATGCAACTAAAATTATGTGCTCTGAAGGAGGCTCATTTATCCACAATCATAGTTGATTGCTACATGAAATAACACCATGTGGCCTTTACTGTGATGCGTATGGCTGAGAATAGATCGATATGTAATTGTAAGTTGTGATGGGGGGCTCATCTAATCTCAATCATAGTGGGTTGGTACATGAAAAAGGTTCTTGAAAACTTAGTCATAGTGAATATCTATTTGGAGTAGTACTCTGTGATGTGGGTTCATCTAATCTTAACCGTAGTGGCTTGCTATGTGAGATAGGACCCTAAAAATTTAACTGTAGTGAATATCTATTCTAGAGCGGTACTCTATGATGTGGGTTTATCTAATCTTAACTGTAACAGGTTACTGCATGAGATAGGACCCTAAAAACTCAATTGTAGTGAATATTTGTCTAGAGCAGTACTCTATGGTAGTGCCTATGACTGTGTTGGATATGTATATGGAATTGCACTATGTACTCCTCAGACTACACTGCTATATGTAGGCTACTTTCACTGTACTAGTCTCCAAACCCTTTGAGTAGGTGGGATAAGAGATCTCTTATGAGGCTTTGTCCTTGAAACTATATTACTCTCATGATGAGTAACTGATGATTTTTGTGAAAAAATGTCCTAAGATGACTCAGTCGTGGAAGAATGAGGTCTATGGTTCTATGATGGAGGATATCTCACTACCCCCTATATGAATGCTATGATGCTATTATCAACACATTTACTAATACAATCTCTAAGTCCATAACAATCATTATCTCTGTGTCCACATATATGATGATAGTTATAAAAGGGCCGATATGGCTATCTATGTAAGAGATGTGGATCTCATTGATGAGTAGAAGGTAATGTGATTAACCTCCTATCTATTAGTGTTGATAATATAACATATGGGATTCCCTCTCTGAATCAAACTGTAGTGGTGACTTACTATTGTTCTTTGTATTTCATACTGTAGGTGGTGCTCTAGAAACTGGCTCTCTATTCTTAATGGGTTACTTTTATAGTTGTGGTCTCCTATATTTCTTTGGATATGGTGGATGATAAGTGCTAGGATATATAGATGGAGGTAATGTTATGAAATCCAGAGTAATCCGATCAATTGAATCTGACTCAATCAATCCCAATTTCTTCTTCAAGGCTAGAATTATATAACATAAGTGCCTAAAAGAGGACTCTATCTGATATAATATATACTCTAGGAGTGGTTGGTGAAGTTCCTTAATAAAGATATGTTGAACCTTAATTTTTTTGGTGTATAGATCAATCTTAACATGTGAGTCTTGAATTGTAAGATATAATCACTAACTGGCTCTAAAGTATTTTGATGCAATGTGGCAAGTTTCTCATATGTAACATGAGGGCCTATATTTTCTATGTAATATTAGATAAATGCCTCTTCTAAATCATCATATGTATGCAAGGAACCAATAGGGAGTAGATGAAAGAACCAATTATGTGCATTACCCACTAGTGTTTACTGGAACAACTTAATTAGAATCAAAAGACTCACATAAGATGGCAAAACCTTTCGAAAGGATTGAAGGCATACAAATGGATCTCTAATTCCATCAAAGTGAGGTAATGATAGTATAGATAAATTATTAGATAATGAAGCTTTTAAAAATGTCTTCAGAAGAGGGTTACCATGTAAATCATTGGCATCCATCCAGGACTTATAATTCTTGTTTTCCAAAGTAAGGAGATGTACTTTGTGTTGTAATTCACCAAATACATGCATCAAATAAATAATCTCTTGGGATGGTATATTAGTATCTTTAAGTGATTCATTTAATCATTTATTTTAGCCATGGGAATGCTATGTTTAGCAATTAGATCATAGAGAGGGGGTGTGCTCACTTGAACCTTTGGAGGAATTGTAACTTGGACCTTAGTAGAGGGATGTGGGCTACCATTCTCTTTGGGTGAGGAGTGAGAAAAAAGTGCTACTATAGTAGGGGGTGGCTTGGGAGATTCATTGGTATCTATATTATTTAGTGAGTCACATTATAATTGAATAGAAAATCTGATGTTATCATTGACATGTGCATCATTTGAAATAAACTCATGTATAGAAGTAGAAGCAACCTTTTGTAATGCATTATGTTTGAGAGAAGGAGTGAGAGAAGAGTTAGAAACATGAGATGCATTTTCTTCTTCATTATGTGCATAATAATCATCATTATTCCATGCATTATCATAATCATAGTTTTGTTCATATTTATTTTCATTTTCATATTCATTTACATGTTCACTATCATACTCATTATCACTTCCATAATCACTAGGGAGAGGGGTAAGAGAAGATATTAATTATTTTCTAATATGTAAAAAATTATCATGTGAAATTGGAATATTGTGTGTATCTATGTTATCCTTGAATGGAGTGCATGCCTTCTTTTCATTTGCAATATGAGAAGTAAGAGTAAGAGAGTTATCAATTAGACATTCTTTTTCCATTGTTTGAGATGACAGAGTAGAGTTAAGAACATGAGATGGATCAATTGAACTATGCATGGGCAATTTGATTCTATTGCATTTATATTGTTGTAATTTGAACATAGAAGTAACAAAAGACAAAGAGAGAGAGAGAGAGATTAGATTCAAATGGAAGCAAGTTATCACCAATGAGAGGTTCACTTAGAAATGCATAACTAATTTTTTTATTTGGTGCATTGTACATAGGAGAATGAGGTGAAAAGTATCTTTCCCAATTATCAAAATTATTTTCTTTAGAAGAGGGAAAAAAAGAGACAGGTTTGAGAGAAGAAGATGCATCTATTTTTTTTTTCACTATCACTTTCATATGTATCATCATATTCCTCATTAAAACAATATTAATTATCTTCATGGTAAATGAAATCATTTTCCACATTTTTAGCTAATGTACAATTTTGCAAACTTGTCCATTCATTGTCATAATTAAGAGAAAATTTTAGAAATTGATCTATAGGATGAGAGGGAAGAATTGCCTTAGTGGCCATTTTATTTCTTTCACCAAAGAGAATACATAAAAGTAATATTAAGAAAATAAATGCAATAATAAATAATAACATAGATATTTTAAAAATATTTTTGACACTATAAATAATTTGCAAAAATTACAAAATTTTTATCTAAAAATTGTAAGGAAAGCTTGGGGTTTGAGGACCTAGTTTAGAAATTTAGGGTTTTGGGTTGGGGTTTAGAATTTTTGAAAATTATTTAAATAACTTAAATTCTAAAATAATTTTGAATAAAATAAATGCACAAAAATTTATAAAAAAAAATAAAAATTTTGAAGTTGATTTTTTGCACCAAAATATGAAGGAAAAACCTTGAGGGTACCTAGGGTTATAGAGTTTTTCGAAGTAAGTCAAGTTCAACAAATGTTTTATTATTTTTGGGAAACTAGTGTTTAGTTCCTAAACAATAAAATTTATATATTAAGGACTAAAATATAATCAAATATAGTAAAATACAAATTTTATATTTAATTTGATTAAAGCAATTATATAGGAAGAGAAGTAACTTATCTAGAAAAATAGACTAAGACGACTGTTTCAAAGCTTGAAAAATATTGTGTAGGATTGGGAAGATGCTAGGAACTTGCATCTAGATTTTTTTTGGTGAAAGGATAGGATTGTCAAAAATAGAACACCCTAGGGTCTGATGTTATTATCCACTCCTACCGCTGTTGTTCAAATTGCTCACAGAGACTTGATTTTTCTGGGTTCTTTGTGTTGTTCCTAAGCAAGCTTGCCTATAAAATTTTAGATGTTTAATGTTTATGGAGATCATTGTGGAGATATTGTAATATTCAAATCTTGGGTTTATATACACACATGAAACACCAAACACATCAAAAGCAAAAGGGGAAAAAACTAGGTTAGGAGAAGTATGATCGCATGATCTAGAACCCATGCTATCCTAATCACTACCTACATTAACCCTCAAAATAGGGTCTTAAATCAAATTTATTTCTCCCTAAGGGAACATGCATAATTAATGTGCATGGTAGATGAAAGAATCAGCTTTCACCTAGGCCCTTCTTTGATAAAGCATGTGAATCTATGTGTGATGCAGAATGCTGAGCTATACTATTGACTAATTTTTAATTATTTATTGTGATAAAGTAGTAAGTGATAGATATAAAATGCCTTGTGAAGTCCTTTATATAGGAGACTCTTTATTTTGAATTTGGGAGCTTTATTCGCATTAACCAACATCAAAAATCTAAATAAAACTTAAGGGAGGGGTTAAGAAGGGTTTAAGACCTCTTGAGCAAAGAAAAATGACTGTTAAGACTCAAAATGAAAAAGAATAGGAGCACAAAAAATGAGACACCGTAGCGTATAACATTATAGTCTAATTCCAGTACTCCCATCCTATAGGCTTAGGACCTAGAAGAAAAAGATTGACATGGGGAACACTGTCTAGCTGAGGCAGAATGATTGGTCAAAAGGTTATAAATGATTGGTTATGGACAAAAAGATGACTCAATCAATAAATAAGATCAATATAAGCAAAACCAAGACATGGCTAATGTGAACAAG
This sequence comes from Torreya grandis, assembly GCA_037957365.1. Lineage (NCBI taxonomy): Eukaryota > Viridiplantae > Streptophyta > Pinopsida > Cupressales > Taxaceae > Torreya > Torreya grandis. The sequence goes on along the minus strand of JARHVA010001066.1, from coordinate 2,052,191 downwards.
GCTCAATTCTCCAATCAGAGTCTCTTATGAAAATACATGATATGTGTAGTTTCTTGACCAATTTAAGGTGTATATAATGACCAATATGGGGATCTACTAGACTCGATTAGGGGATCAATTATCACAATATATCATGCTAGGAAGGGTTCCAAAGCCTACAATCTAACACAATCACACAACAACCCTGATGGAGTCCTAATGTTTAAATCATTCACTTATTCTAATAACAAGAAAGTAAATCAAATCTAGTGCACACCAAATCTTGTGACACAAAGTGGGGGTTATAAATAAATAATACAACGCAAATAAAAATATATTAGAATACATATACTCATTTCAATGTATATGGAATTCTAATACATGGTAGAAAAATACAAATTCACTATCTATCTACTCTTACAAAGGAGAAATAAAGATAAGAATACTTACCTTTGAAGATGAACCCATCGAGCCTCAATCTCTCCCTTGGCCAAGGTGATTCATAAGAGATTGTATGATATGTAAGGATAACAAAGATAAATTATCTCTAGGCTACATAACCTATCTAAGCATCTACAAAACTTCTCCACAAGATAAGATCTGTATCTTCAAAGAAAGCATGGAACCCTAAGCTTTATTCCTCAATTAGAATGGTTAATAAGCAGATGTTTACTCTCACTTCTTTTCTATTAATTCTTCTCTTATGAAATGGTGGGAAATGAAATTATATATATAGGTGGATCTTTCCCTAAATCCTCTTGGAAACATCTACTGTACAGGGTCGACCTAGCCGACCCAGTGTGTTCTTAGGGATAATTCACTAGGTCTGAGTTAGGTCAACTAAAAGGCTAACAAGCTAAGAAAGTGAAAAATACCCCTAAATTGTACTGGGTTGACCCAGTCGACCTAGTATAATTGATTTACCAAAAGGGAATTAAGGCAAGAAAAGAAGGTATAGAAAGAGGAAAAGATTGGAATAGGTAGGAATGAGAATAATAATCTTAAGGTAAATGGTTTTAGGAGATGAGTGTGTAGATGACAACTAGAAAAAGAAATAACAATATTATGAAGCACTGATGGTCTGCCCACCCCATTCCTAGTGCACCCCTTAAGGCATTCACTCAAAGAGATTGAGACTCAACAAGTTCCTACAAGATACAAAGTGTCATTAATCAATACAAGTTTGAAAATATTATGTGTATACAATTGGCATGTAAAGAATTTCAGCCATGGTACGTGATCAGGTTATATTCAAGAACACCTTGTGAGGTCAAAGAGTTTGAGAGCACCCTTTCAAAATCCTCTTTATGTGTATTCCCTACAATTATTGCATTCCATGAAATCATGCCCCACTCAAGTATTTAGTCAACCACATTTTACCATGTTCAAGGTATGTCTGGGAGTGTTTGGTTCGGTCAAAGAGTTTGAGTGAGTTAATAAAACAAAGTGTTTGTAACTTTTGCCATTCTTTTCTTGCAAAAATATTATTTGAAACCATTTTATTATGTTGGTGATTTTTTTCCATGTTTGCTTTACTATTTTTTACAATAAAACAATGTGGGTTCATTTTGTTAACAAGTTTTCACAAACCGTACCACTATGGAAATTTTAAAACAACACAAAACTCATACAAAATGTATTCATTTCTCATAAGGTCAAAATAAAAAAAAACTCATAAAAAATATATTCATTTCGTATAAGGGACATGAAACCACAGTAAAAATCATATATTCAATATAACAATTATTTAATTTTTTATTATTAGTTTGACCTTATGAGAAACATTTATTATCATGTTGCTTCAATGTTTTAATTTTCATGAGGAAGCTTAATACTTGTTTGAAAGCCTCCATTGGTAAAAATTTGGTGGTGATACAAAATGGTGGGTTTGTTTTCATTGTTTTTTAATTATTATTGCAAGTGTGATCTCAATAGTTTTTATTTATATATTGATACCAATTCCTTGAAGTGTAAAATAAAAGGGGTGGTAAATATCATAGCATAGAGAGACATAATCAAAGTGTGGTGTTAATTTTTTTTTTTTGATATAGAGATGTGGGTGTTTTTTTTCCTTTTGTTTCAGCTTCTCACTCATACTATTATAGATGGAGAAAAGTGTTTATGGCTTCTTCCAGTCTTTTCTTGAAAATGTGTTATTTAAAAGAATGAAAATAAGCTTTCTAGTACAAAAGATGAAAAGCTCAAATTTTGAGAGGAAATTTGATAATGGATGAATTTCCTCCATTAGCAAAACCTTGTAGTCTAGGAGGCATCTTCATGAACTGCTAAAGTTGTTTGTGCCTAGGAATGCATTATTTTCATTTTGGTTTGTGCATGTGAAAAATACCCTGTAATTTTTTATGATATAGACATGTTGGCGTCAGTATTTTTTTAATTTAAATGGGTTATCTCCATTACTATTATAGATTCTTAAAATGTTGAGTTTAAATGTTATAGAACATTCACAAAATAAAGAATACCCATTTCATCTTTTTCTCACATCATTCTGGAAGGTAAGTACACCCAAATTTTCTCACATCATTTCCTACTACTTAACCATTTTATCAGTTTTAAAATAAGTTTGCCTTATTTCCTTATTAAGCCTTTAGAAAGCACTACACTTCTCCATCAAGTGAATGACACTAACCCCATTCTCCATCAAGGCCTTATCCTTCTATTCATTAAACATGGCTAAACCGTTCTTTGTCGAAAGGTTCCCTCAAGAGGATCTTCTTTCGAAGAGGACTCCTTGGAAGAGGACCCTATGGAGGGATCCTACCCTCCCCCCAAACACTCCCCCTAGAATAGTCTATCCAAATACCCACCCAATGAACTTCCACTCAAGCTAATTTTCATCCCCAAACCCAAACCCATCAAAGTTAGGTCTCCCACCACCTCTAACTGGAAGGGCAAGGATATTGTAATGAAGGCATTTGAGAAAAATAAATAGATGCTAAAAAAATTTAATTGATTCAAGTTATAAAAGTTAATACAAGATTGGAATGAGTTCCATCAAGTTGTAGAGGCCACTGTTCATAATTTTGTGCAATCTACCCAACCCCTGTCCCAATATCCTACTTTTAAATCCCCCAAACTCCTAAAATCCCCCTAGGTTCCCCTAGGGAGGTCCCCCCAAAATAAACTACTCCTCAAGTGAAAATCAGGAAGAGGCCAAGGATGATATTCCCTAGGGAATCCACTGAAGGCCCTGGGAATTACACCCATGCCAAGTCATCAAAAGACAAACCAAGCATCCTGGTAGAGGATAGTTCTGCTACTGAAGACACACTGGAGGTCCCCTCTACTTAATTTGGTTTAGTTTATGTATCGTATCCTATTTTTCTATATGTTTTAGTGTTTCTTTTTTATCATCTTAGCTGTGAAGGGCCTATTTAAACTTTTGTATCTCACTCTTGTTGTTTTTACCTTATTGAATAAAAAAATAAAGACTACCCATTCAAGCAATCAACATTTTTTTTCATGCATTGAAGTTTGGTTCTTGTAAAAGATGCTTAGTATTTTTTTAATAATTTACATGATCTGTATGTTTTTTGATTTGCATTAAAAAAGGTAATAACATATTTAGAATTTAACCCCAAAAAATGAGTTTTATAAATATGTTTAACCTTGTTCATTTTTTTGTTTAATAATAAAGTTTAGAGTTTCCTTGTTAGAACCCAACTAGAGTTCAGCTTAAAGTCTAATGCAATTTTATTTTTTAAGTAACAAAATAAACTTAGTGTTATTGATTACTATACATCTTATATTTTTTACATCAGTTCAAAATATATTTTATACTAATATTATGTTGAAAATAATTAAATAAATAACTACATTATACATAATTAATCCACTGATCTATATAATGAAATCAATAATTAAGTCACTTCAAATGAGACTTAATGGTGCAAAAGTTGTAAGAATGCACATCAATACATATTTTCACAATCTAAAGGTACAACATGATGAATAACTAATACATAAGTATGCCAAGACATATATACATATCATATATAACCACCATTGAGAATACATCATATTAAATAATGGGCATACAAGTATCTCAACAATCATTGTTGTTTAAATCAGTTGAATACAATAATGACAAATGTGTAATAGTATGATAGAGAATTAGTAGCATAAATCCAAAAAACAATGTAGATAACTATGAGTACATGTTAGGATTGGTTCAATTTCAATTATAGAGAGGGAGAGCATCATTTGGGCACTTTATCTCCAACCACAGACTGACAGTCTCCCACACACCTCCTAATTGGGAGTGGCCCTTCCCTTTGTAAAGGGGAAGATAATGATAATACAAGTATTCAAAACCATCTAATAACACATATGCAAGTACAATCACTATTACATGTAACCAACCATACAGACCCTAGGTACGCCTCTATCTATCATGACCTCAAGTAAAATATGTAAACTAGATAGTACAGTGGACATACAATGTATACAACTATAAAATTAATTTTTGTAAAGCATTTTATATTATTCACAAATTCAAAATTTGGGCCATAGTCCACAATAACATCACTCTCTGCTATAATTATTTGTCTATTATACTATTCTTGTCTAACTAATGATGAAAAGTTAATAAATAGTCTCCTTGATTGACCCTCATCATCTATTAGACAATAAAGTGGGTTCCTTTTATATTCCAGTCAATATCACAATGCAAACCACTTGAAAAACATAATTCATGCATAAATTAATAAACATATATACCATAATAGAACTACAAAAAATAGTCCACTCAGAAAACATAATTTATACAAGGGATGATGAATAGACATATTACATTAAAACTATGTAGTACAATCCACTTAGATTTTATAAATCATACAAGGATTATTAAACAAGTATATTACATGGTTGTCTTATTTACATCCAAATATAGATACAACATATAGATTTTATGAAGAACATTTATTCTACATTTTTACCATTTCAACATCCCTTAGGAATTTTCTATATTTTATGAACTCGTTAATATTCATTAAGGATATATTCCACTCCACCTTAAATCCATGAAATTTAATCTATTCCTATCAATAATCACATGTGTACACATCATTAAACATTATGAATATATTAGCATGATTTCAACAGTTTGTCACCATCAATAATTGCATCCTTTAATAGGTTTGGTATAACAATGTTTAAACTCTTACAACTTAATCAATAAATCTCATATGTCATACCCCACTTAAGAGGTTCACCTACCAAGGATATTTACTTTGGATAAATTTCCATTTACTATCCAATACTTCACAAAGGTCGGTCATATAGGTGATAACCCTGTAGGTGGTCATAACGATCACTTACAAATCTATACCAAGCTTAAAATTACTTTAAATAAGATAATATTTTCCTTTCCTTTTCTATACTTTACAAGGTTTTACCAAACACCATTAACCCTCATTAACTTATGTTTCAAATAATAAGTTCCAGAATGATCCAGGAGATCCTGACAAAAGTTCTGATCAGATATCTATAGGGATGATGTGGAAATATGTTGGAACATGGAAAATATATAAGGAGATTAAATTTTTTATTTTAATCTATTTATATTGGAATTAACTATATGTTTTTATGGCTGTAGATGTGGGACTATTTGGCCAATAATGCCACACCTCCACCCATAATATTTGAAAATAATTCTATTTAATTGCTACCAATATATTTGAATATATTCATTGTCCCAATATATTTTAATATATATTTCCATTGTCACATATTCCCACATATCCTATTCTTAATAGTCCATTATCAAGCTCAAGTTGCATGGTTATTATCCCATTCGATATGATCCTTTATCAATTTAAAATTTCATATGATATAATATCCCATTGTAATAATTGTGTTTTAAGATCTCCATGTGTATATAAGCCAAGATAACAAAGTCTATTTTCATATGTGGCAATTCTAACTACCAAATCCACCCCTGGCATTGTCTTTGGCACCAATCGACTCTCCACATATGGCATGGACTCCAAATTGGTTCCAACTAATTAATGCAATGCATTAACTACTATAAAGATAAAATCATGGGCTCGCATGTCTTGGTAATGGAATAATGACCCAAAATAGGTGTATGTTGTAACCACATGGGCAACATGACTTGCATGTTAGATAAGTCAAAACAAAAAGACAACCCCAAAGTAATCATTAAACTCACTTTCTTTTTGATCCTTGTGGGATTCATTCTTATTAACCAACGTGGAGTTGTTGGGCATAATCAAGTACAAGAAAAATAGCCGTTAGCACTAGCTAATGTAAAAACGACATTAGATAACAAACCATATAGGTAATGCAGGTTGTTGAGTAGAACCTACATTCAAGTAAAATAGAGATATGACGCCTAGTCAATGCATAAGGGCATTGAGAAATATAAATAATAGGTGTTTTTGTATAGGGCAACGTGATTTTGCATAGAGAATGGGAAATTTATAGAATTTATGTAATATTAGTTAGATAATATTTTCTAATTCTTAGGTGTGGTTGCTCATTTCCTTTGTATTCTTGTGTGTAACTTAAGAGTTTCATAGGAATATGAATTTACTTCTTAGTAGGTGAAATGATAAGTCACATTTTTGGCTTTATAATGTATACTTTGCATCTTTTCAATTTGAATCATGAAATAAGAATTTCATTGCCATTCCATCCACCCTGTCATTATTATCAGAGCCTAGGAAATATAATTTTTTCCATTCTTCTCCTTTAATTTAGTTGTATGACTTGCTCAGTCTGATTTCAATCCTACAACAAATTAATCATCCAAGAAAGGCATCTTCATTAGTTTCATGCTACATATTTTTGCATTGGTAGTGCAATTATATATTGGAGGACTGTGTAGAGATATCTCTAATGATTTTTCATTTGTTGAGACCTATGTTTCATTTATCTAAGGCATTTTGATGAGCTCATGTCATATTCTTTATTATTGTGACTTGTGTGGACCTACTCTACCCCAGTCATGACCTGTGTTTAGCACCAACATATAATAAACATTAATTATTTCCTCTCAGTCATAACCTACATTTAGCACTAGACTAAATTTTTTTTTTGTTGACTGTGTATTTAGATAGGTCTACCCGATGACTTGGAAAGAAATTAATTCTTATTTCTAATCTAAAAAAAGGGCATGGTGTAGGGCATAAAATTGATGTTAAATAGAGTGTTATTCAATCATATTTCCATGTGGAGTTTGGCATGGAGGGCCTTTTAAGAGATCTTCATTTCTATTTTTATATTCCAATATTGGAATAAGTCTACCTTATAAGCCAAAATTTGGAGGAGAGGTAAAACATATTTTTATGCTTTTTCATCTAAAAAGCAAACTTTCATTTTTAATTTTTTTTTTCAAAATTTGAAAATTTAAATTTTAGCAATAGTTTTTTTATTTCAGGCATGTTGCTCTAAACGAATTTGGGAAAATAATAACCAAATTTTGCATTTGAAGGAGAAATAAGGGGAGTTAATCTTTTTACCCATTCATGTATGTCAAAAAATGTAAATTCAAAAATGAAGAAAAATCAAGTATATTGATGTATGAAGTTTTTTTTTAAGCTGGTGTTAATGACAAAGCAAATCATTTTTAGTACCTTTGCGTATATAGAAAAGGGAACCATTTTGGAGTGATAAAAAACCAATTAGGGTTAAACAAAAACTCAAAATCTCTAAAAATTCAAACAAAAACTAAAAACCATGCATTCCATCAAATATTGTTGGCACTACCTTGACCAATAAAGACAGTTGGCTATAATGGTCTTGACAAGTGGAAAACATGCTCATATTTAATGATCTATGGTTTGATATTTGTGATGGGAAAACATAACCAATTGAACCAATAGGGAATGCAAAGGACATACAGGCATGGAAGTAGAAAAACCAAAAGGCATTGGCCTTGATGAGGGCATCAGTAGACATAGATGTGTTTCATCATATACAAGGGTGAAATACACCATGGGAAGCAATCAAAAATTTAAGGACCTATATGAATCCCATTTAGAGTTGGAATTCATTCAATTGTAATTGAAATTGTTTGACCTAGAGTTGAAAGATGGTGATGTGATGAGATTGGCTTCAGAGATACATGCTATCAAACATGATGTTGAAGCAACAAGTGTTAAAATTGATATATACATGACCACATTCATAAAATACCTTCTTCCCAACTATTCAACCTATTTGGAGTCTCTACAAGTAAGCAATCAGTTGAAGACTCTCACATTTGACCAATTGGTTGAAAAGATGGTCAAAAGAGAAAAGGCATTTGGAAGGAAAACATAAACCACAACAAGTGAAATTATGTGATATGTTAAAACAAACTCTTCTAAAATATAAAAAATTCCATGTCTTCCAAAAATGAAGGCAATAACAAGTACAAGGGAAAAGGTGGAAAAAATGAGAATCATGGTGGTCAAAATAAAAAATAGAATGATAAACAAAACCTCTATTGTGAATGGTGTGACAAAATAGGTAGCCATGAGACTCACGAATGTAGGACTCCATGGGAGAAAATTGAAGCATATCGTAAAAAAAAAGAGGTAAATTCAAAGAAATAGTCAAAAGAGTCAAACTTAGCCCAAATCGCCAGTGAATGTGTGTTTTATAGTACAAATGATGAAGCAAATAGTGTCTCTATTAGTTCCTCATGGTTTGATGCTTGGGTTCTTGATATTGGCACCACTCAACACATGAATTTTTTAAAATACTTTATTTGAGGAGTACATTGAATAAAGTTGTGGATTAGTATACCTCACAGATAGATCAAGTATGCAATCATAGGGAAGAGGCACAATCGATTCAAGTGTCCAAGACTTCTAGACTGCAAACTTGATAATGTTCTTTACCTTCCTCAACTAAAACAAAACTTGTTATCCATAGTGCTCATAAGGAAAGAAGGCCATTCCATTCTATTGGATAATAATGATATCATAATTAGGAGGAAAAGTGACAATGCAATCATCTTGACTGGATGTGAGGAAGGGAAACTACTCAAATTAAAGGGTGATCCATCAAATTCAAAGAATTATGCTCATCTTGTAGAAGAATAAATGTCTCCAAACATGTTGTGGCATGCTTGATTTAGGTACACTCACTATAACAACATTCATGTATTGAAAAAGAATGGTGTGGTTGGCATGCCTATATTTTCTACAAGATTAGATGAGAAGTGTGAATCCTGCATCTTGGCTAAACATGCAAGAAAACCATTTCCAAAGTCATAGTGAAAAGCAGACAAAAAATTATAGATTGTTCATTCAAACTTGTGTTCTCTTCCAATCCTCTCCGCTGGTGGTCATAAGTATTTCATGTTGTTCATTAATCACTACAACAGGATGACATAGATATACTTTATAAAAAAATAAATTAGAAGCTTTCGATACTTTCAATAAGTTTCTAACAATGATTGAAAATGAATCACAAACCTGCATTAAGACACTCAGGATAGATAATGGTGGAGAATTCACATCAAAGAAGTTTGAATCCTATCTTGAGCAAAATGGGCTCAAACACCATCTCACAGTTCCTCACACTCCACAACAAAATGGAGTAGTTGAAAGAATGAACAAAACTGTGATGAATATGGTTACAACAATGTTGTATTTCAAAGGAGTAAATTTGCACTTTTGGGCTGAAGCAACTAAAACAATAGTATACCTTTGAAACAGATCACCATCAATAGCTCTTGAATCAAAGAATCCGTATGAGATATGGTGTGGTCACCTCCCTTCAGTGTGGCATCTTTGGATTTTTGGATCCACTCATTATGCATTGATTCCAAAGGAGAAGAGAAACAAATTGGACCACAAGAGTTGAAAATCCATCCATTTGGGATATTCTGATTCCTTCAAGGCATTCAAGCTATATGATGAGAAAGAGAAGATTTTTTTTGTTGCAACAGAAGATGTCTTTTGTGAGACTGCAAAGGACAAAGAGCATATTGATCAGTAGTTGAGTTGACTAGACAAATATGCAAAGTTTGATGTCTATAAGGAGAGTGATTTTAATGTTCTAAACAGTGAGTGGGGGATAAAAATTTGGGAATATATTGATTTTATATTGTCTCTCATACATGAGCTTGAAACTTCTCATGAAGGAGAGAGTGAAACTTCATTAGATATTGAATAGGGGCCAATATAATAGAGGGTAAATAGTGAAGGAACTTCAGAGGGTGAACCTGAAGCACCTGCAACACAAAAAAAGATGCCTAAATGGGCCACTCAAACACTGAAAGATATGAGACCTGATGAAGTTGGGAAAATAGGCACTCAAAGTGCACATGTAACCTCATCTCAACCAGATAATTTTATTGATGAAATTTAGGACATGATTGAAAAACTCACATTAGATGATTCTCAAGAGGAAATCAATGTTGCATTTGATCCAAAACCAATAAATTTCAAACGATCTAAGAAGATTGACTCTTGGAGAAAAGCAATGAAAGATGAGTATAACTAACTGGTGAAAAATGGGACTTAGAATCTAGTTGATCCACCATATGGTTGCAAACTCATTGGCTTTAAGTGGGTATATTACAACAAATATAAGGTAGAGGGCTCACTTAACAAACACAAAGCAAGGCTTGTCACAAAGGGTATGCTCAAAAGGAAGGAATTGAATACAATGAAACCTTTACACCTACAACAAAATGGACTACCATTCAGACCATGTTGGTTTTGACATCTCACAATGAATGGAAAGTTCACTAAATGGATGTCAAAATTGTATTTATAAATGAAGACCTCAAGGAAACTATGTACATGAGACAACTTGATAGTTTTGTAGTAAAGGGATAAGAACATAAGGTGTGCAAGCTAAAAAAATTACTGTATGGTTTGAAACAAGCCCCTAGAGTATGGTAGGAAAAACTGGTTGAGCACCTCATAAACATGAACTTCAAAAATTTTGAGTTTGAAGATGCAACTCTTTTCATCAAAATAATTGACAAAACAATTGTATTTGTGGTGGTGTATGTTGACGATTTGCTCATCATAGGGAATAATGAATGGTACACTACAAAATTCAAATCAAAGTTGATGAAAACCTTTGAAATGACTGATTTGGGTTATCTTCATTACTATTTGGGTATTGAAGTAATTCAAAAACCAAAGTATTTATTCATCACTCGTCAAAAATACATTAATGATGTTTTAAGAAAGTTTGGAATGGAATATTATAAGCCTCTTAGCACACCCATGAAATATAATCTCAAATTGACATTTGAAGATTCAACATATTTAGTCGATACCACTAAATATAGATAGCCCATTAGAAGTCTAGTTTATATGACTACCAATTGACCAAATATATCATATGTAGTTGGTGTCCTCTCAAGATTCATGTAACAACCTAGGGAGAGTCATTGGGTAGCAACAAAAAGGGTCCTCAAATATCTCAAAGGCACACATCATTTTGCACTCAAATACTCCAGGGCGAGAGACTTCAAACTAGTTGGGTATTCAGATTTTGACTATGTTGGTGATCATGAAGATGGAAAGCCCACCTAGAGTTTTCAAATGAATTTGGGAAAAATAGTTGTCAGATGGAAATCCAAGAAGCAATTAGTGCTAACAATTGCTTCAGTAGAGGCAAAATATATGGCTGCTTCAAAGGCAACTAGAGTGATCTTGTGGCTCAAAAGGGTTCTTTCATATTTATAGGAGCAATAATTTTTGTCAACACCTCTCATGATCGACAACACTTCTGCAATCTAGATGGCAAAGAATCTAGTCTTTTACGACCGAACCAAACACATCAATACCAATTTTCATTTGATTCAATACTATGTGAAAGATGGCAGTGTCAATTTGTAACATGGATTGATAACAAAGCAAATAATATACATCCTAACAAAGGTGCTTGGAAGATAAAAATTTGAAAATTTTAGAGGAATGTTTGGTCTAACAACAACCCCTGTGGATTAAGAGGGGGATGTAATATTAGTTAGATAATATTTTCTAATTCCTAGGTGTAGTTGCTCAGTTCCTTTGTATTCTTGTGTATAGCTAAAGAGTATTGTAGGAATATGAATGGAATTTTTGGTAGGTGAAATGATAAGTCACATTTTTGGCTTTATAATGTATGCTTTGCATCCTTTCAATACAAATTGTGAAATGAGAATTTCATTGCCATTCCATTCGGCATATCAATTTATATAAACAGAGAATAATTTGGATTATACAGGCAGTAAGGACATCTATTGAATTGAGGAAGTCTATTTCATTTTCATAGATAGATTATGTGGTATATATTTTGTTTGTGATCACACTCACAAGAATTGCTGTAACCATTATATGAGTTTTTAATTGATAAAAACACTTAGAGAGTAGACCTGGGGACGTAGCCATTTGGTAAACCTCATAAACAATTTTTTTGTGTCTTTATTATTTATTCTCTGCTATCTAGATTTTTTTTACTAAATTTTTAAAAATAATCCAATTTGAATTAAATTAAAATAAATTATTCAGTTCTAATCCAATCCAAGCAGACCGTAAAGTTTTATAACTTGGATTTTTGGATCAATTTGGTATCAGATCTTGTGATCAAGGTTGTATAACATTATCTGGAAATTAAAATACAATATTGTATGTTAACCAGGTCTAAATCAAGACGTGGTGAAGGATAATTTGTAGAGTTTGATCTTAAAATTGGTACAAGACATGCAAGCCAATAGTCAAGTTTGGGAGTTGATATGTTTGAGGCAGAGTTCTAACGTGATTTCCTTAGCATGAAAAACATGGCTGAAGAAATGTATGAAGAACGTAAGAAGGAAAAATCAAAGGAAGATAAAATTAAAAGAGAAAAAATTGCTCTTCCATATTTCAATAAATGTTTTTCTTTTACAAATGGTAAAACTATCCCATACTTGAAATTAGATGTTAAATTTGATTTGCCAATTTATAATGGTATGCTAAGTGCAGAGAAATTGGATAACTGAGTCAAGAAGATTGAGATATATTATAATATTCATAATATTAATAGTGAGGAAGCCAAATTTAATTGGCTACTCTCTGTGTGAGTGGCACAACACTCATCTAGTAGGAGAGTAAGATTCAAGAGGATCTCAAGCAACATGGTAAGGTGATTTCCTCTTGGAATGATTTTATTTTTGAGCTAAATTTTATCCTTTGGGTTATATGCAACAAGCTACTATAGATTAGAAAAATTTAAGGAAAAATAAAGGTTAGAGTGTGCAAGACTATTCTTAGGAGTTTAAAAAGAAGGCAATAATGTTAGGCATTCTTCTTTACAGTCCAAAAACATTGTTGAAGTATATTGGAGGTTTGCATAGTTACTTGAGACATACTATTCTTAGGTTTAGTCCTTCTAACCTTGATAAAGTTTGTGTGAAAACTACCCATATGGAAGCCAAGGGTAAGATGGCCAAGGAAGGATATAGAAAGAAGTCTCATAAGCCATTTGAAAGCAAAGACAAAGGTAAAAGAAAGGGTAAGATTAAATCTACTTACACTGTTAAGAAAGAGGAAGGAAAACCTTTATAGAATCATTGCAAGAAGAATCATAATGAGGATAAGTGTTGGAAACTCCATCCAGAACTCAAAACAAAGAGATTATGGAATAAGAAGGAAAATAAGTCTAATGCGATGGTTTAACAAGACCTGGGATATGATTTTAGTGATGAAACAAAGGTGATTGCCATGGTTCTACAAGGTTTAAATTCTTCCTCATCTAACATTAAACCTTATGTTATTGATTCTTCTTCTAAAACTAAATCTAAACATGACAAAAAGAAAAGGAATGAAAATTTTCACATAAGAGTTATATCTAAGCATAATAAAACAGACACTCTTTTTGATAGTGTATCACAAGCTAATCTTATTTCTGAAGAGGTTGTTAAAAATTTAGGACTCAAAACTAAACTACATCAAAAATCATATCCTTTATGATGGGTGTGTGATAATACAAAATTTTAGGTAAAAAAACATGCACCTTGAGGTTTGATATTACTTCTAAATTCATTGATGAAGTAGAATTAGATGTGGTTCCTTTGGATATTTATGGAATTGTTTTGGGTAGTCCTTACTTAAATGATAGAAAGGCAATATTTTATAGATAAGAGAATAAATATGTACTTGTAAAAGATGGGATTGAATATATATCAAGAGCCCATCATGTTAAAGCCAATTTGACTCTTTTTTCTATAGGGCAAATGAAAAAACTTATAAACCCAAGTAAGAGTTTTGTTCTCATGATTTTAAAAGCCAAGGATAATGAAAAATCCAAGGCATTAGAAGGTTGTGATCCTAAACATCAATTTGAGATATAAAATATTATTTATAACTATAATGGTGTTTTTTAGGAGTCACAAGGTTTATCTTATAAGAGGGAAATTCAACATGAGATTCAATTGTAACAGGATGCCTCTCTTCCTAACATTGGCATGTATAGGTTACTTGTAGTAGAGAATGAATAAATAAAGAAGCAAGGGATGGTTTTAATTGAGAAAGGAGTCATTTGGCCAACTACCTCTCCATGTGGTTCGCCTATTGTCTTAGTACCAAAAAAAGATGGCACATGGTGGATGTGCATGGACTTCAAAGATTTGAATAAAATCATGGTTAAAAACCACTACCCTCTTCCTCATATTGATGATTTATTAGATCATTTAAAACATGCAAAGAATTTTACTAAGTTATATTTGAGAATTGGTTATCACCAAGTAAGAATAAGTGATGGTGATAGTTGGAAAACTACTTTTAAAACTAAGCAAGGTCTTTTTGAGTAGCTTGTTATGCCTTTTGGGCTTTGTAATGCACTTGCAACATTTATGCAGGTTATGAATGATGTGTTAAGACCATTTTTGGATGATTTTGTAATTGTTTACTTAGATGATATTTTAATCTTTAGTAACACATGGGAATATCATATTAAACACATCAAGAAAGTTTCAGATACTTTGCAAAAGGATAAACTATTTCTAAAGATGTCAAAAAGTGAATTTACAAAAACATCTTTGGTTTATTTAGGGTATATTATAGGGAATGGTTCACTAAAAATAGACCCTACATAAGTTTCAACCATAGTAAATTTACCAAGGCTTAATAATGCAACCAAAGTTAAAAGTTTTCTTGGATCAATTCAATTTTGGAGAAAATTTATTGCTAAATTTTCTTACATTGCATCTCTTTTACATGCTTTAACAAATGTTAAGAAGGTCTTTCAGTGGGGAGGAAAGCATGAAAAATATTTCAATACTCTAAAAGAAAAGATAAGTACTACCCCAATTATTTCACTTATTGGTTTATGACAATCTTTTGAGATAGAAACTGATGCTAGTGAATATGCAATGGGGGCAATATTGATGTAGAATTGAAAACCAATGTGTTTTCATTCAGAAACCTTTAAAAATGCATTAAAAATTTATCCTAATTATGATAAAGAGTTGTATACTTTGGTACAAAGTGTGAAAAAGTGGAAACACTATTTGATGGGTAAAGAGACAATCATCCATACGGATCATTAACCTTTGTAATATCTTCAATCACAATCCAAGCTACACAATCATGACACTTTCGATGGATGGGATTTTTGCAACAGTTCCATCTTATTATAAGGTATAAAAAGGGAACACATAATAAGGTTGATGATATAATTTCTTGACCTCCTATTGTGACATCTACTATATTGAAGCATAGTCCTTTTGTTAATGAAAATTATAAGGAACAATATGCTAGAGATTTATATTTTAAGGATATCTATGAAGATTTGATAAATGGTAAATCAATAGAAGTATTTGACTATCATGTGCATAATGAAATGTTATATCATCTTGGAATATGTATTCCACAAGATGAGAGAGCTCACATGATTAGAGAAACTCATACTTCTTGTTTAAGGTCATTTTGGCATTGGTAAGATAGTTGCATAGTTACAAAGACATTGTTATTGGCTTCTTATGATAGAAAATGTATCTAAATATATCAAAGGTTGTATTTTTTGTTCTACAAGTAAACCTAGTAACTAGAAGTTAGGATTGTATACACCTTTTCCTATTCCTAACCACCCTTGGAAAATTATTTCTATGGATTTTTTAGGAGGTTTACATATGTCACAAAGAAAACATGATTGTCTATATGTGGTTGTGGATAGGTTCATATAAATGTGTATTTTGGCTCTTTGTACTAAATAGGATATTGGCAAGGATACTGCACATTTATTCTTAAAAAATGTTTGGATCCACTTTGTGTTACCCACTTCTATTATATCTTATCATGATTCTCAATTTGTTGGTGAAATTTGGTTAGCTTTGTGGGACTTGATGGATACTAAGCTAAATAAAAGCACAACCTTTCATCCACAAATTGCTGAGTAAACACAAATGGTCAACTGAATGATGGTACATTTACTTAGGGGGTATTGTGGTAAACATCCTAAATTATGGGATGAACATTTATATTATGTGTAACATTCTTATAATCGTGCTTTACATTCTTCTACTTTAAAGTCTCCTTTTGAGACTTGTTTTGGTTATTTGCCTAAGTCTCCTTTGGAATTCTCTTTTGGAAAAGAATCTGACTCAATAGTGGATGGAAATAATGATGCTGAGAAGGCTAAAAATTTCATTCAAATAATTTAGATGATTCAGAAAGTTGTTTAAGAACAATTAGAGAAGAACCAAGCTAAATATAAGGCTAGGCATGATAAACTTTGAGTTAATTATAAATTCAAAGTGGATGATCAATTTTGGATTCACATCAGTAAGGAAAGAATAAAAGGTGAAGGTAGAAAATTAAAACCAATCAAGTATGGTCCATTTAAGATTTTGGAAAAGGTTGGTAAAAATACTTTTTGATTGGATTTGCCTTCTTATATGCAAATTTATTCAATGGTTAATGTGGAAAACTTGAAATTGTATGAACCTCCCATGATCATGGATCAAGATGAGGGTATTCAAGTTCCTAATGTTGATGATTTTCCTCCTAAGTCTCTTCATGAGTTGCATGAATATATTATTGACAGGAAAACCAGGACTATGTGAAGAGGTTCATCTTGGTTTGAAAGGAATGCATCGGAATAAGGAAAAATGGATGAAAATCAGAAAGGTGAGGGAAAAATACCCTCACATGGTTGATAATTAAGTAAACTTTTGGATGTCTAAAAGCTCTCATTGCCGAGGAATTATCTAGGAGATACCCACAAATTTTTGATCAGATATATATAAGGATGATGTGGCAATATGTTGGAATGTGGCAAATACATAAGGAGATTAAAAAGTTTATTTTAATCTATTTATATTGGAATTAACTATATGTTTTTATGGTTGCATATGTGGGACTATTTGGCCAATAATACCACACCTCCACCCATAATATTTACAAATAATCCTATTTCATTGCTACCTATATATTTAAATATATTCATTATTTTAATATAGATTTATGTTGTCACATATTCCCACATATCCTATTTTTCATAGTCTATTATCAAGCTCAAGTTGCATGGTCATTATCCCATTCGATATGATCTTTTATCAATCCGAAATTGCATGTGATATAATATCCCATTGTAATAATTGTGTTTTAAGAAGAACTCCACTTATATATAAGCCAATATAACGAAGTTTATTTTCATATGTGGTAATTTTAACTACCAACTCCACACTTGGCATTGTCTTTGGCCCTAATCGACTCTACACATATGGCATGGAATCTAAATTGGCACCAACCAATTAATGCAATGCATTAACTGCTATAGAGATAAAATGATGGGCTCGCATGTCTTTGTAATGGAATGATGACCCAAAATAGGTGTATGTTGTAGCCACATGGGTAATGTGACTTACATGTTAGACAAGTAAAAAAAAGATGACCCCAAAGTAAAAATTGAACTCAACTTATTTTTGATGCTTGTGGGATTCAATCTTGTTAACCAACATGGAGTTGTTGGGCAGAATCAAGTATAAGAAAAATAGTCATTAGCACTAGCTAATGTAAAAAAGGTGTTGGAGAACAAATCATACAGGTAACACAAGTTATTGAGTAGAACCAAAATTTAGGTAAAAAAAAATATGATGCCGAACCAATGCATAAGGGTGTTGAAAAATATAAACAAAAGGTGTTTTTTTATAGGACAACATAATTTGCATAGAGAGTGGGAAAAGTATAGAATTTCTACAGACAAAGAATAATCTAGATTATACAAACAACAAGGCTATTCATTGAATTGAGGAAGTCTATTTAGTCTGCGTAAATAGATTGTGGTATATATTTTGTTTATGATCACACTCAAAAGAATTTTTGTAACCATTCTATAAGTTTTTAATTGATTGGAACACTCAGAGAGTGGACCCAGGGATGTAGCCATTTGGTGAACCCTGTAAACAAATTTTTTATGTCTTTATTATTTATTCTCTACTATTTGGATTTTTTTTACTATTTTTTTAAAAAGAAGCTAATTTAAATTAAATTAAAATAAATTGGAATTTATTATTCAGTTATAATCTAATCCAAGCAGACCGTAAAGTTTTATAACTTGGATTTTTGGATGATAGAATTAATTAACTTTTGTTTCAAATAATAAATTCTATAAGTAATAACATAAGCGTCTTATTTCAATAAACTATTCTATATACATATCAAAGGGTTTTAAGGTTTTAATTATATTAATACAAGGAATAGGATGAAAGTTATTAATCATTTATACATATTTGTCCTTATAGGCTTATGAATATTATAATTCTCATAATCATGTGCCTATAAGAAATAACCAAACTCTATACACTATATCAGGTCGACATGGTTTCTAAGAATTTTATTAACAATATATATACCAAGATATATGCATGATCAAAAATAAAAAATCTTTTAACCATAATGTAACATATAAAAAATATACTATAATTTGTAAGATTTGTCTAAGAATGAATGTCTAAGACTGATGACAAAAAAATTGAACACATAAATCTGTTGAAGTTATAAATCAAAAAATGAGTAGAATATGCAATAGATATATATTCATATAATGGAGATGCATTGTATAACAAAGGCTCTAAGCTTACAACTCACTAATATCATGGAGCTAACAACTCTCAAAATTATTACAACTCATAACTTACACAACTCCTAGCCAAGTAGCTCACCATAATCTAGAAGACTCCAAATATTCTACATCAATAAAACATATAAAAGAATAAACATATAGGTGAAATTTATAAGAATCCAAACCATACCATGCATGTGGAACTAACTTTCCTTAAATAAGTGGAAGAAATTCAAGGAGCCAACATCCCAATACATGTGGGATAAACTTCCCATATGTACAAACACAACTAAACATCCTACACCAATACCTCTCTTTAAGAAAAGAGAAGATGGGTAGAATAATTGAGTCTCTACAATGAGGCCTCGTGAGGTACCCAAATACATAGAAACTCTGATAAAATAGAGAAAAAGAGAAAACATGTAGGAAAAACTCTTCCAAAAGAGAGAAAATAAAAAACTAACTCTGCTCGATAATGTCCCATCACCCTAACAAAGTCTACCTCCAATTTATAGATGATGATCTCTGAGTAGAACAAGTGATCAAATGTAAAAGAGATGAAAACAAGAAGTGTAGGAAAACCCTACACACCAACATCCTTGAGACTAATCAATAATGACCCCCAAAATTTGGTACTTTATAATTTTAGTAGAATTTAAAAGAAAGGAAACCAATAGAATGGGCACAGAAAACCATACACTTTTGATACAAGTGGCACTCAAATCTGAGTAGCCAATCAAAAGTTATTACAAAATCAATTTTCCCATCATTAATAGTCTATTTTATTGAGTTTGCAAAAAAATTAAATGCACTTGAGTAAAAAAGGAGTGGACATAGCCTTGCAACCAGTTGTTGAAACTAGAATTAAACCATGAAGCATTAAAAAGTTTAAATCAATCTGCCCACAATATATTGATTTTATTTTTAAAAATAATAAAAAAAATATTTAACAACAATCTCCTACTATATTGTGTTTTTTTCCAGCGTTAGTTACTAAAACTATAATAATTTTTTTATTTTTCAATAAAATTCAAAAATTCAAAATTATTTGGAAAGCTAAAAAGATGCACAAAACCTAATTTTTTTGGCACGATTCTATATAGTTAGAAAGCAATTTTCAGAAGAAAAGGCACATTGTTTTGATAAAATATAAATTTACACTTGTTAATGGATGAAAAACCATGATTTTGTTGTTCTAAATCCCTCAAAGGAAAATAAATATGACATCTCAATTGTGCTGGGGCTGAAATAAGGGCATCCTAACTATAATAATGACACTATAAAAGAAGAAAACAAGTATTTCCTCCACAACTAGAAAGAAGAAATTCTAGATATCAAAAAACCTTTTTTATATACAAATGATATACTCAAGATTTCAAAAAAAAATAATGATATTCATTACTAGTACTTGGAAATCTGATATCATATAAGATTCACCCAAGAATGGACATCCAAGACGGATGACAAGAAGATTGAACACATAAATTTGTTGAAGCTAGAAATCAAGAAATGAGTAGAATCTATAATAGATGTATTTGTAGTCATTTAAAATGTCACTTTAGTGTAATGAGTGTCACTTAAATCAACCCATCCCTAGCTTAGTGTTATACCTATCTTAAAGCCTCTTTGATGCTTATCTAGCTTTCATGCAAGTCTTACACATCCCTAGACATCTTGAAATTAGTCCTAGACCCTCCCCTAGGGATCTAGGTCCCTAATGCCTTAGGTTATGCCACCTAGACACTAGCATTATAATTTAGACACTAGTGCCCTATGCTAGCATCCCACTTTCAATGAGTGTCCTTTTCCAAATTCAACCCCAAGATATATTTTTAATTCTTAAGACACCTAAGGTCAGCCTATACCTATTTTCAACTCCATAAAATCACCAGATCAGTATAAATACATTATTTTAATCATTTATTTACTATATGGAAATGAGATAAAAAAATACACAAATAAGCTTAAAAAAAGTTGTGCACAATCAAGGTTCTTGATCCCTATTCTACCCTACTTTTACATATAGTCATCTACAACTATCCCAAGCTTAGAATACATATATTTCCAATCTTAAAGTCATTTAAATCACTCAAGTCAACACTCATACTAAAATTCACAATTAAGCACTTAGGTGAGGGAATTACATTGGGCTTGATCCCTCCTTAGAGTATTGGTTTGTAAGCAACTCTCAACACAGTGAAGTGTTAAGGATATCTAGCCTACCTAGTTAACATCACACTTTTACTACTTATGCCACTCAAATACCCTATCAACATTGAGGTCTAGGGTTTGCTCCTACATTATCTCAAAATAGTGCATAGACAATGAATTAGAGTTCATCTGCATAGGTATAGGCAGGTCAATCTCAGTTGGAGGTGAACCCATAAGATTAAATAACTTTCTGCACAAAGGGAATTAACATTCAAAGTAGGACACTAACACCCTAGAACTACTATCCAAGGTAAATGTTACTATTTAAGAGGATTTTTGACACCTATACCTTGTTTATGACACTTAGATTTACTTCTACACTAGTTTTTAATCTTTAGTTCATCCATTTCAGTCAGTTTCTAGCTAAATACTTATTTATGTCATTCATTTCTATTTTTTAAAATATTAGATTAGGTTAATTTTTACACAAATCAATGGTTGTATTTATTGCATATTTATATCCTAATTTATTTACTCAAACCCTTTAACAACCTAGGGTTTAAAATCTATAAACCCTTAAATTTTAAATCATTTGGTGAACCCAACTTACTTTGAATGCTGCTCAAACCCTAGACCTAGATGCTTTAGAAACCTACAATGGCATAATTCAATAATCAATTTGATGAGATTGATAAGAGATAATTTCAATATTTCATTTCTAAACATTCAGATAATGTAAGATGACCTTATTCATATTATCCACAAAGAGCTTCAAAAATCTAATAATGGTCGATCTTTTACTCCCATAGATTCCAATATTATACCTACTTTGGGGGTACCTCAAATTCTGAAACAACATGTTTTAACTTGTAAATGTTCAAAAATAAAAACACCTCCTATGGATATTTCCTCCTCTCTAGATGTATGATCCCTTATGCAAGAGATCCATGATCTATAGGCCAAAGTGTTACATCTTTAGTAAGGTGATACTAGGCCATCTCATGCTTTTGGATTCTCTTGTTATTTTTCATATACCTTTGGCACATCATATAGTAATAACTATTTTGACATCCATATTTGTGGTACCCAAGCTTAATTTTTATGATGGTAAAGATGACCCAAATTACCATCTATGAGCTTTCAATGTAGCATATTTAGACTGTGTGTTGTGTTGTGGAGCCTATTTCTAAATTAGAATGTATTTCAAACAATATACATTTAAAATGTATTGTACACTCATTATGTATTCTTTTTTGGGTTCAAGGGTAGTAGCCCCCGAAAAAATTTATGGACAGTCTTTAATGGGAAACTATTTTGGGCTAACTTTGCCCATGGTTTTGGTACCCATTATTTTGTAATACCACTTCGTTAATGTATTATGTATAGATAGATATTTTTTAGGTAATACATCATGAGAATAGGGGTTTGAGAAGGAATAACAGAGTGTGTGAATTCAGATGCAAATTTAGGAGGGTTTGTTGAGCACAACTCCAAATAATATTTATGTATTTTAATTATGAGAAGACTGATCTGAAAGTGGATTGTACTCTCGTGGCTTATAATAAAATCTGAGCAAGTGTTTCTTGGTGGATGTAGCCCACATTGGGTGAAACATGTTAAATCTGGTCTTCTTATTATGTATTTTATTTATTTTTCTTTATGTATCTCTATTTATATCTATTATTATGATTTTGTGAAATTATTTTGCATCAATTTCTGTATTTATTCCTAACAATTGGTATTAGAGCTTCAGGGTGTATTTGTTGAAGTGTTGAATCACATGAAGGGTTATTAATTCAAGTGGCAGCTATGGTTGATGATCACATATCAAAGGTTTAAAATTTCAATGGACAAAACTTCAGTCTATGAAAGATTAATATGGAGGATTGCCTCTATTAGAAGGATCTCCATGCTCCACTGGGAGGAAAAGTAAAGTAACCAATGAGTATGATAGATGAGGCTTGGGAGCTACTTGATAGGAAAGCACTTGGGGCCATTAAGTTATGCCTTGCATCTTTGATTGCATTTAATACATCATAGGAGAAGACCATGAAAGGCATCATTAATGCATTATGGAAGTTATATGAGAAACTCTCTGCTTCTAATAAAATATTTTTAATGAAACAATTATTTAATATGACGATATCTAAAAATGGTTCAGTTGTTAATTATCTGAATGAATTCAATATGGTTATGAGTATGTTGAATTCTGTAAAAATTGATTTTGATGATGAATTTAGGGCTTTACTTATTTTATGTTCCTTACCAAAGAGTTGGAATAGCCTGGTAATGGCTATGAGCAACTTGGTCTCTAATAATGCCAAGTTGAAGTTTGAGGATGTCATATGAGTAATCCTTAGCAAGGAAATATGATAGAAAAGCTCTCGGGAGACTTCTACTTTAGGTGATGCTTTGGTGATGGAGAGTAGAGGGAGACAAAAGTTTAGAGGAAAAAAATAGTGTGGAAAGTCAAATGGTCTTGGAAGGTCAAAATCAAGGGCTAGGATGGTATGCTGGCACTGTGGAAAGACTAGGCATACGAAGAAGGATTTTTGGTTACTTCAAAATAAGAAAAAAAATTAGGAAGACACCAAGGAGGTGAATGATAATTGGTAATGTTTATTAGGATGCATTAATTCTCTCCATTGACAATATTGCTAAGTCTTGGGTTTTAGATTTAAGGGTTTCTTTTCATGCTACACCATATTAATATTATTTTATTGATTATGTTCAAGGGGATTTTGGACATGTTTACCTTGGTGATGATGAGCCTGAAAACATAGTAGGAAAATGAAGTGTTTAGATCAAGATTTAGAATGGAAACACTTGGCTACTGAAGGATGCTAGGCATGTGCCTAAGTTGAGATGGAATTTGGTATCTACAAGATAGCTAGGTAGTGAAGGTTGTATGGTGACATTTACAATATATTATTGGAAGGTGACCAAGGGTGCTCTTATGGTATCAAGAGGTAAGAATGTTGGTACCATGTATTTATCAAGTAGTATTGATTATTGTAATTTAGTTATTCTAGATATAGATGCAACTTTATGGCATAATAGGCTCAATCACATGAGCCAAAAGGGTATGCAAATTTTGAAGGAGTGGTTACCTAGATTGAAAGGGTCTAATTTAGATTTCTATGAATATTGTGTATACAAAAAATAGAAAAGGATACAATTTACCAAGGTTGGACCTACAAGGAAGGAAAATAAGTTAGATTTGGTTCATTTAGATGTATGGGGGCCAACTCAGTTATCTTCTATTGGTGGCTTATCTTATTATGTCATTTTTATTGATGATGTAAATAGGAAAGTTTAGGTATATGGAATTAGGAAAACATATGATGTGTTTGATACTTTTAAAAGATAGAAAGCCTTGGTTGAGAATGAAATAGGTCTCAAGTTAACTGTCTAAGGTCAGATAATGGTGGGGAATATTGCAACAATGAATTTTTTAATTACTATTTAAAGAATAGAATTTGTAGATAGAGGATAGTTCCAAGAACTAAATAGTAGAGTGGAATGTTATAAAATAAGAACAAGGCTATCATGGAGCATGCTAGGAGCATGAGGTTACTTGTAGGACTGCCTCTATAGTTTTGGGCAGAAGCAATAAATATGACAGTATATCTGATAAATAGAGGTCCTTCATTTGCTTTGTATGGAGGCATACATTAGGAAGCTTGGTCTGGTAAGAAGGTTAATTATTCATTTCTTAGAATATTTAGCTGTGAAGCTTTCATTCATATTGATAAGGATGATAGGACCAAGTTAGAGTCTAAGTCTGAAAAAATACACTTGTATTGGTTATGGTGAGGATGACTTTGGTTATAGATTTGGAGTCTTAAGGGAAAGAAAATATTTATGTCTAGGGATGTTATCTTTAATGAAAAAGTCATGTATAAATAATAGTTATAATATCAGAAAGAGGATTCCAGAAAAGAGTACATAGTACTAGAGGACATTACATATGATAAAGTATCCAAGCAATCATTTCAAGCACCTACTCCACAAGAACCCCAAAATCTTATGGTGAGAAGGTCTTATAGGGTAAGAAGAGAACCTAAAACTTTTTCTCCATATTTTAATTATTTATTACTCACTAACAATGGAGAGCCAGAGTGATTTGAAGAAGCATTGCAGGTAGACATCAAGAAGAAGTGGGAGCAATCAATGGATGAGGAACATCAGTCTCTCATGGAAAATTAGACTTGGAATTTGATAAACCCACTTGAAGGTAAGAGAGTATTACATAAAAAGTGGGTATAAGATGATGGAGGAAAGAAAAGGTAAAAGGCCCAATTGGTGGTAGAAGAGTTTGCATAGAAGAAGGAAGTTGATTTCAATGAGATTTTTTCCCCAGTGGTAAAGATGACTTCTATTAGGACTGTCCTTGAGATAGTAATAGTGGAAGACTTGCACTTAAAGAATTTGGATGTTAAGACTACATTCCTTCATGGTGATTTGGAGGAATACTTATATATGGAGTATCCATAGGGATATGAGGTCACAGGAAAGAAGAACATGGTGTGCAAACTAAAGAAGAGCTTGTATGCCCTGAAACAAGCTTCATGATAGTGGTACAAGAAATTTGATAGTTTTATGATGGAGTAGGGATAATCTAGGTGTCATTCAGACCATTGTGTATATATGAATAAGTTTGATGATGGTGATTACATTATCCTTTGTCTCTATGTGGATGACATGTTGGTTGTAGGTAAGAACATGCATGAAATAAAGATACTCAAGGAACAACTTAATAATTCCTTTGCTATGAAGGATTTAGAAAAAACAAAACAAATACTTGGTATGAGAATAACTCAAGATAGGAAGAAATAAAATCTGAATTTTTCCCTGGAAGAGTAAATTAAAAATATTTTGGCAAGGTTTAGTATGCAGGATGCTACACTGGTTGGGTCTCCTTTGGAAAGCCATTTCAAGTTATCAAAGGAGCAGTGTCTCAAGATAGAAAAAGAGAGAATCCAAATTTAATATGTACCTTACTCATCAGTTGTTGACATTTTGATGTATGTCATGGTGTGCACTAGATCAGATATTGCCCATGCAGTGGGAATAGTAAGTAGGTACATGAGTGATTTAGGTAGAGAACATTGGAAGGTAGTGAAGTAGATCCTTTAGTATTTAAGAGGGACCATAGAGATAGTTTTAAGCTATGGTGGATTGGACACCAATTTATGTGGTTATTTAGATTAAAACATGGCTATAAATTTAGACAACAGGAGGAGTACAATAGGATATGTATTTACTGTAGGTGACACAATGGTGAGCTAGATTTGACAACTACAAAAACTTATGGCTTTGTCAATCATAGAGGTTGAGTATGTTTCTACCATAGAGGTAAGTAAATAAATGATCTAGTTACAATATTTTCTTGAAGATTTGGTGCATAAGTAGGAGGAAGTAAAGTTATATAGTGATATTTAGAGTGTTATACATCTAGCAAAGAACTTTGCTTTCCACTCTATGACAAAGCATATACAATTGAGGTACCATTTCATCAAGACAGCTTTGGAGGAAGACAAGTTGAAGCTGGAGAAGATTCATACCAATCAAAATCTTATGGACATGATGACCAAGGTGGTTAAGGGAGAAATTGAAGTTATGTTTAATTTCAGTTGGCCTTTACAATTGATAGTGAAGGGTTGAGAAACATACTCAGATAAAAGCAGTCTCCAAGTGGGAGATTGTTGTGTTGTGGAGCCTATTTCTAAATTAAAATGTATTTCAAATACTATACATTTAAAATATACTATACAGTCATTGTGTATTCTCACTGGGGTTCAGAGGTGGTTGCCCCCACAAAAAGTTTTGGACCTCTTTGAATGGGAAACCATTTTGGGTTGAATTTGCCCATGGTTTTGGTACCCATTGTTTTGTAATACCACTTCATTGATATATTATGTATAGATAGATATTTCATAGGTAATACATCATGATAATAGGCATTTTAGAAGGAATAATAGAGTGTATGAATTTACGTGCAAATTTAAGAGGGTTCATTGAGCGTATATCCAAACAATATTTGTGCATTGTAATTGTGAGAAGACTGATCTGAGAGTGGATTGTACTCTCATGACTTGTAATAAAATCTAAGCAAGTGTTTCTTGGTGGATGTATCCCACATTAAGTGAACCATGTTAGATCAAGTCTTCTTATTGTGCATTTTATTTTTTATTCTTTATGCATCTCTATTTATATCTATTATTATGATTATATGAAATTATTTTGCATCAATTTCTATATTTATTCCTAACAACTGGTATCAGAGCTTTAGGTTGTATTTGCTAAAGTGTTTAATCACAGGAAGGGTTATTAGTTCAAGTGGGAGCTATGGATGATGATCATAGATCAAAGGTTGAAAATTTTAATGGATAGAACTTTGGTCTCTGGAAGATGTAGATGGAGGATTGCCTCTATCAGAAGGACTTTCATGCTCCACTGAGAGGAAAATTAAAGCAACCAGTGAGTATGATATATGAGGCCTGGGAGCTACTTGACAAGAAAGCACTTGGGGTCATCAGGTTATGCCTTGTATCTTTGATTGCATTTAATATATTATAGGATAAGACCATGGGATGTCTCATGAATGAATTACTATAGTTATATGAGAAACCCTCTACTTCTAATAAAATATTTTTAATGAAAAAGTTATTTAATATGACAATATCTAAAAATGGTTCAGTTGCTGATTATCTAAATGAATTTAATATGGTTGTGAGTATGTTGAATTATATAAAAATTGATTTTGATGATGAAGTTAGAGCTTTGCTTATTTTGTGTTCCTTACCAAAGAGTTGGAATAACCTGGTAATGGCTATGAGCAACTCAGTCTTTAATAATACCAACTTAAAGTTTGAGGATGTCATAGGAGTAATCTTTAGCAAGGAAATATGACAAAAAATATCTAGGGATACTTCTACTTCAGGTGATGCTTTAGCAATGGAGAGTAGAGGGAGACATGATTTTAGAGGAAAATGAAAGCATGGAAAGTCAAATGGTCCTGAAAGGTCAAAATCAAGGGCCAAGATGGTATGTTGGCACTATGGAAAGACTGGGCATATGAATAAGAATTGTTGGTATCTTTAGAATAAGAAAAAAAATTAGGAAGACACCAAAGAGGTGAATGTGGCAACAGATAATGTTTGTTAGGATAAATTAATTCTATCCATTGACAATATTACTGAGTCTTGGGTTTTAGATTCAAGGGATTCTTTTCATGCTACACCATATAGGCATTATTTTATTGATTATGTTCAAAGAGATTTTGGACATGTTTACTTTGGTGATGATGAACCTTACAGCATAGTAGGAAAATGAAGTGTTCAGATCAAGATGTAGAATGGGAACACTTGGCTACTGAAGGATGTCAGGCATGTGCCTAAGTTGAGATGGAACTTGGTAGCTATAGGAAAGCTAGGTAGTGAAGGTTGAATAGTGACATTTATAATAGATTTTTGGAAGGTGACCAAGGGTGCTCTTATGGTAGTAAGAGGTAAGAAGGTTAGTACCCTGTATTTATCAGGTAGTGTTGATTATTGTAATTTAGTTGCTACAAATATAGATGCAACTTTATGGCACGACAAGATCGATGACATGAGCCAAAAGAGTATGCAAATTTTGAAGGATCGATTGTCTAGATTGAAAGGGTCTGATTTATATTTCTATGAAGACTGTGTATAAAAAAAATAGACAAGGGTAAAATTTCTCAAGGTTGGACCTACAAGGAAGGAGAATAAGTTGGAGTTGGTTCATTTAGATGTATGGGAGTTGACTCAGGTATCTTCTATTAGTGGTTCATCTTATTATGTCACTTTTATTGATGATACAAATAGAAAATTTTG
Source organism: Torreya grandis (assembly GCA_037957365.1). NCBI lineage: Eukaryota > Viridiplantae > Streptophyta > Pinopsida > Cupressales > Taxaceae > Torreya > Torreya grandis. Next base: position 2,023,179 of record JARHVA010001066.1, on the reverse strand, counting down.
GGTGTATGGAATTAGGAGAAAATATTATGTGTTTGATACATTTAAAAGATGGAAAGCCTTGGTTGAGAATGAAATAGGTCGCAAGTTAAAATGTCTTAGGTCAGATAATAGTAGGGAATATTGTAGCAATGAATTTTTTGATTACTATTTAAGGAATGGAATTCACACACAGAGGATGGTTCCAAGAAATCCTATCATAGAGCATGCTAGGAGCATGAGGTTACATGCAGCGCTACCTCTGTAGTTTTGGGCCAAAGCAATAAACATGATAGTATATACGATAAATAGAGGTCCTTCATCTACTTTGTATGGAAGCATACTTAAGGAAGCTTGGTCTGGTAAGAAGGTTGATTATTCATTTCTTAGAATATTTGGTTGTGAAGCCTTCATTTATATTGATAAGGATGATAGGACCAAGTTAGAGGCTAAGTCTAAAAAATACACCTTTCTTGGTTATGATGAGGAAGACTTTAGTTTAAAGATTTAAAGTCTTGAGGATAAGAAAATATTTAGGTCTAGGTATGTTATCTTTAATGAAAAATTCATGTATAAACAATAGTTGTAGGATCAAAAAGAGGATTCCAAAAAATACTACATAGTACTAGAGAACATTGTATATGATAAAGTGTCCAAGCAACTAGTTCAGGTACCTAATCCATAAGAACCCCAAACTCTTATGGTGAGAATGTCTTCTAGGGTAGTAAGAGAACCTAGATGTTTTTCTCCATCTCTCAATTATTTATTACTCACTGATAATGGAGAGATAGAGTGATTTGAAGAAGTAATACATGTAGATGTTAGGAAGAAGTGGGAGCAAGAATGGATGAAGAACATCAGTCTCTCATGGAAAATTAGACTTAGGATTTGATAAACCCACCTGAAGGTAAGATATTATTGTAGAACAAGTGGGTGTATAGAATTAAATAAGATGATGGAGGCAAGAAAAGGTACAAGGACTAGCTGGTGGTAAAGGGGTTTGCACAAAAGAAGGGAATTGATTTTGATGAGATTTTTTCCCTAGTGGTAAAGATGACTTATATTAGGACTGTCCTTGGGATAGTAGAAGTGAAAGACTTGCACTTAGAGTAGTTAGATGTGAATACTACATTCCTTCATGGTGATTTGAAGGAATAAATATATATGGAGTATCCACAAGGATATGAGGTTACATGAAAAAAAAACATGGTGTGTAAACTGAAGAAGAGATTGTATGGATTGAAACAAGATCCATGATAGTGGTACAAGAAATTTGATTAGTTTTATGGAGTATGGATACTCTAGGTGTCATTCAGACCATTGCATATATATGAAAATGTTTGATGATGGTGATTACATTATCCTTTGTCTATATGTGGATGACATGTTGGTTGCAGGTAAGAACATGCAAAAAATAAAGGTACTCAAGGAAGAACTTAATAATTCCTTTACTATGAAGGATTTGGGAGCAATAAAAAAAATCCTTGGTATGAGAATAACTTGAGATAGGAAGAAATGAAAGCTGAATTTATCCCAGGAAGAGTATGTTAAAAGGGTCTTGGAAAGGTTTAGTATGCAAGATGTTAAACCGATTGGGACTCCTTTAGCAGGCCATTTCAAGTTATCAAAGGATTAGTGTCCTAAGATAGAAGAGAAGATAATCCAGATGTCACATGTACCTTACTCATCAGATATTGATAGCTTGATGTATGCCATGGTGTTCACTAGGCTAGATATTGCCCATGCAGTGGGAGCAGTAAGCAGGTACATGAGTGATCCAGGTAGAGAATACTAGAAGGTAGTAAAGTGGATCCTTCAGTATTTAAGAGGGACCATGGGGACAATTTAAGTTATGCTAGATTAGACACCACTTTTCAAGGTTATGTAGATTCAAACATGGTTGGAGATTTAGATAGTAAGATGAGTACAATATGATATGTATTTATTGTAGGTGACATAGTGGTGAGCTGGATTTCATAACTAAAAAAACTTGTGGCTTTGTCAACCATAGAGGCTGAGTATGTTGTTTCCATAGAGGCAAGTAAAGAAATGATTTGGTTAAAATAGTTTCTTGAAGTGTTGGGGCATAAGCAGGAGGAAGGGAAGCTATATAGTGATAATTAGAGTGTTATACATCTAGCAAAGAACTTCGCTTTCCACTCTAGGATGGAGCATATATAATTAAGGTACCATTTCATCAGGATAACTTTGGAGGAAGAGAAGTTGAAGTTAGAGAAGATTCATACCAGTCAGAATCATGTAGACATGGGTGGTCACAAGGGAGAAACTGAAGCTATGTTCAGTTTCGGTTGGCCTTCACAATTGATAGTGAAGGTTTGAGAAACCTGCTAAGAGAAAATCAGTCTCCAAGTGGGAGATTGTTGTGTTGTGGAGCTTATTTATAAATTACAATGTATTTCAAATACTATACATTTAAAATGTAATGTACACTCATTACGTATTCTTGTTTGGGTTTGGGGGTGGTAGCCCCCAAATTTTTTTTTGACCCCCTTTACTGAGAAACTATTTTCAGCTAACTTTGCCAAAGGTTTTAGTACCCATTATTTTGTAATACCGCTTTGTTGATGTATTATGTATAAATAAATATTTCATAGGTAATACATCATGAGAATAGGGGTCTAAGAAGGAATAACAAATTGTGTGAATTCAGGTGTGAATTTAGGAGGGTTTGTTGAGCACAACTCCAAATAATATTTGTGCATTGTAATTGTAGTAAGATTGATCTGAGAGTGGATTGTACTCTCATGGCTTGTAATAAAATTTGAGTGTTTCTTGGTGGATGTATCCCATATTAGGTGAACCATGTTAAATTTGATCTTCTTATTGTGCATTTTATTTTTTTCTTTATGCATCTCTGTTTATATCTATTATTGTGGTTTTGTGAAATTATTTTGCATCAATTTATGTAGTTATTCCTAACACTATGTGTTAAATGATTAGATCCTTACTAATTTTTTCGCTTATAGTTTAAAGGATTATAAACTATAATTATTGTATGATCTTCCTAATCAATATATCACAGCATTCAATCTACTGGAAGATATGTTTTCAACACACTTTTTAATCAACATCAGTGATAAGGTTTCCTATATTCATGTGGCACAACTCAAAAAAATTGAGCCAATTGCTAAATACATCTTGTGATATAAAACTATATTAACAAAGATGACTAGCCCCATGGTAGATAGAGAACTCCAAGACATATTCAAGTAGATTTTGTTACCAGTATTGCATGAAGCTATCTTATGTAAGAAGTTTCCATCTTTCACAGATCTTTGTCATATAGTGAAATAATGGTAAGTCAAGCTTCTCTCCATGAGAAAAATAAAGTACACAACCTAGATTAGATTCAACTACTAAGAGTTTCAATAAGCCCTCATATAAGGTAAAGCCCAATGAGAACAAAAATGATTCAATAAAATAATTAATGTAGCTTTAAAGCCACCTCCTCACTTGGTCCTATCAACTCATCCAAGGAGACCTTTCATGACTCTTCCTTAATATATAGCACAAGTTCTATAGTAGCTCTTGGAATGAAATGTCATATCTCTCCCTCCCATCAAAGAGATTGATACAAATAGACGTCTTCCAAAGAACTATGATTTTAATGCATTATGCAACTATTAAAAGGCACCAGGCCACACTACAAAAAGATGCATTAACTTATGACATAAGATTTGATAGAAGCTAATACAATTGATCTCAACACTCCTACAAAAGCACCTAAACTAGAAAAAATGTAAATAAAAGCATTGAAAATATTTTTAGATATGTTTCCAAAACATATAACTAATGAGACAACATGCACTTCTTATGTTCACTATACTTACTAGGCACATCCACTACCAACATCCTATCTTATTCAAATAATGGACACACACCCTCTAAATAATATGATTGTGGTGTATCATACTATAGTGCTAGCTACACCTCTTATCACTTTTTTAGAGCAAGTGATAGTTAATGATGACATAGATTTCTTACTCAAACAATGGACACACACCCTCTAAATAATATCATTAGGGTGTATCATACTATGATGCTAGCTAGACCTCTTATCACTTTTTTAGATCAAGAGATAGTTGATGATGAAATAGATTTGTACGCACTCTTTGTATGAGCCTACATTGATCATCATCCTATTCAAAGTGTCATGGTTTATAATGGGTCAAGTGTTAACATGTATACAATCACACTTATACAATACTTGGGTTATTCAAAGCAGGGTATTTCTCAGACAAATACAGTTATTCATGGTTTCAATAGCCATGTTTAGAGCTCCATTAGAGAGATATTACTATAATTATAGGTTAGTCCTGCACACATGGCCACTATATTCATAGTGGTACCAAGTGCCAACACATTTAACATGTTATTGGGTATACCCTAGATACAATAACTTTGAGCCATTCCATCCTCTATCCACAAATGTCTCAAATATATACATGTTAATAAGGTGGTTATAGTTGAGGACCTTCCATATGATTATCCTTTACCTATTTCATAATGATTCATATAAAAGACACCAGTTCTCATTCAACACACAAATTCTATTATCACACATCTGATATTAGTTGAGCCACTAGTGTAAATGAAGTCTACTTCTATAGCAGTACCACATATACATACTCTCTTATAAAAACTTTTATTAGAGAGACCCCTACATTAGAGACATGTTGAGGATTCTATAAGGCCTCTCTCTTCACCACCACATAGATCAATGTTACAGTAGAGATAATCCATTCCAGTTACAACCTATTCTACCATATGGGTTCCCAAATGCACCACAGTTCATAGGCCAGTTCAATCATCTTCATAAATTTAGATCACTACATATCACAAGCCAGTTCAGTTAGCTTCTCAGATTCATAGCCCTACTCCAAAAGTAGTTTCAACTACAGATCATTTAGTGCATCTAATTCTCATATCTAAAATACCTCGTTACACACACACATGATCATTATCCCTCTATTTGATATAAGACATGTTGATTGTGATTCTCTTGAAAGACTCATCGGTTAGTAGTATCTTTCCTCTTACCTTGCTCCTTATATATAGTTTTATTTTCATGATTTATTTTACATAGCTTATATACTCAGAAAACACAAAAATAATATAATATGTTTAAAATACAGAAACATTCAAATATTGCTCAAAAACACAAAATTTAGATTATTTACATATCCATGTTTACATTATTTATACTTACCAAGTACTACATATGTTAGTTATATTAGTTTTATCATACATACATGCTTTACTTATTCTTATCAAGTGTTCACAGATTCTTACAAGACTCAAGTCCAACATAAAGATCTAGATTTTATACTATCTATCCACTAGGGGCACATACACAACTACACATATTTAACATTGATACATTTTCCCATTAGGGGCATCACATACATAGATTCTAATTGGCCAGATTACATCTTTTTATACTCTATATCACAAATTTAGAATTGTTTATTCCTTGTATTGATCATCACATACTACTTAGATTTTTTTATCAATTAATAGTATTATAGATTAAGTTTATGTACATCTTTACTTTTATATAGATTTATACCACATGTTCATGTATAATTTCATTTATATCTTTCCTAGTTTATACTTGATTGTGTCTCTTTGCTACTACATCTATTTAAGGGCATTTGAATATGCCATTATTCTATGGCTCTATGCCACTTCCTTTCATTATGTATATGCTTTGGACATGTGCCCATGTCCTTTTGTGTGACTTTTTAATTATGTATATGGACATTTGAACATGTCCTTCTATGTGGATCTAAGCCAACCTTAATTTTTATTTGCATATGTGGACATTTAAACATGTCCTTGTCTGTATTTCTTTCTCAGATTTAGTGAAATGTGCTTATGTCCCTTGTATTGTGGTCCCTTGGCCTACTTTACGTGCCTCATGTGTGTTGTATATATAATTTTATGTATGCATCATGGACATGACATGTGTATCTTATTTATTGCTTGCACACCCAATTTTTTATGCCATGAGTGCCCTTATACATGCCCCCTTCCTCTTTGGGTGCTTTCATAGACATCATGCCCCATCCCCTAGGTAATTTAAACAGATTATAAAGTTCATACACATGTTTACATTGTTATATCTATCTTGAAAATCTTGTGAATGCTATACCTAACATACATCGTACATTACCAATTTATGCTCATACTATCTTACATTTTGATGTCATGTATACACATTATATTGGTTTATTACACATATATCATATAATCTCAGTCTAACATACATCATGCAAAGCTTTTATTTTGAGGATAGTTATTACATAGGTACAATAACTCTTCTAAAAGAGGGGGCATTCATAGTGGTTTGTCACAAATATCATACCATTTGGGTGCACTTAGAGTATAGTTTTTAGCACGTAGACATAAAAATACAGAGCTCAGAATTAGAAAAACACAACAAAAAATAGTCAGACACATATTAGTTTCAATTTTCATAGAAAAAACACTAAAGGACATTATATTTAAAATTAGGACACTAGCATGGTGTGTTATTGTCCAAGGTACAACACTACTATCTAGTAGCCCAAAAATAGGGAACTCCAGATTTGACAAAATGGCTCAATAGTTATAGCCTAGATTTGCATAATTTCAATCATAGGTTATCAAATTTAATCAATTTATGATCAATTTTGCATAAAATCATACTAGGTTTGCTCATATTGAGGGATTCATGTGAAGTATGATCAATTCTATTTCAATTTTAGATACACATACATAGATTGTTATAACTTAATCTAGAATCCATATACATAGATATCATAATAGGGGCATGTGCATGGCACATTATTTCCACATGATTTTGTACCAATTGATTTCAAATGGAATGATAAACTTCATGTCATTATCTATGTTGTATAATTAAGACACCCTTTACATTAGGTACCACACCATATTTATGCCTTATTCTATTTACAACAATTGACATTTCCATGTAGTCCTTGAGCTACATTCTTGAGATCCCGAGAGGCCCCTTGGTCTTTTTTTCACTTCAAAGTTTCTAAATGGCCCCAAGGCCATCCTACATAGTTACATTCCTATTACATAGTTTCAATTATAGATGCATCTAATACACATGGGTAGGTAATGATGGAGTCATAATCTACTTGAGTTCTTGAGCTACCTACATAGGAGGGTTAGATAAGCCACCAATCCAATCTAAGTTATTCATAGTGTATGATCCATCGAGTAGGGGAGGGCAATGATGGAATCTGTAGTCATATAAAATGTCAAAATTGGTAGCTTGAGTGTGGATTATGACACCCAATCTATATGTCTTTATTGCATGCTCTTATGACCCTTTTATACACCTTTTTTCTTATTCATAGTAATCTTGAGGTTTCCAAATGATCATTCTGCCTATCAGGTAGTATTTCCTAGACCAATCCTATCTCCCTAGGTCTTGCACCTGTAAGATAGGAGCATCTAACTTGGACTATAGCACTGGACCCTAGGGTGTCCTAACTTGGCACTCCTATCTAATTGTATTTTGAGCTCCAATGGTTATTTCCTTCCAATTCCTATCCTTCATCTTATCAACCTAACATGAATACATTCGAACCATGACCAATAGATCTCTATAAAAACCCATTCAAAGTTCATTTATAAGGAGGTTGGAAAATATTACAAATAAAGAAAGAATACAAGCAAAACCATTGAGGAAAATTTCCCTCTTCTCTGCATACAACCATTCAATACAACTACAACCATATCCAAATCCTCACACCGATCCCTAGCCACCTCAAGCACACCTAGTTTAGAATTTTTGCATCTGCATTACACTATTGCATAAAGCATATTAAGTGGAAAAACTACATATGTCTTGATCCCTCTTCAGAGTATTGGTATGTAGGCAACGTGTCCACACAAGGGGTGTGGATAAACGTTCAATGCATCTTACACACACTAACCCCCCTTTATTTCTCAAGTTTTATCAAAGCATAATGAAGTCTAGGGTTTGAATATTAAATCATCTCTATAAGGATTTCTATAGACTTTCTGTAGTCGATGTTTTACAGGTAGGCTCACACAGGGATAATGAACAAAACCCAAAAAAATCAAGTCTTTGTAAGTAGTTTGGATAATAGTGGTAGAAGAGGACAACAACATTGGACTCTAAGGTGTCCTATTTTGGTGGTCTTATCCTTTCACAAAATAAAATCTAGATCTTGATTTATGACACTGTCCTAGTCCTGCACAGCCAATATCAGACCCTACAACAACCATTTCAATTCATTTTAAGCTAATTTTTATTTTCTCTATATTTATAGAATAGATTAAAATACAAATAAATTATACAAATCAATGGGTAAATTATTTCAATATTATTTACTGATTTAGTCAACCCAGACCTTTAACTAAAATAGGAATAAGACACTAATATTCCCAAAAAAGTTAAATCATTTGGTGAACCCGACTTACTTTGTTTGCACATAAAAACCCTAGAAACCCTAGAGAAAATTCTTTACTAATTTTTTCAATATTTTTTGATTTTTCACCTACATATTTAAATAATAAATTTACATTAATTTTTAAAATTCCATAGTGATTTAAAAAAAAATCTTTTTCTTTCAAACCCTAGTTGATTTTACTAGGTCCATTTAAATCATATTTTTTTTCAATATTTATTGATTTTTTACCTGCGTATTTAAATAAAAAATTTAGATTAATTTTTTTAATTCTATAGTAAATTTTAAAAAATCATTTTAGTTCAAACCCTAGTTGATTTTAGTAGGTCCATTTAAATTATAATTTTTCTAGTGTTTTTTTGATTTTTTACCTGCATATTTAAATTAGAAATTCATATTAATTTTTAAAATTCCTTAATAATTGTGTGTGTGTGTGTGTGTGTGTATCATTTCTTTCAAAACCCTAGTTGCATATACTAGGTCCCTTTGTTTGCTTGAGGTATCATCTTACATCTAAAATTAGATTCCACATAAAAACAAAAATAGATCTCATTTATTTACACATATTTTTTGCATTTTTTGCAAACAATAAGGAGACCATACTTAGTCCTATCATGTAAATGAATGATAAAGTTTACCATATGTTAATACAAAGCTTCATTCTTTACATTATTTGTGTGTGTGTGTGTGTGTGTGTGTGTGTGTGTGTGTGTGTGTGTATCATTTCTTTCAAAACCCTAGTTGCATATACTAGGTCCCTTTGTTTGCTTGAGGTATCATCTTACATCTAAAATCAGATTCCACATAAAAACAAAAATAGATCTCATTTATTTACACATAATTTTTGCATTTTTTGCAAACAATAAGGAGACCATACTCAGTCCTATCATGTAAATGAATGATAAAGTTTACCATATGTTAATACAAAGCTTCATTCTTTACATTTCATGTTTACTTTTTATAATATGGGATGATATTAAGAAATTCAATGTTAAACATGTTTAGATACCTCTTGCCTCACTTCCCTTAGAGCCTTTATCCCATACCAAGTCATGTTGTATGGTCCATTTTACTCTTCCCTAGGTCACTACCCATCACTAAAGAGCCCATTTGACACCCTTTGTCCCTCCACTACCTCGACATGTCGATTATCTTTGCTCTCCTTATGTAGCTACTACTAGTCCTATATAGATAGTAGATAATGCAATTAGAGTTGTTACTCAACGTGCTACCATACCTCCCCTACCTAGTTAGGAACCCTGCCACCCTCTTATTCCATCTCGTCCCTGACCCAACCCACCTACACAAGTAGATCTATATAAGGCATATGATATTGTTGATCAGTTGAGAAACACACTAGCTAATATTTTCATTTTAGAACTGCTTCAAAAATCCAATGTGTTGAAGGACATTATTTATTAGGCACTCAATCAGACTTCTACGCCCATTGATTTAGAGCCTTCTTATTTTGCATCAGTGGTTAACACGTTAAAAAATATAGAAGATGCTATTTATTTTGATTGTGAGGACATGCCATCTTAGATAGTTATTCATCAAAATTTATCACTATTCATACAAGCTCAAGTCAAAACCAACACAGTTAAGAGAGTTATAGTTGATAGTGGTTTTGAATTGAATATATGTAATATTACATTCTTAAAAATCATGGGCATAGATATGACATCCATGAAAAATTCATATAAGAACATTAGAGGTTTTGATGATATACCGTGACAGATATTAGGCATCACTTATTTGGATTCATGGTAGGTCCCAAAACCCTCTCTACACAGTTTTAGTCATGCCAAGTCCTCTTCATTATAATATTTTACTTGGATGACTTTGGATACATGCTATGGGGGAAGTTCCTTCTACTCTTCATCGATGTGTTAAGTTTCTCCATGAAGGATACCTATACATATGCCCAATAGATAACCAACCATTTAGATATTGTATAATTACATAGTCATCTTAAACTATTTCACCAGATGGGATACCTCACATCATATTCTAGTCACCACCTCATCGCATTTATCTTGATCAAATACATACATATGAGGTAGGAGAGACTAGCACATCTCATACTCTACCACTTACAATTGTTTCCTCATCTCCAGATATTTAGCCAGTCATAGGAACTTTAGCCATTCTAGCTACTCCATCAGTCACAATTCCTACACTTGTTATAATTATACAATCATCAATAATAGTTCTAGTAGTACTAGTTGATTCTATAGATACAAATCCTCTAACAATTACATTTATTCCATCAGTTATAGATACACTCACAACACCATTGTATTCTACTACTATAGTTGATGAGACTCCCATATCATAGTTACCCCTTGTGGAAAATTTTGAGTTATCACATGTACATGATGTTAATACAGATTTCCAAGCTACTTCATATGATGATGTAACACCGACACTCACAGATGACTATTTATGTGGATTGAGATTTACACTAGTTGGCTTAGGAGAGTATCGAGATGACTCTAGAGCTCTCATTACACATCCTACATCACTCTTAGAATCTCACACTACACTCTCAGGATATACTCCACATTCACAGCCATAGATAGATCACTTGGGACATATAGTTTACATGGTTACCTCTATAGATATAAAGCTAGTCATTTAGATTTGGGCAGACAACACACAATATCAACCATAGACTATGTTATAGATGTTACTTGATCATGGATTAATCACACTACCTATAATATGACACAGATCTATTAGCAAGTTATCATGGTAAGATGGTCACCTATTTTGTCTCTTTCATAGAATCACAGGCCATGATACAAACTCATGTACAACTTTATAACAAAAATTGAATAAACTACAGGTCTAGGATACTATTCAGATTATATCACCACCAGTACTAGCTCTGACACTTCCACTAAAACTATCTACTACTAGAGCTAAATCTACCAGAGGAGACTCAACATCTTCACCACCAAAGCAACCTTCAGTTCATCTTCGACAAGATGATACCATTACAAGTAATATATCTCCAACTACATAAAAATTATAGATTTTATTGACACTTGAGGAGATAGACACCATGTATATAACATCTATGGCATATAATAATACTTATGATGATGATCTTGAACCATTTGATGATGGCTGTGATCCCTTCCTCCATCTCTATCTCCAACAGGCTCCATCCTTGAATACTTTACCCCCTCTAGCCTAGTCTTTTACATCATTTGTGTACATATTAATTTATTCATTGATTGTACATAGTTTCCTTTTAGCTTAATTGTACATAAATTTTCAAAATTACTTGTATATAACTTTTTTTCAATTACTTATACATAGTCTCCTTATGATTTTTTGTACATAGCTTATTTTAAAATTACTTGTACATAGTCTATTTATGATTACTTGTACATATCTTATTTCATAAAATCCAAAAATATTCAAATATTCCAAAATCCAAAAACATTCAAATATTTCAAAACATAAAAAAATTCAAATATTTAAAAATTCAAAAACTTTTCAATTATATGCATCATCCATGCTTTAAATTTTTACTACCATGTTAGACTTACATTTTGTTTTTCTATGCTATTATTTGTCGATTTATCTACATTAGCATGCTTCACTTGTTCTTCTTTGAGTGTGTGCAGTGACTTCTAGATCCATGATTGCTTCACTCTACCCATTGAGGGGACATCTTTCTTTTACATTCGAGACATACATCGATATATTTACCCACTGGGGGAATCTTCTACATGACTACACCATCTAGGTTATATCATTCCTACACCACACACTCTAGTTACCATGTTGATGTACATTACTTATTAGCTTACACAAATTATTCTATCAACACTCACTGGTATATGTCACTTGTGTATTTATTAGTATATATCTAGTCTTATATTACATGTCTTGCATGCTTTCACTTCTTACTTTGATTAGTTAGATGCAATTGTATGTTCAGATTTTACATGCCTTCCTTTCTTGCTTTGTATATCTGGATGTGATTGCATTTCTCAATTCCTATTTTATGTCTTGTGTGTGTTTGAGGACATTTGCCACGGTCTTTTACTTTTACTCCTATGTGTGCCTTAGAATATTTGCCAATGTCCTTTGCTTGTACTCTTTTATGTTCCTGGGCCCTTGTGCCAACCTTACATGTTTCAATTATATGTGTATGTAGCATTTGAACATGCCTTGTATGCTTTATTTCCAGTTTGAGTGACATGTGCCCATGTCCCTTGTTTGCTTTACCTCTTGGTCACTTTTATATGCTTCTTGCTTCTTGAATTGCATGCTTGTTGCTTTATTGCTTCTAATTGTTTGCAATGCCATGATCAACATCATGCATTTTCTTGCTTTCTTGGATGTCATGATGGACATCATGCTCCATCCCTCTTTGACAACTGACAACTAATAACTAGCCAGACTTCTACTTCTAGTTCACTATATTGCACTTTCTATTACATTTTTATATCTATCTAGACATACCTTTGTTGATCTAATAATATCCAATACAAACCATGTTATATCTTGAGACATCTTTTCAGTTATCATTGTTATATAATGTATTTTTTAGCATAACACATTTGCAAGGCCCTTTATTATGAGAGTAGTCATTGCAAGATCTTCATTCCTACCCTCAAAAGAGGGGGAAAAAAATAGGGGTTTTTTTCACAGAGATTAAAGCCTTTAACTGATTAAAAAAATAGTTTTCAGAACACTCATAGTAGTATTCAAAATTCAAACTAGACAAAATAGACCAGATAAATAGTGACAATTATAGAACAATCTTCATAATCAATATAAGATAAGAGCACCAAGTTTGGATTACAATGCTAGAAAACAGAGTGTTCAATTTTGGAATTCCTATCCAAATAGCAAAAAAACCATATTTTTTAGAAACAGACAAAAAAGGCAAGACTAGTTATAATTTTGTTAGCAATAGTTTAGTTTAGAATCAATAGTTTTAGTATAGTTTTTATTAGAGAATCCAGATATAGGGGGCATCATATGTTGCATGATGGATCTCACTTCTATTTTTAGATACGATAGTTGGTATAACTTCCAAATCAAAAGCCATGTTACAGATACCAATGATTGGGGGAAAAGTGTGTGGCACATTCGCTTTCTCTTCTTTATAGTTTATGGCATTACCCAAGCATTTTTAATAGTTGTGTGCCTTATTATATCTACAGATGGTTGGCATCATTCCTGAGTGACTTCTACATAAGCCTATTACCTAGTTTTGGAGTGGCTTTCATACAAGCCTAATCTCCACCTTTTCTGAGTGGCCAAGAGTGGCCTAGTTTCTAGCACACATTCAACTATCCACACCACATTGTTAGATTATAGAACATTCATGGGCTTCATGAGCTATCTCATATAACACACATTCATACTAGTATCAGTTTATAGCTTCACTTCATGGGACAATGATGGAGTCAAATAACTAGCTAACCTTTGTATTCTTAAGCCATCTACTCAAAGGAATTGGACACATAGTCCAAACATTGATTAACACATGCATAATCACATAGCTTCACTTAATCGGTGATGATGGATCCAAAGGGCCAACCTTTTCATTCTTGATCCACTCTTAGAGAATTGAGTACTTAGCTTCATTCATGATATTAATTTTGGTACAACATTATTTAGCATATACCTAATACCACTTAGCATCACTCAGTATCACAACAGGTTTTGTATTAGTTTATGTACCCGATGAGGTGTATTCATTCCTTTATCTTTCTCTCTCTTTTACCCAAATTTTTGTATATTTTTACTTTAGACATAACATGTCTATTAAGAACTAATTTACTCTTTATTTTTTTTGCAAATTTACACTTCATGATGTGCTCTTTCTATGCACACCCAACATCACATAGATTCATGGGCTTCACCCTTGTAGGTAAGTTCAAGTACACTTTTTGATTTTTATTTATCCTAGTATTTCACTTCATTGCATCACTAGAATAAAAGAGGGCAAATATAGTAATATAAAATGTCAAAATTGGTATCTTGAGTGTGCATTGTGACACCCAACCCATAGGTCTTTTTTTCATGCTCTCATGACCCTTCTACACACCATTTTTATTATTCCCAATCATCCTGAGCTTTTCAAATGGTCATTCCACCTCAGTCAGACAAGATCTCTAAGGCCAATCCTATCCCCCTAGGTTCCTCACCTATAGGATAGGAGTGTCCAACTTGGACTATAACATCAGACCCTATGGTGTCCTATTTCAATACTCATATCCAATTACATATTGAGCTTCAACATTTAATTCTTTTTGGTTCCTATCCTTGATCTTGTCAGCCTACCATGAATACATTTGACCCATGACCAATAAATATCTATAAGATCCCATTCAAATTTTATTTATAAATAGGTTGGCAAATATTACAAAGAATACAAAAATACAAGTAAAATAATTGAGACACATTTGCCTATTTTATGCATATAACCATCCAATATAGCTACAAGCATATCCAAATCATCACACCGGTCCTTAGCCACCTCAAGCACACCCATTTTAACATTTTTGCATCTGCATTACACTATTACACAAAACACGTTAAGTGGGAGAACTACATATGGCTTGATCCCTATTCAGAGTATTAGTATGTAGGCAACATTCCCACACAATAGGTGTGGATACACGTTCAGTGCATCTTACACACACTAACCCCACTTCTTTTTCAAGTTTTATCAAAGAATAATGAAGTCTAAGGTTTGAATATTAAATCAACTCTACAAGGAGTTTCATAGACTTTCAATAGTTGAGATTTCATAGGTAGGCTGATACAAGGACAACAAATAAACAAATCCAAAAAACTTAGGTCTCTGTGAGCAGTTTGGAAAACAATAGTAGAAAAGGACAACAACATCAGACTCTAGGGTATCTTATTTTATCAATCCTATCCATTCACAAAATGAAAGCTAGATCCTGATTTGTGACACTATCCCAGTTCTACACAACTAATATCAGACCTTGCAATAACCATTTCAATTTGGTTTAAGCTAAGTCCTATTCTTTCAATATTTATAGAAAGGATTAAAGATATAAATTAATTATACAAATCAATAGTTAAATTATTATAATATTATTTACTGATTTAGTCAACCCATACCTTTAACTAAAATAACAATAAGACACCAATATTCCCAAAAAAGTTAAATTATAATCAAAACTGAATTGAGTTCTTAAGCGACCCAAACATGGGGATTGAGAAAGATATCATCTCAATCCAAACTATTCACCAATTTGATCACTATTTATAGACACACAACATGTCACTAGGGATTTACATTAGTTCATGTACCTAGTGAGGTGTATTCATTCCTCTCTTCTCTCTCTTATCTCTTTGCTTAGTTTTGTATTTGATTTTGATGTCCCTTAAGTAAGGACTGATTCATCCATGTTTCATTTGTAGGATACGCAATGGAGAATGATTTGTACACTCAGACCTAGATTCATGGGCTTTGCCTCATAGATAAATCTAGGTATACTTATTTTTCCTTTATCATAGTCATTTTGATTTGTTGCATTTATATAATAAAATGGGAAGAAAATGTAGTCATATAAAATATAACTTGAGTACAATGAGTGTCACTTGAGACAACCCATCCCTAGCTTAGCTCTAGACCTATTTTTAAGGCCTCTTTCAATATTTATCCAACTTTTATGTAGGCCTTACACATCCCTAAACATCTTAAAATTAGTCCCAAACCATCCCTTAGGTATCTAAGCCCCTAGTGCAATAGGTTTTGACACTTGGACACTAGTGTTGTACTTTGAACTTTAGAGTCCCACTTTTTGTGCTAATGTCTTTTGCCAAATTTTAACCCCAACAGATATATTTTCAAATATTAAGACACCTAGGGTCTGCCTAGACCTATTTCAAACTCCACACAATCACCATATCAGTATAAATATAAGACTTTTATCCCTTTATCCATTAGATGGAAATAAGCTTTAAAATACACAAATAAGCTTAGAACAATTTGTGCACAATCAAAATTATTGATATTTATTCTAACCTACTTTTACATACAATAATATATAACCATCTCAAGCTTAGAATACATGGATTTCAAATCTTAATCCTCATTCAAATCACTCAAGTCGACACTCATACTGGTGAATGCACTTAGGTGGGAGAACTACATTAGGCTTGATCCCTCCTTAGAGTATTGGTATATATGCAAATCTCAACATAGTGGGGTGTTGAGGATGTCTGGTATATTTGGGTAACATCACACTTTTTATACTTGTGCCACTCAAATACCCTAACGACATAGAGGTATAGCGTTTGCTCTTAAATCAACTCAAAATGGTGTATAAATAGTGAATTAGAGCTCATCGACACAAGTACAGGTAGGTCAGATTCAACCAAAGGTGTACCTAGAAGATCATACATCTTTCTACACAAAGGAGATTAGCAATGAAAATAAGACACTAGTATCTCAATACTAGTTTCCAAGGTACAACACTACTATCCAAGAGAGTTTATGACACTTGGACCCTATAGCAGATCTGCTTGCACACTAGTTTTCAACCTCCAGTTCATCTATTTCAGTTAGTTTCCAACTAAATACTTATTTGTGTCATTCATTTCTATTTTTAGATATTTTAGATTAGGTCAATTCTTTCACAAATCGATGGTTGTATTTATTGTATATTTTTACCCTAATTTATTGTATTCAAACCCTTTAACAACGTAGGGCTTAAACTCCATAAACCTTTAAAATTTAAATCAATATTCATATAATGGAGATGGATTGCATAACAAAAAATCAAAATTTACAACTCACTAATCTCATAGCTATAACAACTCTCAAATTTATCATAGCTCACAATTTACACAACTCCTAGCTAAATAGCTCACCACAATCCAGAAGACTCCAAATATTTCATATTAATAAAGCTTACAAAGGGATTTACATATAGGTGGAAGTTAGGATAATACCTGTCATACCATGCATGTGAGACTAACTTCCCCTGAGTAGGTGGAATACAGGCAAGGAGCTAACATTGCAATATACATGAGATAAACTTTCCAAATATACAAACACAACTAAGCAAGCTAAATGGTAGGAAAATAAATATCCTACACCAACACAATTTTATATTTTAAGAAGTTCACAATTACCAAAGAGATAATCTAAAACTAGCAACAATATTCTTTTTGAAGATGCAATCTACAGTTCGAACCCCAACTTAGCAATTTGTAGTTTTTATCGTTAAACCCATAATTTGGTTTAGTTACAACCATCTAATTTTAAATTGTTCTTCACCATTATGCAAGTGAATAATATTCAAAATGCCTCTCAAATGAAAAACAACAAATAGGGATTTTAGTATTGTGTCTTTTCAACACAATGAAATTCAATAATATCATGTTTATTTGTAAAATGGAACTCCTATAATTGTTAGATTTGTCACTAAAACACAAATTTACAAATTTATTTGCTAAAACCATAAATTCCCCAAAACAGGGTATCATCCCTCAAGTTCAAATAATTAATTCTTTTTAACAATTTCCTAGACAATTTAATAATTACTACACAAAAGGAAAACTCTCATTAAATATTTATTTCATAACCCAAAAAGAGTAAGTTACTTGTAGTTGATATACTAGAAGTTTTTATTTGAAGAAAAGAAATGCAACCTTTCAATTCTCCTTGAGCTCCTATAGTCTTCTAACTCTTTCCTTCACTATGCCTACTTTTCACCTATCACATTCCCTTTTTAATCTTTACAATAACCTTGTTTTCCCACAAAACCTTACTCTTACTTATTTTATCACTATGCCCATTATTCTCTCCTATTCTTACTCACATAATTTGCCCATGAATAAACCTAATAAATTTTATGTAAGCTTCAATTGTGATTAACACTCCTCTACTGAGAGTTCATTAATACTTTTCCCTCCATGATGAAGGATCATTGACTTGCATGAGTGGGAAGAAACCCTGATGATGCCTTGATCTAAGATATTTTATCTATTGCCTCCAGAAATATGCTTTACATGTTAATAAAAATAATTTAATAACCTCCTCCCACAATAGACCAAGATAAATTCAATAAGAAAAATATTCCACTCAAGATTGGTAATATAAGTCCAATTAACCTTAACCTTTCTATATGATCAATTCATTTAACATATAAATCATCTCTCCTTAAATTTTTTATTTTGAACTAAGGTAGGTATCATATGATCTTTCTTACAATTTTCAACTAAGTGATGAAATAACCCAATGCTAAAGGTACCTATTTAGGGGCCTTCTTGTTGAAACACAAGCTTACTCTAAAGTTCTATTAAAACATGCAAGACTCTTTTGGAATGATAACAAAACGAGACTACTATAATAAACCATTCATAATAGCAAAAACTATCATGATTAAATTGGCACAAAATCCTATTCACACAAAGTCACTTAAAATAAATAATTTACTAAAAAAATCATACAAATTATTTAATGGTTACCATTCACATAGTGAAAACATCCAAGAATTCAAAATTAGGTTAAGGATTCAAGGGAATTAGGTTTTAGAGCTCTGCATTGATGATCCTTTAGCTTTTTCTATCACACTATCGATCGCCATGGATCTAGGTAGGATTTTGCTTTAGTTTGTATTTATTGTTGATTTTGATCAGTGATTTACCCTCTAGGTAGTATGGGGTACCCTATTTTAAATGATCATCACCTCTCTCTATGCATCTGTAGGTGTAGAGAAAGATGGAGTAAGTGAAAGTAACCATGGCATCAAATTAAGTGAGAAAATTCATCTCAAAAGTCTTTCATGAGGTAATGCTGCTAATTCTGACTCTTTATTACCTAATGTTGTTTTAGATATGCCTAAATTTGATAAAGTGTGCGCTTTTTAAAAAAAAATTACTTTGATTGCTTATTTTGTGGTTCAAGTCCCCCCTGAGAGTCTTTTGAAACAATGGATTCACAATCATTGGCAAGGCCATGGAGTGAAACTAGAAGGATTCCAAAATCTTACTAAGGGCTTTTTTTATTTTGTTTCTCTAACCCTAAACATTGAAAAGCCATTATCAACCATGGCCCTTAGCTTATTCATAACACTTTGGTTGTTTTTTCTCGTTTGACTCAAGAATTTCAAGTTTCATAAAAATCAAAGCTGAAAATCCATGTTTGGGTTGAGTTTCCTAGCTTACTTGTCCCATTATGGGGTTTTATTAACATACTCATAAGACCCATCAGACACTTCATATGCCTTGAGTAGACTAAGTTATTTATGACTCATCCCCAAAAGAGGGTTTATGTAGAAGTGGATTTATCCAAGGATTTGAAAGACTCCATTGATATATAAATCAGGATTAATAGATTTTCTCAGTGAGTTTTATATATCAACCTCCCTAATACTTGCTTTCGATACCAATCCTCATACTACATGATCCAATAATTTCCTTTAATGGTGAATGCTCTTCCTATCTCTCAAGAAAAGGGTAGACCTAAGGCCAAACCTCACAATGGCAACAATGATGGTTGGACCATAGTTACCAAAAAATTAATAACTCGTCAAAAGGTGGTGGCAGGACATAAGCTTATTCATATAAACCTATTGTGACCAATCATGCCTTGGAATCTACTAGAAAATATGTTTTGCTTAATAAATCTTTACCTCTAATTTTATGTATACCAAAAGTAGTGGCTTCTCTGGTTGAGGTGCCACCTTTTGTAGACATCCAATTCCTAACACCATTTGTATTAAAATTATCAATCTTACTTGAATTATACTCAAATGCACATTTTAGGTTAAAATCCATAAAACACCCTAAATGGTTTGAACTTGTCATTTAAAAGTGCTGACTTAGGTCAAAGTATCCCTAAATAGGGCAATGCATTTTATGTGATTCCTAACTTTGATCAATTCATTTCGAGTCAAAATGATGATTGCACCTTTTTCTACTCTAGATCACTATTTTCTTATAATTCATTGGTACACATCATGTACCTTTGTTATTTTATGTTGGCAACATCCTAAATGGGAATACGGTTCCAACTCATCTAATATCACCTTCTAATTCTTCTCGAGTCAAATTACAACCCAGTAATATGACTTTCTAACCATTTTGATTAATTGAGGGCCAATTTCCAAATAATTGCACAAATGTTGATTAACCTTGTTTAAGGCTAATTGATCCAAATAAAGAGCTTAAGTGGATTTTCCATGAGAGTTGTTGAATATTTATTTTTGGAAATTGATTTCTATTAACTGCATCACCTCATGACATCATTTCATGGGGTGGCATCCATAAGCCATAAATGCATAAAATATCAGGATTATGGGTCTCCCATTCCTCATTAAGACCCTCCATGCTCTTAAATACCCCTCTATCCTAAATATTTATGAGAGATATTTATGGATTTTATTATATAATTGAATTAATCCTTAGCCACACATCTCAATCTTGAGATGGATAGTTCAAGTTGATTTTGAGTAATCTCAAAAATTTATAAATAGAGAGGCCATGAACATCATTTTTAAGCTCAAGTATTGCAATGTTATAATGTTAAACTCTCTCCAAAACTTATTTGTGTTTTGATTATTGTATTATTCATATTTGGATTAGCTTCATTTGATAGGTAAAGTAGATAGTTACATATCATGAGCCTAGGCTTTGTGAAGTGTTCTTGAGACATTGGAGGAGTTTGCCACCATTTTTGATGAAGACAAGGATGCTTGATCAAGGAAGAACATGTTTTTGAGCCGCTCTTGGAGATGGATTCACTTGGAAAGCTATAGGTTTCTTATTTTATTTCATTATCATTAGTAATTCTTGCATGAATAGATAGGATTAATTCAGTTTACTCTTATGTATTTTCTTTGATTTATTGGACTAATATTTAACTAATTGTGTTATGTAATCCTCTCTACACCTTCAACTCCACCATCATAAACCTCTCCTAGGATGAACATCTCAGAGTAAGAATGGAATTTGGTCACCTTGGATTGTAAGTTAGTTTTTCAATGTTCCCAATGGCCCTCTCCTTCTCTTGAGGAGGAGGAATACATGGCTTATAAGATACAATCATTTAAAATGAGTTATTACATGCCAAACAAGCCAGTACATAATCGATTTCCTATATTTGAAGATCTCATAGAGGATAATGATATGCACCTCAATGATTCCCAATGATAGTTTACTCTTGGAATGTTTAGGGCCTTATTGATCCTAAACATAAGTATGCAGTCAATAATAGTTTTCAAATTTTAGTAATATGCAAATTCTCTACTTGCAAGAGGTAAAGATTTTTCACTTTTTACTATAGAATACAACACAAATTATTTAGCATGGGGATATTTATTAGGATACTAGGCATGAATATGGGGGTGATGGGGCCATCATTTTATTGGCTCCAAATATTTCTCAAAACATTATTTCTTGGGGTTTGAACCCCACCCATCGGGTGGTTTGGACCCTTTTTTACTTTGATAATAACATCATTGGGATTACTAACTTGTATACCTCTAATTATGCTGTGAAATGAGCCTCACATTGGAGATGGCTAGTCGAATCACTTCTTAACATGCATTAGGTTATTTGTGGTGACTTCAACATGGTGTAATCTACTAAAGATAATGATAGGCACTTTCTCATGCATTATTGTGCTGGTGAATAGGAGGATTGGTTATATATGCATAAAAACTTGAGTTATTTGATCCCAATCATCATTGGAGGAAAAAATTAGATTCCCCCTGCTTTACTTGGTCCAATTTTTAACAAGGAGAAGATAGGGTGCTTTAGTGACTAGACCAAAATTTGCTAGCTAAATAAAATCTCTTTTTTACCCTGGTGCATGACCGTCCAGTGTCGGTCATCCATGCTACTTTTTATCAGATCACCACCCTATCTATTTCAATATCAAGTAGTCCACACCTCAAGTGAACCCTATTTTGACTTAATTTTATCTTAATACTACTCATCTTAAACATGAAAGAATAGTGGGGCATATAATTATAATCTAGAACCTAGTTCCCTAGTCATAAGGGGACATTAGTAATATTTAGTGGTGATTGGATGCTCTAGTTTGCACTACCACTTTTATTTATATTTATGGTAAACAAGCTACCTCTTTTTAGTGTCATTTGCATAATGCTAAAAAATATGAATACCTCTAGGTTTCATAGGAGATGGAACTATCTCCTTTTAATTGTTAGGTTGTGGAGCTAAAAGCTTCAACCCTTTGCAAACTGAGGAACAGAAGGTTGCTGAGATCCAGGAGCACCGGCGTCGGTAGCAGGACCGACGTTGGTCGAGACCAGTGCAGAAGGCCACCGACGACGGCAGGGAGTTGGCCAACGTCGGCAGAACCAGACAAGCAGGGACCGGCGTCGGTCGCCTGTGTGTTCCAAAACTGCTCGTTTCACGGACAGTTAGTTAAGTGAACGAAGAGTTTGCATGTTAAGACCAGTTAGAGTCTTGGGCTGCGAGGATAATTGTCTAAATTAAGAGTCTAAGTTATTGTTTGAGTTAGGGATCTATTTATAGACCCATTGGCATGTATTGTTTATGCATGAGATAGAAAGGAAGAGTTCCTTCTAGTTGTAAGATCAGTGAGTTGCAGGTTGTTGCAAGCTCATTGGGGATCTACATGTAAGTTTGGTCTTTGAATTGCAGGTTGTAGGTTCATGGGAGATCAACTTGAAGTGCTATAGAGTGCTTGGTGTACCGGCAGGGTTATTACTGACTGGTTGGTGAGGTGAACACCAATTCTATGTGTGAGTTGGTTGTTGGGACCATTTTTTGTGTAGGAGAGTGTGTGTGAGAAGAATTACTGTACACTTGAGGTGTGGTGAACCTCTGTAAGGTGAAAGAGTGTGGCGGCTCTTTGTTGTATTCTTTTCTGTAAAGTGTTAATACAAGATAGTGTATTGTCTCTCATATTCTGTGCTATTGGTGAATTCTAGTTACTTGTGTTTCTGGTTATTTCCGCATATTCAATTGCTTATATTTGGTAATCATACTGTGCTCTTTCTGAGGAGCAAGATCCTAACAGGTGGAATTAGAACAGGTTTGTTTGTTCTTGGATTACCTCCACCCCCCATCATTAATGTTCAACTTTATACTCAAGTATCCCATTGACATCACAAGCTTTAAGTGGAGGAGACCCACAAGGTGAGGAACTCAACTGAGAGCTCATATGCATTGGTCAAAAATAGGAGACAAATTCTATAAAGACTTCTTTGCCCTTCTGTATTCCAAAATAGCTGATGATAGAATTAAAGTTGTCAAGGAAAGAAATGCTCAGCTTACCAAACTTCTTAACATTCAAAAAAGATTTATTCATCACTATTATGGAGCCTTTTTAGCCCAGCCTCTTCTCCAAAATAAGAAGTGACTCTCAATCAATCTCTTTAGGTTATTCCTTGCAAACTTTTTAATTTACAAAGGATTTCTTGTGATAGGACCTTATCTCTTAGTGATATCCATGAGGCAATTATGCATATGGTAGTTGATAAAGCTCTAGTGATTGATAGTTTCCCTATGAATTCTATCAGACTCTTTGGGACACTATAGGTCCTAATCTTTATAAGGTGTATTCTGAAGCTATATTAACTAATTCTTTGGGACCTCTTATAAACTAGGTTAATATTAAGTTTATTCACAAATATGGTGACCCTAAAATTATCACCAATTGGATACCCATTAATCTTCTCAACATCTCATATAAGATTATTTCTAAGGCTTTAGCCCTTAGGGTAAAACATCTTCTTTTAACTGCCATAAGTGAATAGACTGGCTTTATTCAACATAGATTCATTCTGGATCAGGTCATTGATTTCTGAGAAGGTATGAAATGGGATCAAGTCTCTAATAAAAAATCCTTATTTATTAAAATTGATTTTGAAACGGCTTATGACTGTATTGAGTGACCTTTTATTCTAGCCATGTTACAAACCCTTGGCTTCGGCCCCAAATTTATTCACATGGTCAATATGCTCTTTTAGGATGCTCATGCATGTATTACCATTAATGACACTCAATATTCTTGGTTTGAATTTCATCATTATATTTGACAAGGATGTCCTTTAGCTCCTTTATTACACGTGCTAGTAGCAGAGTGCTTTAGCTACCTATTAGCTAATTACACTACCAGGGATTTGGTGAAAGGCATTTCCCTCCCTTCGTCTGATCGACAGTTGTTGAATGGTCATTTTGTGGATGATTCCTTTCTCACTCTTCAAGAGAAAAAAGAGAAAGCTAAGAATGCTATGGAATGCCTTCTTATTTTTAGTTTGGCTTGAGGCTCATCTTTCAATGGATAAAAACTCAATGTTATCACCAATCTCTAGGTCCCAAACCTCCTTGGTTAGAGGGATATCAGTGGTAGTGGCTTCTTCTAGAGGTTCAATTTAAATTATTTGGCATCCATTTTGATTTTTTGGTTTCTCCCTTTGAGTTATGGCCTTATGTGGTGCAAAGGGCTGAGAAAAAAATTATTTCTAGATCACAAAGCCTTTGTCTTTAACTATCAAATTTCAGATCTACTCCAAGGTTTTAACAGCTATGCATGTTTATTACTCTTCTTGTTGGACCCCTTTTGATGCTACTTACAACAAACTAGGAAAAATTGTAAGAGATTTTCTATGGGCTAATTCTGAAGATCACAAGGGGTTTCACAGAGTTGCCTGGAACATATGTTGTTGACCTAAAGAAGCAGGTGGTTTGGGTCTTTTAGATATTATAATTCAAGGCCTTGATCTTGGTGTTAAATGGATCATTAGGGGTCTTGTTAGTGATGAAGCATGGAATATTCTTCTTCACCAATGTATTTCTCAAGGGCTTCCTTGTGGCAAGAAGGCTTGACAGGGCCTACAAATTCATTCCCTTCTTTTCACTCCAATGCCAATTAAAATTAAGGGTACTTTTGTTGTGAAAATTCTATGGAAGGCATGGGAGAAGCTTAAACCCCATCTTGCTAAGATAGGTGAGGGTTTTAGGATTGGTCTCTTTATTAACTCCCATTCTCTTTGGTGTCACCTTGTTTAAATTTTCATAATGTTCCCTTTGCCTTAGTCCCTTGGGTTAAAGGGTTAAGACTGTTCAGGAAAGGTGTGAAAAATATAGGTGATCTTTTTTACAAGGTGAATCGGTCCTAGCTCACTTGGCAGCAAATTCAGAACAAATTTCATTTAAGTAATTTAGATGTAGATGATATAGTATAAATTCAAGGCTCTATACTTGATGAGTATGGGTTTTGGAAAATTGGGAGCAATAACGATTGAAGAGTTCATCCCAAGGCACTTATAGGGATCCACATACACTCTTGCTTTAATGTCATTTAGAAGATCACTTGGTGTGAATCTAAATTTGAGTTGGAAGCTCTATCCTCCCATTTATTTCCTAATCAAGAATTAAACTAAGAGATCTCAATTATATGTCACTTGTTAGATTTGGTGATTATGACATGACATTTTAGATTGTCTAATGAAGGCCCATTTTCCCATTCAATTAATGCCTAGAGTATGGTAGGCACACAACCATGTCATCTTTGAGGATTCTTGAGTATTTTATAATTTTTGCCACAAGTCTTTTGTTCATTATTTCATGCCGAAATGGTCAACACCTAAGCATGACTTGACATATTATATTTATATGCTTTAGGGAAAGAGAATGTCATAGCCTTTTGAATTTGATTGCACCTCATTTTGACCACCATGGGTCATATTAGGTTCTTCTTTCTAGTCCTATATAAAAATACCACGTGGCCTGATGTTATAAGTTAGGTTCTCTCACACCCTAACATCTCTATTAGATTTGAGAGACTACCAATCCTGATAATAGGTTGTGTAGCACTTTTTTATTTGGTCAAACTCTACCAAGATTTGACATCTTTATTAGGACTAGGAGACTAACACATATAACATTAGGGTGTCCTCATGGGTCATATTATAATAACTTTAAATTTTGGGCCACATGACATGTCTTTACTTGATTGGGTTCTGACATCTCTATCAATGTCAAGAGACTGACTATTTTGAATTTAGAGCATGTGGCACTCTCCCATTCAGTTAGGTTATCCTGATATCTAACATCTTGGTCATGGTCAGGAGAATGACCACTCTGACATGCAAGTGCCCTAATTGGCCTTCCAATAGGTTCTGACCACAGTCTACATGGTACTTATTGTATTGATATCTATCATGCCCTACATCTCTGTCAGGTTTGGGAGATTGACGTGTCTAATATTGAGGTGTCATGATTAGCCATGCCTTAACACATTTTGACTTCACTAACAACTATCTATGTGGCTCATTTTCATTCCACTGTTCCTCTTATTAACATCCATGAAAAGAGACTAAGTAAAATGAAAATAAATGTGATGAATAGAATACTTATTTGACTGTCAGTTGGATTTCATAAGGTGCAATGTAGGACTCTAGGAGTATAAAATATTGGGAGGTTGAGACTCTGGGAACCTTATAATGAAAATGAACCCACAAAAAAGTTAGTGCATTAAATATTCTATGAGAATGCCTAGTTTATTTTGGGGTACTACAAGGACTCAACTACATTGAATTTTTATAGGTCATGGGGACTCCCAACAAGGATCAATCGAATATTACAAACAAGTCACATGCTCAGGGAGACTAGGGAAAAATAAGAATTCAAATATCCTCTCCTGATATAGTTGGTCAAAGTGAGATAAAAGGTATGGGAACTCAGAGTTATCAATTTAAAGAGGGGTCCCCATTTTTGCATAAAAAATGGGTTGTGTTGGCCACAATAATGTCCATACTCATGTATTTCACAGTGTAATTCATATCATATACTACATAATGCTTTTTACTAATATATATATGCAGGGGTTAGTATGATATGCTTATGTTTCATTTGTATGCAAAAAATCTAAGGGTTTGTATTAATCACTTGTTAGTAGAATAAACATCAACAACAATATTGAGATAAAACATTCCCAAGCCTATAAACTTGAGGGAGCATAAATAACAAAAATAAATCAAAACATAACTAGAAAATAAAATCCCTTTTACCATCCTTGTCGCTCCAAATTTGCTTCTTGGGTAGTTGGCTTGCTCATATTATGTGTGCAATCGAGTCCTTGTCAATGCAATAACCTTATGGGTAGCACCTCTCCTTATCCACCTTGGCTTGGCTTGGCTTGGCTTGACTTAGCATGTGAATCTATCTCTTAATAATTTAGCATTATAACTTTAGCTTGAGAGCTTGGTAAACAATGGCCTTGGTACTTGTATTTATATGTTCTCCAACTAACTCTAACTCATGTTTAGTTAGGTTAGACTTAATCATGGTTATATTTAGGAGGGGACAAATAATTAATATTTGGGATAGAGATCCCATTTATTAAGCATGGCTATCCATTTATAAATTTAATGCTTTAATGGAGATATTTTTAATTCTTTAATTTTGAAGATGATGACATCATCATGACCCTCATTTTTATTGATTTTTTTTACAAAATTGATATTCACTAATTGCATATGGTAATTTTACTTAAGCAACTAGTTGGATTTGCTTAGTTAATTCATTCTGCTTAGCATTTTTGCATTTCATGAATTATTTAAGGGCCCCACTTAATGGGTCTAAAGGCCAATTTGTCAATTTGATCGGACTTTAATTAGGGATGACTCCATAGGAGGTTATCATTGCATATAACATAATACCAAAGATACAGATTTTAGACATGATTTTGGGCATTAATGTCTAATGCGTTGATGAAATCAGGACATTCTATGATTCCTAGGCTTAATTCACATAATTTTCTAGAAACCAATTTGAAGTCTAGTTAGGTTAGGAATGCATCCAAAATGAGGTGTTTACAGTTTACCCCTATTTAAGGTGTTATGAGACACAAACACAATAACATATTTTCAAAGAATAAAAAAGTCATTAAGAATAAAAAGAAGATAATGATTGAGGAATGATGCTCAAAACAAAGTTTAAGAAGCCTATAATGCCTCTTTGAAGGAGTGGCTAAAACATATGACTGATGGATGGTTTCTATAAAAGAAGCAAGAATAAGAATGAAATTAACCCATGGATGAGATTAATCCAATTGGGCTTATGATTCCATGCCTAATTTGCCTAAAAGTGATTATAATTAGTAATGGAGGTATGAAACAGTAATTTCCCCAAAGATGGTTATAATCAGTAATGGACGTATGAGACACTAATTTTCCCAAAGGTGGTTATAATCAATGGCACAATGATATACCCCATCAGGGTGGATGGATTTAACTACTGATTTTACCAAAGATGGTTATAATCAGTGGCACAATGATGAATCCCAGTAGGGTAAATTGGTCATATAATAAAATTGTTTTTTCCCTAGTAGGGTAGATTGGCAAGCATAACTCAATGATATAACCTGTTACACATATTAAAGATGAGTAGGTGAAAACATAGATATGATGATCTAATGACTTTTCAAAGACTAAAAAATCCACAAACAACCAGGCACACAAAGATGCGTAAAGTCATGAAATAAATGATTAGAAGATAATAATGGGGATGGAATAATAATGGTGGCTAATTTGACTTGAGATACGTCATGTTTCCAAGCACTGCTTGCATATTCCAAATAGACTTGAGGCCAATGTAGTTCACCTAGAAGCAAGATAAAATGGAATGAGGAATAGAATATAAGAATAAGAAATGATCAATGTGGATTATTTTATTGTACTCATAAATGCAAAGATGTTCATCCTTATTAACATTGTTACAACCAGAATGATCAATGAGTTGATTTGATCAAGGACTAGGGGATAACTGTTGATTTGACATAATGGGAAAAGGAAGCTCATAAAATGAAATTGTAATCATGGAATGATAATACAATGGTATAGAAGATAGGTATGAATTTAGGCTATATTATAGTGCAAATATGCACATCTTAACTACTAGGGTTCACCATTCATTTGTGGTTTAATTACTCTGTGTTCGGGTGATGTTTGGGATATATCAATTGTTAACAAGGAGGAGTACTATCAACTACATTGTTTAATAGATCCATTGACATTATTTTTGTTATAACATGTGATAATATACATCATGATATAAAATACCATGATCATCTGACCATGATGTGTACACGGATGAACTCATGATCTAATAGACAATTGAAAAAAACACACCAATGATAAAAACCTTGATAATAATGTTGATGTATGAATATGTATGGACTTAAGTATAATGTTTAAGGAATCAACCAATGAATGAATATACAATAATTCAAGACATAACAATGAAATTAAATAAATAGGCAAACAAATAAATAAACAACTAAGCAAATAAACACACATAAAGCTTGAAAATAAAAGCAACATAAAACATCTTGTCGTTAACCAAGTCAATATCTATGTGTGAAGGATCAATGTAATGATAAAAAAATGGTGCCCCAAATAAATTTTATATGCAATGGAATGACATTTAGGGATAAGATATCTTAGTATAGGATACATGCTTTGGTTTTGCCCTAGTAATGCTAAAGCTACAAGCTTGGCCTAAAAGTGCGAATTAGAACCAACTACAAAATTTACCTTGTAAATAAAATTTGGCAAGGACACATCCAAATGGTTTTTAAAATAATTGGATCAAGGAATAAGGTGCCCCAAAGTGGGCATATTGAGGATTGTTGACTAGGTTTAGGATAAGACATGTTTTTGGATTTTGGGGCTTTATATCTCTCTTGAAGATTGTATGTCATTTTCAAATGTTTAGGTTTTTGAATTTTTTTTAATGTTTTTAGAATTTGTGGGGTATATTAACTCATTATATATTGACAAGATACCACTCAAAAAATGGTGAGATTATGGGACAAATCAAGGGTGTATTAGTCCATCAAATTCAAATGCATAATGCACACAAAAGTGACTCATAAAACAATAAGAGTGTTGGCTTAGGTTGCTCCTAAAATGATGAGAGCATGGCTTAGGGTGCTCATAATATGATGAGAGTGTTTATTCAAATTACTTTCAAAATAGAGAGAGCATTGGAATAAGGGTGGCTGAGCTGACCTCAACAAATACTAAGTATTGGTTACATAGTCCAAATAAACCTCAAGCCATTGTAGTTCACCCTACAACGATGAATTTTTGGAAATGTTTCCAATGTTTTGGGATTTTTTGGTATCTCAACTCAATGAAGGATTAAAATCTATAGAATGTTCTAACTCAAAAAATGGTGAGAGTATGAAAAAAAGGTTGACTGAGTTGACCTCAATATAAATTGTGTGTTGTATACATAGTCTCGAAGGACCTCAAGTCAATGTAGTTCTACCTACTAAATAATAATAGGTTAGGAATAGTCAACTAGAAAAGGTGTGAAACAATTATAAGGCAAGGTAAATGACAAGGAAAATTAAATGGAAAGGCAAATGGCAAGGCATGAAATAATGACAAGGACATGACAAAGGGAAATGTATGGAATAACAATATGGTGAGGCATGAAATGAGGGAAATGCCAGGAAAATGGAATGATGGAAATGTAAGGAATGATTATGTTGTCTCTGCTAATGTGGAGATGTTCATCCTGACCAACATATGATCCAACCAGAATAGTAAATTATTTAAATTTATAGCCCACACTCCTTTTGAATAGCTACTTTGTTAAGAACCTACTGCTGATTTAGAATTCAATAGTGTTGTTGTGATCTTTGTTGGTTATTGATTCTATTTCCTCCAAACTTATAGACAAGATGTATTTTTAGTGTCTTTAAAGGAAAGTACGACCAAGGATGGCAAACAAAAATAAACATTAGATAAAAGGTCTAATTGAAAATGTAATATAGGTCTAGAATATATAAGTGGATCATAATGGAATGTATAATGATTGGGCAACAAATAAAGATTGATATTTTTAGGCACACACAATGTTGTTGATTCTGGATTTGACTTAATTTTGATTATGGTGGGACCAAAGACTTCTAAATATGCTCTCGATAGGACCACTATTTTTTATGTTGTTTGGGCCTATGAGATGCTACCATTTGATTATGCTATAGATTGGAAGTTATATTGATGTTATCTTCATCAAGTAATGAGAATTATTGTGCTAAGCTATTTGTGCCTCGAAAAAGGTTTTCACCAATAAATTTGTCTTAATTGTCCCATATCACCTCAAAGAAGGTTTCACTAAGGAATGTTGAATTTTGAATTTTATTGTCTTCTAGTGCCTCAAACAAGGTTTCATTAGAAGATACTGAGTTTTGACTTTGATTATTTCTTAGCACCTCTGAAAAGGTTTCACTAGAAGATTGTTCTTCTTCTACATGGATGTGATCTTGGTACCCTTGATATTTTGTAAATGATATGTTACCATGGATGTAGTTCAATAATGTGTGATTATGTCGGTCCCAATCGATACTTGTGAGAGGTGGAATGTCTATATAATGGCTAGGTTGGTTGGTGTTAATGGAAAGTAGAATGGTAATGGAATGGTAAGAGGCAACACAATTCTCATAGAAGATAGTAGGAGAACATGTGTTGATGTTGAAGTAAAAATAATAAAAAATCGTGGAAGGATCACAAATATATTCAAACTAATCTACAAGGAGTGCATAACCAATGTTTTAACATCCACTAATGTATTATGATTCTAATGTTGAGTCTGATTCAAAGGACTCTAAATCGGATGTTGAGATTAACAGTGATTCTACTTCTAATGCTAACTCTGATATTGGTTCCAAAATAGAACTTGAATTTAATAATGATTCTTCCTCTAGTGTGGAAAAAAATATGTAATGTTAAATGTTTGGTATTGGATAAGTAATGGCCTATGGTTAAACAATGGGCTCTTCAAAAATAGGTTCCTCTAAGAAGGACTACACAAAGACTAGCTTGTCAAAATGAGGCTTCTCAATAAAAGGGAAATGGTCAACATGTAACTCCATAGAGATTAGCTTGTCAAAATGAGGCTCCTAAAATATAGGGTAATGGTCAAAGAGTGACTTAACAAAGATTGGATTGTCAAAGTGAAACTCCTCAACAAAAGGGAAATGGTCAACATGCAACTCCATAGAATCTGGATTGTTAAAGGGAGGCTCCTCAAAGATAGGGTGGTGGTCAAAGGGTGATTTATTATAGATTAAATAATAAAAATTAGGTGTTTCAATAAAAACATCAAGGATTGGTTGGTTGTTTTGGCCTTGGATTACACTTGGTTTCAAAATATTAGGTTTAGACACATTGTGCTCTTGAATAGATAATAGCTCTTGGGGAGGTAATGATTGGCTCTAGTGTATCTCACTCACTTTTGGCTTAAATTTTATAAATTGGATAATGTTTGGCAATAGATGAGTAATGACTTGCGATTTAATAAAGGGATTTTTGGAAATAGCTTCATCAAATATGGGCTCAACAAAGACTAGATGTGGGTCTAGGATGGTAACTATGATGTGTCTAGTTACAATTGCATAACCTTATTGAGATAATGAACTACCAAATTTAGAAGAAAAGGGAGAAGGCCCTAGAATGGTAATCCATGAGAGTTGTAGATATTGGTTACTCATGTAGGCTAAAGGAGGCGGGTCTATAATGGTAATCCTTGGGCACTGTAGATTTTGGTTGCTAATGCAAGTCAAAAGAGGAAGGCTTGGAATAGTAATGCTTTGGCATTGTAGATCTTGGTTTCTAATGTAGGACAAAGGAGGATGGCATATAATATTAATCCTTAGATGTTGCAGAGCTTGGTTGCTAATGTAGGTTAAAAGAGGAGGGCTTATAATGGTAATCCCTGGGCACTGTAGAGATTGGTTACTAATGTAAGCCAAAGGATGAGGGCCTAAAATGGCAATCTTTAGATGTTGTGGAGCTTGGTTGTTAATGTGGGCCAAAAGAAGAGGGCCTAGTATGGTAATATTTGGGCACTATGGAGCTTGGTTTCTAACATAGGCTAAAGGAGGAGGGCATGGAATGGTAATCCTTAGGCACTACAGAGCTTGCTTGCTAATGTAGGCTAAAGGAGGATTACCGATATAAGTATGAGATCGGGTACCATTATCATAAAAATTATCCCCAAAAGGG
This sequence comes from Torreya grandis, assembly GCA_037957365.1. Classification (NCBI taxonomy): domain Eukaryota; kingdom Viridiplantae; phylum Streptophyta; class Pinopsida; order Cupressales; family Taxaceae; genus Torreya; species Torreya grandis. The sequence goes on along the minus strand of JARHVA010001066.1, from coordinate 1,989,695 downwards.
AAAAATTGGTACTTTAATTAGCCCAAAGAAGGGCAGTATTGGCATATGATAATTGTCATGGCTTAGTTATGTCAATTATAAATTAGCCCAAAGAGGGTGGTCTTGGCATATGATAATTGACATGACCCAAAAGAGGGTGAATTTGGTCTTAGTAATTGGCATGGTCTAAGTCTATATAATGAAAGGGATTCAATTGGCAGGATCTAAGAGGGATAAAAAATGACTATGATTGGATTAGAATGTGAGTCCAAAAACCAACCTTGATTTGGCATGAATGTGCAAGTTGGTTGAAATACTTGATGTTTGAAAAAAGGCATGGATTTAAATGTGGTCAATTTAGACATGAAACTTGGAATTGGTCTAGGTCTAAGTGTCAAATTGGAATTGAGAACAAACTTGAACTAGGTATTTGGAAACAAATTTGATCTAGGCACATGAAATAGTTCATGACACAAGCAAACATGGGCTAGGCATTTGAAAACAAACTCAATATAGGAACATGAATTAGTTCTTGGCACATAACCTAGGATAGACATATGAATTTAAAAAACTCTCAAGTCTAAAAATCTTAATTTGAAACAAATGGCACACTTAGTTGAAGATAGAAACTTGGAATCAAGGCAAGACATGATAAAAGGAAAATTTGGTCTCTAGTAAAGGTCTTTAAAAATCAAACTAAAAATCAATCCAAGTTGCACAATCTAAAGATAAAAATGTGAACAACTCAAGCCCAAGTTATAAATAAGACTCAAACGTAAACCAATTATTTTAGATCTAAAATTTGAAAGATAGATTTTGAAAGACTTGTATTTTGAAATGAACAATGACCTAGACTCAAACAGGTAACATAATGACACTATTTGGAATGAAGGTATACACATAATTTTTGACTCAGTTTTGAACAAAGATAAACGTCTTATAATAAATTAGGAAGCATAACAATGTCTCTTTGAACAAAGGGTACAAAAGGTGGTTTTGAAAAAAATCTCTAAGGAAAATGTTTGGATTGATTTCAATAGTGTAATTAATACTTCTTGAATCAAAGTAGTGGTAGTAACATGTGTTTTGTTTTGAAATTCTTGACTCAATTTTGGACGTAGTTTTGAGACAAAAAATAAATTTAGATCTTAAAACCAATGAAAGTAAAAGAATAAGAAAAACACCTAAGTGCACGTCCTACCCTAACAACTGATAAATTTGCATAGTCTCTACCAAAGTTTATAATGATATACCAATGGTAAAAAAGAATTAATTGTTAATCCAAAAAAGTAAGAGTATGTGTAGGTAGAATTTTTAAGCTCCCCTCTATATCTCAAACATTGGTACGCAGCACAAATTTAGAGTACTGAAGTAACTTGATATTTAACTATATATTCCATGACAAGTGGAGTTGATCTAAATCTATAATTTTTGAACATATAGATGTTTCATATGTACAGATAACATGAGGGATTAACACATCGATTGGATGATTATCACCTAGATTATTATGCAATGATATAATCCTTTGCATAATAAATTTATCCATGTAATTCTTAGTCAATTCCGATGTCTAGAATGGGTAAGCTCCAAGTACTTATTAAACTGGTCAAGTTAACTGCTCAGCACTATCCCATCTAATAATTTGCTCAATTTATGTACCTCATCATGGAATATGGTTAGAATAGTGTCGAGAGATTAAACCTTAGGTAAAATTCCTCTTAGAGAACTAGTGGGGAGTCTATAAAATCCTGTTCACAAGCCAATAAAATAAATAAATAAATGAAAAATTAAAAAAAATTAGGATCATTTATGAGTTACCTAAGTCACTTGGAGCTTGGAGAGAGCATATAGGACTTTTATTCACCTCTAAGACTCAACCAAACAAGTAAAAAATGATGCATTTTTTATCCCAAGTTCCCTAAAGGGGACAGGGGGAGAGCATACATGTGAAGTTTTACAAAAAAGAAACTAATCTAGGAAAAGAAACTAGGTATTTTTGTTAAAAAAATAAATAAAAATCTCTTAGGAATACTAATCTAATATTTTTTTATTTTCAGAGAACTTATACAAAATGTGAAGTGAAGTTTGGCCTTTGTGTTTGCTCTTGTAACTTTGAAAATCAAAAAGGAAAGTTGTTGAGTGAATTTTAAGCACCAAAAAGACAAGCGTGAATGATTTTTTAAAGTGTTAAAAATATTATTCCTTTAACTTAATTTATTGTAAGTAACTATCAATCGATAGTAGTTGATTGATGATAAGAGCGGTTGGGTGATAATAGGAGCTGTCAAATGATGGTAGGGGTGGACGGGCAATGACATGAGCTATTAGATAATAGTAGAAGTGGTTGGGTAATAGTAGGATATTTTAGGCAATGGCAAGAGCTATCAAGTGATGGTAAGAACTATTAGATCATGGTAGGAGCTATTAGATGATTACAAAAGTGGTTAGATGATGGTAGGAGTTATCAGACAATGGTAAGAACTATCAAGCAATGATAAGAGCTATTAGGATATGGTGATGCTATTAGTTGATGATGATGATGTTCATTGATGGTGACACTATCAATCAATGATAGGAGATATTGGTCTATGGTGATGCTATCAATTAATGATGATGATGTCAGTTGATGGTGATATTATCGATCAATGATAAGAGATATCGATCTATGGCGATGTTGTTGGTCGATGGTGATGCTATCATCTATGGTGATACTATTGGTCGATAGTAAAAGTTATCAAACTATGGTGATGTTGTTTGTTTATGGTGATTTTGTCAATTGATAGTGATGTTGTCATCTATGGTGATGTGGTCGATCGATGGTGATGTTGTTAGTCAATGGTGACATTATCGGTCAATGATTAGAGCTATTGGGCTATGGCAATGATATCGATTGATGGTGATAATGTTGGGCAATATAAAAACTATCAATCGATGGAAAAACTATCAAGAAAAAGTGATGCAATTGTAAGATGTTTTTCATACAAATAGATAAACAATCAAGTGGCATAGTCGAGCTATCGAATGGTAGTCAAGTGGTAAAGTCTGGAAGTCAAGTGGTAAAGTCTAGCAGTCAAGTGATCGAGTGGTGTAGTTGTGGTTCCTTGAAGAACAAATTAGATTAATAAAGTCATTGAAACATAGGCAATAAAAATACAAAAAATGTTAAATAAAAAATATAAAAACAAGGTCCTAAGTAAGATTTTATTAGATTTTAAGAATCTAATATCATTCTCTTAGTGCTTGTGGGGTGGATCATCCCATTGGGTGTGTCATTGTGTATGCAAGGAATCCAAGGGGTTACATTAATCACTTGTTAGTAGAATAAACATCAATGACAAACATAAGAAAAAGCATTCCCAAGCTTAGATACTTGGCAGAGCATAAATAATAAGAAAAAATCAAAACACAACTAGAAAACAAAAGAAAAATTCCCTTTTAGCCTCATTGTAGCTCCAAATTCACTCGTTGGGTAGTTGGCTTGCTCAACTTATGTGTGAAATGGAGTCCTTGTCAATGCAATAGCCTTGTGGGTAGTAACTTTCCTTGTCCACCTTGGTTTGGCTTGGCATGTGAAGTTATCTCTTATTAAATTAGTATTATAACTTTGGCTTGAAAGCTTTGTAGACAATGGCCTTGGCATTTATATTTATAGGTTCTCCAACTAACTTAACTCATGTGTAGTTAGGTTAGACTTAACCATGGTTAGATTTAGGAGGGGGAAAACAATTAATATTTGGGATAGAGATCTCATTTATTAAAGATATCTCTGCATTTCTGAATTTAATGCTTTAATGGAGATATTTTCAATTCTTTGACTTTGAGAGGATGATGACATCATCATGACCTCATTTTTATTGAAATTTCCTTTTTTAAAATTTGATATTCACTAATTACGTATAAAAATTTAACTTAAGTAGTTAATTGGATTTGCTTAGTTGATTCATTATGCTTGGCATTTTTACATTTTAGGAATTGTTTAAGTGCTTTGCTTAATGGGTCTAATGGTTAATTTGTCAATTTTCTGGGTTACAATTTTAATGGAAATGAATCCATGGGAGGTTATCATTATGTATAGGATAATACCTCAAATAGGGATGCCTAGACACAATTATAGGCATTAACATTTGATGTGTGGATGAAATTGAGATATTCAGTGATTCCTAGGCTTAATTCACATCATTTGCTAGAAACCAATCAGAAGTCCTATTAGATTGGGAATGTAGTCAAAATGAAGTGTATACATCATTTTTTTTTCTCTTCCTTTAGTGTATTCCATTGATTATGGAATATTTGAATATGTTCCTTGATTTTTGGCCCCTATGCCATTATATGTTGATTGGACATTTGAATATTTCATTATATGTTGATTAGAAATTTGAAAATGTCATTATATGTGGATTAAACAGTTAAATATGTTATCTCTTTTGATTGTGTGGCATTTGAACATGCCCCTTGTATGTGGTCTCCTTAGACCATTCATTTTTATTACAATGAGTGCTCTTATGTTGTGCTTGATTGTTTGTTGAACTTGTACTGTTACTCTCTAGACATTGTCATGATCTATATTATCCATCTTTGTGACTTGATGTAATCACATATTGTGAGCCTAATTGATATACCTACTTTAACATAATATCCATATATACTACATGATCCCTATATAGATTATACATCTACTTTATCCTTTTGAGGTAAGGTACCTTACAAATTCTAGTTCCCTCACCTCAAAATGAAGGCATATCCATGGAGGCATGTCATAAAATCATGACCTTCACATTTGAATAGTTTCCAGATTTCAGTGTGGGCATGTCACAAAAACATGACCTCCACACTTATACACTTAGTATTTTTAGATTTAAATGGGAGAACATCACAAAGGCATGACCTCAACACTTGCCCAAACTCCAATTCTATTCCATAATTTAAATATACACTTGGGCAGAATCCTATACATTGCACTGGTTTTGCATAGATTTGAAATAGAGGTTTTCAAAATTATGACACATATACTCGAGCTTAGACATATTATAGGTGCATATACCATGATATTGCACTAAAAATTACAAAACTTAACAATCATACTACTCACTAGGACACATTGATTACACCAGGATGTATTATTATTGAGTCTTTTTTGATGTAACAATTAGTTCATTTTATAGGTTAAAGTGATTAAATCATTCAACCTCACTAGATTTATATATTGGGGTGATTTAATCATCTAATCTCACTAGATTTATAGGATGAGATGATTAAATCACTCACCCTCACCAAATTATATATTCACACTTGAGTTGTACAGTTAAAATATAATGATCTCAATGGTAGTGTCAAAACACATCCTTGCACCAAATCAGGGACATACTGCCTTCTAATCTCCCTCTTCAAAATCTCTAAGGTTTAGGTCTGAACCTCTTCCAACTCTAATGCTTCATAAATAATCATCTCTACCAATTCAAAGATTCAAAAGGCAATATGGTTGCATTGACATACATGTGTACTTCTTCCTTGCTCTCTTTGTTTTCAAACATTTCAATTATTTTAAAATTTAGATTATATGCACTGAGTTATACTGTAAAATGTTCTTAGTTATAGGTCATACACTAACAAAACACTCAAATTGAGTTAAAACAAAGGCAAAGTGTGTTGTACATACATAGGTACACATTTCTTTCCTTTAACCTAGTAATTTTATCCTTATACTTTACTATATTAAGAGGGTGAGGGAATGTAGATACTAGAACTGAATATTTATAGCATTTTAGTTTTGTACATTTAAAAAATATCAATTAGGCCTCTACCCTTCAATTCTAGACCTCCTTGTTGTTGAAAGGCTTGTATTTTCCATATCACTGTGCCTAAATACTTATCTCTTAGTCTGATCTATATCATTCTAGTGACCCAAATCCCCTACACTACACAAAAATCTTAAAAAATAATTAATATCATTCACTATCAGTTTTATATTTGTACATGTTTTCTAGCCTTGTGGACACTACCAACCACATAGGGACACTGTCATTGACGGTAGTGTCTAGATCTTTATTTAGTGTCTAATTACCAAAATTCATTCAGATTATAAATGATTTAAAACCTATGGGTCAACCTATTTGTCTTATTAAACCCTACTATGAGATATCTTCAAAAGGTGGGTATAATTACAAGTGTAAGACTTCTCATTTCTCATCTAGAAAATACCAAGTAAACACATACAAAAGCTAAATCAATAAACTACACAACCAAGTTATTTTTTCCTATTCATCCCTATTTTCATATCAAACATAAGAGCAATCATATCTTAGGTCTAAAACATTCAAAGAGAAACACATGAGAGATATTTTTAAAGTTACAAGCTAGATCATTGCATGCATCATCATATAGTATATTTCACTCTTGTGCACACACTTTACCATACATAGAGGAGAAATACATAAGTTTAAGGCCCTATTTAGAGTATAAGCTATGTAGGCCATGCCCATTAACAGAGTGAGCTTTAGGATCAGATCGACACCGTGAGCACGCTAACCCATTTTTATCAAATTCATTTTTAGGGTGAATAAAGGTGAAGAGTTTGGGTTTGATCAATTATTGAAGAGAAACAGTCTGTATCCAAGATCTGAACACATAGCAAAAAGGTGATAGAAAACTTAGAATATCAGAGTTGGTCACATCCAGATCCAATCATTACTCTGTATTGGACAATTGCATCACAATTAGACACTAACATCAATATTAGTGTCCAAATATGATGATAATTTTTGCTTCTAGAGTAGTATAATTTCTAAAATCTTATGACTGGTATAGAATACTGATCCTGCATATTTTACACATGTTTCTAGTCTAGATTTGCATGTGCATAGTAAACCCAACCAAGTATCATTTATCTATGGTATTGCAAGTACTTAAATATATTTCATATTTAATACTTTATATATTTAACATATCTCAATATTATAATTCAAAATATTAATTTATCTAAGTTTACAATTAATTGGCCTACTATAGATTAGTTTATCACCTTTGTGCTTGAACTAATTTTATATTCATAATCGTATCCCCACATACCTTCAAATCTAGGGTTAAACAATCATATGTTTTAATATCATGCTTAGGGGGCAAACAAAATTCCTTGTGCATTGGCACCTCAAAGAGATTTTCACTAAAAGACACATTTTTTTTTATAAATTTTTCATCCACTATCACCTCAAAGATATTTTCACTAGATGACTCCATTTTTTTATTTTGTTGATCTTTTTGATAACTTTTATTTTTATTTTCTTTTGATTTTTTTAAATTTTTTTACCAGGGAATTCTACATGTTCCTCAAAGTATGCACATGTGTCTAGGATAATATCAAACCCCTTTATATGGTCACTAGCTAGTAAAATATCCCGTAGTTCCATGAACTTAGATATTACTTCATCATTCTGAAATAGAATAAAAGAACGTTCCTCTTGGTGGTCCCAATCAATAAGGTCAGGGTAATGGAGGTTAAGGTTGATGGTAAGGATAGTTGTGTCAAATAAAATTTTGTTGGCCATAATATCCTTGTAAAGTTTATGAACTGGTCATGTTTCAACATCATCACTAGATGAGGATTCCTCATAAATTGAGGAAGTATACGAAATGACATCATATGGGTCACCACCTAGTGGTTTGTATTTGAGGCCATAAAATAACCGATGATATTTTATTGGTATGGTATCTAAAATTCCTTGTTCATTAATTCCCAATCATTTTCCTTGATAGTTCATGTTCTCACACATTCGATTTGATTTAGGATACTTTAGATCTCAACATAATATGCAAGACCATCATTTGATTATCGGGAGTCATATGATCCTTCCATATTTTCATCTAATATGAGCCCAAATTTTTCAAAGGTTGTCTTGCCAAATTGATGGGACATTTATTTGACTTCCCTCATGGTGGGTTGCCTATAATTATGTGGTGATAAAAGGAGCTCACCAACATGGAAGGTATGATGTTCATATTTGCCACATCCTTTTAGAATGATTTTAATGCAAGGGATTATAGGTAGATTTGTGGATGTAGACGAGAAGTCATCTAGATGGATATAATATTTGGATTTGTATTTTATAGGAGAATCACCCTCGGTGCTAGGACAATAGACACCATTTTGATATTATCCCTCCAACATTTTACAATATTGGTAGGGTTTCGAATCGCCAAAGATAGTGACTTCCATGACAAAATGAGGAAATTTGAGACATTTATGGAGAGTAGATGAAACAACCTGCATTTCATGGATCCAATGGCATCCCAAAAGGATGTTGTATGGAAACTCAAAATCCACCATGTGAATTAATGTTTGATGAGTGATTGGACTAACCATGACAAGAAGATAAATAGTTCTTGTTGATTATCATTTGATGTCATCATAAACATTAATAGTAATGATTTGAGATACTAATGTGGATTTTGAATAACTCAAGATTTTGATCATATTGATATTACTGTTGACCATTTTTGCCCAACAGGGCAAAAAATCGGTCCCCTTCTTCCCCTGTTGTTCAAGGCCAATTCATTTTTTGATTTTGCACAAGTCCAAGAGTTTCTACAGACTCTGCAGGTGCTTGGTTTTCTACGGACTCAACAGGTAAAATCCTTGGCAGATGAAGAATCAGTTCAGAAAGTGCTGGGGTTTACAAGGCTCTTTTGGACCTTCGTATGAAGAAAATTCATAAGGAAGGTTGGCATCTTCGAACCATTGAACCACTACTTAATTTCAAGCTTCAATTCAATCGGCAGTTCAACCATTTTTGGTTCAAGTCTTAGTTCATTGCTTCAAGTCCATCACTTCAATTTCAGGCCTTGGTTCAATCTTCAAGTTCTTCAGCGTTGGTTCAATTAGCTAAGTTCAATGTAGAGTTCAATCGACAAAGTTCAATAGATTGGTTCAATGGTCCGGTTCAATGAGTTGGTTCAATGCATTGGTTTAATGCCTTGGCACTTCAACAAGTTCATCGGCGTGTAGCATTGAACCATTGAGCCGGTTCAATCACTTGGTTCAACGCCTCCAGTTCAACGTGCAGGATTAAAAGCATAAAAGCCCAAAGGAAATTGCCAAGGACGGTGACGTCCTGGATGTCATCAACTTTAAGAAGGTAAACTAGCCATTGTTTTTTAAACGATGACAGGTGCGCGGACGTCAAATTTAAGCCAGCAAAAAGGCCATTGGTTTTTAAATGCCCAAGCGCCAACCATGAAAGGAGCCTAAGCAATGTAGCGACCCACCCAGAGATAGCCTCGAGGGCTGAAGGAGCCAGAAGAGACAAGATAGGGAAAAGACAAAGTGCCAAGTGTAAGAGCAAACAGATAGTCTAAGTGGCGAAGGGAGGCATCAATTCAAGAAATTACTCTAGCAGGTGAAACAGTGTCTGCGAATTGACCATTAGAAGGCGTGAACAGCCAATCATGCGACCCTTTTTCTTCATTTCACATTTATGAGCAGACAAACTGCGTAGGTGCCTTCAAGGAGCAGTCTCGGTTAATGAGGAAACAACGCGGCCATGTCAAAAAATGCCTGAAGTTAGAGCTAGGGCCAACACAACATTTATGTTTAAGCAGCCTGCTATCCCCAATGCTCGTAAGGCACTTGGGTCACTTGTAAAAAGGGCACCAAAAGGCCTCCTTTCTTCTCCTATATATTGAGGACTTGTCATTTGAGAAAGAATCATCTTCCACATTTGTAAGGCGTAGCCCTGGCAAAATTTCACCTGAATCAATAAATGCATTTTTTACCTCTATCTTGGTTAGATATATTTGTGTATGTCTTGAGTGTTAGTTTGTGTTTAGTCATTGTTTCTTGATGCTTTCACAGGTTCAACACCGACATACCTGGCATCTATAAGGTGCCATTTCTACAGCTGACAAGGAGAGCTGTATTTGGAAGTGCAGAAACAAAAAAAATTACTATACAGTGTGCATTTCACAGCGCCTTTGGTGAATCTCTGTTTTCTATATTTTCCATTAAAGCCTCCCTGCCAAGTTTCTTGCAGCCTGGTCCTTCTGCCAAGTTTGAAGTGTATGTATGTGTTTGTCTGATTTTAAGTGTGAGTGTGAGAAGGTCAATTTTTTTTGGTGCATCACCTCCTTTAGACTAGATTTTTTTTCCTACAATCTTTCTCCCTTTTCATCCCCCCCATTATATATATATATATATATATATATATATATATATATATATATATATATATATATATATATATATATATATATATATATATATATATATATATATGTTAGCACTTACTGGAACAAATCAGATGCATCAAAGGGAGCTAGCCCTTACCTAGAGACTCTCCCCTCCTACTTCACCGGTCCCACAGGCGAGAGGGGAGTTTCCATTGTTGCGTGTGGAAGGCAGGAGCTCAACCTCCTTGCCCCGGGTGCAATCCACTGCGTCAACAATTACACATATTAAATCCATAGACATTGTTTATAAATAATCATTTAATTTTGTGATTTGAAATAGAGACCTCGATATACAAGGGGTTTTTATGATTTGGACCAATTGGAGGCATGTCATATGGGTCAAAGGTGAGTTTTTGGGAGGATGAGAGATGGCCAATGAGCCCTTAGAGCTAACTAGGATCAATATCCATATGAAATCTTGATTCCTATAGGGTCTTATGAGGATGTTTTGGTGGACGGAAGATGATTTGAGAAGATCCATTATAGAGATTCGAGCTAGATTTTTCTCAAGTTGCTAGATGATGATATATTTTGCCTCATACGTAGTCAGAGGAGGTTGTTGGACATTGAGTTTTGGAGGTGCCTTTTGGACATGGGTTTTAGAAGGTTTCCCCAAAATAGTAATCTTACCACATCGTGTGGTAATGACATACTTGAATGATTGACCCTTAATTTTGATAACTGGATGCCCAGAGGTTTGGGCATATTCAAATGTTTTAGCCTTGATTTTGATGACATAATGACTTTGGATAGGGGCATTCAAGATACTTGTCCCTTATTTTAATGGTGGTGACTTGATGTTTGTTGTGATTAACATGACATATAATTGATTCATTGTTATAAGGAGTTATTTTGTAATCAACATGATTAGTGTGGGAGGTTTGACCATAGTCCTAACGTGATTGTTTTTTATTTTTTATTGTGCTTGGGAAACATATCCTGATATATACCAAACTGTTTATTCTTAGAAGAAGGTGCATCTCCTTCAACTTTGATTTCACTTCTATCAATTAGGTCTTGAATATTATTCCTAAGCTGCATGCACATTTTGGCAGAGTGGCCCTTGACTCTAGAAAAATCACAATATTCATCTTCTCGATACCATGTGAGCTTAACTTTACTTTCATTTAAGGGATTGATTCATAGAAACACAATCATATTCATAGATAGGAGTTTATGAAAGGCACTCTCTATTGTCTTTCCAAGAGGTGTATATTGTCCTTTTTTAGGAATTTTCTTTGGATTTGTTCTTGGCACAATGATGCTTAATGTATTTTATGTTTTAGGAGGATTGGAACTCTAAATGGTTTATATATGCTTAGAATCCATAACTCCATCACCAACCATATCTTTGTTTTTGTTGAAGAATTTCAAATTTTATGATGAAGTGGATTGATTTTGTTTATATTTGGGAAATATCTTGATTAAAACTTTAGCAATGAGATCCTTTTAAATTTGTATGCCTTTTCATTAATCTCATCAAAATTATTTGCATAATTAATTTGTAATTGAAAATCCAATTCTTGATTTAGGTTAGCATTGAAGATAGTAGCAAGTTGTTTTTTAGGGATTGTACATGGAAATAAGTTGGTGAGACTGCGTCATATTTACAAGAATGTTGAAAATATTTCTTCATTATGGTTATTAGTGTTCTATATATCTAGCATGGTAGTCTTGTGTTCTACATTGAAGGAGAAGTGCTTAAAATTTTTTTATGATGGTTTTGCGGATGATCTTACTAATCCCTTTGGTAAGTGTATGAACCATTCAAATTATTATTCCTCCAAGACTTATAGGGAATAACCTAAGTATATAAGCACCACTATAGGCCACCTTTTGACAGGCATGAAGAATTATTTGACATTCTCTCTTGAATCTCCCTTCCCCTTAAATTTTTCAAATTTAGGTTATCTGAAGTGTGGTGGGAAAGGGATGTGTAAGATGTCCTTATCAAGCGGATAGGGCCATAGATATTAAAAATTGTATTTCTTGTTATGTGAACCAACTTGGATCTCTTGAAGAGCATCCTTCATTGTTTTCCATTCCTGTGTAAATGAAGGGTAAACAAAGGAGTGGAAGATGATGGAAGGGGATCAAGTTTCTCTTGATCTTTGATAGGTGGATTTGTTTTGGATGATGGATTATGATGTGAAGGTTTTACAGTGTCAAGATATATTTGGGAGGATAGAGACACCATGTGTTGGGTGATTTGATTTAATTGGTCAAGCATAGCTTGTTTGCAGTCATGTTCTATTTGGTCATCCAAATTGGGATTCCCTTTGCCAATTTTGACACAGTCGATATTTACATACTCCATATGGGGTTCCTCTTCTTCAAAGGGATTACGACTGGGTGTAGGCATTTTATTGATTAGGACTCTTCTTTCTTATGATATGCTATAAATTGGCAACATTAAAATCAGGGGGTAATCTAACTCCAACTCTAATAAGCCTTAATAGTATCCCATCTTTTTTATCATAAAGATATAGTTCCATTTAGGCTCTTTCATGTTCTATTTCAAATAAGTCATTATGATTATTTTTACCATGTTCTTTTGTATTTATAAGCTTTTATTCATCACTATCATGATTATGTTCTATATGATAGATTTTCAAGGTCTTCATTATGAGAGGTTTACCCAATCTCAAGGTGGTATCAAGTTTGTGGTGCCATTATGCTTGTGTTAGATGTGTTTGATGGAGGTGCATTTATTTGATGTAAGCTTTCTTTAGTTTCAAGATTGGATGTGAGATGTTTGATTTGATTTGATGGGTTTTTGGATAAGTTTGGGCAAAATTTGATTGATTTTAGATGTTAACTAGCTTTACTTTAGACATATAGAAATGAGAAAAAGGATGGATGCCATGATTTTGTCAGTCCCAATTGACAGATGCAGGAGATTGAACAAAAAGATTAGGAAAGTAATGGCCCAATGTTTTTAGATTAGTTGGATTAGGTTGATCTTAAAAATTACAAGGTGGATCAAATGATTAAATAGATATTCGGATCACTTAAGTAATTGGTGTATCTCAAGGGTGATTTGCTCAAACTAAGAGGATGTTGATTAGGGTGTTGATTGGGATATAGGTGTGTTGAACTTGATTAGGCTTTAAGGACTCTAGCAAGCTTAGTTTACGTTGATGGATTGTGATGAGGTGTGATAAGGATTGTCATGATTTAGATACTTGATATAAGTTATGTGGATTTAGAAATTGTGATGCTTGGATTGGGCATTGTATATTTGGATTTATGACTTGTTGGCGATTGGAGTTTGGAATGTGTGTTTGGTTAAAGAGACATTTATGTGTTGACTAATTTTGGATTGTTGGTTTGCATCAGGTTCTCATTTGGTTTAAGGTTTTTCAAACAACACGTCTCAACAACACACAAACAAGATCAATCAAACAACAAACCTATACTAGTAGATAAGGGTGTAAAACTCAACTAACATCCCATTGATATACTTGCATAAAGTGGTGATTAGGTTGGTCTCCCAAACCTCATTCTATGTTTATATGTGGTGAATGATCTTAGGGGATGTTATTTCCACTACATTGATAGTTATTTGTAGTCGAAGTGTCTTAGTCTAAGTTGTATGAGGATCTCTAAGGGTGTCCACTAAATACCTTGCAGTATGTGGGGCCCAAATCCATTCAAGGATGTTGTCTGACACCTGAGTATTAGAGTATGACTTCCTCACTTCATAGAACCCTTTATGGGGAATCTCTCTTAGCTTTACAATAGTTGTCCTTGATATTTATACTCTACCAGAACACATAGTGTGGAATAATGTTTGGTGATGAAATCCACATCACAACCCATGTAAAGACTATGGCAAGTGTGTGGTGATCAAATCCATGTCATGTTACCCCTAAAAAAAAGAATAAAGGGAGATGTCGATTGCTCTTGATCCCCTACGGGTGCGAGAGGAGAGTATACACAATCTTGCCTCAGGTAAAACATGTACACAAGCACTAAGCCAACATAATTTAGACACACAAAAGATTTTATTAATTATGATGGGATTATGATTCAAAAAATATTTACAGATAGGTTTGACTATTGATTCCTTGACAAGTAATCATGCAAATAAAAGTTAGTAGTTGGATTTTCAATATTAATGGACAACTTGCAAAAAAATTTGTGAGAAATCAAATCTGCTATTACATAGGTTGAAGCCACTAATCTGCAAGTCAAAACTATTATTGCATAGAACAAACTACATGCTAGTAAAAAAAAGAGCTTCTAATTTTGATTACAAGTATGCTAATTTTGATTACAAGGGATCTAATCAACAAATCAAAGTTGTTATGTATAGAAATCAATCATAAAATAAAAAATAAACAAAGTCACTATGGTTAGAAGCAAAATCACTAATTTTAGAGATAAAGCTGCTAGAAATCAGATTAAAGACACTAAGAACATAAAGAAGACAAAAATAGAAAATAGTCAAAGCCGTTAAATAGTTTTCAAAGCTGTTGATGCCGATGTTGAAGTTGTTAGTTCATGAATGGCAGCTTCGCTACCTACACAGAAAGAGAAAATAATTTAAAAATGTCAAAGCCACTAACAAGTGAATCAAAACCATCAATTTCTTGATCAAAGCCATTAGTCTGTAGTAATTGCTTTGCTACATGCATATAAATAGAGACAAAAAATGAAATCTCTACAAGTATATCAAAACTGTTGGCAAATAAATGAAGACGCAAATTTGTGAACAACTTTGCTTTTGTTGCACAAAATAGTCAAACAACTATCATAGTTAGTCCGATGGATAAAGGGGGTCAAAATAGTCAATGATCAAAGTCGCCAATACTGGTGATGAAGCCATTGCTACACGGAGCGAATATGCTACTATGCAATTCGAAGCTGTTACGAATTTGGACGTGAAATTTTCACAAAAAATTGAGTATTTTAGATGTCAATTCATCTTCAAATGAACTTGCAAGCTTCTCAGAATAATCTAGTGGCCTAAAAAGCAATTGTTAAGGGATTTGCTCCCACTGTAGTTGTCGAAATGTGATACAATAATAACTCAGAGTACTATGCTATGAATAATGAAATACACACTTAAAATCCATGCTCTAAATTCCAATTACAAAACCTTAGATTGAGATAAAAAAACAAAAATCCAAAATCAAACTAAACGAAACACAATCAACAAAGATTATACCTCAAATTTGCAAATGAATTATTCCTCCTTGACACACATATGTGCTCAAAATGGACTTGAGAAGCTTGATTCTTGACAATGGATGTTGGTTACTCTAGTTGTTTCAAGATTTCAGCAACACTTTGGCTTAGGGATGCTTGAATCACTTGATAGTGGATTAGATTGGCAAGGTGATGGCATTATTTCTTCTAAAGAGGGTTTGCATGGGGGTATATCTCTAAATTTATGGACTCATTTGGGAGAAATTAATGATGGAGAATTGGACAAGGAGGATGAAGATCAATAATTGATATTGGATGAGCAGATTTGGTGGTTGGGGTTTATGAATTAAAAATTCCTAGAAAATTATACGAGGGGTGGTGAAAGCCTTACGGAAGGATAGAAATTTGTATAGTTAGAGTAGTTAATGAAGATTATGTGAATATTTAGATGGGAACTTAGAGAGTGATTTGTAGTAGTTTTAAAGGTTATAGTTGGGAGTAGTTGGGGAGGAATTTTAAATTCTTAGATATTGTATAAGCATGCTTAGTGGATATGATAGAATGATAATAGGGGTAATTAATTAGTGTAGATGATAATGGGATGAGGAATAAGGTTAGTGTGATAGAAGGGATGTGAGGAAATTGTTAGGATGGTGGTGTTAGTATATGTTAGTGTGTGATGATGCTAAATAACAAAGCGAGTGACTTTAGGTGTATATAAAAACAATTCAACAAGATGATGATCAAAGAGAGTATAAGATATCATTTTAATTACATTCCCCTTCTTCACATGAGGGATAAGGAAGTGACCTTTTCCAATAAAAAATACATCAAATCTAGAATAAAGTCTCTTTTTACCCAATTGATTGTTAAACCAAGTAAATCAAATAACCTTGATGTCACCTTTGCCTTTGAAAAGAGGGTCAACAATCCTTAAAACACTCTTTATTTCAAACCAAAAATTGTTCATTGCCTTTCCACTTAAAGGGGTGAACTCCAATTTTGTCTTATTTATCCTCAGTCATATGACAAGCACCCCCAATAATCCAAGGGACATCTTTGAGATTAGAGGTAACCCAATTCCACAGTTCACATCTTTATATACCCAAACAACGTTATTTGTGGGGGAGAAACGGGAGTCAACACCACACTAAGCCCATTTATTACTAAGCAAAAAAGTTGCACCTCCCTTGCCCTTATCATGATTAGTGGTAAAATGAGAGGCCTCTGGGCAAATAAAATTGTGATAAAACTCCAAATCAAAACCAATAGACTTCAATTCTTGGAATATGATAAAATAAACATTTTGGATCTATAGAACCTTTTATCAATAGTCTTTTCAACATGAGATTCTAACCCTCTTCTATTCTAACTAATGGCTTTCATAAGAACCATTACTACGAGGGAGGGGAGTCTTGATGATGAAAATTGTCACGCCAACAAATCAATCATTTCACCTATTGCAAAGGTTAAGGTGGAATTGTACCAGTCTAATCGTAAAGGTCTAAGGAATAAAATTGATTCTAAATGTGTGTAAAAAATATTTTTAATTATCTGAGAAATAAAGATTAAATCAAATATTGTGCAATGCTCAATTAATATTTAGAAATCGAATATCACCAAAATATTAAATAAAAAGAATCATATTATAAACGTGTAATCAAACCTATCCGATAGAGAAAGTATATAAACAAGAGAGTCTCTTGAAGGAAAGATATATGATCCTTTAAATTCTATTTAATCAAATTATTTATAACTTCTTGATTTCTCTTTCTTCCTCTCTTGTCTATTTTTTTCTTTCCTCTTTGTAATGTGAACTTGCATATAAGATACAACTATCAACAAATATGAGTATTATGTTCTTCAAATGATTGCTTCATCCATAGGCTTTACTTTGTTGGATAGGTCAGATGACAATTTATAATTGATTGAGATTAGTTAATAGTATATTGAAACAATGATTAACATATTTGATTATAGCATTGTCTATAAGTGTTTTTACTTTAAACATGATCGATAATAATGTTATGTTTGAGTAATTTATATAAGCTTCATCTAGATTTATTATTGAACATATTAATCCTCCAAAATTTAAAGAAACCCCTTCTACATGTCTTTGGAATCAGTTCTCATTCCTTAAACCCTTACAATTAAACTGGTACAATTATATTTTAACCTTCACAATAGGTGAAAGGTTTGATTCATTAGCGTGACATTTTTAATCGCTAACAAATTTGATGACACGATTGGGGGCCTTTAAATCAAATTTGTTTATTTATACAATTATCCATTCTTGTCTTCAATAATTCATATTACTATAACTGGTCATCTAGATTTTGATTCTAGTTTAGTGATTTTTTCTTGCTCAGTTATGGAGAATATAGATGAGCTCACTCGAGAATGGCTTTACATTAAAAACTTAATCAAAAATCATGTGGACGAAAGTCTAACAACTTGGTTTATGTTTTTTTAAGAAGAAAAAAAAATCCATAGGAAAATATTTTTTGTGCTTTCTTTTAAAATTAAATGAAATCGTCATTTTTTTAAGACCAAATGGTGAACTTTTCTTCTGTTAGAAAAATAATCGACTTGATAATCATAATAAAACTATTCAAAAAATTGGTATTGTTAATTTTAGCTCAGTTTTGAGATTTGTCACATTCGAAAGCAAAATCAAGATTTTTGTAAGCTTTGTTTGATCAATCATGATATGTTCAAATACAAAAAAAATTATGCTTTAATGTTACATTTTGAACATAAATTTCCTAAAGAATTTTCTATATTTTTTGTTTATGACCAAATCATGACATTAAATACTAAAAATGAATCAAGAGTTGGAATACAGTTTGGATTCTTCATCAGAATGTTTTGATTTAGAACGAAATCTTGATTTTTCATCAGATTCAATATTAGAACAATCTAATTCATTTGATTTACCTAATCAATCATCTAATAACATCATTTCTATTAATTCTGATTCATTTGCTAATAAAAACCTTTTGTTACATAGAACTATCCCTGACATAGCTAATGAAGAAGATGTTTTGAAGAGTTCTAAACTAGAAAATCAAAATTTAGACAAGAAAATTTCTTTGGAGTTAGAATCTGTTTGCTTTCTCAACAAAAATAAGTCTTCTCCTTATGACTTTATAACTGTTTATAACAATATTAAATCTAATTCTAAATTTTCTAATAATTATCCTATCACTTTCAATTGAAAAGACTACACTCAAGAAGAAAGTTTTGATCCCTGCAATGCTAGATTAAGTGTTATAAAAATAGAATAAGATTTTGAAGACCTTGATATTTTGGATATTGGATTGAGTAATCAATTGAAGAAAATCGTATATGAAAAGTTTGATTTTTTAGATTGTCCAGATCATGATGCGATACTGACAGGTGAGTATTTCACATTTAGTTGTTTTTCTTTTCCAAAATTTGAGTTGAATGACATGAAAAATAATGTTGATTTTGAATGTTTTAAATTTTGCAACCTTGTAGAATTTGAAACAATAATACCTGTAGAATATGTGAAATTTGAAAATATTAAAAATTGTTTAATAAAGATTAAATTGGAAGATACACTCGAACAAACAAATGATGTTCTTAATCCAAATTCTCTATATCCTAACTTCAAAAATCTTCATCTTTTTGCAAATTGAATTGATAATCTTTCATCTATAATACAAGAGAAAAAAATGGCTAAAACCATACATAGTGATGTTTCGTCTACTTTTATTCTATTTATTCAAGGATATATGATGTGTTTATCACGTTGTCTTACTATTTTTAAATCTTATATTTTGACATATGATAAATATATTCATGTCCATATTAATATTTTATCTTTTTAACTATATTGGGAGAGATCACTTAATATTTATTCTTTCACCTCCCTTATCGATTAAGTTTTATTTATTTACTTTTGTTAGTTTTCAGCATTGGTTTACCTTCATTTTGCCTCACAATGGAAGATTTTTGATGTCAATTAAATAGTTTTGCTTCTCTTTTCCCCTTTTATATAGTTTAACATTTTTTGATTTTATTTTGTTGTTTGTTTTCTATCATGTTCTTGTTTTTTTTGGGGTAGTATTATGTTTTTTATTTTCTTTCATTTTGGTTTGTGTTAAACTCTTTTGTCGATAGTTGTGAAATTTTTATCATTAAGAAGGAAAAAGATAAAATTTATGCCATATTATTGTAAGTATTTATTTATCGAAGATTTTAAATACTCTGTTAATTTTTTATGATCTTTTATAAAGAAATAAGTATTGACTATTTTGTTGTTATTAACATTACTTGCTTTCAAAGTTGATATTCTAAGCTAGTGCATTGATTTTCATCCAACCCGAAATTTCATGTTTTAATATTTTCTATTCTTCATGCCACGCTAGCTGAACCATCCATCCCTTGTAAAATCTTAGGAGTTTGTGCATTATTGCTTAGGAAACGATTGGCCTATCGCACTCCTAAATCTCTAAATTCACAATTTTTATTATAACCCAGTTTCACATGTGAAACTGGCTAGCAAGGTTGTTAGTGTTAAGTTAATTTCGATACCCCTCCTAAATTTTTACATTGCCATTCTCACATATGGTGTCTTAGCCGTAAAGTTTAAAACTTCATCAATGGGACCAACTTGTTTGCATACATTTAATGATCATTTCATGTGCGTATGTTTAAATGTGATATTACACTATGTTAGTTGATTTAAAATGTTTGTAATGTCATTTAAGCAATCAAATATTACATAGCTTGCTTGATCAATTTGCTACAATCAAAAGGTTGTCATTAATGTTGGAGTTTTCAAACGTCTATGAAATTTAAAGTTGAAAGTTAGTGGCATTTGAATCATTATGATCATAACATAATATTTCTTTGGCAATGAATATGTTTCAATAAGTTCCAATTTTTCATGTGTTGGTTGCACATCCAAACTCTCTTTGGGCTCAATTTCAAAACATAGGCTTCAAGTTGTAAGTTTCAATTATATTGTCGACCTATGGTTTCATAAGCATGACCAAACAAACCTTTGGTCTGCCATAGCTTTGGAAGCTTTCGTATTTATAAACCTTGCATTTATTTGAGTTTGGTTAATATATATGGTGGTGAATTGTTTGGTTTTTGAGACTATTAATTAAAGTGATTTCAAAATGAAGGTGAGGAGATAGTGAGAATCACGGTTCACTTTGCAAAATCTTAGATATTCAAATCCATGTCCTCACTTTGGTTTAGTGGTTGGTGAAATTTAATCCCAATATATAGTAGAATTTTCTAGCAATGCAAGTAATGTTTTGTTAAATCTATTGGTCATTAATAAATGCATTTGTTTGGTGGAAGGGTTTGGTGGTTTCCATTTATTCCACCAACTTAGAGGACACATGGGCACAACCACATATATTAAACATATTGGGAACGAAGCCACAATAAAACATTTAGTTATTACTTTTTGTCCTCATTTGATTCAAGCTTTCTGGTGGAAGGTACATGAGTTGGCTAGGGATGAGTTGTCTAAAGATGAGTTGTATGGGGATTGTGTACTGATTGGACATATCATATATATCTATAGTGAGACAAGACATAAATAAGACATGATAAGAGCTTCTCTATCAGCTGTGGGGGGGGTGGGGCGGGGGCGGGGCGGGGGGTGCCTGTGATGGGGATGAGTTGTGTACTGATTAAGATGAGACATAAATAAGACATGATACAAAAGTTATTACTTTTCGTCCTCATTTGATTCAAGCTTTCTGGTGGAAGGTAGAACTTGTGTAACTAGTTTTGGAGGCAGAAGAAAAATTATAACTCAGTTATGGATATATTTTGTATGCTCAGATTTATTGGCAAGTATGATTGATCAGTGTTATGTTTCTTTTGGATAAAGAATACATTTTGGTTGAGAAAAAGTGTTATTTACACCTGCATGTAGTCAATAATGGTAGACAAGTGGTTGAAGTGAAAAAAGTTATTATCATCTCTCATTTTAAAAGCACATTAATATATTATGAAGGATCAATAGATATTCACCACTTTCTCTTTTGATTCATATGGTGGTTTGTGATTTCTTGATGGTTGAATGGTTGGTTGTGTATTACCTACATGTCATGCCTTGATGATGTATGTATGGTTTTCTTGGTTGATACATAAGAAATATAATAGCATTGTGCATTAAGTTCTTGGCTTATTCATATATGAAGTTTGAGTTTAACTTCTAAATCTTAGAAGTTGTGTTTAAAAGGGGAAAATTTTGAGTAAAAAAATATTTCATGTTGAAATGTGACCTTGCTATCTGAAATTTTGATAATGATCACCTAAAAATATTTATTATGTTAAATTTGATGGCCAAATGACCGTCACAATAAACAAGAATTAACATAGTATGATGACCATTTGGATGTCAATTTGAACATGGTTTAAAAAGATACAAAAAATAGCCATTTTCAACCAAACGAAGGATATTTTATTTTGGTATGGGTTTCATCTCTCATGCTCTCCAATCAAATTTCTTTTTGAGGAAACATTTAGACCGAAAATTTCGTGTTGAAAATGGATATAGTGTTAGGCATCTTGTTCATTTCTTTCAAGCATCATGGTTTATAAAAAATTAGTTATTTTATTGATGAGGTAGTTCAACCATTTTAGTCCCAGTCAAGTAGTTTGTTCGAGGACTTGTTTTGTCTATAAAAAATTTGATATCTTTGGGCCATATTCTTTGCATATGGGTTTCAAGAACAATTTCTTTCATTTGTTGATTTCTCAGAGTTGTGGGAAATAACCCATAATTT
Organism: Torreya grandis; assembly: GCA_037957365.1. NCBI lineage: Eukaryota > Viridiplantae > Streptophyta > Pinopsida > Cupressales > Taxaceae > Torreya > Torreya grandis. The sequence goes on along the minus strand of JARHVA010001066.1, from coordinate 1,967,559 downwards.
TTCTTTGTTCGTGTGCAAATGGTTTTTTACATACATGTTTCTTGTTTGGTATGTCATAGTCTTTTGTGTTAGATACATAGAAGGCTTGCAAGGTTCATTGTGACTATGATTATATGCAACATAAGCTCAAGTTTTCATATATGACTTATAGACATGAAGGTGCATTCAAGATTTATTTTTGGATATTATAGCCATGGTTTTTATGAGAAATATGCCTCTTCTCGGTGTGCATTGTCATTGTGTTTTCATCTACGATGCAAATGCTTAATACAAACTCTATATTATCGTAAATTCGTGGAACTTTGCAATAGTTTTCTGTTAGTCGATATATACGGTTTCTTGAAAGTTGGAAGTTTGGTTTCATGCATAAATGGATAGCATGTTAGGTATTGTAAGAGCTAAACACAATAGAAATTGATTCAAATACAAATCATGGCAAATACACACAAAGATAATATTTAATCACACTATTATATTTTGTTCTCAATGAATATTACAAACACACACACACACACACACACAACAAATAATTATCCTATATTCTAGGAGGTTACTACAACTACTCTCATAAATATCTTGCAATATCTTATGTTGGCAAGTTGGGTGATTCACTCCAAACTCACGTACACAACTATTATAACGAACTCCTGACATGTATTATCGTTACATAACAATAATATAATATTAACTAACTTACCATAAGTAAATAATATTTTACCATACGGTAAATAACAAATTACTAATTTACTCAATATAAATACTAATCCCCAACATTTCTCTCCTTAGTTTTTACATGGTAAAACATATCATGTTTTTTTATTGTATCATGTCACCTCTATGTGCTCATGATCTTCTCTATATACATGTGCCAATGCACATTTCTTTAAAAGATTGTATTCTTACAAATGGCTTTCATGGATGGCTACAACTATCACCCAGGGATGAACAAAGACTTATTCTTTTGTTCATCCTCCACAATTGTCCATTGATAGTTTTATCTGATTCGACCAATCTTGCCCAATTGGTTTTATAGGGGTACTAATAACCTTTTACAAATAGTTTTGCAAGTTCATAAAAAACTGTACACAAATGGTTTTTGCAAGTTCACTAATAACCTTACACAAATGGTTTTTCACATGTTTACCAATAACCTTTACGTCATGATTGCTACAATACATTTTGATCAACATTCTACAATGCTTCTATTAAAAGGGTTAAATGAGAAATATTCACAAGTGAACATGAATTTACTATATCTATTCTTATTTTGCATATCACACAATTGAAAAATAAGTCATCATACTAGAAGTGTGGTTTTGTCATTGATGACCGACGAGATGTCACTAAAACGACCCCTTTCATCCGTTGCCTCTTACCTCTTTCATGTGAAGCTACTTATTCAATTGATTTGGCTTTGAGGCTCAACAGTTTTCACATTGAATTTATTATCATAACTCCCCCCCCTACAATGTGAAAATAGTTAAGTGCCTTATTTTATAAGATACTCGAGTCTTTAATATTTGTCAGGGTATATTTTACCAAATGCATGCATTGTTTAGTGGTAATGGGTGTCTTCTGGAAGTTGCTAACTAGTATTGGTTATAGAGTATATGATGAAAACATTATTTTAATAAACCCAGGATAATTGTTACAATGTCATTTTTTTATGGTTGATCAGATTACTCATTCAATATGTTAACATATTGTGTTTTGTCAATTATAATATACTATGTTATTGTATGGATTATGATGCATTATGATTTTTTTTAAAAAATCATTAATTATAATTTATTGATCATTTAAGTATATTTACATGCAAATGATTTGTTAAAGTTGTTAAACAAGTATGAGGACCCCACCCATTAGAGTTGTTGTGTTGGTCTATATTTTGAATTATTCTTGGGTTTCTTGAATTTTTTGAGTTCAACAATATAAACTTTATGATATGGTGCTTTATTATAAAGTATTAGACTTATTTAAGTTAATTACATTTTATTTTAAAGTTGACAAAAGGTAGTTACAACTTAAAAACTTAACTACTTTGTCAAGTGAGCATTATAAAGAGACTTGAAAGAGATTACAAAGGGAGAAAACACAAGTACTAAAAGCTATTTGATTTGAAGTTACGTATATTTCTTCTTTCCATGCAAGCATCTCTGAGTTTGATAATCATTTATAGATACACCAAACAATATCTTCTCTGATGGTGAATTAATCTGCTTGAATAACGTAGGTATACCCAAATTTCTTAATTCATTTATAATCAATTATCTGAATATTATCAAGTATTAATATTTTTGATAATTGTAGATATCCAGTTATATGTGTAGAAATTAATGTACTTTACCTAAAAATAATGAAAACATCGTATTTTGTGATAGATTGTTGGACTTTCAATTGTATAATGATTTTCTTTTGGAGACTTGTTTGTAATCAGTTTCATAAATAAAATTTTCACAATAAATTATTCTCATTTTACTTTCTTAAGTTGATTCTTTTACAAGTTTCACACTCTTTATTTCTTAAACTATTTAATATTTTCTTATTCTCTTAGATGGCCAGTTTTGTTTAGACTGATTAACTGTTTTATTCTCTTAGTTGTTAGATTTATTTTCATTGTAATTTCTTAGTCTTAGTTGATTTTCTTGTTGTTTTAAATGTAACTTTTAACTTTATTAGTTTTCTAATCCACTAACAATAGTCTTAACATTTAGATTGACCTTAGATCTTTTTCTGTTAAGTTGTTTGTTTTCTTTTTGTTAGTTGTAGATTACATATTTGCATTCATCTTGGTTAGTATTTTTTTGCTTGCTTTCGTGTTGTTTATGTTCTTTTCAGAAAAATTTCTTCATCTCTTATTTGTTTTCTTTCTTTCCTCTTTGCAATGTGAACTTGCATATACGATACAATTTTCAACAAATCTGAGTATTATGTCCTTCAAAGGATTCTCTAACCCATAGGCTTTACTCTGTTGGATTGGGCATATAACAATTTATACTTGATTGAGATTGATTAATAGTATATTGAAACAATAATTAGCATATTTGATTAGAGCATTGTTTATAAGTATTTTTACTCTAGACATAATCAATAATAATGTTATGTTTGATTGATTTATATATACTTGAATTAGATTTATTATTGAACATATTAATCTCTAGAACTTTTAAAAACTTATTTTGCATATCTTTGGAATCAGTTATCATTCCTTAGACCCCTTCAATTAAACTGATACGATTTCATCTTAACTTTCACGATAAGCAAAAGGATAGATTCATTTGCATGACAGTTTTGATCGCCAACAGGGAGATTAGAGAATTACTACTTCCTTTGATTTGATAGAGAGTCTCAAAACAAGCAAGCAACTTATCATCCTTACCCTAACTTTTAAGGGCCATAAGTTTAAAAAAAAAATCCTTCCTAGGGTCTCCATGAAGCAAGGGAGTTTCTTCATGGAATTCAAAACCCCCATCTTTTATAAGTCTTTTCACACTCGGCTAGGGCTTAACCAAAGGAAGGGTGCCTTGTGAATCAATCCCAACAACCACACTTTAATCAATTTGGAAGGCATGGGCTCATCTAAAGTACTTGGAAGGTGGGGGGAAGCTCACTCTCTTCTACCAGACACTATCAACATTTTCCCTCCAACAATTCATCCTAACTTCAAAAATATTCAAAGATTTTTTTGAAGCATCTAGACTCAAGTTCAAACCACTACTAGAGGGCACAATAACCCCAGTTTACTTGGCCAAAACAACCTCATATTCTTCTTAGAATATTATTCCTCTAACATGAGAGACCTCCATTTCAACAAAAATCAAGGTGTTTGTAAATCTTGGGGTTGTCCTCAAAACTAACCTTAGGGATGCCAATTTCACCCACATCCTCAATAGGGAGGGGAGGCACTATACATACAAATTCCACAACAAGAAGGCTATCCTCACGCACATTTCCATCCTCAAGTGTTTTCTCAAGACCTGTATTCAAAATGGGGTTATGAATAACCAAAGGACAATGTTTTTTAACAAGACCATCCTCCTTACAATGAAAACAAATATTCAATTGTCCCAGACCAAAAAAATGGCAAGAAAATTCATTATTCTTCCACTTAATAATAAGACATTTAGGGAATGAGGCTATAGGTTTGAGAGAGATTCAAAAACATGCATTCGATTGGATCAGTGTAACCCTAGTTTCTTCTCCTATTGATTTAAGAACTTGGGGTAGGAAATGCCATATTTGCAAAGAGACATCCCTTAACACAACCCACCTAGGCATCGTTCGGAAGTCCAACTTATCTCAATCCATCTCTGGATTATAGCGAAGGACACGACAAACTGACTAACCCATATTCCAAAACGTCCAACTTCTAATTTTTCTCTGAATATTGGAATTTTTAAAGAGCACAAGAAAACCCCCATGTTGAATCATTTTCAAAAATTAACATGAAACCCTAGTTCTTTTCCCAAACTTAGTTGACCCATTCATAAAAAACTTTCTTTATGGAAAAACATTTTTATTCAGACGTATGAGAAAGAATCCAACATTTTAAAGCCTAGATTCTTCCTTTTTCAACACTTCATTCATGGCTTCTTTAGGCACTAGGGTAAGAGGTGGTGGTGTAGAGGACTTATTGTGTTGTTCTTCCTCTTAATCTCCATCCCTTTCCTAATTGTGCTCAGTTTCATGGCTTCTAATGACAAATTAACTCCTTTAGGGATATCAACAATTGTTTCCTCTTGAAGGACCTATCTCAAATACTTCTTGTTGCCCTCCTACTTCAATGCCTCAAGAGCAGTATCCTCAAAATTAATGCTTTGAACAGGTCGAGCTTTGGCATCAAATTCCTTTCCATCACTTCGCCCATGTATATCCTCACAAACCTTAATACTTGCTATAGTGCTCACAACCCTGAAAATTTAGCATAAATTTTAAGCTTAAGTATGAGTAAGTAACTTGGCTCTTCTCCCGAAAGGCCAAAGGAGTCCACAAAAAGGCGGACAACCTAAAATACAAAAAAAAAGGAAAAAAAAAAAGAAAAAAAGAAAAAAAAAGGAAAAAGATGGTACAATCATAAGACAACATACAAAAACACACCAAAATAAAAACTGAGACACACTAAAGGCAACCATGACAACCAAGACAACGAAGAGGAAACACACTTAAAAACTAATACACAACAAATGAAAGTTTGAAGATGCTCTCATGGAGGATGAATAATTCATCTCCTTGCCAAAGATCTGAGCTCCAATCCTTCGTGTTGCAAGGGTCTTCATTTAATCTCTACCCAATATTTATTAGGAAAAACTTGTTATATAGCATATACCTTGTCATCTCCACAACAATAAGATTTTGTTTCTCTACCAGTCCATTTCACTGTGGAGTGTAAGGTGTGGTGCATTTCCTCTAGATGCCTTTTTAAATACACAAATGAAGGACATTTTTAAAGCAAAATTCCCTTTTGTCATTTGATCTAAGGATTTTAATATTCTTCCCTAATTGTCTCTGCCACGATCTTTAAATTTTTGAACTCATCAAATGCATTTAATTTTTGCTTTTAAAAAATACACACATTTTTCTTGAAAAGCCATCTACAAATAGCAAAAAGAAACTGGTATGAGAAATTGCTGCCATCTTCATATGCCCACAAACATTAACATGGATCAATTGAAGGACCTCCTTAACTTTCAAAGTTTGTCCTTCATCAAACAAAACTTGGTGTTGCTTCCCAACATTGCATTTGCTACAGACTCCTTGTTGATTTTGAATCTTTAGAAGGCCATCCACCAAACTTTTTTTGGCCATAAAACAAAAACAAAATCAAATGTAAGTACCCATACCTTTGATGCCAAAGTGTGTTGTCTTGACCACTTTTGGCCATCAAATCATATTATTTTCCCTTCCATGTATCTAACAATTTGAAAAGCCATGTTCTTGAATACCAAAACCATCTTCTTCTTTATCTTATCATGAATATAACATTTATAATTGTTAGAAATCATATTCAAATTAAAAATGTGTTTCATAATCTCAATGACTAAAAATATATTATTTTCCAAACCAAGGACATAGAAGACATTCATGAAGAGCAACTTTTTACCTCTTAGTGTTATTTCCACGGTCCCTTTTGCTTCAATGTTAAATTCCTCTCCTCCAAATATCACAGAGTTACAAGTAGATGTATCTACTACAAAATCAAGACACCAATTTCTCATTTCATGAAATGCTTGGTGGAACCAAAATCTATATACCAAATAGTCTTGTTCACACAATCTCTATTATATCTAGCCATAAAAACATAAAATATCAATATCTTCTTTATGTTCTACAATACTGGTATGTTTCTTAGGCCCTTGCGTATTTTCTCATCCCATAACCGTTTACTACAAAATTTGCTCTTATTACCTAGTTTTCCATAATAGAAACAATTGAAGGTTTTGGTTTAAGAATTACTTAATCCTTTGTCTTGTTGCTTCCCTCTTTGTTTCTCCCATCATTCTTCTTAGAAAATTGGGACTTGCCCTTGAAGTTTGCAACCAAATCCATCTTTGAACCCTTGTTCCCTTTGTCATTGCCAAACTACTTTTTCCACACATCCTGCTACAATAGTTTAGTGCTCAACTCTTCAAACTTTAGGGCAACAATAATAAGGGTTTCAATAAAATACACAAATGATGCTAGTAAGCTCTTAGTGATTACTACCATATTTTTCTCTATCTTCTACTCAATAGCATTAAAAAAAATTCTAATATCCTTTATTTTTACCAAATGGTCTTGTAAAGACCCACTTTCATCATTTTTAATAGAAAAAAACCTTTAAGAAGGCTCTCTACCTTTAACTGAAATTTCATGCAACTCCTTCAGTGGCTTCCAAATGTTTGATGCGTCATTCTTGATTTGCACTTATGGTAGCATTTCATCGATCTTGGATGCATTTATTAGCGTCACTACTTCCTTATTTCGTTCATTGAACTTACCCTATTTTTTTTCCCCAAAACAAGTTAATCTAAACATTTGCCCTGTCCTGCTGCCCGCTGCCCCGCTCCCTAACAAAAAAAAATTGATCTAAACATTGTACTAAAAAATGGCTAGAATTCTTTGTTTCCAAATATTACACTTCTTGGGAAAATATTGCTTATCTTCCAACGTTGTATTAGATAAACTAACCATTCTTAACAAAAAAAAATTACCGTCTGCTACTCAATAAAACCAACTATAATGCTAAAATAGAGACTTTCTGAAAATTAATGAATCCACTGAAAAATGCTAAAAAATGCCAAAAATTTGATGAAAATCGACAATATTCAAATTTCAGAAAAAACTGAGATTCACTATTCCGCAGTTTCGTACAATTCCATACACCGGTATAGATCTATATTGCTATCCTTTTATGTTTTGTATGGTTGTCATCTATGGTTTTGTACAATTTTTTGGGGCTCGATTTTCCTTAATCTGGTTTGAAATAGAAAAACCCTAATCTCTCTTTAAAACAGATAACTCTAGCTTTAAATCTAAAAAAATGGATCTCAGTTTCAACCAAAAAAAACCCTGCTTTTCTTTGCTTGAAATCCCTTTCGCTTTTTAGGTGTATATAGTAAGCAATCCTTCACTGATCTAATCAGTCCTTGGGCCTTTAGTCTCTACTTTCAGACTTCTCCTCACCGCAGCTCTGATACCATATTATGAAAATTGAACACACGAAACAAAGCAAGAACACCAGAGAATCTAAATGAGATAAATACTTCTTGGATGAATTATTCAAAGAGCAACAATCATTTTATTAAAAAAAAAACATAAATCCTAATGCTTGGGCGACACAAACCCTTACCCTAAAATGACTTAAGTCAACATCAAGTCATGCTTACATTATTTGATAAATCAAACTAAGGTTATCAAGTAACTTTATTACTAATAAGCCTATCACTAAGGCTAGTATGACCCTATCACTGAGGCTAGTAAGACCCTATCACTGAGGCTAGTAAGACCATTATAGCTTTTTACAAACCGTAATAAAATATGGTTATCATAATTGAACATTTGTGGCTGGTAGTGCTAAGACTAACTTTTAGTGATTGAAAATTGAAATAATTGATATGAACAAGAAAATTCTGGAAACATGTGAATTGTGCAGTCAATCGAGGTAAATGATTGAATATTTAAATACATTCCTTTACAGATTGATGTTTAATCAATGGGATGCTTATCAGCTTGACGAGAAGTATAGTGAACTGTGAGAAGCAGCAAAGAAAGGAAAGCACTTGCGACAAATATTGCATCAAACCAACGGTGGTAAAAGTTAAATTGTATATCTCCTCCTAGCACATCTGTAATTATCAATCTGCAAGGTGTAAAGTTGAGTTCAGAGTCGAAAATTGATCACAAAGAAAAGAATGGACTATATAAGTGAACACAAATATGTTAATTACCTGTACTCAGTGGCAAGGCTCTTTCTTATTAGCAATATTGAGGAAACAAAATACATCCCCATGATTTCAGACAAGAACAGCACCACATTTGTGGACGATCCACTTCTCCCACTGGAGACTGCAAAGAAGAACTAAAAAAAAGGGACACAAAAACCTTTGTAACCTCTCAAGTGTTTACCATTTGACCATATAACCCTTACATCATCATAATTGCAAAATAAGAGTCAAGAGAGGTAGAAATATCACCTTCATTAGGTTGGATAAGAAGCCTCTAACTGAAATTACAATTAGCATTCCTATAAATAACAGAGATATATACTGCACAAAACAAAATGTTAGATGCAAAAATCATCAGTTCCATGGTCCCAAGTTAATTGAAATTACCGGCATTTTAAACACAAGATATGTGAAGTTCAATCAATGAAATCACTTGCAAAACTCTAAAACTTTCTTTTCAAGTAACCAAAGTAGAAGAAAAAGATAAAAATATTTTCATTCTCCTTTTGAATGTCCTTTCCGCATCAAGAATAAAACACTTATTTTTCCATTCCTTAGCTCAGTGCTTTTCTCTTCTACATCCAAGTAAGAATGACCAAAGAATTCAGGTAGATAATTCATTTTAAAAAAATAAAAAATGACAAGAATTATTGTTGGAAAAGGGGGCTTTCAAATGTGTATAAGAAAGCATATTGTTCTAAATTTTTTAAGAATTTTAATCGTAGATAGAAAACTTGTTTGCATTGGAAAGCATACCCTGAACCGTGCTCTTTACCTATTTTCCATGAAATTCATTCTCATTTTAAGTTTGCTATCATCATACATTACAATTAACTAGTTTTTTTTGGGCTCAAGTTAAACTTTTCTTGGACACTTGCACATATGAACAAAGAACAAATCACGAGACACAATATTGTCCAATGCATTGAAAATTTGGGAGAAACGTGCACTTGTTTGTTGGAAACAGGAACTTTCCTATGGTCCAACAGGAAACCAACTCGTGCATTACAAGGCACATCTTGAACCATGATCTTATCCTAGTCATGATGAAGTTTGTTATTGCTTTAACTTTAAGTTCGTAATAATTTCACATTGTGATCAGTTGGAATTTTTCTAGAGACCAAGTTGAACTTCTTTGGGAGTGTATGCCAACAAAACAGGTCATCGAGACAAAATGTTGCTCCATACACTGAAATATGCTAATGATGAATATTGAAAGCATTTATTAGACACACCAACTTGGATCTTGTGTAGATGTGGTACATTTTTTATTTGAGTTTATCTCAAAAGAATAAACTCGTACTTAAGGAAACTAAGACATTCATGTTTATAGACCTATTAATTAAAACACTGCACCTATCCACATGACAATGCACAAAACAATGGAATGAAAATATCCAGTTTTCATGAACTCTAATGCACACATTTCATTCTCAGAAGTATAGCATGGGCTTCAGATGTTCAAGGTGCAATCTGTTGCATATTTTACATACAAGAATGTATGTATTCCATATGATTAGGTGGTGACTATTGGTAACTGTTGTCAACCTGGAGCTGTGCCCTGAATCAAAGACGTGCACGAAATGGCCAGTCCTCTATCCGGCTGAAACAATGGGATCTTCTCACGAGGGTGGGTGCCTCAACGGTGAGAACCTCCAGAGAAGGCTGGTTCCTGTATGATGTATCAATTATGATCTCTACTCTACGCTGCGGACTACCGTGGAAAAGAGAGAAGGAAAACTTAAAGGGGAAATCCTACCTAAAGGGGGTGATACACCAGAATTTTGATCCACTCAACTTGGAACCTTGAACACTGAACGAACAAGGGAAAAGGATGACCTATGATTTCAATCAATCACTTATGCATAACTATTTCATGGAGAGGTTCGATCCAATGGCCAAAACCTGAGGGAAAACGATGGAGAGAGGTCTGTAGAAACCCCTGTTTCCCTCTGATTTCTGAAACTGTGTTTTTGGACGGTTTTGTGTATTCTGATTTTTTTGGTGTTTTTTGCATAAGGAAAGAATGCGATTTTTGCAAGAACATATAAATTCAAATAAATGAATATAGAGCAGTATACTCTTTTAACTGGCTAATCTACGATCTTATTATTCATTTCAGATGATTACAATAGAAGATCTCTGGCATGCATACAAAATAATATAAAAATATTGTTTCAAAACCCTGATTTGCTGCAAGATGGAAATGACCTAAATCTGGTACGGTTGCAGTCAATAACCCTTTCTCCCTCCTAATGATCCAAAATGATGCCAAGTGTATAGGCGCCCCAATTGGAATCAACAGACTGGTCAAAGAGAAGGCGTTTTGCTCCCAGAAGAAAGTATGCCCCTTTTGGTGAAGGTACGGCCTGGTACAGAAATGTATGGCTTTTGTAACAACAGCAATAAATACAGTACGGCCTGTAGATTGAGCGCTAGATCTTAATAAAAGAAGCGCCAATATTGAAGATCTCCTTCTGGACGATTTCCAGACCAAAACCCTGAAGATATAAACCTCTGTGAAGCTCTGTGATAACCTCTATATAAAGTTATCTCTCTGCCTGGCAATAGATCGGCTGAAATTTCACAGCGTCTGAATCGCACACATTGAAGATTGCACGTTCTCCAATGCAAATTGAATACTAGAACCCTTGGCTCTGTCTTCAAAGAAAATACTCAGCAAAAGTTGACTTCAATCATGAATGGCTCGATTTTCAATGAAAAACCCTTATATTCTTCAAAAGCCCGATTTTTTCCTAATTAGGTTGCATTCACAAAAATTTGAACTTCTTTTAATTTTTCCATAGTTTAAAAAAAACACATTTTTAATTATAAAATATAATTTAAAACGGCCCACTTCAATGATGGTCGCCCCCTTGAGTCAAAACACTTAAGTTATAAGATTAAATATTATAACTTTATAATATAGCTCCAAATAATTAATATTTAATTAAATCAATTAAATATTAATATCTCCCTCAAAAAATATCCTATTCTCGAACCGTCTGAAGCTGGCGAACAAGGGGGTGATTTCTCACATGACCAGACCATACTGCTAAAAATAGTAGGGGTGCTCCGATGAGTGCCAAATACCGCTAAAAAATAGCAACTTAGGCAAACGGTGTCCGAAAGAGCCCGAACGAAAGCCAACTGGAAAAATTATGACAGTCGAAGCCAAGCCAAGCTCCATCAAGACCCTCTATCCATCCTATCAGCCTACGAGGGTTGCATAATAGGCTAATCATCAGCTCTGAGAGATGTCAACTAGAAGGGGACATGACAAAAACTTAAAGGGGAAATCCTACCTAAAGGGGGTGATACACCAGAATTTTGATCCACTCAACTTGGAACCTTGAACACTGAACGAACAAGGGAAAAGGAAGACCTATGATTTCAATCAATCACTTATGCATAACTATTTCATGGAGAGGTTCGATCCAATGGCCAAAACCTGAGGGAAAACGATGGAGAGAGGTTTGATACAAGACACTTTGCAGCCACCTAACATCCACTTACAGCTTCAGCAAGGACATAAAGAACACTTTAACATGACCTACATAAGGATAATCTAGCAATTAGGATGAACCAGAATTTGGGAAGGGAGAGAAATCTACCACTTATGCAAATTGCTGAATGAAATATACACTATGCAAATGCTTAAAATCTGAAAGTGTAGTCCTATTGATCGAAGAGGTTACACAACTCACCAATGGCAGAGTCTGGTCTAACCAAGAGAGAGATTGGATCCTCTTTTAATCAAGGCTGAAAGCCATTATATAAAAAATTACAAGAGGCCAAAGATTGGTGTTGAAAATTAGAAGAGAAGGATTCACTTCGGTTAACTCAAGGCTTTACTTGGCCTTTCAATAAAATGTCTTCTTTTATCTTTGCATGAAGCTTCTTGCGCTTGAGAAAGTGAACTTGTCTTTGTTATGAATCGCCCACCTCTCTTTGCATGGAAATCCACGCCAATGTTAATTTTAAAATTCTACGTGAGCTGCTTGATGCCGAATTGTAACGTTTGGAAGCTGAGTTAACTGTTTGGTAAGCTGAGTTGGACGAAGAGATCATTCTCCTTTGCATGGAAAGCTCCTAGTGAATGCGGCGTTTAACAATTAGTCAACTCTAAATCTTGAACAGTCAACTCGACATTCGAATTCAGAACTCCAGTTGAAGCTGAGTTGGACCCTCAGATGCGTGAGATGATCTGGAGACGAGCGGGACTTCAATAACCAGTCAACTGAAGCTTTGATCGGTATTCGAAAATAGCTCTTGCTTGCATGTATTTTGTCATATTCTGGTCTACCTGTTCATGTCTATTTCTGGCAGGATTCTATATTTAGATGTGTTAGTCTATATTTCCTCCGGGATGCTCTTATTTCCTATTACTTTTGGGTGTCTCGGCTTGGCTGTATTTTCTTCGGGTTTATTTCCGTAGAATTCCTTCGGACTTCTCTCTCTTCGGATACCTTCCTTTACTCTTATTTGTTCGGGCTCCTTTTCATAGTCGGGTTTCTCCTTTGGTCATTTCCCTGAATTTCTTCGGATTTTGTCCCTTTGCCTTTGCTCTGTCGGCCTTTTGTATTGAACGCTAAGTCATATTCCCGCGGAAAAATGTCCGCAAGAATTATCTCGGTCTCTTCGGGTTAGTTTTATCGGGCTTATTTTGTGCGGCCTTTCTCCGAATTTCTTCGGACTTTTTGTCCGAAGGAATTCCTTCGGACAAAAGTCCGAAGGTTTTCTTTGGTCTTCATTCCTTACTCTACTTGTTTTTCCTTGCTTTTCTTCGGACCTTCTTGCTTCGTGGCCTTCCGAGTTTCTTCGGACTTTTTGTCCGAAGGAATTCCTTCGGACAAAAGTCCGAAAGAATTCATTATCTGCCTTCGCCTTTTAACTTTTCTGAATTTCTCATCGGCTCTTTGTCTTTGTTATCGGCTTTTGGTCCTCCATGTGTCTTCTGAATTCATTCAAAAGTCCGAAGGATTTCTTCCCTTGCCTCTTTCTCCGAATGTGCCCTTCGGGAAATATGCCATGGTCCCTTCCGCCGACCAAGTGCCCTCCGCAAGGGCTAGTAACTGTCCCTTTTTTCCCTTCGGAAAAATTGGAGGACACCCAGGTTATTTGCCAAGGTTCCGAATTTGCTCATGTGCCTTCCCGAAGGGTACGTGCCCTTCGGGATTGTTGCAAATGACCCTTCCGAAGGGTACCCTGCCCTTCGGGATTCTTGTAATGGACTCTTCCGAATTAATCCTTGGCTTTTCCTTGCCTTTCGTTATTTCCTTTGGACTTTTGTCCGAAGGACCTCTCCGAAGACCTGTCTTTAGCGAAACCTTTTTGATGAACCATACCCTCAGAATTTTCCTGTTGTAGCAAAGGCCCCTTACCAAGGAAAACAATGTATTCTTCCTCCCTTGGCTAGAGGCGTGAACTTTCTAAATGGCAAAAAACAATCTAACTTGTGGAAGAATTGTCAACATTTCTGGCGACTCAGCGGGCTCAGCATGCCTGCTTTGCTTGAGAACCCAGACCATGTATAGACGCTATTCGAATTCCCAAATGGTGAACTTGATTTTTGATTGAAAATCTGCTCTGATCATGGCTGTAGTAACCTCCTCCTTCAAAATAAGAAGGGAAACACACGAAAGTAGAAAAACTAACTAAGAAGCAAATGTGCAACAAGCACTTATTGAACAAAACTGAAGCAAACTACTGTGCTTGAACAACACTTGGAGGAAAGCAAAAACAACTAAATAACCTAGCTAACCATGATAAAGCATGATCCGCCTGGATCAAATGGGAAATTATTGAATTTACTCCTTCCAAGAGATGGTACAAGTTGCAAGGTAGGATGTTTATTAGTCATAACCTTTGATGAGGCATTTGCCTTGTCGACCAACTGAATTAGCATCTTCTCAAATGGGTCATCAACAACAAACCAGTCACTAACAAAGACAAACTCACCAAGTATTTCCTGATCGTTTTCAGATTGCTTGTCATCTATCACCATGTCAAGTGATACCCCATCTATGCATGCCTTTTGAGTGACCACATCCTTCTTATTGACTGCTGCAAGTTCATCCAGCTCTTCAAGGAGCTTTGAGTATGAAACCCAATCTGTACTGGGATCTTGAATAGGTGATTCTTCATCAAATTTCTCATAAACATGCTCTTTAATAGCCACCATATCCATACAAAGCTCTTCAATCTGTTGTAGAGATTCAAGGTACAGCGGCCAATCATCTTTTTGTTCCTCATTTTGATCTATTTGAACTGAATCAGCTGTCACGCTATCTGGATCCTTCTCAATAGAAGATACCTGTAACTCATGTATGACTTGAATTTGTACCAGCTCCTCTTGAAGTTCCTCTACATCAAGATCAGTGTTCTCACTCTCAACTACAATTGGATGCTCAACTACAACCTCAAGTGAAGTATCAATCGGAAATTCTTCCTTAAACAAATCTGAAGCATCTTCTACACACTCTGTAAGAACTTGACCTGTAGCTGTAACCTCTTTCTCAATCCTCCAAAGAGCAGGCTCCCCCTGAGTAAGGGGAATGGCGGGAGGGTGATGAAATTCATTTGTTTAAGGGGGAAAATAAAGCATAGGAGGTTGATCATGATCAGATTTTGGAATCTTGAGGGCAATGGAATTATCTATGGAGTTTTGGAGGGGAGGGAAAGAGAAATTCTTAAAGACCTCTGTATTCTATTCCTTCCATTTGGCCATTACCTCATCAAAGTCTGGAACCTGCTTGTCGTCCTGGACAACCTGAGCTTGAGGGGATGATTGGTGAGGTAATGGGACTATAGGAAGGTCTAGTTTCATGAATAGTCACTTGAATAGGCTCTTGACTCCAACTGGGAAGCTCCCTTGGCACACATTGGGCATGGTTAAGAACTTCATGAGAATAAGAAGCACAATAGCCCTTTGTAGACAATTGGTTTAACTCGATTTTCTGCCTTTCCCAAGCCTCCATCTTTTCTAATGCAAGAATACATAGTCCATTTATCTCTTCTGGATCATTGGACACATTTCGAAATAGACCATTCACTTCCTCATACTGAGAGTTAAAACAAACCTTTCTTGCATATGCTAGTATTTTGAGCTCTATTTCATTCATTTTTTCTTGAAGGCAATACTGCGCGTATGCAACATCATAGCCATATGGGGAAGATGAAATCTGGTCCTGAGACTGATATGGCTCACAAGGAAGGTAAGATTCACGCTCTTGATAATAAGGATCATGAAAAACTTGATAAGGCTCAACATAGCTTTGATAATACCCTTAATAAGGCTGATTAGGCTCATAAAAAGGCTCATAAGTATCATGACCGGCCTGGTATGATCCATCATTGGGCTGATAAGGAAATATACCATAGGAATTCTCTTCATACACAGCCATCAAAATTCATTCGCAAGAATAAAAATAGACTTACATGGACACTGTCCCTGAACTTGTTAGAAACAATTGCTTGAGCTTGGAATCACCAAATACTTCTTGAAGAATACTGCTACAACTACAATTTCATCAAGACAAGCTAAAATAGGTCCCATCGGGCATGCCAAAACTGTTGTCAACCTGGAGCTGCGACTTGAATCGAAGATGTGCACGAAATGGCCAGTCCCCTATCTGGCTGAAACAATGGGATCTTCTCACGGGGGTGGGTGCCTCAACGGTGAGAAGAACCTCCAGAGAAGGCTGGTTCCTATATGATGTATCAATTAGGATCTCTACTCTACGCTGCGGACTACCATGGAAAAGGGAGAAGGAAAACTTAAAGGGGAAATCCTACCTAAAGGGGGTGATACACCATAATTTTGATCCACTCAACTTGGAACCTTGAACACTGAACGAACAAGGGAAAAGGAAGACCTATGATTTCAATCAATCACTTATGCATAACAATTTCATGGAGAGGTTCGATCCAATGGCCAAAATCTGAGGGAAAACGATGGAGAGAGGTCTGATACAAGACACTTTGCAGCCACCTAACATTCACTTACAGCTTCAGCAAGGACATAAAGAACACTTTAACATGACCTGCATAAAGATAATCTAGCAACTAGGTATGAACCAGAATTTGGGAAGGGAGAGAAATCTACCACTTATGCAAATTGCTGAATGAAATATACACTATGCCAACGCTTGAAATTTGAAAGTGCAGTCCTTCTATTGATCGAAGAGGTTACACAACTCACCAATGGCAGAGTCTGGTCTAACCAAGAGAGAGATTGGATCCTCTTTTAATCAAGGCTGAAAGCCATTATATAGAAAATTACAAGAGGCCAAAGATTGGTGTTGAAAATTAGAAGAGAAGGATTTACTTGGCCTTTCAATAAAATATGTTTTCTTTTATCTTTGCATAAAGCTTCCTGCGCTTGAGGAAGTGAACTTGTCTTTGTTATGAACCGCCCACCTCTCTTTGCATGGAAATCCATGCCAATGTTAATTTTAGAATTCTACATGAGCTGCTTGATGCCGAATTGTAACGTTTGAAAGCTGAGTTAACCGTTTGGTAAGCTGAGTTGGACGAAGAGATCATTCTCCTTAGCATGGAAAGCTCCTAGTGAATGTGGCGTTTAACAATTAGTCAACTCTAAATCTCGAACAGTCAACTCGACATTCGAATTCAGAACTCCGGTTGAAGCTGAGTTGGACCCTCAGATGCGTGAGATGATCTGGAGAGGAGTGGGACTTCAATAACCAGTCAACTGAAGCTTTGACCGGTATTCAAAAATAGCTCCCGCTTGCATGTATTTTGTCCTATTCTGGTCTGCCTGTTCATGTCTATTTCTGGCGGGATTCTATATTTAGATGTGTTAGTCTATATTTCCTCCGTGATGCTCTTATTTCCTGTTACTTTTGGGTGTCTCGGCTTGGCTGTATTTTCTTCGGGTTTATTTCCGCAGAATTCCTTCGGACTTCTCTCTCTTCGGATAACTTCCTTTACTCTTATTTGTTCGGGCTCCTTTTCATAGTTGGGCTTCTCCTTTGGTCATTTCCCCGAATTTCTTCGGATTTTGTCCCTTTGCCTTTGCTCTATCGGCCTTTTGTATTGAACGCTAAGTCATATTCCCGCAGAAAAATGTCCGCAAGAATTATCTCGGTCTCTTCAGGTTAGTTTTATTGGGCTTATTTTGCGCAACCTTTCTCCGAATTTCTTCGGACTTTTTCCGAAGGTTTTCTTTGGTCTTCGTTCCTTACTCTGCTTGTTTTTCCTTGCTTTTCTTCGGACCTTCTTGCTTCGTGGGCTTCCGAATTTCTTCGGACTTTTTGTCCGAAGGAATTCCTTCGGACAAAAGTCCGAAAGAATTCATTATCTGCCTTCGCCTTTTAACTTTTCTGAATTTCTCATCGGCTCTTTGTCTTTGTTATCGGCTTTTGGTCCTCCATGGGTCTTCCGAAGTCCGAAGGATTTCTTCCCTTGCCTCTTTCTCCGAATGTGCCCTTCGGGAAATATGCCATGGTCCCCTCCGCCGACCAAGTGCCCTCCACAAGGGTTAGTAACTGTCCCTTTTTGCCCTTCGGAGAAATTGGAGGACACCCAGGTTATTTGCCAAGGTTCTGAATCTGCTCCTGTGCCTTCCCGACGGGTATGTGCCCTTCGGGATTGTTGCAAATGACCCTTCCGAAGGGTACCTTGCCCTTCGGGATTCTTGTAATGGACTCTTCCGAATTAATCCTTGGCTTTTCCTTGCCTTTTGTTATTTCCTTCGGACTTTTGTCCGAAGGACCTCTCCGAAGCCCTGTCTTTAGCGAAACCTTTTTTATGAACCATACCCTCAGAATTTTCCTGTTGTAGCAAAGGCCCCTTACCAAGGAAAACAATGTATTCTTCCTCCCTTGGCTACAGGCGTGAACTTTCTAAATGGCAAAAGACAATCTGACTTGTGGAAGAATTGTCAACAGTAACGACTGTCTACACATAACCATAGTGGCTAATTGAGTACTAATCACAAAATACTAGAAGTTTTGCATATTGCTTTACTTATTCTTCTGATGACATATAAATCGTTATGATAACTCAATCTATGAGCATAAGTAACAGAAGTGTAAAGTTTTGCATATTGCTTTACTTATTCATCTGATGACATATAAATCATTATGATAACTCAATCTATGTGCATAAGTAATAGAAGTGTACAAGATCTGGATTTGATTGGCAACCAGGTGCACAACACACTAAATTGCAGAAATTTAATGTGCTGTAAAAACATTAAATTGAAACAGAGGCAAATGAATCCAATAAACAAAAACTGTATATATTGCCATGTAAATGAAAGATTTATTGAAAATGAGGGTTATTTACAGATATGTAACAATCTCTGCAAAGAGATGTTTTACTACATAAATACTCTCTGCTCCTTTCAGATGAAACACCTCTAGTATATACAACCAAGTACATCAAGAACTGAAAAGACTCAAAGGGGAAGATGATGTGTTCCTCCTTGGGAATTCATGAATTAATCCATTATACATGGATGAGGACAAACTTGGTTGGCAGGCAAGGACAAATCAATTTGGCAGTAATACCTGAACTTGGGTCAGAATGGTATTTTGCAATTTTTGGGCCTTTCAGAGGGGGAATTTGGAGGTCAATTTTTGTCAAAAGGAGTTCCGCATCCTCTCAACATTTTGTACACACCCTAATATTTTTGATGCATTAAACATTTCGAATTTCAATCAAAGTGAAGGAGTTACACCCCCGCAAGTTGACCTACTAGTTTTTCAGTATTTTCTGAGAGTAGTGTCCTGAATTAACACTGGATTAGTACATAATTGCAGAAACAAAGTTCTGCTAATATTGGACTTTCAGAGAAATCATACTGTGAACTCTTAGAACCACAATCCAGTTATGATATATCAGTTGTCTTTTATCATACATTCTAATGTGTCATTAAGAACGTGAAAAAACCGAGTATTTATTGAGACTCCAAGGAAGAATTCTAGAACACTAACATGCCTACTACCCTGACACATGCTACAATGTCGATAATACTAAGGTACACATTGAAATTTGAATGTCTCATAGGTGACATACTGGAAATGGTAAAAACAACTTGTAAAAACCAAGATTTTGCTATGAAACATAAAACCCTCAAAAAAATCTTTAGTGTATAAATCAATGTAAATCTATACTGTATCTCAGGCCTGATCCCATGTGATGGAGATTTAGGATATTTGATGCCACCTATAATTGCAGGTGCTAGTTGATGTCATGGCCCCTATCCTTTAAGAGGTGAGAGGAAGCGCAATGCAAGGCCCATATAGAATCTACATAGATGAGATATAGGGGGCCGCCTTCCTCCTTATGGTGTTGGAAGTATTTGTTCCATGTTCAATTACATGGCAGCATATGTTGGCATGAAATCTTGTGGAAGGATGGAAGACAAAATTAAAAGCATAGTGCTTAAACCCTTTGGAAATGGCTAGCCTTTGCAATAGAGATACTTTCAAAAAAATTCAACAATTCAATGATGTGATTTTGGAGAGAATCTCCAAGATGAATTTTTGCATCTCTAGAATTTTAATATGGTTTTCATGTAGTCTCTTATACTGGATTCAAAATCGATTATGGTACTCTCAAATTTGATGCTACACTTGTTTGCCATGCTCAATCATAAACCTTTAATACGGTGCATGTATATTTACTCTAATGTTTTGTATGTATTTAATCTCCCTCTTGTAGTTCAAGGATTTTTGAGAAAAATGTGTAGCTACCATCAAAGAACGAGATGCAATTTTGGGCATTGTAAATGATTCCTTTGCAGACTTCCACACATTCCTACAAATAGCTAACCACATGACTGCATCAGGCAAGGGACGATGGATGGAGATCTCATTAGGACTTACATTTGCCTCGATTACTACCAGCATTGAAGTCTCCATTTGTGGTGGTGTCATCTTCGGCAATACTTTTACCATCTTCTGCGAGGAAGTTTTCACATTCTCCATGCTCGCCATGTACCTCTTCTATCATGTGGTAACTGCAATGGATTCAAGCTTCATTGCACACCTTTGTAGGGCTGTCTCACTAGTATGCCGTGCCCTTGTTCTTCTAGCTTGTATCATTCTTGTCACCTTATTATAACTCGATCACCACTGTGCAGAAATGGCAGGAATGGGATATCCCACATGCTTGAGGCATCGACTTCCAAGATTTTATGACCATGTTGTCAAGATTTATATTGGCTTAGAAATAAGCCATACTTGTGTTGAGTTGTATAAATGTGGTAGGGCCCAAGTTTTATGATAATATGTATGTCTCATTCTAAGTTTGTTGGGCAAGCAAGCCCAACAAGCAACCATCCATTCAAAATCCTAAATCCTATAGTGTTGACATTCCCAGGCCACCACCTAAAAAAGAATAAGATACCCTAAGTTCATCTTAAGGCTGCTGGGCCAAAACAACAATGAAACAAGATCAAAGTCTATAGTGTTGTTGGTAGTTGGATGCTCCCAAAACCCTAAGTTGGATGGGCAGGGCAAGAAAGAAGCCAGATTCCAAAATAAATCCATAGAGCTAGTGCTACTTGCTTTCTGCTGAATGCTTTTACAAAAAGTAAGTCCAAGAGCCCATGTCAAGCAGGCAGCCAAACATACTTGATCAAACTTGAAAGTATATAGTGATTAAACCTTTGGCAAAATGCCACCTCATCAAGTCAGAAAAGCATTTTCAACAAGAAAGATGTATAACCAAGAGGTAAATGATTTTAGGCCATAATTTATTCATATGACATCCAATTTCAGCAGCGCCCAAAATTATATGGAGCTTGTTCGAGGGACTATACAATAAATAGTGATGGATTAGGACCTGAAATTAGATTGCATCAAGGTGCTCTGTCAAATGTAGCAAGTTTACAATGCAAGCCATACAATTTAATGCAAAAGTATACATTGTATGGATAGGGGGACCAAAAGTTCATTTCCCCACACCTTGTGAGGAGTATGCTAAGTGTCAATAACAAAGGATTAACACGCAACCAAAACCTAAGACACCATGGTTCTCTTGCATCTCATAGTGGGGTACAAAGTCTAGATGGAGCCAGTTGTTGTCCCCATTTTGTGCCCTCATGGTACCATGGGTCCACCTCCAATTTGTGCTCCTCGGCACATGTGATACCACGCCATACAAAGTCACATTTTAAACAAGGAGCACGCTCCAAGAACATTCTTCAAAATCAAGGTGACTTAAAGGATTATCAATTTTTATTTGTTTCCTAGTCTATTGGACATTCCAAATCTCATGTTAAGATATTTAAAGGAACATCGTAAAGTGACAAAAAAACTAACTTATATCCTAGTGGTACATAAAAGTTCAAAATGTAAAGGACACCAAGGTCACTAGTAACAATTTTTTTCAAAGGAAAATGCATTTGATGTAGATCATGATAAGACTTTATAGGATTAAAAAGTAAAGCCTTATAACAAGCTTGAAAATTCATAATGTCATGTATTTGTGTATCATGTAAGGTAACGTGATATGCAATATAAAGCTAGATGTGTCAAACATATGAAAAGGCTATGTGAAGTATAAGAGAGAATGGAAAGCTTTGTATTAAAACCTGCAGGTAACTGTGGGAAAACGGAAACAATGTAGCAAACAATTTTCCAGTGAACTTACCGTGGGCCGGGTAGATGCCTGTTACCCGCTGTTTTCGGCGAGACACTAACTGCATTTACTCGCCGAAAATTGTAGGCAACAAGCATCAACTTGGCTCTAATCCAGCATGGCAGAACATAAGGAATAGAAGGACAAAAAACATCATTGGCATCAACTTGGCTCTGACCCAACATGTGGCGAAACATAAGGAATAGGAGGAAAACAAACATCATTCTGCTATTTTTCATATCATGATTTTCTGCTCTACAACCTTCCGTCGCAATTTTATCATTCCCATCTAATCATGTGAAGATCACAGCCTGAATCCATCATTTCAGTCGCGATTTAGTCTTGCAAGTTTGATGCCAAGGATCAAGGTTGTATGTGGGTTTTGATACAGGGCGCAATCCAAACTATACATCCACAGTTGAGGAGAGAGAATGAAGCTTGGTAGATTGTTGTAGCGACATAGCCTATCACTGAGTTTTATATCTGCTAAACTATTGTAGCCTATGTAGTGTCCCTTGTGATTGATATTTATAATTTTATTATTCTTTAAGAATCAATAGATCTGTTGTGGTATAAACACTTTGGTAGTCGTCGGTAAAGCTCCAACGTCCACATTCTCCTGCAGTTGCCAAATAAGTAACAACATACAAGAAAGACCCAAAATTTTAAATGGTTTGAACTTTGAAGTGCGGATTTGAGAGGTAAGTGCATCTAGGTTTAATTTTTTCCCCCCATTTTCTTCCTAATTCTAGGTTGCGAGCTGTTAAAACCCAAGGTTTTAATTTTTTTAATAGGGTTCAAGTTTTCAACTTCAAAAATGGCATTTGATTCCTGTAGGCCTAGGAAGTCTAATGACCTAGCATGGAAGCATTTGCTAGGATGGCCCATAGAACAACTTTGTCATATGCAATTATTGTGGGTTTAAGATGAGTGTAGGTGTCAATCACCTCAAATACCACATAGCACAGATTCCAAGTAATGATGTACAGTTGTACGACAAAGCACCACTTGAGGCTCAAAGAGAGATAGTTGTTGTCCTAGTTGCATATGAGGAGAGAAAATAGATTGTTGAAGAACTTGCAACCATGATGAATAGGGCTGCAACAAGAATTGATTCTTATTAGTTAGGAGTCTTTGGCTCTTCTATTGCCCAAAAGGTAATTCAAAGACAGGGCTCACCTAGTAGAGAGAGTTTGGGTTCACCTTCCCAAGGTTTTTTTGGTTCCTCGAAATACCCTTGGGGCACAACTTTCACTCAAAGGTACGGCTTGGAACAAAAAATTGCAAAATGAAGCAAGGGTGGTTGTGGTAAACTTTTGGTACTACAAAAACATCCCATTCAATGTGGCAAAAAGCTTGTACAAGGAAATTTTGGTAATTTCTTTGACCATTGCTAGGAAGGGGTTCAAATCCCCCATTCCTCATGACTTGAGAGGCCCGATGTTGGAGGATGCCAATAAAAATACATAAATTATTGTAGATGACCAAAAAATAATATGGCGCAAAAAGGGCTACAACATTTTGTTAGATGGGTGGATGGATGGAAGGAATCACACCTCGATTAACTTTATAGCGGCTTCAAGTGGGCAATTGGTGTTCTTGAAATCAATCAATTCCTCCGAAAAAGTGAAAAATGCAAACACTTTGTGTGATATGTTGGACGAGGTGGGTGTGGAAAACATCATCCAATTTGTGACCAAAGATGTAGTAACGTAACAACAAGAAGACTTTTTGAGAGACACCATTCACTTTTTTGGAGCCCATGCTCAGCCCATTGCATTGATGTCCTACTTAAGGACATAGCAAAGGTGCCATGGGTGAAAAATGTGGTTGAAAATACGAGAAATTTTACAAAATATATCTAAAATCTTCTTGAGTGCTAAGCTTGATGAGAGAGCACACTAATGGAAAGGAGCTTGTGTGACTGGGAGCCTCATGATTTGCCACAAACTTCATCACATTGCAGAGCATTGTAGTCTCGATAACATCTGCTTAGCATTGTAGTCTCAATAACATCTTTTAAGCAGATGTTTGTGAGCACACAGTGGCTGGAGTCTTCCAATAGTAGGAAGGCCAAAGGGGAAAGGGCCGTGAAGACCGTTTTTGATGATGTGTTTGCAAAAACCATAGATGAGGTCATCAAGATAACTTTAGACTCAACTATTTTATCATTTTTTTTAGAATTTTTTTAGCTCAAATTTCTCTTAATTTTAGTTTCAAAATTGTACATTATTTTGTTTTAGGTGTCAGAGCCTCTGATTATAGTTTTACGGTTGGTGGATGGGGGAAAAAATCCAATGCGGTATTTGTATGACGCCATGGACAAAGCCAAAGACGCCATAGAAAATTATTTAGCAAAATAAAAAAAATATGAGCCCATTTGATGCCATATTAATTGTAGATGGAACAAGCATCTCTACCAACATATACATGCAACAACCAACTACTTAAACCCAAAGTTTTTCTACATTGATTCATTTAGAGCCGATAAGGAGATTGTTGATGGCCTAAACACATGCATGGAGAGGATGATCCCTAATGAAGCCACTAAAGACAATTGTTGATGAGCTAAAAATTTACAAGATTTCAAAGGGGAGGCTCTTTTCTTCACTTTTATGCATTTGAAGGAGAACAACCCATCAACTAGGTAAAAAGAATTCAAATTGAGTCCTTTGATTGTAGTCTCGTTACTTATTTATAAATGCACGCCTAATTGACTTACAAAATTATAAATGTTTTATTTACAGATTTGTGGCGAGAATATTATGGTGGTGCGAAGATTATGATGCAAAAACACCAAATCTTCAAAAGTTAGCCATCCACATTTTGCCCCAACCATGTAACACTTCCTGGTGTGAACAAAATTGGAGCATGTTTGAGGCCATTCATACAAAAGCGCAACAAGGTGACAACACAATGCTTCAATGATCTTGTCTTTGCGCAATACAATCTTTGTCTTCGTGTGAGACAAGTGGAAAGGCAAGATAGTCACAAGGCAATTGGCTTGGATGATATTGATCCATGTGTAGACTGGATTGTTGAGTTTGAGGAAGTGTAGTAGGAGCCCATGTTTACCAAGGAGAAGGTCACAAATTTAGAGAGCGAAGCAAAAGAAGTGATAGCAGCAAAGGAAGCAGAGGCATTAGAGGGAGGGTTTGGTGACGATCTAGGAGATATGTTTGCGAATGATGTTCTAGAGGAGGAATCTTTACCATCCACTTCCAGGGCACAACAGACGAATTGGAGATGATTTTATGGTACATTGATGACTAGTCTATGAGCATTGTACTCTTCTTTTTTGTCTAAAACTTAGCATTGTACTCTTATTTGGTCAAACATTAATAGAAAACATACTTATGTGTTCTCTACATTTATCTCATTTTTTTAATGTGTTCTTTTTGTCTAAAACTGAGCATTTGTACTCTTATTTGGTCGAAAACTAATAGAAAACATACTTATGTGTTCTCTACATTTATTTCATTCTTTTAATGGGTTTTCATGTTATTTCATTTTATTTTATGATTTTTTTTAAAAAGTAGCAATAAAGTTGCCATGTAATTTCTGAGTCTTGAGTACATGTCAAAATTTTGCACTACCGAGTAATTGCTGAGTACTAGTTTTTAAACTATGATGGAAAGAACCAAGTGTCACCTAAAAGCAAGGTTTGGGACAAGTAATTGTGGAGTTAGTTGGAATAACTACTTTGGAATATTGTTTTAAAATATGGATGTTGAATGAGAATGGGGTTTTTT
Organism: Torreya grandis; assembly: GCA_037957365.1. Lineage (NCBI taxonomy): Eukaryota > Viridiplantae > Streptophyta > Pinopsida > Cupressales > Taxaceae > Torreya > Torreya grandis. Next base: position 1,941,767 of record JARHVA010001066.1, on the reverse strand, counting down.
CCACCTAGATTTGGCTTGCAACTATTTGGTATGACAGAGATCTCGTCTTCTCATGGTTCAAAGTCTCTGGAATTTTTTGACAAATTGTTAATGATGCATGAGGTAGTAACTGTTTTTGATGACAAACGCATGTCATATTTTTGAAAGAGGCTGCTCCATTCATTTATTTTGCATGTGATTTTCTTTCAAATAAAGATGGAATTATCCATCTCTCTCTCCAGTTTGAAGTAGGTTTTAAGAAATTTTTATGCTTTTACTGCCTTAGTAATTTGTGTGTTATTCTTCCTCGGTCTTGGTAGAATAATATCTTTCTTAGTCCATGTTAGTACGAAATTACAAGCAAATTGGGAGTTTATTGAAGTTTCTTAATGAACCTGGTGTCACAATTCCCAATTGGGATGTGTAAGTTTCCTAAAATCCTGATTAAAAAGAAGGAATTTATTTGATTTCAATATTGTCATTGCCAACTGCTTTACAGCTTGCCATTCCTCATGAGAAAGAAATCCCCCGAATTCCCTTGAAATTTCTCAGCCAATCTGCCTTGTCTCGGGAAGGTCATTCCTTTATTTTGTATCTTTCTTTGTTTTCCTAGACAATTATCAGCTTTTCTGTCTTCCACCACAGTTTCTATTGTTTTAATGCCACCTTATCCAATTTTTCCAGCAATTTCCTTTTTGGATTTCTGGTTTAAAAGGGAGGGGGAAAAAATATTGAATCATAACAGTGCTTCCCCTTTCAAACACACAGGAAAATCTCTCCCTGGGATTTCTATCACTGTTGTTTCAGGATTACAGGTTCATTCCATTGGGCAGAAAGTCAAGAAATTAAAGGTGTGCCTTAAACTAGAGAGAACATGTGATCTCAAGGATGACGAATATCCTCGTGCACCTTCTTCTAGAGCTATTAGATTTGGGTCTTGTTTTGATTCTATCGCTGATTTTGATGATTTCAAAGGTTGACAGTTAAGTGAATGATATATCACATATAATTCTATTCTGCATAACATGTATAACCTCATCTCTAAGGCTAACTTTGACATTAAGCATTGTAATTCTATATGGTATTTAATAAAAAAAGTGTTCTCCAAGCATTTGTCATCTTCTGTACTTATTTCAGTCTACAAAATTGCAATTTTTTATTTTTTAATATTTTTAATGAGCCATGTCCTTCTCTGTTTCCCTGTTTCTAGGGGTTTTGGGGGCTGCATTTCTGAAGATGTTACCATTTCAGAAACTATATACATATCCGAGTTTCTTTAAATTTAACATTATGACTTAATTAATCTAAGATTTTCAAGGCTCGCACAAAAAGTTGTCTTATCAATTTCAAATATTGATTTAAATCCATGAGTTATTTACAAGAACATTTTAAATTAGAATCACTCCTACAAACAATGCTAAATTTGAAATTGTGAAATCTATGAAGGTTTACATACCTGAGACCATAAAGCAGTATTTATGCCAATGTCAAAAAACTGCAAGAAGATGCTAATTGACAGTGATACTGGATCCACTGAATTTGCCTGTAAAATATATCATAACAACCGTAGTTAATTAGATGAACCTAAAAATAGGTTCTCCATGGTTGGATAGCCAGCAAAGAAAGGGGCGCTTCTCCAGATCTCTAACTTGTAATGACTAACATGAATAAATTACACGTCAGTAGCATTATTATTTTAAATGGTTCAAATAGATAATTATTTCCAATATATGCAATGGTGATATATTAGTGGCAAGTTTGAATAGGAAGTATAACCTTTTTAGGGATACATACCTCCTTAAAGACAACACTCTGTAAGGCCTGCAGAAACAAAAACAAGAATAACCTTATGAGCTTCTGCAAAAAATATTCTTTCAACCCAATGACCATGTTAAAACAAAACCAAAATGATCAAATTCATTTTAAATTACCGTGTTACCAACTAAGAAAATGTCCAGCTATACAAGAGAGAGCTTCCAAGAAAAGGAATAAATTAACATGAATTTTCCTTCCAAATTTCATATCTTGTCTCTAGAGTGCCTTCCAAATTTCATAAAGTGAGTGCCTATTAGATTCCCTTCATCCTAATAAACTTCAATATCTGTATTCATTAAACATGTATAAGTTCGGAAGCCAGGCATTATGGCAAAGAGAATAGTCAAACATAAAATGCAACATTTCATTGTTTTTGTCTTCTTCTAAAGCACACTTACACAAATCAAATTCTTGTCCTGGACCAGATATTGTTTAGATTGAATAACGTAAGTTAGCAATTACTGTTACACTGAAAAAAGTTTGGATGTCCTCCATCAGAGTTAAGACATCTTTTTCACGCAGTTTAGAAGGAATATGAGTTTAGATCTTCAAAATGATTCTTTGAATATTCATCATGAAATACAGAAGTAGGAAATAATCAAGTCTTGCAACAAGGGAAATGTGGAAGGGCATAATCAACTATTAATAAGTATTATAGAACAACAGTTCTACTGAAAAAACAAACGCATTTCTGGAAAGGAAACTAGATATTCTTTTATGAAGGCATACATAAAATATGGAAGACATATGGAGTTATTTTCAATGCATATAATTAGTTTTCATGTGATGCACATGAATTATTTTGAATTTTGAGCGTGTTTCTGGCCTAGTCTCATTGATTGGATAGTTGCCACATTCCCTTGTGATCTTCGGCTGGTTTAACAAGATTTGGGATGATTGCATCATCTTCATGGATGCAATACGTACCCATCCCTATTTCCTTGATATAGTCATAAGGGTCGAACTGGAAAGTTGATCCCCATTCATCAAGGTGAGTGTTTGGGATTTCTACCAAGGGTGTTGCAACTTCATGGTCAAGTCCCTCTTCTTGGTCTTGCACTGTGCAATTCATATCCATAGGGACAAGAGTAATGTGGTTTTTGGCTATTGGTTCAGCCCTTATGGTCACTCTAGTCCCATATCTTGCCTTGAGCAACATATGCGACCAATCAGCAGATAGGTACCCTCCCATTTTTGCAGTGAAGTCTTGGGAAAGGCAAATGGAAAAATAGGGGGGTAGGTCAATAACCAAGATGTCTTGGGATATGGATAAACTTGGACATGCATGGATGGTAAGGTTTAGACCTTTAATAACCCCAACTGTTTGGACGGCAGTTCCATCCAATTGAACCATGCCTTTTGTGATAGATGTGTATTCAACACCCAGCGCGTCGTTATTTTCTTGGGCATAACAGAGCTGCTAGCCCTAGAGTCTATCATACAATTATGGACAAGACTTTTGCCAACTATGAGGGAAAGACAGAAGGGGGGCGGACTTACCATTTTTACTTACTTTTGTGTCCGTTTGAGGTTGACACAAGTAAATTACAGTAGTGCGTCCCTTAACTGAGACCTTCTCTATTTGTTGGAAATTTTTTAGAGCTTCCTGAAGTAAATCTATCTGTGCTAGGATGGATAGTGCTTCCCACATGGTAACATTTAAGTTAGTCCTTTTCATTTGTTCTACAATACTAAAAGGAATGCTACTGACCTTTGTTTGTGCCTTCATGGGAGCTACATCTTCTTTTATAAGATTTGGGATCAACAATTTTGACTTCGGCTGACCCATCGGCACATTGGGTGGCTTTTGAGTTGTGTTGTTTTTTGCAACCTCTTGTACAACTTTATAAGTTGTAGCCTGTTCAACCTTGAGGGGCTGATCACCTTCTATTGCCCTCTTCTTAGAGCGCGTATTTGCCGCCACTGAACTACCACTATTGGTCAGTACTTCCTCTTGGTTTACACTGCAAAAATCCTCTTCTTGTCAGTTCAAAAGAGTGGTCTCGGTTTGAACAGGCACTTGTACCTTTTCCTGCTGAGTGGTAGTTTCCTCTTGCTGCCCTTGGGGGGTTGATATGCTTTGTACCTTCAAGGCTTGACTAATGACACCATGAGGGCAAGCGTTTTGACTATGTGGTTGGGCACAAGGATAACAACACTCGTATTCCTGGGCCAAGTTGTTTTGGATGGGAACGATGGCCTTGGAAGTAATTGGGGCAAGTAGAGCACGGATATTTGGGGGCTTTGCTTGCATGATTTGGCTTTGGAGTTGTGAATTGCCTTGGTATGGCTGCCTATTGGGCTGATATACCTGGTTAGGTGGTTGATAAGGTCTATAATTTTGGGGATGTTGCCTTTTCATGGCTACAAACTCGTTGCCAAAGCTTTAAAGCAATGTCTTAACTTCGTACAAATCATTAGAAGGGACAAGAGGTAATGTTGATTGATTGCTTGTGGGAATTGGGGCTACAATAGGTTGAGTGGGAGGCAATTATGAGAACAACGGCATTGGAGGCCAAGGAGCAATTTTACCAGCTTGAATGAGGCAATTTTCGGCTCTTATTGCAATGTCGTAAGCATTGAGGAGTGTGATGCCACCCATTGATTGGATCATGACAGCTATATCACTGTTTAAAGCTCTTAAAAAGTACAAGAAGGCATTGTTCAATATGGTTTGATCAACACTGTGATCCTATTCCAAGTCTTTTGGAAGCGGAAATTAAAGTCACTCATGAACTCATGGGGAGCCCATTTAATAGTGGTTAGTTGCTCAACTAGAGAGAGGTGCTCACTTTGATCCTCAAATTGTATGCATAGGTTAGACCCTAGATCATCCCAAACATGGATGGAATTGGGAAGCAGACTCCTATACCACTGTAGGGCTTTACCCTTAAATGATGAGGCAAGAAGTCTGATAGCAACATTTTCTTGTGCAATATTGTGAACCAAACAGATGTTAGCAAGATAAATACCACAAATGATCCTATATGACTGAAATAAGACTTGTATCATTCACAAATATAACAAAAATCCATACATACACAAGGATGGTACAAAATAAGGAAGACAAAACTTCAATATATTGTTATTCTTTAGGTTACAACATGTAGATGAACTTCTCAAAAGCAAAAAAAAAATTCTCTTAGCAAAAATATGCATGGGCTACGTAGGAAACCCATATTTATACAAAAAACTTACTCTCTTGAAAGAGAAGTCCAAAAATTTTACACTTACACCTGGAGCAAGAAATCAGGGAGTGCTCATACAAATGTCCTCATTTTCCACTTGAATAGGCATCTTTGGTGGAGTAAAAGGAAGAAGAGGACTCTGCAAGCAGCTGGGCGCTTCGCCAAATGTTGAAGGAGAAAAATATTGTTGGAGTCTTCCATTCGAATCATCTCTCCTTGAGCTCAGCTAAAAGAGCCTCTCACCAAGAAATGAGGCGTCAAAATGAAACTTCATGACTTGGTCAATCTTTTAACAAAGTTGAATGCTTTTTCAATATTTGAATATTTTAAAACATAACTTGCAAAACCTAACTTGTAAATTGCAGTTAAGACTTTTACAACTTACAAGTCATTTGACCAAAAGGGATGTGCAAAGTACAATGTGAGCTTTTACAACTTTTAAGTCATTCAACTTGTCAAAAAGTAAGTGTAAAATAAAAATTGCACTTTTTCAACTTAAACTTGACGAAATGATAAATGAAAATTACAAGTAGCACTTTTTCAACTTAAACTAAGAGCTGTCAAAATGACAATTCAAATTTACAACTTGCAACTTTACAATGTGACTAACAAAATTTGTAATTTACAAAATGCATTCTGCTTAAATAATCAAATAATTAATCAATGGCAATGACATAAGAGGATTCCTTGTCCTTTTCTGCTTGTATCTTCTCGATGTAAGCGTTGAAGCTATCGAATATTTCTTGTAGGCAATTGTGTAAAGATTACTGATGTCACATTTTGCCATTACCTTGAATAATTCTCTAGAAGAAGCTCTGTAGATTTGGATATCTTTTCTCATCTGATCAAGTGTATTGTGGTACTTGATAAACCGGTGGATGGAATCCAAATTGAAAATTGTGTCATGTGATGACTCCCTCTTAATCACCTCCTTGAATTTATCCCGGACAACCTGAACAGGAAGAGGTTCATCTTGGTAATCTACTGCTTGACATGACAATTTACAAATTGAATCTTCGATGTTGTACATTACATCGGTGGCCTCGTCACTTGTGCTTTTGGCCTTATCAATACTTTCATTAAGCATTCCGACACTAAATTTGGCTGCCCTCTCCAGCTCATCATGCTCCAAAGGATTTTTGAGTATCTTTTTGGACATGAGGATGTCGCTCTTTATTTGGTTAATGGCCTATAACTTGGGTGAGTAGAGCTTTAGCCTTTCAACTTCTTCCTCATATTTGTTTATTTCTACCTTCAGAGTTGCAAGGTCATCCTTCAGTGTTTTGAAATAATCCATTGCCAACCCCATCACCTTGTTTCCTTTGGCGACTAGTTCTTCGGCCCAACCCTTTGTAGCTCTGCCCATTGTGCCAATCTCTTTCATTGTATCAAATTTCTCTTTGTCGGGGAACTGAGGGGGAAATTGAGTTGGCTAGGTTGGTTCAAGTGCATGTGTTGGGTCTATGACCTTCCTCAAGGCAGCCATCAACTGCTCTACCTTGTTCTTCAACTCATCCTTGGTGACCTTGTCACTGTCCATTTTCTCGAAGAGAGAACTTATGCTTGTTTGGACATCATGTTTCAGTCCCTCTCTTATTAGATGACTAAGGTGTACCATGGATACCTAATAATCTCCCACCGCTAAATCTTCTTTCTGTTTGTTTGGTGGGGGAACTGCTATCTCTACATACTTCTCCCCTGTTGCATCATAACAAACTTTAAAAATAGTCTTGGGACCTCTCTTTGGTCACTTAGATGCTTTCAATAGACCAAAATCTAGGGTGTTAGGGGATATCATTTGTTTCCTTCTTAGATACCAATTGTGCAAACCAACTAGGAGTGGTTACCAATGAATCATGACCTGTTCCAACGACCACTATTACATGTGAATCTGTGACTGAAGATGACACATTGCTAGTTACTGTAACAAGTGTCGTCTCTGCCACTAACGTTGCCACTGAGTCTTCGACTGATGATTTGGCTCTCTCTACCCCACTGGTGGGTTGACTAGCCACAGTTGTGTTAGTGGGCTTCTCTATCTCCACCTCCTTGGTGCAAGTTTGGGTCAAAGTGAGAGCGGGAGAAGGCGAGGATACTTGGGATGTATTGAGTCGATGTGCTTCCAAGGGGTGTGGAAGTTGAGAGTGACACAGGTGGAGAGGTAGGCATGTGTGGAGGTAACAAGGGAACCTTTGGAAGGATGGTTTCCATGGCAACAAGAGAATCTAACAATGTGGTTGGAATGGCTAGAGTAGAAGTAGTGGGTAGTGTGATGGAAGATGAAGATGGAATTGTTACTGACCCAGTGGCTGTGGTGGATAGTGAGACTCCAATCAAAATGACTGAGTTGGCAACCATGTATTACTAGGTTATGTTAGTGATCAATGGGGTGGTAGTAGATATAGGGAATGAGGTGGAAGTGATTGTGGAAGAGGGTGGTGGAGATGGAGGTCGGATAACCAACTGCATTGATTGGCTCACTGCCAAGGGGATCACTTGTATTGATGGGCTAGATGGGGGAGTAATTACTTGCACGGGTTGGATGGTAGAAATAGGAGGGGTTACAATAGTATTGATTGGTCAAGTGGTGGGGTTACTGGCACTTGGGTGCTGGAAGCGACCCTTTTGGCCTTCTGTTTTTGCTTCCCTTTGTGTGAGATGACTAGTCCCACTATCTGATCTGCTTGGGTGCCATTGCTAGAACCCTCTTTTGCTTATGCCTCTATCCCTTTATCCTTTGCCTTATTGAAATTGTCCATAATGTTCAAGCTCTATTTTGTTATCTTTACTCCCTTAACTATTTTAAAGTCCTGTTGATGATGGGGGTAGTCCTGTCTAGTAAAGAAAAGGATTCAGGTGTAGACCACCTGACTTGAGGAAGAGGTTGAAGGTAGATATGATTATCATAATAAACCCTATCCAATGGCTATTCCTCGTCTTTCAACTCATCTGGAATTGGGGCCATGTCTTAGTTCTTAGTTTGTTCTAGGGTCATCCTAAAATAATTCCTCAACCTAACCTCTTCTATAATATCCCCATTCCAATGCAAGAGGCCTAGGAGGCTTAATTCAATCTTAGCCTTGGTCATATCCAAGAGGCTAGAGATGTTGGAGGTTATTGGGTATGGATTTTCATTACCACCTTCACTTTATGTTATAATTCGTCATTGATTTAAGTGATAGGTGAAAAGCTGGTGCTTTATGTTATATTCTTTCATTGGGACAACTTAAGTGTTTTTTTCCTAACATGTGCACAATAAAGTCACTAAACTTATATTTATGCACATGGCAACGTCCCAAAAGGGGTGTTAGGGTTTCTTTTGCCTCTTTTGAGATATTAAAGGCTTCTTTATGGTGGGCGTTGGATTTGGATCAATCCAATGATGGAGATTATAACATTGTTTTTGGAAGATGATTATATATATCCCCTTGCAGTCATTTTTGAGGGGATTCATACACTCAATCATTTTCAGCTGTTGCTATTTTCAGTGTTTTTGCTTGTGGAGGTTAGATTTTGCAGGATTCCTAGCTTTGGTGGTGAGAGATCCATTCCTAGTTGGAAGAGCATTCTTTGGTGAGGGTTTCAAACCCATATCCCTAGCTTGCGGTTCGTTTGGTTCAGATTTGGAGTACAATCAAAGGATACATTAGAGATTTCAAATCTAGGGGAGAGGTACAAATATTCATCATTTGGGCTCATCTATTTTCTGATTTGGAGTTGTTGGGTGTCTCCCATAAGTGGGGCAACTCATTTGGGAGATTTAGGAGGATTTTAGGAGGGGTTTTAATGGATATTTTTTGAAGATTTCGGAGCTGGAGCTTGCTGCCATCACCTTGATGCCCTAGAGATTTATTCCAAGGAATTTCTCTTTCTATTTCGGAGTTTACAGTTAGCTATAATTTTTCCCATTTGCAGTCATGAAAAGAAGAAAATTAATTCAGCTTTTGGCAATAATTTTTTTTTTCAGTTTAGCATCATTTGAAGCATCTGGGTATTGTCAAAAGTGAATATTTTGAAAAATATTAATTATTTTAGAATTTTGTACCTTGTTGTTTCGAAAAATTAGTTTTCAGTTTTGAGGGTTTTTAATAATTTTTTTGAGTTTTAAGGAGATATCTTAAAGGGATATTTCATCTTCCTCATCCTGCATGTCCTCCCAATAATCTTCATAAAAGGGAATGTGAGTAAATGAGGAACCCAAAAAACTAGCAACAAAACTTGTAACATCATAAAGGGGCCTAGCCTCGAGAGTTCTCAAAGTCATTTGAGTCATTTCTGCCTCTGCACATTCGGCCTTGGATAAGGAAGGACATGTGTATTTCCCTATACTGATAAGTGTATGCCTATTTTGTGCCTGCTTGACAGGAATTTGTGGGTTTCCAGTAGTTGTCTTACAAGTTCCATTAGGGCCCACTTATCACTGACATATCTGGGAATGTAATGACACCTACTAAAACCACCAACTCTGATATAGGAAAATGTGGGGAACTGGATGAAGTATGATCCCCAATTTGCAATCTCTATTGTCGTAGCATTAGAAAACCTCGTCTTCCCTAGTTCTTGTTCGAACATAGTCATGATGCAGTAGATAAAGACATCATTAACTCTCCTAAATTGTTGTTTACTTCCATCAAAAGTGAGATCTGCATAATAATTATAAACTTTGTTACCCTGATCTGGGATTGTGTTTAACCCTAAGAATGCCCTCCCTTTTGCCAAAGCATAGATGAGGTAGGAGGTCATGTAGAATTTGCCAGTAGTTAGAACCTCTACCAACTATTTGTGAATGGAGATACTGATTAATTGAGCCCAATGAATGTATTGTTTATTTTTCTGGATTACCCAGATATACTGGTACATCCAATCTTGGTAGTTCTTTACATTCTGGGTTCCTGTAACTCTATGTAAGAGTACAATGATGTCCCCTACCTCGTCTTTGAATTCTATTCTAGCCAGGGTCTTAGGCAGGATTGAGGCTGAAACTTTAGGGGTCTTCAACCACTGTTTGTTTATAATCCACGCAAAGGGCGAGGTGTTGTCCTGGTAGAATTTCTTGGAGGAGTTATGAGTAATATCTATATAAATTTCAAACTCTGAGATCAAAAACATAGTGTCAATGAAATCCGGATCTAGTTTCAAAATTTCCCCCCTTATCATTCACTACCTCTCTTTTCTCTACATCATAATGCTTGGCCATAGTGAGCACAAGCTCAGGGCTTTGCACTAAGAATGGAAAGATTGCACCCTGAGGTAAACCACTATCATATATACTCTGAATCCAGTCACTTTTGAATTCTGCATTGATTATAGTCTAGAAGTTGGCTAGCTCTGTGTGGCCTAGGTCGATGTCAGTTATCTCATTAATGTTAGAATCCACGCTGGAAGGGACACCAGGTCCCTTTGATTTGAACTTCATTTCTTTCTTAGACATACACTAGGAAAATGTGAGTGAACCAACTACAGAGCTAGTCGGGTTTTGGGTTTACAATTGCAAGTACTTTTCCCACTTTTAACTTGGCAGAGTTTCTTTAAGCTTCTGCAGGGGTTCTGTTCCGACTGGAATATGGGATGCAATAGCAACTGTAAAACCCGACACCGAGTCAACCGGGGTTTAACTTGCAAAAGCACTTGAAAAGTCCGACTGAATCTCCGTTGGGGTTTTGGGGTGTAATTCACAGTTGAAAAATCTGGCCAAAAGTTCGACAGGAATACGGTTTGTATTTGGAAGTTGGATCTCCAGTGGGAACTCCGGGTGAGAAAACAAGAGGGATCTCCATCTAGGTTTAAGCTGGAAGGGGGAGGAATCAGAATTGATGAAAACCTTTCAAAAAACAACCTAAGGTAATTTCAACAAGAATCTAGACAAATTCTAACATGTGAATGCAAAAAACTGGAATTTTGCGAGCAAAATAAAGTCAAACGATGATGTTTCAACAATTTCAGAGAAAAAACCCTAAGTATAGCAAGGGAAAACACCTAAGCTTTGCAGAAAAAGAACAATGGTGGCCAGTGACAGAATAGACTGAAAGAAAGCGTATGTGACCTAGGAGAATACCGGGTATGCACGTGCAGGGTTTTGCAAGTGATGGATTTGGTGTTCATTTGTTGGCAACAGAGCTCTGGTTCGTGGTGTTGCTTGGCAATGGAGATTTGGTTTGTGGCGTTGCTTGGCAATGGAGCTTTGGTTCACAATGTTAAAAATGACATAAAAAAAACTAAAATATATAACAAAACCCTTAACTAATGCCAAGCGTGCCAATTAATAGTTGTAAATAGGTTAATAGGTGGAAATGTGGGTTTCTGAAGTCATCTTGCAAGTTTGCAACTTGCAATATGTTTTATAATTTTCCGTTTCTTGCTTGTTGCTAAGGGGTTTTGGAGGCAGAGATGTTTAGGAAGCGGGGAGCAGAATTCGGATTACACTTTGCAATTTTGCAAAGTTGCAAAGTGTAGTAGGAATTTGGTTCCTGCTTAAGTCTTAATGAAAGGCAGGAAATGGGGTCCGCATCACACTTTGTAATGCAAATTCTGGTCCCCGCTTGGGACTCAATAGGCGAGAAAGCGGAGATATAAGTGCACTCTGCAACTTTGCAAAGTTGCAAAGTGCACAAAAATCTTTGATTTTCGTTTGTTACTTGGTGAGCGAAAAGCAGAGGTTTATGTGCATTTTTCAACTTTGCAAGTTGCAAAGCACACCTAAATCTCTAGTTCTTGCTTGGGTCTTGAAAAAGGGTACTTAGGTTATTCGGAAGATTTTACTCAAAAAAATTTGTATGTCTCCTCTAAGGCACAAGGTGTTATGAGGTTTTTGGCACAAAAATATCAACATTTTTTATGACCTTTGCAGGATGATTACCTGCTAATCATTTTTTTCCAAGTAGCCTTCTAGTTCATTGGGCATGGAGTCATTTGAAGTTTATCAAATCCTACTTGGAGAAGAAATAGAACTGGGAATTACCCTAAACAAAAAACAAAACAAAACAAAACTGGGAATTACCTTAAACAAAAAACAAAATAGGGAAAACAAAAACTGAAACAAACTAAGGAAGCAAAACTCCTAATGAGTTGCAGAGTGTGCGAAAGCACTTATTTGCGAGAATCCAACTAATCCTAATATGTACAAAATTTCTGAAAGAATTCCAACCTCAGAAGCACACTTTGAGGTATATCCCATTGACTAGGATGGGTAGCTCCGATCCATCAAGCCTGGATAGTTGGAATGCATTGACTCCTTTGCAATGGGTTATGATGTATGGACCACTCCATATTGCATCAAATTTTATATGCTTGCCTAGATTGGCCCTTTCAGCATCTCATTTCAGAACCATGTCTCCTTCATTGAAGATCCTATCAGATGATTTTTTGTCAAAAGTTCTCTTTATTTGAGCCTGACTTACTTCCAAAACTTGCATTGATTGGTTCTTGACCTCCAGCTCCATGAGTTTCGCCAACCGCACGATCATTGCACCGTGTTCAGTTAATTTTAATTGTTGAGTGAGTTCCAAACATGGTAACTCTATTGACAATGGAAGTCTAGCTTCCCTTCCATAGACCAACATAAATGGAGAATTGCCAATGGCTCTTTTGGGAGTGAACCTGTTGAGCCAAAGTGCTGATATCAGCTTAGTGTGCCAATGGAGAATTGTCAATGGCTCTTTTGGTTGTCTTCCATTGTCCTTTTTATAAACCTTATGAGATTTTTGTTGGTGGATTTTGCCAAGCCATTACCCTACAAGTAATAATTGGACAAGGTCTTCAAGTAGACATTATTTTTCACTGCCCATTCTCTCCCCTGAGTGCCCACAAACGCTTTGGCATTGCCCGATATGATCATGTAAGCGACACCAAATCGAACGATGATGTTGTCCATGAATTCCAAGATGGATGTTTCCGTGGCATCTTTTAATGCAATCGCTTCAGTCCATCTAGTAAAATAATCAGTCGTTGTAAGGACCCATTTGTGGTCGACACTTGATGGCGGATTGATCATGCCAATAAAATCCAACACCCACTAAGCAAATATTTGGTCAACTTGGATTGGTTGGAGAGGAAGAACTGCTAATCTTTGTTTGCCTGTAAAATAGGCACATTTCTCATAATTTCGCACCCATCTATGTGCATCTTTGAATAGGTCAGGGCAATAATAGCTTGCCCTTTTTATTTTGATAGCAGTGGTCCTTGCAAACAAATGGCCACCCAACGAGCCATCATGAAACTCTTTGAGTACTTTGGAGATTTGATTGTGTTCGGTGCACCTCAACATAACTCCATTAAATCTTTCCTAAATAAGACTCCATTAACAAGAGCACAAGGCATAGATTGGAGCCTAAAGTACCCTTTTTTGAACTACTGGATCTTGTGCAGGTATTCGCCGGTTTGTAGGAAGGTAGTCACGTCATAGATCCAACTGTTGGTTGAAATGCCTATAGAAAGTATATTGCATCAACAGCCTTAATGTCAGAAGCAAGCTGCTCACATAAGCCTTTTCCTCTTATGAGCTTAGTTATTTTAATGATGACGTCATATTCCATGACTTTCGTGATCCAACCCGCTCTTTCTCATTTATTTCCCAGTTTAGAAGGATCTCCTTTATGCTCTGGTGACTAACCATCAGTTAAATCTTGTTGTTTGAGAACATATGTTTGAACTTTTTGAGGACCTTTATTACTGCATACACTTGCTTCTCAACAAAACTATACCTTTCCTCATAATCCTTTAAGGATTGACTAAAAAAGGCTATGCGCTATTTCAACTGATCTTTAATCTGTTGGGTCAGAACAGTTCATACACTGCCTTCCCCTCCAAAAGCATAGAGAATGAAGTGATTCTCGTAGTTGGTATTTACAAGAGTCAGAGCTTGAGAAATAACCTACTTAATGGCTTCAAAGCCATTCTTTCCTTCCTTTATCCAACTGAAATTGACCCCTTTTTTAAGCATAGCAATAAGGGGTTTGGCCATGGCGGCAAAATTTGGAACGAACCTCCTTACGAAGTTGATTTTCCCCAATAAACTTTGTAACCCCTTTTTGTGGCTTGGAAGTGCTAGTGAAGAGATAGCATTTACCCTTTCTGGATCTAATGCAAGGCCTTCTTTCGAAACTGTGTCCCAGCAGTTTCCCTTCATGAACTGCAAATACACACTTCTTTGGATTAAAAGAAACTCCAAACTCTCTGCACCTTTTAAAAACTTCCCTGAGGTGATCTAGGTGGTCACCGGTTTGTTTTGAATAAACCATGATGTCATCTAGATACACCAAGATCATTTCGTTGATCAAACCCTTGAAAGCCATATCCATGGCCCTTTGGAAGGTAGCACCAACGTTGGTTAGACCGAAAGGCATCTTCTTGTAGGCGTATGTGCCCCATTTGGTAGTGAAAGTGGTCTTGAACTAGTCAGATTCCTGAACTATGATTTGCTTATATCCAAAATAACCATCTAGAAGGGAGAACCTTTCGACTTTGGCTATTGTTTGGAAGATTTGCTCCATGAGTGGAAGGAGATAATGGTCTTTCAAGGATGCTTTGTTTAGGTCACGGAAATATACACAACACCTGATTTCACCATTCTTTTTCCTAACAGGGACCAAGTTAGCAACCCATGATGAGTGTTTAAGGGAGAAAATAATGTTGGCTTCTATCAACTTGGATGGCTCACTCCTCATCAAAGGTTCTATTTTTGGGTTTATTAGCCTCTATTTTTGTCTAACAAGTTTAGTATTTGGGTCAAGTCCTATTGTGTGTTGGGCTAGGCTAGGGTCAAAACCCCTTAGATATTTGCAATTCCAAGCAAAGTTATCATCAAATTCTTGACATAATTCAATAAAAACTTGTTTTTCAAAGGTGTTGCATACCTTTCCGATCTTCAAAGCCTTGCCTTCCGAGATGGATACTGGCTCGTAGTATTCCTCCTTGAGTGTGAGATTTTTCTTCTCACCCTTCAACTAATCATCAAAGTTGAAAATACTTTCTAAAGTAACAAGACCCATGGGCAACTTGTTAGTCTTCAGCTGAATTATTTGCTCCCCATATTGTTCTTGGAGCCTTAACTGATTTTTGTCGGAGAATTCAGTGTCATCTTGTAGAAAGTGAACAATTTGTTCATTGTTGTTACAAACTTGCTAGTTGATTGCATTGTCAAGGACGGATGTTCTCACTATCATCTTTATATGTTGACTGTTGCCCTTTTTAATCTCTTCAGGTAGATTATATTGAAAATCCACTGAGGCCATGTAATCAACATCCTTGTTTTGTGTTCTCGGTATTGCTTGCATGTTTAAAGCAATAAAATCTTCAAACATGTCCCAAACCTTGTGTTTATAAGATCTCAACAAGTTGTTCTTGGTCA
Organism: Torreya grandis; assembly: GCA_037957365.1. Classification (NCBI taxonomy): domain Eukaryota; kingdom Viridiplantae; phylum Streptophyta; class Pinopsida; order Cupressales; family Taxaceae; genus Torreya; species Torreya grandis. The sequence continues at coordinate 1,926,440 of JARHVA010001066.1, read as the reverse complement.
TGTTCGTTGATCTTACCTGGTGAACAATTAGTTCACTATCACTGAACACCTGTAGTGACTGAATCCCCCTTTCCTTTGCCAATTGGAAACCTCGAATCAGTGTTTCATATTCCGTCACATTGTTAGTGCAGTTGAACAGTAGTCTAAAGGAATACAAATAACTCTCCTTTTGGGGAGAGACCAAAACAATACCAACTCCTGCACCATTCCTGCTCCTTGAACCGTCAAAGTATAGTTGCTACATTCCCTTGTAATCTTCAGTTGGTTTAACAAGATTTGGGATGATCGCATCATCTTCATGGATGCAATACATACCCAACCCTGTTTCCTTGACATAATCATAAGGGTCCAACTGGAAAGTTGATCCCCATTTGTCAAGGTGAGTGTCTCGAATTTCTTCCAAGGGTGTTGCAACTTCATGGTCAAGTTCCTATTCGTGGTCTTGCACTGTGCAATTCATATCCACAGGGATAGAAGAGTATGGTTCAATGTGGTCTTTGGCAATTGCTTCAGCCCTTATGGTCACTCTAGTCCCATATCTTGCCTTGAGAAACATATGCAACCAATCAACAAATAGGTACCCTCCCATTTTTGCAGTGAAGTCTTCGGAAAGGCAGATGGCAAAATAAGGGGGTAGGTCAATAACCGAGATGTCTGTTGGAACACAACTATACAATTGGGAGGGGAGGTGAATCAATATATTGATTAACTTAGTCATTTTCTTAACTTTTTAATGCAGATCAAAACTATATGCAGAGATCACATATACATAAATAGACACAACACTAGATATACCGTGGAAAACCCAATATGGGAAAAACTACCATGAGAATAATTGCTAGAATCTACCGTTCTAATCTAGCCTCACAATAAAGAACCTCACTGGTTACAATGTTTAAGGGCACCAACCCTAAGAAGACACTGATCCCCTGATTTAAGAGCACCTACACTAAGGAAGCACCCACTCCCTAGCTGAGCACCAACTCAGCTTATTTGATGGCACCTACCTATCAGATTCTACTATGGAGCTACAACTCCAGATTACAGTATAGATTCATAAATGAATCCAATTTTCTATTCTCTGTTACAGGTCTGGTCTGTACTTGCTCATGCTCTACACTTCATCTCTCTTCTCTTCCACTCTGCCTCTTTGCTTCTATCTCTCTAAATATCTCTATTTGACACAATTCAATAATACCAGTAGCTTCTCCTTGTATCCTAAATGACAGATATATAAGCAATTGATCTAGGGTTCGTATCTCATCTATGTTCACACTAGTTTGCTAACACATCACGTTCCGTTCTGTTGGACTTTAGTTCTTGTCTTTAACTGCAAGTTTCCCGCGTCTTGAACTCATGCTCCACCACCATGATTCTTGGTCTCATTACTATTTATAGCATATACTGGGATCTAATTTTGATGCACATGCATATTTACATAAATTTGATTGATTACAACAATCAAATTCATTGTTTGTGTCATAATTTATGGCTTACCTGCATGTTCCTACGCTTGACCGTTAGGATGATCATATCTTTAAATATTGACAATTGATCTTAAGTTTGGCGCCATGATCTAATGGTCTTCATTCAAATTACTCAACTTTAAAATGCGTTCGTTAGATCAAGTTCTGACAGGCTTACGCGCTCCATTCGATCTTTGTACACTTTTGGACTTTAACTATTCAACTTTAAAACACATCCATTGATCTTTTTGATCCGAGCTCCCACGTGACGTTAAATCTTCATAGTTGCATAGCTTTATCTCTATCTTTCGTTAAACATCGACCACTTGTCCTCATCTTGTTGCATCCTCAATCTTTGGAACAAATATGCTCCGTCAAACTCGTCAAACTAGCTCGGTCTTTAACTCACCTCTGTGCCAATAAACATTGAGCACTTTATCCCATTGAGTCCACTCACTCTGTTGGATCTTCAATGCACGATCAATTGCTCACCATTAGATATTCTGACAAGCTCGATCTTTATCTCTACTTAGCTCTCGAAAATGTCACTTGACATTAGTGCGTGCCTTCTACACATTGTTGTCAGTTCCTGCTATTGAGACACTTGGCATTCCCGCGTTTGCTCATTGACTATTTGACTTTAAACCGCATCGTAGATTTACTGTTCAAGCTCCGTGATTGTGACACTTGTCAATAGCGCGTTCACTCGCAGGTGTCTTTGACATATTGACTTCATTGCACGTCATTGGATCTTCAACATACGATTAAGCGCTAACCATTAGATCTTCTAACAAGCTCGAACTTTACCTTTTGCAGATTTGACCAAGTATGAGGACCATCTCAATATGCTTGGAAGGCTAACTTTGCACCTTCATATCTTTTGCTTCACTCATCCGCCTATTCTGAAATTTAGACCATATAAACTAGACATGATAATGAACAAACCCATATGCTCATTTCTTCTTGAAGCCTTCACGCGTGCTAAATATAATGCCATTAATTTGTTCACTTAGATTCTTTTGCCATAGAGCTAACTATGCTTCGAATTTCCTGGAAGGCCAACTTTGTTCTTGCATAACTTATGTTGCGCTTAGTAGCATGACTTGAAATGTGGCTCATAAGATCCTCTCACATAGGGGATTCCATCCATATATTCATTTGCTCCAGAAACCTTCATACGTGCAAGATATGACATCATAAAAATGCCTACTCAATTTTTTCTTGCCAGCTGCAAATTTGACTTTAGTGTGGAAAAATATTTTCAAAATGTCTGGAAACCCAACTTTACACAAGCATATCTTTTGTCGTGCTACATCACGTGACCTGAGATTCAACGCATAGAAACTAGGCACAAAAATGAACAAACCCATATGATCACTTTGTCTTGACACCTCCATGTGTGTTAATGCTGACCTCATCAACATGCTTACTTGGCTCTGCTTGCTAAGTATAGAAACTTGGTGAATTTTGTCTGAGTAGCCAACTTTGCATCCCCATATCTTCAACTGCGCTTCATCGCATGGCTTCAAATTTGGCACATAACTAGGAACTAATTTGATTGCAACCATATGACCAACTCCCCCAGACTCATCCACATGTGGCAATGGTGACGTCAACAAATTGTTTATTCAAATTTTCCTTTATAGACCCAGAATGTCTAGATGATCAATATGAAGAACCAAATGAATTTCACTCATGCACACAAGCACTCCAATCACCCTTGACCTCTGATAGAATTCCTTGCACATCCTCAAATCACCATATTTAGCCCTGAACATCAATGACATCTTTAATGTCAATAATCTCCTTTTTGACATCAATAACAAACATATTGCCAACAATCTCCCCCTTTATCATTGATGGCAAACTAAATGCTCTGATCTAATTAACTGCTCCTCTGGCATTGCTTGCATTGGCTTCTGATGAGTATGAACTGAAGCTGTTCATACCAAACTTGCTCCCCCTTAGGCATTGGCACATTTGCTTAAACACAACTTGGACACATGCTCTGATCTTATTTAGCATTTGCACTTTTTCTCCAAACTTTTTCAGAAAGCATTTGCACTTTTTCTCCCCCTTTGACATCAATGGCAAAGGAACTCTTTCTCACTGTTTGTCCAAATGTTTCTCCCCTTTTATCAGATAAAGGAGTTTGTCCAAAAATATGCAACCATCAACTCATTAGATATTTGCAAAAGTATGCATACCTGAGTTGCCTTTTCTCTCTTTTGTCAGGGATTAACAAGACTTCTATGATACTCCCCCTAGACTCATGCCCTATCACTAAGATCTAGTGATGTGATGCAGGAGCTACCACTCCCAACTTCTGTCTCAGATACTCAAATTGTTCCTTGGGAAGAGGTTTGGTGAATATGTCTACAATTTGATCTTGTGTTGACACATATTCCATTGTGACCTCTTGATTTGCAACCTTTTCTCTTAAGAAGTGATGATTGATATGTGCTTGATTCTGAAATGCATCACTCGATTCTTTGATATATTAATAGAACTTGAATTATTACAAAGAATAGAGATAGGTGATTTGTACTCTACCTTGATGTCTTTTAGTGTTTGCTTTATCCATAAGACTTGAGCACAACATGCCATTGCTGCCACATACTCTGCTTCTGCTATAGAAAGAGTAACTGACTCTTGCTTTTTGCTCAGCGATGAAATAAGTCTGTTTCCAAGGAAAAATGCACCACCACTAGTGCTTCCTCTGTCATCCACACTTTCTGCCCAATCAACATCTGTATATGCTGTCAAAGTGAAGTCTTCACTTTTAGGATACCATAGGCCATAGTCAATTGTGCTCTTGATATATATGAAGATTCTTTTCACTGCATTGACATGTGACTTTTTAGGAGCAGCTTGAAATCTTTCAACCATGCACACTGCTTGCAAGATATTAGGTCTTGATGCAGTTAGGTATAACAAAATACATATCATTGATCTATACATAGTATGATTTGCATCAAGGGACTCATCCTCTTTGATCAACTTGCATCCAGTTATCATGGGAGTACTAACTGATTTGCTATCTTCCATTCCAAACTTCTTGAGCATTTTCTTAGCATATTGGGTTTGAGATATAAATATCCCTTCATCAGTTTGTGCTATTTGTAGACCAAGAAAGAAAATTCTCCAAGCATAGACATCTCAAACTCACTTTGCATTTGTGTAGTAAATTCTTTTCACATTTTGTTGCTACCACCAAAGATGATGTCATCTACATAAACAACAACAATCAACATATGCTCACCTTCTGATTTGAAGTATAGATTGTTGTCTGCACATCCTTTGTTGAATCCTTGTTGCAAGTACTGGTCTAACCTTGAATACTATGCTCTAGGTGCCTGTTTTAGACCATAAAGAGCTTTCTTCAATTTGCACACATAATCTTCTTCCTCTAACAACTGAAAACCTTCAAGTTGTTCTATGTAAACTTCCTCTTCTAGGTTCCTATTCAAGAAAGTAGACTTAACATCCATCAAATGGACTTTGAACTTCTCATAAATAGAGAATGCTAGAAACATTTTTATGGTTTCCAATCTAGCAATTGGAGCAAATGTTTCCTCAAAATCTATGCCCTCAGCTTGTGCATATCCTTTGCACACCAATCTTGCCTTATTTCTTATGACAATTTCATCCTCATTGAGCTTGTTTCTAAAGACCCATTTTGTACCTATTACATTCTTGTTTGAAGGTCTTGGAACTAATTGCCAAGTTTTGTTCTTTTCAATTTGGCTCAATGCTTCCATAACTTTTAGCCAATTCTCATTGTTGCTAGCTTCAACATAGCTCTTAGGCTCAATTTCAGACATTAGAGCAAAATTTACTTGCTCCTTGTTTTGTGCAACTCTTCTCCTTGTCTAAACTCCTTCATTCTTATTGCCAATTATCTGCTCTATAGGATGATCCTTTTGAACAAATCTTGCATATGCCTTTTCATTTACTTCCTCGTGCTCTTCATTAGCTACTTCATCTTCATGATTTAATTCTTCATTATAGATTTCTTTGTCAGCTTTAACATCTTTCAAGCCTTCTTCAACCTTGACATTGATGCTCTCTACAATTTTGTGTAGACTTTTGTTGTAACATATGTAGGCTTTGCTTTAGGTGGAATAACCAAGAAATATTCATTCATCACATCTTGATTCAAAACTTCCCAATTTGTCCTCTTTTCTCCTGATGTAGCATTTGCTTTCAAACACTCTAAAATACTTCACAAAGGCAGGTTTTCCATTTTATAGTTCATAGGGAGTTTTGTCACTATTTATCCTCAGTTGAATTTTGTCCAAGATATATACTACTGTTTGGACTGCTTCTCTCCAATATCCATCAGGTAACTTGGCCTCTTTTAGCATTGTTCTAGCCATCTCCTTGATTGTCCTGTTCTTTCTCTCAACAACTCCATTTTGCTATGGAGTTCGAGCTATAGAGTAATGCCTTTTGATCCCATGCTTCTCACAATACTTTATGAACTCATTTGAAATAAATTCACCATCTTTATCAGATCTTAAGCATTTGATTTTTCATCCAATCTCATTCTCCACCATGGCCCTAAAGATCTTGAATCTCTCAAATGTCTATGACTTGTCCTTCAAGAAGGTTACCCATGTCATTCTTGAGTAATCATCTACAAATAACATGAAGTATCTCTCTCCTTTAGATCCTCTTGTTTTAGTAGGACCACAAAGATCAATATAAATTAATTCTAGAGGCTTTGTAGTTGCATACTTCTTTATTTGAAATTTGACTCTTGTCTGCTTGCCTAGTTGACATTCCTTACAAGTAGTGTCTGCAGGTTTGGTTATCTTAGGCATGTGTCTAACACACTTATTTGAGCTCACTTTGACTAGGTTATCAAAGTTGACATGACCCATTCTTCTATGCCATAACCAACTCTCATCAATCTTTTCTATCAGGTAGCTATTACCATTCAATTCAATATGAAGAACCGGATGAATTCCACTCATGCACACAAGCACTCAAATCGTCCTTGGCCTCTGATGGGACTCCTTGCGCATCCTCAAATCACCATATTCAGCCCTGAACATCAATGACATCCTTAAGGACAATAATCTCTCTTTTGACATCAATGACAATCATATTGCCAACAATGTCTTGGGATATGGATAAGCTTGGACATGCATGGATGGTAAGGTTTAGACCTTTAATAACCCCAACTGTTTGGACAACAGTTCCATCCAATTGAACCATGCCTTTTGTGACAAGTGTGTATTCAAAACCCAGCGTGTTTGCTATTTTCTTGGACATAATAGAGCTGCTAGCCCCAAAGTCTATCATACAGTTATAGACAAGACTTTTGCCAACTACGAGGGAAAGGCAGAAGGGGGGGCTTACCATTTTTACTTACTTTTGTGTTCGTTTGAGGTTGACACAAGTTAACCGCAGCAGTGCATACCTTAACTGAGCCCTTTGTTTGTTGGAATTTTTTTAGAGCTTTTTGAAACAAATCTCTCTATGCTGGGATGGACAGTGCTTCCCACATGGTAACATTTAAGTTAGTCCTTTTCATTTGTTCTACAATACTGAAAGGAATGCTACCGACCTTTGCTTGTGCCTTCGTGGGAGCTACATCTTTTATGAGATTTGGGATTAGCAGTTTTGACTTCAGTTGACCCATCAACACATTGGGTGGCTTTTGAGTTGTGTTGCTTTTTGCAACCTCTTGTACAACTTTAGAAGTTGTAGCTTGTTCAACCTTGGGGGGTTGATCACCTTCTATTGCCCTCTCTTAGAGCACGTATTTGCCGCCACTGAACTACCACCATTGGTCAGTACTTCCCCCTAGTTTACGCCACAAAAATCTTCTTGCCAATTCAAAAGAGTGGTCATGTTTTGAATAAGCACCTGTACCTCTTCTTGTTGAGTGGTAGTTTCCACTTATTACCCTTGGGGGGTTGATACGCTTTGTACCATCAAGGCTTGACTAATGACACCATGAGGGCAAGTGTTTGGATTATGCAATTGGGCACAAGGATAGCATTACTCGTATTCCTAGGCAAAGTTATTTTAGATGGGAACGATGGCCTTAGAAGTACTTGGGGCAAGTAGAGCACGGATATTTGGGGGCTTTGCTTGCATGATTTGGCTTTGGAGTTGTAAATCGCCTTGGTATGGATGCCTATAGGGCTGATATGCCTAGTTGGGTGGTTGATAAGGCCTGTAATTTTGGGATTGTTGCCTTTCATGGCTACCAACTCGTTGCCAAAGTTTTGAAGCAATGTTTTAACTTCTACAAATCATTAGAAGGGACAAGAGGTAAAGTTGATTGATTGCTTGTTGTGGGAATTGGGGCTACAATAGGTTGAGTGAGAGGCAATTTTGGGAACAAAAGCATTGGAGACCGAGAAGCAATTTTCCGGAATTGAGGCAATTTTTGGCTCTTATTGCAATGTCGTAAGCATTGGGGAGTGTGATGCCACCCATTGATTGGATCATGATAGCTATATCACTGTTTAAAGCTCTTAAAAAGTATAAGAAAGCATTGTTCAGGGATGATTTGACCAACACTGGGATCCTATTCGAAGTCTTTTGGAAGTGAAAATTAAAGTCATTCATGAACTCATGGGGACCCGTTTAATGGTGGTTAGTTGCTAAACTAGAGAGAGGTGGTCACTCTTATCCTCAAATTGTATGCATAGGGCAGACCCTAGATCACCCCAAACACAGATGGAATTGGGAAGCAAAATCCTATACCATTGTAGGGATTCACCCTTAAATGATGAGGCAAGAAGTCTAATAGCAACATTTTCTTGTGCAATGTTATGAACCAAACAGATGTTAGCAACATCCTGAATGTGTTCGATGGGTGTGGTGGTAGTTTCACCAATAAAATATGGAAGGCTTTTCAGAGCCGAGGTGGGTATATCATCATATTGGGCCAATATATGTGAGCTGCCTCCATTAAATGGTATGACATTCTGATTTCTCTATGCCATAGTGGGAGGTATGAAAAAATTGAGGGTATTTGTGGGAGATGGAGATAGATTTGTAGGCTTTATACTAGGGTTAATTAAAACTGATCTTGATTTCTTTTTATATGGAAAAGACAATTCTTGTAAGACATTCCTCTTACCTTTAGTAGATGATCGTGTATGTATCTTTAGCATACACAAACGTGAATTTATTGAATTTGTAAGCCAATGGAGTCGCTAGGTGCTCTTGAGATGTGTTTGAAGTTCGCACAATGATTGCTAAGAATAGCACCAATTTCTTAGCTATGATCTTCGGGTTCCACCGGATGTGCCAGAAACTGTTATCAATTAAATTTTGCACCCGCTATGTTTTGCAGGAGTTATAATACATAGGAATCTAATGGCACAATGGGATCACCTCCAAGCTGTGGGACCTTGACGAATTGAGGAGAACCTCCAGAGAAGGCCGGCTTCCTTTCACTAAGCTTAGTGCAACTGATACATTACCAATTCACTTCTAACTACAACTTCTTTGTGATTTTGCTCCTAACTAGGGTTTTATTTGTAAGGAAAAGAGTTTTGAAGGAGTTTTGAAACTGGAAATGGTGATGCATCAAAGGGTTTTAGTTGAAATTATTGCTTGCTTTGATTGAACACAGTTTGAACAGTAATATACTAAAATCTCTTGAAACACAATCTTACATGAATATGAAATCAAAGGTAATATTGGATATTTTATCAAATAAGAAACAAAGATCTCAATTTTTCCTCAACAAGATTTCAAAAGGGTAAGATAACTACCACAAATGATCTTATATGACTGAAATAAGACATCATTCACAAATGTAACAAAAATCCATACATACACAAGGATGGCACAAAATAAGGAAGGCAAGACTTAAGTATATTGACATTCTTCAGGTTACAACATGTAGATGAACTTCTCAAAAGCAGAAAAAATTCTCTCAGCAAAAAGATGCATGGGCTACGTAGGAAACCCATATTTATACAAAACACTTACTCTCTTGAAAGAGAATAAGTCCAAAACTTTTACACTTACTCCTGGAGCAATAAATCAGGGAGTGTTCATACAAATGTCATCATTTTCCACTTAAAGAGGCATCTTTGGTGGAGTAAAAGGAAGAAGAGGACTCCGCAAGCCGCTGGGTGCTTCGCCAAATGTTTAAGGAGAAAAATGCTGTTGGAGTCTTCCATTCGAATCATCTCTCCTTGAGCTCAATTGAAGAAGTCTCTCACCAAGAAATGAGGCACCAAAATGAAACTTCATGACTTGGTCAATCTTTTAACAAAAGTGAATGCTTTTTTCAATATTTGAATATTTTAAAACATAACTTGCAAAACCTAACTTGTAAATTGCAGTTGAGACTTTTACAACTTATAAGTCATTTGACAAAAAGAGATGTGCAAATTACAATGTGAGCTTTTACAACTTTTAAGTCATTCAACAAGTCAAAAAGAAAAGTGCAAAATACAAGTTACACTTTTTCAACTTAAACTTGACGAAATGATAATTGAAAATTACAAGTAGCACTTTTTCAACTTAAACTAAGAGCTGTCAAAATGACAGTTGCAATTTACAACTTGCAACTTTACAACGTGGCTTACAAAAATTGCAATTTATCAAATGCATTCTGCTTAAATAATCAAATAATTAATCAATGGCAGTGACATCAAAGGATTCCTTGTCCTTTTTCGCTTGTATCTTCTCGATGTAAGTGTTGAAGCTATCGAATATTTCTTGTAGGTGCTCTTCATCAAGACCAATCATGTAAATATTATTGATGTCACATTCTGCCATTACCTCGGATAATTCTCTAGACGAAGCTCTGTAGATTTGGATATCTTTGCCCATCTAATCAAGTGTATTATGGTACTTGATAAACCGGTGGATGGAATCCAAATTGAAAAATGTGTCATGTGTTGACTCCCTCTTAATCACCTCCTTGAATTTATCCTAGACAACCTGAATAGGAAGAGGTTCATCTTGGCAATCTGCTTCCTGACATGACAATTTACAAATTGAATCTTCGGTCGTACATCACATCGATGGCCTTGTCACTTGTGTTTTTGGCTTTATCAATACTTTCATTAAGTATTCTGACTCTGAATTTGGCTGCCCTCTCCAGCTCATCATGCTCCAAAGGATTTTTGAGTATCTTTTCGAACATGAGGATGTCACTCTTTATTTGGTCAATGGCCTGTAACTTGGGTGAATAGAGCTTTAGCCTTTCAACTTCTTCCTCATATTTGTTTATTTCTTCCTTCAATGTTGCAAGGTCATCCTTCAGTGTTTTGAAATAATCCATTGCCAACCCTATCACCTTGTTTCGTTTGGCAACTAGTTGTTCGGCCCAATCCTTTGTAGCTCTACCCATTGTGCCAATCTCTGTCATTGTATCAAATGTCTCTTTATCAAGGAACTAAGGGGGAAATTGAGTTGGTTGGGTTGGTTCAAGTGGATGTGATCGGTCTATGGCCTTCCTCAACGCTATCGTCAACTGCTCTCCCTTGTTCTTCAACTCATCCTTGGTGGCCTTGTCACTGTCTATTTTCTCGAAGAGAGAACTTATGCTTGTTTGGACATCATGTTTTAGTCCTCTCGTTGGACGACCACGGTGTACCGTGGATACCTGATAATCCCCCACCGCTAAATCTTCTTTCTGTTTTTCAGGTGGGGGAATTGCTATCTCCACATACTTCTCCCTTGTTGCATCATAAGAGACTCTAAAAATAGTCTTAGGACCTCTCTTTGGTCATTTAGATGCTTCCAATAGACCAAAATCTAGGGTGTTAGGAGATATCATTTGCTTCCTTTTCTTAGTTACTAATTGTGCATGCCAACTAGGAGTGGCTACCAATGAATCATGTCCTGTCCCAATGGCCACTAATACCTGTGAATCTATGACTAAAGCTGCCACAACTGGTAGTTACTATAACAAGTGCCGTATTTGCCATTGACATTGCCGCTGAGTCTTCGGCTGATGATTTGGCTCTCTACCCCATTGGTGGGTTGACTAGCCGCAGTTGTGTTAGTGGGCTTCTCTATCTCCACCTCCTTGGTGGGAGTTTGGGTCAAAGTGAGAGCGGGAGAAGGCGAGGATACTTAGGATGTATTGAGTGGTTGTGCTTCCAAGGGGTGTGGACGCTGAGAGTGACACAGGTGGAGAGGTAGACATATGTGAAGGTAACAAGGGAACCTGTAGAACGATGGTTTCTACGGCAGCAAATGAATCTAGAAATGTGGTTGGAATGGCCAAAGTAGAAGTAGTGGGTATTGTGATGGAAGGTGAAGATGGAATTGTTACCGACCCAGTGGTTGTGGTGGATAGTGAGACTCTAGTCAGAATGACTGAGTCAGCAACCATGTATTATTGGGTTATGTTAGTGATCAATGGGGTGGTAGTAGATATAAGGAATGAGACGGAAGTGATTGTGGAAGATGGAGGTGGGGATGGTGTTGGGATAGCCAACTGCATTGATTGGCTCACTACCAAGGGGATCACTTGTGTTGGTGGGCTAGATGGGGGAGTAATTACTTGCACAAGTTGGATGGTAGAAACAAGAGGGGTTACAATAGTTGAGTCCCCTGTAGAAAATGGTATTGCTTGGTCAAGTGGGGTTACTGGCACTTGGATGCCGGAAGCGGCCTGTTTGGCCTTCTGTTTTTGCTTCCCTTTGTGTGAGATGACTGGTCCCACTGTCAGATCTACTTGGGTTCCACTACTGGAATCCTGTGTTGCTTCTACCTCTATCCCTTTATCCTTTGCCTTATTGAACCTATCTGTAATGTTCAAGCTCTCTTTTGTTATCTTTACTCCCTTCTTAACGAGTTTAAAGCCCTGTTGATGACTGCGGTTGTCTTGTCTAGTAAAAAAAAGGATTCAGGTGTAAACCACTTGACTTGAGGAAGGGGTTGAAGGTAGATATGATTATCATAATAAACCCTATCCATTGGTTGTTCCTCGTCTTTCAACTCATCTGGAACTGGTGCCATGTCATAGTTCTTAATCTATTCTATGGTCATCCGGTAATAATCCCTCAACCTAACCTCTTCCTCATCCTGCATGTCCTCCCAATAATCTTCATAAAAGGGAATGTGAGTAAATGAGGAACCCAATAAACTCACAACAAAACCTGTAACATCATAAAGGGGCCTAGCCTCGAGGGTTCTCAAAGTCATCTGAGTCATTTATGTCTCTGCACATTTGGTCTTGGATAAGGAAGGGCATGTGTATCTCCCTATACTAATAGGGAAGTGTATACCTGATTTGTGCCTACTTGATAGAAACTTGTGGGTTTCCACTAGTTGTCTTACAAGTTCCATTAGGGCCCACTTATCACTAACATATCTAGGAAGGGTGTAACGACACCCACTAAAACCACCAACTCTAATATAGGAAAATGTGGGGATCTGGATGAAGTATGATCTCCAATTTGCAATCTCTGTTGTCGCAATATCAAAAAACCTTGTCTTCCCTAGTTCTTGTTTGAACATAGTTATGATGCAGTAGATAAAGGCATCATTAACTCTCTTCAATTGTTGTTTGCTTCAATCAAAAGTGAGATCAAGAGAGTAATTATAAACTTTGTTAACCTGATCCGGCACTGTGTTTAACCTTGGGAATGTCCTCTTTTTTGCCAAAGCATAGATGAGGTAGGAGGTCATGTAGAATTTGCCAGTAGTTTAAACATCTACCAACTGTCTATAAATGGACTCGTTGATTAATTGAGCCCAATGAAGTATTGTTTGTTCTGTTGGATTACCCAAATCATAGACGGAATAACCGGTGGGGGCGAGTACTCGTCGAGGGCCCAAAATGGTTAACCTACGGTTATTCAACCCACTCGATTGAATAACCGGCAATAACCAACAAAAGCAAAAAATACTTGAATTTTTAAAAATAACATTTTTTTATAGAAACAAAATAGATGGAACAAGTCTGTAAAACATAAAGAGAAAGTGTTTTCTATTAGATTTGAATACATAGAATGTACAAAATCTCATAATCATGCTAATACAACAAAGTCACAAAGTACAAAGTTACAAACTACAATAATACTTATAGACTTATAGTCTTATACAAGAATTTACAAGACTACAAGTACAGATTACAATAATCTATAATTTTATCTTTCCTACCCTCTGGAAAAATAAGGGAGGCTGAGAAATTCTAGTCCTCCCATTCGGTTGACCCACTTCGCTCTATCTAGAAAGCTTCACTTGCACCTGTGGCTCCACCTCTACCTCAGCCTCAGTGTCTACCTCATCTCCAAAGATGTCCTCCAATCCAATCTCTCCTCCTACTTCAGTTGCACCCTCCATAGCTTGCCTCTCGAAATCAACAATTTTCTCCTCTATGAACATGGAGGCCTCCTCCTGTGCAATCCAATTATTGTAGAGATTGATCTCATCTAGATTGATAGGCTCCTCCGATACATTCAAAAACTTCTTTGTGCAAAGTCGAAGATTGTATTGCACAAAAACCAAGTCATTGAGGCGTTATTGGTTCAACTTGTTGCGTTTTTTCGTGTGAATGGAGTCAAACAAACTCCAATTGCACTCACATCCAAAAGCGCTACAACGCTGAGATAAACATCGGAGGACTAGCCTTTGAAAATTTGGGGTATTTCTACCCCAATCTTCCCACCACGACCCTATAAGCAAGATATTCAAAAATTTATAAGAAATTAATAATTGTAAATTTATAAATATGTGATTGGTAAGATACAAGTAAAAACTTCATTTTGTATTACTTGGTGACTGCGTGGCTCTCCCTTGGATAGCTAGTGTTGAAAAAAAGAGCTTTCCCCTTGCCTGCTTGTAGTTCTGCAACTCCACAATAATGAGGTCCTTCACCTCAATGTCAAGTGTCATACTCACAATGCATGTTGAGAGACCCTCCATAACCTCTCCACAAGCATCTATGAAGCCATCGAAGTAGAAAAACTTGCGGTTAAAGTAGTACTCCGCTACATGGATAGGTTGGTGGAGTTGATTGTTCCACCTCTGATCAATCAACTCTCAAATGGGATCAAATCTAACACGATCCCCTCTAATAATTTTGGACTACCTCTTTCGCCTTATCCATGGCCTTATAAATATATCCCATTGGATTTTGCTCTCCATCCACCAATCGCAAAACCCTCACCAAAGGCTCCGACAATTACAAAGTTATGAACAAATTATAGTTAGTGTTACAAACTTATAGATAAATTATAAAATAAAAACAAGGGAAACAACTTTAAATTTAAATTGCAATTTCAAGTTACCTTCACAATCTCTATAGCTCTTGCTTCGAAGGCCTCACTAAAAACTGTCTTCAAAACCTTCACTTCATCAGCTTTCTTGGAATAAAATGACTCCATCCATGATTGAGAGACAAACATCTACTTCAAAGGAGTCAACAAACTACAAATACTTTGCAATGTAAGAAAGTTCATTGCAAACCTAGTGACCCCAGCTCGAACAAGTTTTTTTCCCTTAGTGTGCTCTCTCATCAAATTGAGAACCCAAGGGTGATTGTAGATATATTTAGTTATTTCTCTAGCTTTTTCTACAACTAGTTGCACCCAATCAAGTTTGCCTATGTCCTCCAAAAGAAGGTCAAGGCAATGTGCCAGACAAGGTGTCCAAAAGAGAGATGGATGTCTCTCCCTAAGAAGTCTCCCAGCCACCACATATGTTGTTGCATTGACTGTGATAATTTGGACAACATTCTCAATGCCCACCTCTAAGACAACCTCCTCTAGCATCAAGCTCAAAGTTTTTGCATTTTTAATTTTACTTGATGCATCAATAGACTTCAAAAATACTAGCTCACCATTTGAAAACACCAGAAAATTGATGAGAGTGCGGTTCTTTCCATCCATCCATCAGAAAGAATGGTACATCCAAATTTATGCCACAACCTCTTCTAATTTTCGACAATCACATTTGCATCTTCAATTGCATTTTTGAGCAACTTCTCACTCAAATCTTTTGGAGAGGGTGCCTTGTACCCTTTCTCTGCAACTGTCAAAGTTGTAACCAAATATTGCTGGTATGGGCTCCTTGCCACGTTGAAGGGAAGGTTGTTGAAGTACCAAAAATTTGTGCATACTTTATCTGCTTCTGCATGCGTCTGTTTGTTTCATCACTACCCGCGTCTGGTGTGTTTTTAGGCACCAAAAAAGAGTGTAACTGAGACGAAGGTGGTGTAGATGTGCCATGGTGCTTGCGTAGACCATTACTAGAGCTCACAATTTCTGTCATCACTACTGCTTCTTCTGTTGATATGGCACCAAGGGTCGTTGTTAGGGCTATTTGCATCCTTGCCCTCTCTAGTTTTTTTTCATCTAGTGATGCAAGCTATGCCATCATCTCTCGTGTTGCCTTTTTAGTGACATTGGGACAAGGTGCAACGTCGCGGCAAGAAATGCATGAAAAATAGTACTTCATCAGATTGATGCCTCCTGACATCCTCTTTAAGCAAAAGTTGCAAATTGAAATCATCTGGGACATTCCAACCCACGTGGCATATTTTCATGCATTGATGCGAGCATGAGGGGGAGCCGATTGGCTACCATTGACTGAATCTAAGCCTGATGCACTACTGAATGCCAATATTTGCTAATGAATAACCTACAAAGCACAAACATGTTAAAAACATAGAAAAATTAAAAAATAAAAACATTAAATAATAATTATTAATTAAAATACGATAAACAAATGATAATTATAAACTATAAAATGGAAATTAATATACATTTATGATTTACATTTTTAACAAACAAATTATACATATAATCTATAATGGTTATTTAATGGAATAATAAACAACAATTTTAAATAAATAATAAACATGAAAATTTAACAGATTGCATTAAACTCGATGGAATGCATGAAATTCAAATGGAATGCATCAAATTTGTATACTAAGCCTCACAAATATGTATCAAACATGTTTTCAATTAAATTAGAATTCATTTACATGCTTGGAATTTTTATTTTTTTTAAATGCAGTAACTGTTGACAATTCTTCCATAGGACAGATTGTCTCTTGCTATTCGGAAAATTCACATCTCCATCCAAGGAAAGAAAGAATACAATGGGAAAAAATACGTTGTTTTTTCTTTGGTAAGGGCCTTTGCTACAATAGGAATTCCTTCGGACTTTTGTCTGAAGGAATGGTTCATCAAAGAAGGCTTCTGCTAAGGACATAACTTCTGAGAAGTGCTAAGGACATAAGTCTGCAGGAAATAACAAAGGAAAGAGCCTAAAACAAAGGAAGTAATTCCTTCAAACTTTTTGTCCGAAGGAATACTTTGGACAATCCAAAAGTCCGCCCAAAACGCAAGGAAAAGCCAAGTAATAATTCCTTCGGACAATAGTCCAAAGAAATCCAAAGGGCATTTTCAGCAAAGGGTGTCTTGGTAAGGCAGAAGAGGGCAAAACAAGAAACTCGAAGGGCAAGGTACCATTCGGATGGGTCATTTTGAACTCCGCTGAGAATGCCCTTCGGACTTTGCACAAAGGTCCAGGCACCGACCAAGTGCCCTCCGCAAGGGCTTCTGTCCCTTCATCTACGCCTTTGTCGGAAAAATTATATGGCACTCAAGTTTTTGCAGGGGTCCCGAATTTGACGTGTACCTTTCCGAAGGGTAGGTGCCCTCGGGATTGTATTCCTTTGGACAAAAAGTCCGAAGAAATTCAGAGAGACCAGTGCAAAAAAAGCCGACAGCAAAGTCCGAAATCAACAAAGAGCAAAGGCAAAGGACAAAGGATGAATTCCTTTAGGCTTCAGAAAGTCCAAAGAAATTCGGAGAAATTACAATGAAGACAAATCCGTGGGAAAAAGTCTGAAACAGGGGAAGGCAAAAGATGAAGGAATATCTTCGGACTTTTTGTCCGAAGGAATTCCTTCAGACAAAAAGTCCGAAGAAATTTGGAGAGGAGCCGCCAAAAGAACAAAAACCCGACAAAGGAAAGTTCGAGCAAAGAAAATGACAAAAGGACATATCCTTCGAGAAAAAAGTCCAAAGGAATTCCTTCAGAGTTTTTGTCCGAAGGATTAATGTGGCAAAGAATCCGAAGGAAATAAGGCAAAAGATGAAGCTAAGAAAGCTGCAGGAAATCCAAGGAAATGAAAGGAGAAAACATAGAAGTTCGAAGGAAATTGCAAACAGAAAATTCCGAAGAAAATATGAAGCCATAGGGCAAAACAAAAGTCCGCAGGAACATATTCGGGATAATTGGTGAGTATAAAGCCGAGGAGATCCAAATGCTAAGGAGATAGCCAAGAAATCCAAGGAAATATAGACTACTATAAACAAAATACATCCAAATATAGAATCCCACCAAAAATAGACATGAACAGGCAGACTAAAATAGGATAAAATGCATGCAAGCAAGGGCTATTTTTGATCGACTGGTCAAAGCTTCAGTTGATTGGTTGTTGAAGTCCTACTCATCTCCGGATCAACTCATGCATCCGAAGGTCCAACTCAGCTTCAACCGGAGTTCCAAATTCGAACGTCGAGTTGATTGTTCTAGATTTAGAGTTAACTAATTGTTAAACACCACATCTACCAAGAGTTTCCCATGCAAAGGAGAATGATCTCTTCGTCCAACTCAGCTTATCAAACGGCCAACTCAGCGTTTCAAACGTTCCAACTCGGCATCAAGCAGCTCACATAGAGTTCTAAAAATGACATTGGCTTGGATCTCCATGCAAAGAGAGGTGGGCGGTTCAGAACAAAGACAAGTTCACTTCCTCAAGTGCAAAAAGCTTCATGCAAAGACAAAGAGAAAACATATTTTATTGAAAGGCCAAGTCAGCCTTGAGTTAATATAAGTTAATCCTTCTCTTCAATTTTTCAACGCCAATCTTTGGCTTTTGTAATTCCCTATAAATTGGCTTTCAACCTTGATTAAAATCATCCCTCTCTTGGCTAGACCAGACTCTGTCATTAGTGAGTTGTGTAACATCTTCAATCAATAGAAAGACTGTACTTTCAAATTTCAAGTGTTGGCATAGTGTAAATTCATTCAGCAATTTGCATGTGGTAGATTTTTCTCCCTTCTCAAATTCTGATTCGTACCTAGTTGCTAGCTTATCGTATTATGCAGGTCATGTTAAGTGTTTTTTATGTCTTTTGTTGAAGCTGTAAGTGGATATTAGGTGGCTGTAAAGTGTCTTGTACCAGACCTCTCTCCACCGTTTTCCCTCATATTTTGGTCATTGGATCGAACCTTCTCACGAAATACTTATGCATAGTGGTCGATTGAAATCAAAGGTCTTCCTTTTCCCTTGTTTGTTCAATGTTCAAGGTTCCAAGTTGAGTGGATCAGTCTTTTGGTGTATCACCATTATTAGGTAGGATTTTCCCTTAAAGTTTCTTTCTCCCTTTTCCATGGTAGTCCACAGCATAGAGTAGAGATTCTCATTGATACATCTTACAGGAACCAACCTTCTCTGGAGGTTCTTCTCACCATTGAGGCATCCACCCTCGTGAGAAGATCTCATTCTTTTAACTGGATAGAGGATTGGCCATTTCATGCACGTCTTCGATTCAGGGCGCAGCTTCAGGTTAACATTTTTTGGCACGTCCAGTGGGACCACGAAAAGAGTTCTTTATATCAAGTCTTCGCAACAGTGGAAGATATTCATTTACAATCAGTTGCAGAGTTCATAGCATCATTCAGGTAATCCGTTCATGTCAAAGGTTACCACAAGATCAGCAAGCAAAGGTATTCCTTTTGAATTTGTAACTTATAAAAGAGCAAGGTCTAGGAGGGCAAATCCATATCCTCAAAGGGAATATTTACCTCCTCTTCATCTTATTGTTCTAGACACTGCAATCCCCACCATTCAGATGGCCATTAGAAATCAAGTATTTGTTCCATTCAATAGGGGAAGTCCACTAAATCTGGCACAGTTAGATGATATTCCTGTGTCTGCCCTCAAAAGTATTCCATTCTTCTCAGGGGAAAATCAAACAACCTCTATTGAACATATCTAGGTTGTGGCTAATCTTTGTTCAGTCCATAATGTTGTTGAGGATAACGTTGCTATCAGATTGCTAGCTGCTTCTTTCAAAGGAAAAGCATTACACTGGTATAGAACCCTCTCACTTAGATCCATTTCCACCTGGGATGAATTGGGTGCAGCCTTGGTCAAACAGTTTGAGGACAAATTTGATCACTTATCTTTAGTTGAGCAATTCACTGCCATACAGAGAGCTCCTCATGAGTTCATGTCTGATTTTAATTTCAAATTCCAGAAGGCATGGCACAGGATACCGGTTTTGATTAGGCCATCACTTGAATATGCATTTCTATATTTTTTGAAAGCTCTCAATTCTGACATTAGTGTGATGATATAGTCAATAGATGGTACTACTTTTTCAGATGCTTATGAAGTTGCAATAAGGGCAAAAAATAATCTGATTCAAGCAGGTAAGCTTTTTTCAAGACCTCCAATGCCCATATTTTCAGAGATAAGTTTTGTCCCAGCCCTTCAAGTTCCTCAAGTTCCATCCTTGGCTCTAATTCCAACACGTCAACGTCCTATTACAGCCTCTACTATTCAATCTAGTGAGATAGGAGAGTTGAAAAGTTTGTTATAATCTTTTGGAAATGAAATAGTACAGCTCAAAAGGCAGCAATTTCAGTCAAATAGACCTTATCAATAGCAAAATCAAAACAACTGTCAGCGCTTCAAAGATCAAAGGTCTCCTGATCAGGTTTTCAGAGAAAATAGACCACCCTATCAAGCACAAGGAGCCATAACTCCAGCTAAGCCATATGCTACTCTTGATCCAAATGCTCCTTCCACTTCAAAAGCCATTGTTCCAACCCCACCTCAGAACAATTTGGTGCAGGATTCAAGTCGGCAGCCCTCAAATCTCAATGATGTTCAAAACCAAAACTTGGTATCACCAAACAACACCATGCCACAGATGACACAAGAGGAGTTTTCTATTCAAGAGGGTCAATATCAAGATACAAGATTGACATCACAAGGAGCGACCCAAGGGCAACCTGATGCTATTAATGTAAATTGGTAGGTAGATGATCATGTTGCTTTTACTCAAGATGTTAAAACTAATGTTTCAAATGATCAAGTTGAAGCTATAACCTATCAGAGAAATAAAAGAAGCACTGTTGAAGAAGCCCAAGCAGTAGCAAATACTTCAAATACTCCTAGTATTATTGCTCAAAGTATGCAAGAACAACTTGCTATCCCCACAGCCCAAAAAAATCAGAATGTAGAGGTTGGTAAAGTGCAGCAAATACCTCTAATTCGTGAGCAACAAGTACCACAAAAGGTGCAATCAAAGGTTAGTCCATCTCAGCTCAGTATTGTAGATCAGATGAAGAAGTCTAACGTCAGTGTTAGCATGTGGGATACTCTTTCAATTTCAAGCCAAAAGGATAAACTCATTCAAGAACTTTCAGCGCTTGAATTGTCTCCAAAATCAGTTGATAAAGGTGTTGTCTTGACAAATTCGGATCAGCCAACTAAGCAACATGTACAACACGGAGATAGGATATCAAAGGTGGACAAAACTGAGGTAAAAACAAAGAAAACTCCCCCTTTTTATTTTATTTTGATAGTGGGTGATACCTTAGTTCATAATTGTATGGTGGATAGTGGAGCCAGCAGTGCAGTGATGCCCAAACAGATTGCAGACAAGCTCGGCCTTGTTTATGAGCCAAATACTAAAGAGGTACTGCAGTTGGATGGTTCACCCGCAAAAACGGTAGAGATTATCAAAGATTTGAAATTAACATTACATGTTTGTCCTAACGTGACTATTCAGTAGGACATTGTAGTGGTGGACCTGCCTCTTTATTTTGCTGTGCCTTTCAAGAGATTTCATCTCAAAGATTGGGGGATATTTATCAACTGATCGGACCTACTTACTATTTAGAACTAGATATGGCACAAAGGTAACGATTCATTCAGAACCTATTGCACGTTTTCACATGGAGCCTTATACGCCAAGTGTGGTCAATACAAATTGTATCATCTCAGATGAAATAGTACAAACTAGTGATGTAGAAACTCACCTTTGGATGGAGTTCCAAATTTGTTTCTTAATGAGTGGGTTTCCACCTTGCATGAGCATGATCCCTACAAGCTGATTGAAGAAGGTCTTGATGTGTATTGTCTTCATGAGAACGATGCACCAATACCAGCCATGGTCAAAGAGGACGAATCTAATGAAAGTTGTGGCAATTATACTTTGATGGATCAAGAAATAAACATGGGACTGGAGCTGGAATAATGTTAATTTCTCCTACAAAACAAAGGTATTTCTCCTCTATTAAATTTCAGTTTGGCTGTTCAAACGTCGCTGAATATGAAGCACTAGTTCACGGTTTGCAGTGGGCTAGAAAGATGAAAGTAAATTGTTTACAAGTGTTTGGAGATAGTGAACTTGTAGTTCACCAAGTAAAACGCTTAAATATATGCAAGAATATGTTGCTTAAATCTTATAAACACAGAGTATGGGATCTACTTGAAGATTTTCAGGCTTTTAATATTCAAGCAATACCACGAGATAGAAATAAACATGCTGATAGGTTGGCTGCTGTTGGGGCACAATTTGATATCCCAGTTGATGTAAAAAGTGACATTTCTCAGTCACATATAAAGATAGTTGTAAGGCCTTCTGTCCCAGATAACCAAGAAAATTGGTAGGTGTTTGAAAATGACAATCAAATTGTGAGATTTTTACAAGCTGAGTTTTCTTCAAAAAATCAATCAAAACGCTTATAGCAGTATGGTGATCAAATTGTAAAACTGAAAACTAATAAGCTATCCAAGGGATTGGTCACTCTTGAAAATATTTTCAGTGAAGATGATGAACTAAGGAAAGAGAAACCAGCCTTGTCAACGAAGGAAGAGCACTATGCCAATGTAGAGATTGCAGCTGGTAAGATTTTGAAATTGGGCAAGGTATGCACTCCTCCACAAAAGAAAGCTTTCATTGAATTATGCACAAATTTTGCTGATATATTTGCATGGCAGTATAGTGATCTCAAAGGTTTTGATCCAAGTTTGGCTCAACACACTATTGAGTTAGAAGACGAAACTAAACCTGTACAACAAAGACAAAGGCCAATCAATCCAAAGCTTGAGCCTTTGATGAAAGCTGAGTTTCACAAGCTCATAGAATTGACTATTATATTTCCAATCAAGCACTCAATTTGGGTGGCGAACCTTGTTCCAGTACGGAAAAAGAATGGTGAGATTCGTTTGTGTGTTGATTTTCATGATTTAAACAGGCCTTCGCTTAAAGACCACTATCCATTGCCATCAATGGAACAAACCTTACAGCTTGTTTCAGGTTCAGATAGGTTTTCCTTGTTGGATGGGTATAGTGGGTACAATCAGATTTTAGTCAAAGAAGAAGACCAATTCAAGACAGCTTTCACAACTAAGTGGGAAACATTTGCATACAGAAAGATGCCATTCGGTTTGTCCAATGCTGGAGCAACTTTTCAAAGAGCCATGGATATGGCCTTCCAAGGGCTTCTTAACAAATTTGTGCTTGTCTACTTGGATGATATAATAGTATTTTCAAAAGATGCAGAAGATCATATGGTTCACCTCCAGCATGTTTTTGAAAGGTGTAGGCAATTTGGGATATCTGTAAATCTCAAAAAGTATGTATTTTCAGTTCATGAAGATAAGCTTCTTGGACATGTCGTTTCAAAGCACGGTTTAAACATAGATTTTGAAAGGATTCAATTCATTCTTGCACTCTCCTTGCCTAAGAGCAAAAAGGCATTGCAAAGTTTCTTTGGAAAGATCAATTTTATAAGGAGATACATTTCAGATTTTGCTACTGTAGCTAAACCACTTACAGCCATGTTAAAGAAAAATCAGAACTTCAGCTGGTCCAAGGAGGGAATAACAGGGTTTGAAGATGTTAAGAAAGCCATAGCAAGTGCTCCTACGCTTTTAAATCTAGATTTTATGAAAGACTTCATTCTGTATACGTATGTTAATGTGGACACCATTTCAGGGATTCTTATGCAGCAAAATCATGAAGGTTTGGAACAACCAATAGCTTTCTACAGCCAAGGCTTGCAGGAGTATGAGACAAGGTACTCTTTTGTTGAAAAACACATCCTTTCAGTTATAAGATCTCTAAAGAAATTTAGGCACTTGTCTAATAATAAAATACGTCTAATGGTTGCTCATCCAAGCATTAAAAAATTTCTTCTAAACAAAGACATACATGAGAAAAGAGCTGGTTGGATAACCAAAGTGATGGAATATGACATAGAAATTAAAATCACAAAGCTGGTTAGAGGCAAAGGACTTTGTGAGCATCTAGCTCAGGACTTACAAGAAACTAACGAAACTGTTTTAGTGTCAAATGATGAAGAAATTGCTGCTGTTCACACCTCACCTTCCAGCTGGTTTCGTGATCTGGTAAGCTATCTGCAAGAAAGTTGTTAACTTTCTCACCTAAGTGCTTCAAAAAGAAGGTATCTCAGATTGCAATCAATTCCATTCTTGCTCGTTGACGGTGTTTTGTTCAAAAAGGATATCAATGGAATGTTACTAAGGTGTGTGGAGCCAAGCCAAACTCAAAGATTACTTGAAGAATTCCATGGACTTGGTGGAGGGCACTTTTCTGCAAGAACTACAGCACTTAAAATCATGAGGTGGGTACTATTGGCCTACTATATTTGGTGATTGCTATACATGGGTTAGGAAGTGGAAACAATACGCTATGTTTGTAGGAAAAGTTAAACTTGCAGCCCTGCCCCTTCAGCGAATTACAGTAGATCAACCATTTGTCTAGTGGGAATTGGACTTTATTGGTCTCATTAACCCTCCTAGTTCAGGGCATAAGTGGATTCTAACAGCTATGGACTACTTCACATGTTGGACGGAAGCAATTGCATTGAAGGAAGCCAACGAAACTAGCATCCTTGATTTCTATGAAGGTTTGATCACTAGGTTTGGAGTTCCTTCGACCATTATTTCTGACAATGCAATGGCTTTTGTGGGATCTAGGATCAGCCAATGGGCTGTCCAACATAGAGTTTATCTCAGCACTTCATCGAATTATTATCCACAAGGAAATGGCCTTGCTGAGTCTACAAACAAGAACCTCTTAAGGATTATACGAAGGACTATTGAAGACAATCAGAGATCATGGCATCTCAAGTTGAAATCAGCACTATGGGCTGATAGGATCACCTACAAGAGGTCAAAGCCAACTCTCCCTACAAGTTAGTCTATGGTAAGGAAGCAAGGTTACCTATTTCTCTCAAGTTTCCAGCTTTAGAACTAATGCATCAACTTGAGTTGTTAGAGAATGAGCTTATGGATATCAGGTATGCAGAGCTTATGGAGTTGGAGGAGACAAAAAATCAAGCCATGCTAGCCATGGAAAGTCATTAGGCACACGTGAAAATAACATTTGACAAAGGAGCTTCCTCACGAAGCTTCAATGAAGGAGATTTGGTCCTCAAATGGGATGAGGATCGAGCCAAACCAGGAAAGCACACAAAGTTTGATTCCCTTTGGAGTGGCCCATACACGATCTCCAGCTGCAAATCCCACAACGCCTTCCAGCGTGCTAAGATGGATGGCCAAGAGTTTCCAATCCCAGTCAATGGGATACATCTGAAACATTGCTATTGAAGAGCAAAACTCTATGTACATATTTAGTTGTTTTTGCTTTCCTCCAAGTGCTGTTCAAGCATAGTAGTTTGCTTCAGTTTTGTCCAATGGGTGCTTGTTTGCACATTTGCTTCTTAGTTAGTTTTCTGCTTTCGTGTGTTTCCCTTATTTTGAAGGAGGTAACTTCAGCCATGATCAGAGGAGATTTTCAGTTAGAAATCAGGGACACCATTTGGGAATTCAAATAGCGTCTATATATGCTCTGAGTTCTCAAACATAGTAGGCATGCTGAGCCAGCTGAGTCACCAGAAATGTTGACAATTCTTCCATAGGACAGATTGTCTCTTGCCATTCGGAAAATTTACATCTCCATCCAAGGAAAGAAAGAATACATTGGGAAAGAATACATTGTTTTTTCTTTGGTAAGGGCCTTTGCTACAACAGAAATTCCTTCGGACTTTTGTTCGAAGGAATGGTTCATCAAAAAAGGCTTATGCTAAGGACATAACTTCGAAGAAGTGCTAAGGACATAAGTCTACAGGAAATAACAAAGGAAAAGGCCTAAGACAAAGGAAGTAATTCCTTCAGACTTTTTGTCCGAAGGAAACTTCGGAGAATCCAAAAGTCCACCCAAAAAGCAAGGAAAAGCTAAGTAATAATTCCTTTGGACAAAAGTCCAAAGAAATCCGAAGGGCATTCTCAGCAAAGGGTGTCTTTGGAAGGTAGAAGAGGGCAAAACAAGAAACCTGAAGGGCAAGGTACCCTTCAGAAGGGTCATTTTCAACAATCCCGAAGGGCACCTACCCTTCGGGAAGGTACACGTCAAATTCGGGACCCCTGCAAAAACCCGGGTGCCCTACAATTTTTTCGACAAAGGCGCAAATTAAGGGATAGAAGCCCTTGTTGAGGGCACTTGGTCGGTGCCTGGACCTTTGTGCAAATTCTGAAGGGCATTCTCAACGGAGTTCAAAAAGACAAGGATTAATTCCTTCAAGGTTTTTGTCCGAAGGAATTCCTCCAGACAACAAGTCCGAAGAAATTCGGAGAGGCCCGTGCAAAAAAGCCGACAGCAAAGTCCGAAATCAACAACTAGCAAAGGCAAAGGACAAAGGATAAATTACTTCGGGCTTTTTGTTCGAAGGAATTCCTTCGGACAAAAAGTCCGAAGAAATTTGGAGAAATTACAAGACAAATCCGTGGGAAAAATTCAGAAACAGGTGAAGGCAAAAGACGAAGGAATATCTTCGGACATTTTGTCCGAAGGAATTCCTTCGAACAAAAAGTCCGAAGAAATTTGGAGAGGAGCTGCCAAAAGAACAAAAACCCGACAAAGGAAAGTCCGAGCAAAGAAAATGACAAAAGGATATATCCTTCGGGAAAAAAGTCCGAAGGAATTCCTTTGGACTTTTTGTCCGACTGATTAATGTGGCAAAGAATCCCGAGGGAAATAAGGCAAAAGATGAAGCTAAGAAACCCGCAGGAAATCCAAGGAAATGAAAGGAGAAAACATAGAAGTCCGAAGGAAATTGCAAATAGAAAATTCCGAAGGAAATATGAAGCCATAGGGCAAAACAAAAGTCCGCAGGAACAAATTCGGGATAATTGGCGAGGATAAAGCCGAGGAGATCCAAATGCTAAGGAGATAGCCAAGAAATCCAAGGAAATACAGACTACTATAGACAAAATACATCCAAATATAGAATCCCGCCAAAAATAGACATGAACAGGCAGACCAGAATAGGATAAAATGCATGCAAGCAAGGGCTATTCTCGATCGACCGGTCAAAGCTTCAGTTGACTGGTTGTTCAAGTCCTACACATCTCCGGATCAACTCATGCATCCGAAGGTCCAACTCAGCTTCAACCGGAGTTCCAAATTCGAACGTCGAGTTGACTGTTCTAGATTTAGAGTTAACTAATTGTTAAACGCCACATCTACCAAGAGTTTCCCATGCAAAGAAGAATGATCTCTTCGTCCAACTCAGCTTATCAAACGGCCAACTCAGCCTTTCAAACATTCCAACTCGGCATCAAGCAGCTCACATAGAGTTCTAAAAATGACATTGGCATGGATCTCCATGCAAAGAGAGGTGGGCGGTTCAGAACAAAGACAAGTTCACTTCTTCAAGCGCAAGAAGCTTCATGCAAAGACAAAGAGAAAGCATATTTTATTGAAAGGCCAAGTCAGCCTTGAGTTAATCTAAGTTAATCCTTCTCTTCAATTTTTCAACGCCAATCTTTGGCTTTTGTAATTCCCTATAAATTGGCTTTCAACCTTGATTAAAATCATCCCTCTCTTGGCTAGACCAGACTCTATCATTAGTGAGTTATGTAACATCTTCAATCAATAGAAGCACTGTACTTTCAGATTTCAAGTGTTGGCATAGTGTATATTCATTTAGCAATTTGCATGTGGTAGATTTTCTCCCTTCCCAAATTCTGATTCGTACCTAGTTGCTAGCTTATCGTATTATGAAGGTCATGTTAAGTGTTCTTTATGTCTTTTGCTGAAGCTGTAAGTAGATATTAGGTGGCTGTAAAGTGTCGTGTATCAAACCTCTCTCCACCGTTTTCCCTCATGTTTTGGTCATTGGATCGAACCTTCTCATGAAATACTTATGCATAGTGGTCGATTGAAATCAAAGGTCTTCCTTTTCGCTTATTTGTTCAGTGTTCAAGGTTCCAAGTTGAGTGGATCAATCTTTTGATGTATCACCATTATTAGGTAGGATTTCCCCTTAAACTTTCCTTCTCCCTTTTCCATGGTAGTCTGCATCATAGAGTAGAGATCCTCATTGATACATCTTATAGGAACCAGCCTTCTCTGGAGGTTCTTCTCACCATTGAGGCACCCACCCTCGTGAGAAGATCCTATTGTTTCAACCGGATAGAGGATTGGCCATTTCATACACGTCTTTGATTCAGGGCGTAGCTCCAGGTTGACAACAGTAACCCGGAAATTTCTTTACTCAGTTCTCCTCAATCCACCTTTGAATGCTCCAAATCTTGTGTGAGGAGGTGTGTTGCATTTTATAAGAGTGCATTCCATGCATTTTCCACGTTTTAGGAGTGTTTGGAGGGAAAACCGCGGTTTTCTCGCGGTTCTGCGTGTTTATCCTACGTGGGATCCGCAAAATGCAGAATCGGCGAGTAAGTTTCCCAACGGTTTTGCGTGTTTATCCTGCATGGGATCTGCGAAATGTAGAACTGACGAGTAACTGCCAGTTAATTTTTTTAACTGTTGCTAACGGTTTTGACTGTCAAGTATTCCCTTGATGGAATTCTCGACAAGTAACGAACCAACCGGCGATTACTCGTCGATTATTCCATCTATAACCCAAATATACTAGTACATCCAATATTGGTAGTTCTTTGCATTCCGAGTTCCTATAACTCTATGTAAGAGTACAATGATGTCCCCTACCTCATATTTGAATTCTATCCTAGCCAAGGTCTTAGGCAGTCTTGAGGTTGAAGCTTTAGGGGTCTTCAACCACTCTTTGTTTATAATCCATGCACAAGCTAAGGTGTTGCCTTGGTAGAATTTTTTGGATGAGTCAGGAGTAATATCTATATAACTTTCAAACTCCGGGTTTAAAAACACAATGTCAATGAAATCCAGATCTAGTTTTAGAATTCTCCCCCCTTATCATTCACTACCTCTCTTTTCTCTGCATTATAATGATTGGCCATAGTGAGCACAAGCTCAAGGCTTTGCACTAAGAATGGAAAGGTTGCAGTCTAAGATAAACCACTATCATATATGCTCTGAATCCAGTCATTTTTGAATTCCGCATTGATCCTAGTCCAGAAGTTGGCTAGGTCTGTGTGGCCTAGGTCGGTGTCAGATCAATGTTAGAATCTAAGCTGGAAGGGACACTAGGTCCCTTTGATTTGAACTTCATCTCTTTCCCAGACCTATACACTGGGAAAATGTGAGGGAATCAACTACAGAGCTGGTTGGATTTTTGATTTACAATTGCAGGTAATTTTCCCGCTTTTAACTTGGCAGAGTTTCTTTATGCTTCTGCAAGGGTTCTATTCTGACGAGAATATGGTATGCAATAGTAGCTGTAAAACTCGAAATCGAGTCAGTGGGGTTTTAACTTGTAGAAGCACTTGCAAAGTCCAATTGAATTTCCGTCGGGGTTTTGGGGTGTAATTCATAGTTGAAAACTCCTACCAAAGGTCTGATGGGAATACGGTTTGTATTTGGAAGTCAAATCTCCGGTAGGGACTCAGGATGAGAAAACAAGAGGGATCTCCATCTAGGTCTAAGCTGGAAGGGGGAAGAATCATAAGTGATGAAAACCTTTCAAAAAACAACATAAGGTAATTTCAACAAAAATCTAGACAAATTCTAACATGTGAATGCAAAAAACTGGAATTTTGCGAGCAAAATAAATTCAAACGATAATGTTTCAACAATTTCAGAGAAAAAACCCTAAGTATGGAAAGGGAAAACACCTAAGCTTTGTAGAAAAAGAATGGTGGCCAATGACAGAATAGACTGAAATAAAGCGTATGTGACCTAGAAGAATACTGGGTATGCACACATAGGGTTTTGCAAGTGATGGATTTGGTGTTCGTTTGTTGGCAGTGGAGCTCTGGTTTGTGGCATCGTTGGGTAATGGAACTCTGGTTCGCAATGTTTAAAAAAACATAAAAAACCTAAAATATATAACAAAACCCTTAATTAATGCCAAGCGTGCCAATTAACAACGGTAGATGGGTTAATAGGTGAAAATGCGGGTTTTCAAAGTCATCTTGCAAGTTTGCAACTTGCAATATGTTTTGTAATTTTTCATTTCCTGCTTGTTGCTGAGGGGTTTTGAAGGCGGAGATGTTTAGGAAGCGGAGAGCAGAATTCGGATTACCCTTTGCAAGTTTGCAAATTTCCCTAGTGTAGTGGGATTCCAGCTCCCGCTTAGGTCTTAATGAAAGGTAGGAAGTGGAGTTCGCATCACACTTTGCAACTTTGCAAAGTTGCAAAGTGCAATACGAATGCTGGTCCCCGCTTGGGACTTGGTAAGCGGGAAAGCAGAGATATAAGTGCACTTTGCAACTTTGCAAAGTTGCAAAGTGCACAAAAATATCCAGTTTCTGTTTGTTAGTGAGCAGAAAGCAAAGGTTTAGGTGCATTTTGCAACTTTGCAAAGTGCACCTAAATCTCCGATTCCCGCTTAGGTCTTGAAAAAGGGTACTTAGGTTCTTCTGAAGATTTTACTCAAAATATTTTATAGGTCCACTGTAAGGCACAGGGTGTTTTGAGGATTTTGGCACAAAAATATCAATAGAACAAAGGGGAGATGGTAAAAAAGATTGCAAGGATCTTTTGTGCGAGATTTGTCAAGTTACAAGGCATTCAATCAAGGAGTACCCATTAAATTTGTGGAATATGTGCAACCAAGTATTGTTCACACAAAGGGAGGCATCAACACCACCCACCACACCACCAAGGAACTATTGAAGACAATATAATAGTGGTGGCGAGAGTTGGATTCAGTATGACTCCAAAAGATGGCCAATTATACAATGTTGGAAGTGAAATGAGAGGGGCTATTTCACAAGAGATTGCCCTAACCAAAATGTCACAAGACTTCTCTGTAGGGTGTGGGCTCAGGAACCATAATGATGGCAAATGTTGAAAGCAAGCCAACATCAGTATGATTGACGTAGATGAGAGCAAGGAAGTTATGTCAATTACTAGAGCACAAGTGAAGAAAGCCAATTATGTTAACCCACGTACAGAGAGTAGCGAAAGTCGATCATAATTGGAAAAAGAATTTGATCTCCATTGAAAACAAGGGACAAAAGTATGTCATAGATTTAAAGAATCAGACAGTAAATGAGGAAGCAACCGCATCAGACTCATTGGATTTGGGCTCCGAAGAAGAATGCTCGGTTGAGGAGAGTTGAGGTATGATGAAGTTGAATGATGAAGCAATATTGGAGTTACAATTGTGCTCTAAAGATGAGACAAGCTCTCTCAACAGGCTATTCCAATGGAAAATGGAAGACAATGAAGTAATCCAGTTAGATTAAAATATCATCGAGATTAAAAACAACCAACATGGGCATTGAGCTGAGTAGAAGCAAATGTTGGGAATGCCAAGTCCTTTCGAACCATCAACATCATAGTCCACTTATGCACTAGAATTCAATGAATAGAACATCAGGGATGCAACATTCGACGAAAAGGTGGCCTACCAATTGGAAGGGGTAGCTGACATGAAGTCACTGGAGTTCAATGAATACAATGTCAAGTATGCAACATTTGATGAAAAGTCAGGTTGCCAATTAGAATGTGGTTGACATGAAATCTAAAGAGCCAACTCCAATGATCATGTACAAGAGATCCAAGGAAAATTTTTTTAGACAAAAAAATACAACCGTCTGAAGTACAATATATTTTTGAAACACGATAGGGTATGACGGATGTGTTTGAACAGGTAATGACACAAGGGGCAACAAAGGTCACACAACAGAGAAGGAAACATTGGCCTGATAAACATCTCTAATAGATAAACTTCAACGCCAGAGCTCTGAGTCTGAAGTATAAAGGGAGAAGTAAAATTAGGCTAAGTTCAAAGTATTATGGTTGGGACCATTTATTTTTTTTGAAATTTTGGAGAATAGAGCAATCAAATTGGAATATTTGAACAAGAACCCTATTAAAGATACAATCGATGGCTCTAAACTAAAAATTATCAAGGACCGAGAGTATACAGATGATAAAAATAGACGTTTCATCTAAAGAAGAGAATAAAGCAAAAGGGGATCCACACATAAAGATCAACCAAGTTAATCTTCTCCAAACAAAAAAGCAAAAATTGGTTTTGTATGACCTCATAGCACGTGCAAAACCATCGACCATTCTACTCTAGGCAACTTGTTGCTCCGGTCGACCCTTTTGATCCTTGTTCGATCTCTCTTGTTGTCCAACCTAATTGTTGTTCAATCTCTTCCACCATCCTAAATGACTATTGTTCAATATCTTTCGTCCTCCTGACTACCTATTCATCAATATACCATCCACATGATTTGATCCCTCCTCTTCAGTGTTCTTGTAGTTTGATTTATCTTCTGCATGGTTCAACCTCTCTTCTACAATGTTCGAAACTACTTGGCGAAGCCTTTGTTGTTCAACCTGATGACCCACTATCTTTCATTTGACCCCTGAGATCTCCTGCCTATACAATTTCTCTAAGCCTTGTTGTGTGTCACTATTGTACGTACGACAACTGTATTGCCTAACATATACATGAACTCCTCATTTAAGTGATGAAGACTCTTTCCATCCAAGTGACCTTTTTTACCATCTCCTTTAGTTCTGTTGATATTTTTGTGCCAAGTGTGTGGTAAAAATAAGTGTTGATATTTTTGAGAGATTTTGAGGTTTTAGTGCCAAGTGACATAAACAAGTGTGTGGTAAAAATAAAACTACTATAAATAGTTGAAGAGAAGAGAAACAGTCTACTATGTATCCTCTGTTGAATACTTTTCAGTGATAGGCCTGTGAGTAGCCCAACACTCATTGGAAATGAAATCATGAATAGTTGTGCTCATGTATGTGGGTTATCACTAGAAGTATGTGGTTTGCCAGTGAGAAGCCCAACACTCACTAGAGGTGAAAGCATGAACAATTGTATTCACATATGTAGGTGATCACGGTAGTAGCCATCATGAGTAGCATGAGTGCATACTTATGTGTTGACTTATGTTTTTGTCTCCAGTTCGTATAATATGGTTCCTCACCCTATGTATGGACTAAAGGGGAAAATGTTGGAAATAATATAATTAATACGTACATTATATTGTTGGTGAGTTATTTTGACAACTCACATAAATAGTATTTGTTGAGTGATTTTAGGGATTGTAGTAAGACTTGACTCCTTATGGTAAGAGGATCTAAAGCCTATAACCTCTATTATTGAAAATGTTAATGGAGTTTCTTGTATTATACTCTGACCAAAACAAAAAAATTAATTTGGTCTAAGCTTGCACAATAAAACTATTTTTATTATTCAATAATCACTTATCAAATATACACATGTGATCTCCTATAGATAAGGAGTCTAGCCTTATTACATAATCCCTACAATACCTCTCAACAAACACTATTTACGTGAGTTGTTACAACAACTCACCAACAATATAATGTACGTACTAACTATATAATTTCCAACAATCCACCCTTAAGTGCGGACATAAGGTGGGGAACCACATCAGACAAACTGGGGAAAAAAATGTATGTCAACACATACTTAAGGTATGCAAATGTATGTCAACACATACTTAAGGTATGCACTCATCGACTGCTGCTATGATCACCTACATATGTAAGCAAAATTGTTCACACTTTCACAGTTCACACTTTCACTTCCAGAAGTGTTGGGCTACTCACTAGCCTATCACTGAAAAACATGCAGTAGAGGATACATAGTAGACTATTGCTCTCTATTCATCTATTTACAATAGTTTTATTTTGACCACACACATACACCTATTTGAAAAACAATACCTAAACACTCAAGACTTTTAGACTTACAACATACACAACTATATATAACAACCTAAGAGACCGTACTACTCAAAAATTTGATAGAAAAGATTAATGAAACTTATAAAAGACTTTAAACTCGTTGACTTACTAAATTTTACTTTTAGCTAATAGACCTATTAATCTATAGACTATGAAGCCACAAATTAACTTGAACAACTTAACAAATAAACACTATTGACATTAAAGGACACAAGTAACAAAGTTAATAAAAAAGAATCTTATAGACACAAAATGACAAATTACAACAAAGCAAAACATTGATAACTTTTGAAGTATAGACCATAGTTCGCATAACCAGTTGAGGCGAGTACTTGCCAAGGAGCCAAAATGGGTAATCGACAATTATTCAACCCTCTCGGTTGAATAACCGACAATAACCAACAAAGGTAAAAAATACTTGAATTTATCAATTTTTTTTTTTAATTTAGAAATTACAAAATCAAAATAGATGAAATGAGTCTGTAAAACATAGGGAAAGTGTTTTCTATTAGATTTGAATACAAACAAAGTACAAAATCCCATAATCACGTGAATACAACAGAGTCATAAACTACAATGATACTTATAGACTTATAGTCTTATATAAGAATCTACAAGACTACAAGTACAAATTACAATAATCTATAATTTTCTCTTCTCTGCTCTCTGAAAAACTAAGGGAAATTGAGAAACTCTAGTCCTCTCACTTGGCTGCTCCGCCTCGCTCTGTCTAGAAGGCTGCACTTGCCCCTATGGCTCCACCTCTGCCTCTACCTCTACTTCATCTTCAAGGATGTCCTCTAATCCAATCTCTCCTTCTGCTTTAGTTGCACCCTCCATAACTTGCCTCTCGAAATCAACAATCTCCTTTTCTGTGAACATGCGTCCCCCTACACAACCCAATCGTTGTAGTGATCGATCTCATCTAGATCGATAGGATATTTTGATGCGTTCTTCAACTTATTTGTGCAAAGTCGAAGGTTGTATTGCACAAAAACCAAGACATTAAGGCATTGTTGGCTCAACTTGTGCATCTTCATGTGAATGGAGTCAAACAAACTCCAATTGCGCTCACATCCAGAAACGCTACAAGGTTGAGATAAAATCCAAAAGGTTAGCCTTTGAAGATTGGGCTATTTCCACATCAATCTTCCCACCAAGACCCTACAAACAAGATATTCAAAATTTTGTAAGAAATTAATAATTGTAAATAGGTAATTGGTAAGGTACAAGTAAATAATTCATTTTGTATTCCCTGGTGACTGCGTGGCTCTCCCTCGGATAGCTAGTGCCAAAGAAAAGAGTCTTCCCCTTGTCTGCTTGTAATTTTGCAACTCTGTAATAATGAGGTCCCTCACCTCAACATCAGGTGTCATACTCTCAATGCATGTTGAGAGCCCCTCCATAATCTCTTCACTAGCATTTGTGAAGCCATCAGAATAGACAAACTTGGAGATAAGGTAGTACCCTACTACATGGATGGGTTGGAGTTGATTGTTCCACCTTCAATCAATCAACTCCCAAATGGGATCAAATATGGCCTCTTTGGCTCTATCCATGGCCTCGTAAATATAACCCATTGGATTTTGCTCTCCATCCACCAATTGCAAAACTCTCACCAAAGGCTCACACAACTACAAAGTTACAAACAAATTAAAGTTAGTGTTACAAACTTATAGATAAATTATAAAATAAATACTTTAAGTTTAAAAATTAAAAACAAGGGGAACAATTTGAAATTTAAATTACAATTTCAAGTTACCTTGATGATCTCTGTAGCTCTCGTTTGGAAGACCTCACTGAAAACTGTCTTCCCAACCTTCACTCAATTAACTTTCTTGGAACAGGATGACTTCATCCATGTTTGGGACACAAACATTTGCTTCAAAAGAGTCAACAAACTGCAAATATTTTGCAATATAAAAAAGTTTGATGCAAACCTGGTGACCCTGCTCAAACAAATTCTTTTTCCTTGGTGTGCTCTCTCATCAAGCTGAGAACTCAAGGGTGATTGTAGATATATTTAGTTATTTCTCTAGCTTCTTCTACAACTGGTCAAACCCAATCAAATTTTCCTATCCTCCAAAAGAAAGTCAAGGCAATGAGCCACATAAGGTGCCCAAAAGAGAGATGGAGTCTCTCCCTAAGAAGTCTCTGAGCCATCATATATGCTATTGCATTGTCTGTGATAATTTGGACAACATTCTCGATGCCCACCTCTAAAACAACTTCCTCTAGCATCAAGCTCAAACTTTCTGTATTTTTTATTTTACTTGATGCATCAATAGACTTAAAAAAAATTAGCTCACCATTTGAAGATGTCAAAAAATTGATGAGAGTGCGGTTCTTTCCATCCGTCCATCCATAAAAAAAATGGTGTATCCAAACTTACACCACAACCTCTTCTGATCTTCAACAATTAGCTTTGCATCTTTAACTGCATTCTTGAGCAACTTCCCACTCAAATCTTTTGGAGAGGGTGCCTTGCACCATTTCGTGCAAATGTCAATGTTGTAACCAAATATTCTCAGTACAGACTCCTCACCACGTTGAAAGGAAGATTGTTAAAATACCAAAAATTTGCGCAAACTTTATCTGCTTCCACATGTGTCTGCTTGTTCCATCCTGAGCTTGCAGTGAAGGTTGTGCCCTAGGTGTGTTTTTAGGAACAAAAAATGAGTGTAACTGAGATGAAGACGGTGAAGATGTGGTATGACGCTTGCATGGACCATGACTAGAGCCTACAATTTATGTTATCGTTGTCGTTTCTTCCTCTACCAATGTGGCACCAATGGTCACTGTTAAGACTGCTTGCATCTTTGCCCTCTATAGTTTGGTTTCATCCAG
Source organism: Torreya grandis (assembly GCA_037957365.1). Taxonomy (NCBI): domain Eukaryota; kingdom Viridiplantae; phylum Streptophyta; class Pinopsida; order Cupressales; family Taxaceae; genus Torreya; species Torreya grandis. The sequence continues at coordinate 1,889,983 of JARHVA010001066.1, read as the reverse complement.
TGATGCAAGCTTCGCCATTATATCTCATTTTGTCTCTTCAGTGACATTGCGACAAGGCGTGACGTTGTGACAATGAATGCATGAAAGATGGTACTTTATGCAATTGATGCCCTTTGACATCCTCTTCGAGCAAAAGTTGCAAATTGAAATCATCTAGAACGTTCCAATCTTTGTGGCATACTTCCAAGCACCGGTGCGAGCATTAGGGGGAGCCGAGCTACCATTGACTGAGTCTGAGCCAATACACTACCGGATGCCATTGTTTGCTAACGGATAACCTGTAAAGCGCAAACAGGTTGAAAACAACATTAAAAAAATTGAAAAATAAAAACATTTAATACAAATTATTAAATAAAATACGATAAATAAATTATAGTAATAAACAATTAAATGGAAACTAAAATACATTTATGATTTAAAATTTTAATAAACAAATTGAAAACTATAATCTATAATGATTAAAAATAACAATAAATAAATTGTAATGATAAATGAAAATTAATCATAACACCAACGGTTAAAAAACATTTTTAATCAAAATTTTAAAAAATTAAGCATAAATTGTAAATACTAAACACTAAACACTAAACTTTAACGGAATACATGAAATTAAAATGGAATGAATCAAAATTGAATACTAAAACTTAAAATATTTATCAAACATGTTTTTTATTAAATTACAATTCCTTTACATGCTTGGAATTTATTTTAAAAAAAATGCACCACCCTAGAGATCTATTTGCTCAAATCTCCTTCCAATCCGTTCTTGAATGCTCCAAATCTTGTGTGAATGAAATGAGACGTGTGTTGCATTTTATAAGACAAAATTCCGCTATTTTCCACATATTTTCAGCATTTGCGGCCATTCCTACAATTTTCTTGCGATTCCATTAGGTTTTCCACATGGAACCTGTGTGCATAGGAACTGACGAGTAACTGCTGAATAACCGACGAGTAACTGCTGAATAACCGACGAGTAACTGGCGATTAATCACTAGTTATTTTTTTGCATAGTTTTTAGATTTTCCACCAGTTTCAAAGGGCAGTTACTCGCCTGAGGGAATTTCCGATGAGTAACCAACCAACCGGCAGTTACTCGCCGGTTATTCCATCCATGGTATAGACCATGCAATGTATTTATAATGAGAAATCTTTATCTATGACTAATACATTAGAACTATAAACTAGAAGACCACAACTATGTGATGGTTCTAAAAGACTACTGCCTAATTGAAAATTTATACAACCCATTGGTATAAAAAGATATAAAAAGCTATAATAAAATGAATAAGAATCTAATACCTACGGATTTGAAAGGCATTGAAACAATGAATGGGAGATATGCATGGGTGGATGAATGAATGTGGATGCAAAGAGTATGCACACAACAATGCAAAGAATCACGACAGACTTGTACCTTTTTTGCAGAATTTTTGGCAATTTGCATATAAGGACACTTGAGATTTGAAATATGCACAACTACGGGAATGGCTGATGCATGAAGAGTTGTGCTCAAGAGAGTGATTTGATGGAGTAGGATTCATGGTAGAATTAAACTGCAGATATGTGGGATTGCATACCAATCTGCACGTGTCTATAGTAGCTCAGATTGTGCACATACAATGGATAGTAACGTTGGAAAATGGTAGATTTGCACTAATGGTAGGCATTGAAGGCACAAAGATGTAGATTGCCGACGAAGATGAATGCAGGTGTGAGGATGGTAGCATTGGCAGACAATCAAACATGTCACTCCACAAGGGTCTTTGAAATGATAGAAGCTGCCTATCATATAAAGTTACCTTAAATTTTGCTACACTTCCTTAAAATATGCAAAAACCATATTAATCTTTGCAACTAAAAAATATACAAAAGCAATTATTTTAAACATTAGGCGGGCAATGAAGACTTACATGGCTGCCCCTAGTAAACACATTAGCTTTCCATTACAAGAATCAGACACTACTTCGATATCAAATTTTAAATTTGCCCTGAGCTTGCACAATAAAACTATTTTAATTATTCAATAATCACTCATTACATATAGATGAGTTATCTCCTATAGATAAGGAGTCTACCGTTATCACAAAATCCCTACAATATCTCTCAACAAACACTAATTACATTTGTTAAAACAACTCACCAACAATATAATGTACATACTAATTAGATAATTTCCAACATGTTCGACTTCCAGAATGAGTTGCACATGTTGTATGATGCTCCATGTTGAATGCACCTCCACTAAAATCCCTTCCACAACCATAAAATTTGTCATACAACCTCTTGGAGCCCAAGACTGCACCCTAAAATCCAATATGTTTAGAACTCTTCCACTGCCATACATCCTCCGTGAAGGCTACTCAAATTGATCACCGCAGCTGGCAAACGCATTCAATTTACCAAACAAGTCACTTGTCTATGTGCTGTCACAACTCATTATACATCCACAACATTTACAAGTGATTTCAAAAGGAAGGTTTTTAAAGAAATTGGGTTGTCGTCATGGCATTTCAAGGGTTACAAAAGGGTCAAATTGTGTCGCCCCTATACCCCCACTTCGATTTCCTAAGAAGAAAACATATATACATGGTTGAGAATCATGCCAAAGGAAACATGCTTTTTCTTACCTCTAGAATGTTATCATGTTGTCTAGACATGTGTTGGAAGCATAGTTACCAAATTCAGCTGGATCTGGACAAAAACCAATCGCATACGGATTTTTTGGTTGGTCCAAATAAATTCATCTGGGTCGGCCCTGTTTTTTTCCAATTTTTTTTTTTAGGTTTTCTCGGCAAAATACGCCCATAAACCATAGATATGATATAATATTAGCATTTTATATTATTTTATGAATTATTTTCATTGTATTTGGCAATTTTGCATATTTATAAAACTATGCTCCCATATATATGTGTATATATTCCGGATCAAGTTTTTCTGAACTTTTTCAAGAATTTCAGATTTTGTATTTTTTTGCCATCCCAAACGAATCCGGATTTCCGAACTTGGTAACTATGGTTGGAAGGGCCTCCAACTTATTTAAGGGGCAGGATAGTGTAGTCCGGTGAAATCTCAATTATGAATAAAAATTGATGGCATGTTTTGTGGAGTCTCTTGTTGGCATTTGGGTAGTTAGTAGAAAGTATTAGTTACATCGGTTGTGATGGTTGGGTTAACTGCCAACCACATGGTCTTGCACTTTAAAAAGCATAGTGAATGTTGGGGAAAGAGCACTTGTATCAGGTCCTCCCTGTACTATGCAAAAAGTATTGAGACATATCTGTTATGAATACAAGCTGCTATTGTTCAGATAATATTCTGCGTATGCTGCTATTGAAGGTGTAGTATCCCAGTACACATTAAACATACTACAGTTATCTCCATACTAGTATCCTGATAAAAAAAATTACCCCTTCTTTGCTTGATATCATCATCCCAGCCCCTACCTATAATTCCAAAGATATTTCCATTTAACAGTATTAACTGTTCAGTTATTTCGAAAAAACAACATCAGGAATCCTCCATGTCATTATACAAACAGTGCAGGAATATCATTTAGCAAAATTCACCGATCCAACAGCATTCCACCTTGCTAGTGGTGCTACTCTAGTAAAAGCTATAACAAGCACAAAAGTTTCTAAATTTTCCAACAGAATCACATCACTAAGACAGAGATGATAAATAATTCTTGAAAACATAAATGCCATACCTTCACCATCTTGTACACACAGTAAAAAGAACAAACATAGCCTAAGAGGTTCTTCACGTGCCCTCTCCAAGTTCGAGAATATGCAGCTGCTTTCTGGTTTTAAAGAATAATTAACCAAAGAAGTCTCAAATTCAACCTTGAAAATTGAACATGGATGCAAAATTGAACATGACTCAAAATGTTTCGAAAAATGTAAACAGACCCTTGTAAAACTGTGCCAACAATTAAGAAAATGAGTTCTTAGTGGCTCTACTGTCCTTCCACTAGTCCTATGTATTTCCATGCAAAACTCAATATAGAAAATTTTATATTCACAGTGTCACCATGTTTGCATCTTCTTGGCTGCATCAGTAGGAAAATATGCAGAAAGTAGGAATGTGTGCAAGATCTAATGCATTTGCCTCATGCAGTAACTCATGAATGTAAAGTTTATGGTGGGGGATATGGTAATTTATACAATTTAAATGTTTTATAAACTAACTCTATATGTCCTTAGCATTGGTCGAGTCCATCTTATAATTTACGAGAAAATGTTTTAATTATTAATCTAACAACAGACCACATGCAACATGACTCAACCAATAATCAAAATAAAAAGGATTTGTAAATAAGAGGCGGCACCTGATTAGCTTTTTCTCAGTGACTAACATTCACAACCAGACACGCTAACTTCAAAAGATTTAGCTTGGATGTAATATAATCTAATAAAGAATATTAAATGCATATCACCAGCTACGTGGCACATGTTTATGGTAATATTATTTTCTTATTCACAACAAAGTATGACTTCACTAGCACTGCTAGGCTCAAATGCACAAGTCCTACTTAATTACTCGTCGATGAAGATTATATGAAGGTCCTCGCTTATATGCCTTACATCCAAGCCCTCGACAATAGAATTCTCATTTACAACCAGTCCTCTAGCTGTCCATTCTCCTAGAACTAAATTAAAGAGAATCTCTTTTGGTCTTCATATCACTGCATCAATGTCATAATTATACAGCAAATAATGGTCACCATTCTTCTCATAAGCAAGATTTATTCTGACCAGAGCAGCCTCACCCTTTTTCTTCAAGAGTAAGTTTTTCTCAGATGTAGATCACAAGGGACTCCTAGAGCTGTCAGGCTGATTACTGCCTTCTTTCAGCCCACTACAAGGATTGGAGGCATAAAGAACTCATTGGATAGAGTCATTTTGTAACAAGAAAGAAACAAATCATTGAGAAGGCTGTCCTCTTTGTGTATTACTACCAAAGCCCCACAGCCCCCTCAATCTCACTCCAAGTAGAGTAGAACTACTATGTTTCATTCTATAGGGCCTTCCTCCCAAGTCATAGACACAGACACGCATTGCTAGTTTATTCTCGACTACTAGAGGTTCATCAGCCTTAGATTTTAGGATAAACTCTAGGGGTGAACTCGGATTCCTCCTGTGATTTTCAATCCTGGGTCCCTCAACCCCTAACATTCCTCTATGATCCTACTTGGGTCAATTCATGGTGATAGATGAAGATGTCGTTGGTTCTTCTGATCTGAGCCTTATTGCGGACATGCAACAATGTTAGTCTCCTTTCATGATCTCCTTCTTGGTCTTCATCAGCTCTTACAAGACTATTTAAGCTTGTATATATGTCTTATGGCTCATGATTTAAAAACTTACACCTAATGCTTTGTTTACCTTTATTTTGTACATGTTTAGTTACATTTCATGTCCTAGGGTCCTATCCTGGTACTTATTTATAACTTACTGTACTTTCTGAGTCCCATTAACCTATTTTGTTTATTCATGGGCATAAATATGATTTCTGTTTTTCTTTCCTCACATCTTAAGGCATAACTGCTTCCAAAGAATATTTCTAAAAGCCAAGCTCACAAAAATGTAGATTTGGTCTTCCTTGTAGAACTGATCTCTATATTTGTGCAAATATAGTTAGTTCATTCCTAGAAACACACATGTTTGATCAAACACAACTTAGAAAGTCTTAGATTTTGCATAATCTTTGACAATATTTGACTTACCAATGCATTTCTACTTCCAAACAACCCAAATTCTTGCTTTTTACTATTTCATCCCTATTAATATAATACAACCTCAAGCACTATCTTAAGCATTATAGACCTAACTAAATCATGAAACATCCTAGTAGGATCCTCTTTCATTATTTGCCAAGATTATTTTCATATGAATGTCTTCCAATCCTAGCAAAGTGACACCAAAACATTTGGAAGAATATGTATTACAAAATAACTCAACTCATAAAGGTCACAATGATACTATTCTTGATGGGCCTTTCGATACACCAACTTAAGAGGCAAAATTCCCTCTCGTTTTAAGCCTTTATCATTCGTTACCATAAACCTTTCAGAGACCAAAAAAAAAAGTGCTTTAAATCATTATTAAAATTCCTGCTCTAACAAATAAAATCTTAATTTAATTAATAATTTTATAATAAATGGTTTAAAAGGAACATAAAATGTTGAGGAAGCTGCTCCCAACACCATTGATCTCAAAGACTACAATTAAAGATACATTCAATTCAAAGTACAATTCCCTATATGAATTATGCAACCTGTTCATCCCAAATTCATGATAAAGGGTGCAAGACATTTAATTAATCAATTATACAAGTTAAACAACAAAAGCCCAAATAACCATTAGAATTTCATAGCCAGAGATGAATTTTATAATTGAAAAAAATCTAAGTAGCCAATACGGATACGGGTATGGATATGGGTACGAGAATCATATATGTGGATATGGGGATTTTGTTTTGCGGGGGGCTGGATACATTTTTTAATACAGCCATACAAAAATATATATAAAATTAAAAATATAAAAAATATATTCATCAAAATTAACCACATAATATGCATAGAGGAAACAATATAAGTTAAATAACCACAAAATAAACTAATAATTCAATGCCAAATATCATGATATTCAGTGGTCGAACTTAGATTAGTCTTATAACAAGTACATAGTGCAAATGTTACAATGTATGGACGAAAATAAAGACAATAAAATGCACTATCTGCAGTTTGGTGAAGACTGCAATGGGATGACCTAGTGTTAAATCAACTTGAGACTATGGCCTGTTTTCTTCTTGAGCTTATTCAGAGTTGAGCTTTCGCATTATTCCTGTGCAAATGATCTTACCTTATGTACTGCACAAAAAGAGTCCTGGAGAACCATATTTTTGGAGCATAAAGGATAAGCAAAAAAAAAAAAAACATTATTGATTTTAACCTCTCCCTCGTCTTGATCATGTTACTGACATTTATTTCCTGATTTTGGCAAGGCTGAAATACAATCCAATAGCTGGAAGACTTGCTGACTTGCTCTGGCAACCTTCATAGCTGTTGAATACAGCCCTAATAAAGAAGATACAGATGAATCGACTGTGAGGCTCACATTTTGAAAATACAGCCAGCCATAGAATCTGAAGCAAGGTTTTCATACTTTAATTTGTTTTTAATTGTTTTATACATTTTTTATGCTGGATATGCAGGGGATACAGGCAGGATACGTCCTGCCCCCTGCAAATACACCCGGGTACGTCCCGGGATGTATCCGGGCATATCCGCAGGGGCCAGGACGTATCCTGCCTGTATCCCCTGCATATCGAACCTGTATCTGTACCCGTTGCAGTATCGTATCATATCTGGGACCCTATACAGCTGTAGCCAGTAATGTAGAAAAAAATCAAACAACATTAGCCCAAATGGAAATTCTATCGTAAAATTCAATGAATAATTACATTTAAATAACAGTGCGAAACTAAAACAGCATATGCCCAAATTAACCACATGCTGAAATTACCAGGTCATGCATTGCCAAAAGGAAAGATTCAAGAAATAATACTTTAAAACCAAAATAACAATTGATTTGCATTGCCTCTTTTTGATCAAGGTAGGATTACAACCGAGAAATATTCTTCTCACCTCACCCCCTCCATCCCCTCCTCCTCTAGCAGATGTATAAAACTGAGTAAATATTTTTCCTTTGGACTTCCAACCGTTCCAAGCACCTCTGGCAACTGAAGTAACAAGTAGCTCACCAAAAGGTGTTTACAAAATCAATTAAAGATTGATTTTGTTAAATGAATGTTTTCTCTTACTAATAAAAAGGTGGGCTCAAAAATAGAAAGGTGAGCTTAACTAAATGAGGGTATACAGCCCGACATTTTAACTACAAACCCACACCATATTAAATCCAACATATATTTTAATCACCCCATTTTCAGATAATAAATGAACCTATTTGAATTAAAGTGGTCCAAAGACAAGTCTTGGTTGATGTTGTAGGGGCAACATATGGCGATTCGCTGGGAAACCTGTCAGCAAGGTTTGACAATCCAGAATTTTCATTCAAAGTGTCAGTGCCTTATCCAGTAGGCAACAGTCTTCATTACTTCAAATCTTCATTCAAATTACGCTCAAATTACAATGACTCCAAATTTGAGATGCTCTGAAGTCTACTATTATTTCATAGGCACAAATTTGCCTTGCTCCAAAGGCAGTTTCAAGAGGTGGCTGACGTTCTATACCTTTTATTTGTACCTTCCCATTGGCTGAACACAATGCACCTAATGCAATGTTTATGAATCTTAAAGCTGGTCTTGATAGGTTGATCCTGAATGACATCCCGACAATACCAATAAATTTCTCTAGTGTTAAGATTACTTCAAATGGAAGAAATGGTGAACCATCATCATCCCAGAGTAAGTCTCGTGTACCTCAAACACTTGCATCAATACAGTCTTGTCCCCTTCAGATGGATCAAAATATACCTCCACATTGTTTGTTGGTCTTAAACCAACTTTTTTATGGTGCTTCTGAACGCTATTAATAATCTCATAAGTGACACATCAATCCTTGTTTCCCTAACTTCTTTTGGTAGCGGCAGATTCTATCTTGGATCATTGGATAGCCATCTTACTTCTCCATTGATCAACATCCTGGTACGTTTCATCTTCTTCAATAAGATATTGTAGCATAAGCTCCAGTGCACTAAATTTCCCCTGGATTCCAAGAATTTCTACAAACACATGGGATATATGCAACGAAGAAAGGACAAATAGAATCATGTCATGAACCCATGAAGCACAGACAGAAGGCAAGTAGATAAAAGGTGACCTAATCACACACGAAGAAGGGTAAACGAGGAATGAACACTTGTCATCCCCTCGTTAATTTTGAGGGCAAAAGGTATGAAAGTCCCAAGGGAAAGCCTTTGCATACGCTAGGAGACTGTGCAATGAAGACTAAACAGGTATGTATATCCTCTTCTTGATTACAACTGTTGCTTGGTTAAAAAAAACACCACATATTGCAACATTAAATACATTGATGCCCTGCTAGATATGCTTACCACCAAAACCAACTCCAGCTCATTCGTAAATCCATTTTGTTTTTAGTGCTTATGTGTGACGTGGATTCATTTTTATGACTTAAATTGGTATTGACATCAGCATTGGCATTGCTTAGCCCATGATAACAGAGGTCAATGCAACGTGGACACACTGAGAAGAACCTGTTGGCAGGTCCTTCATGCAAGGAAGGATGCACTGAATAGCATGCTGAGGATCCAAAATTATACAAAACTTTGTCACCTTTCCTACAGTTGCAATATGCACTTCTGCTTCATTGTCACACACTAACCATACACATGCAAGCACAAGATCTGTCCAGATACTGTCAGAGCCATTTGCCTGACAGAGATCATACAATTGATTTGCAACCATGTAATGAACTCATTGGGACTTATCCTGAGAGAGAGAATGATATGGAGAACATGTTCTGCACAATCCTAAGGTTCCAACAGCTTTCCAAGTGCTGCACAACCCATAACAGATAGTAGTCTTTCTGAACCCTGATCATCATGAGTAAGATCACTGGATAATGGCATGATGTCTATCTTCAAGTATTGTGGTATGGGCTGGCCATTGACCAATCATCCATGAAAATCTAACCATATATGGATTGCAATTATTTCTGTTAACAGATATGGCACATTAAATTATGCAATATGAAAAATTCCACCTGCGGAAACACATGCCATAAGCCATCCACCAGCAACAAGCCTCTTCACAAGTGGAATAAACCAATCTACCAAGTGACTCTCCTTCATTTGGGAACCAACTCGGCATAATGATTCAACAACTTTATCTCTCACACATATTTCTTCTATGGTGCAAAGACTTTCCATAGGTGGCAATAAAACATGCGCATGGTCAACTTCACCAACATAAGGAATAAAAACTCTCGATTCTTCAGCCATAGTAATAAAAACTCCATCATCATTGTTTTCACTCACAAATGCTATTAAATTCTTCCTCGTCCATTCTTTACCAAGAGCACAAGCAATTGTCAAAAATCTTCATGTGGAGTTTACACATAACTAAATGCCTTCATTTTTAAGTTCGCTTATAGTAAAAGAAAAACATTAAACTCAACATACATCTGTACATTCAAAACATGAAAACTAGAGAAAGCACAAAAAGACATCACCAAGATGGCATGAGCTGAGGTGATGTGGCAAGATATCACGAGCTCGTAAAACACAAAGGAAAGCTTGTAGACCGTCATATTAGTATTGCCATATTTATCCACATCTTATTTAATATCTTTTAGTTCGACGTTTTTATGTGGTTAATGATTGTATTGTCAATGTTAGGTAGTTTGTAATGACTCTTGTTATTATGTTCACTTGTTGACAGTTGTGTTTAACCGACAATCGTTGGGTCTTTTTGGCATATAAATAGAATGATGTGTGCCGGGGTAAGGGCATTGAGTATCATGTCCTCCTTGTACCAAACAACTTGTATTAAACATTACCTATGAAATAAAGTAGTGATTACTCTCATATTATTTTGTGTTGCATTGTGGTATGTGTTTACTATTTGATAATTGATGATACTTTGTTTAGTGTAATTTGTAATTTGTACAACAAACATTACAACATCGTTGTCGAGGAATGAACTCATTGTACTTTGTAGCTTGTACAACAAACAAAGCTATTCAGAAGTAACCCAATCAAATATTAGAAGGGCAAGGAACGAGGGGATGAAAGTTGACATCTACTCGTTCATGTTGAGTGTCAAAGGCGCACAAAAACCAAGGAAAATCCCAAGTATCTTGGGAGAATATGCAATGAAGTTTGGACATATGGAGCCTCTTCATTCACCTGGATAAACAAAGATATAGAAGTGTGCAAGAATTAAAATAAGGCACAGGAACCCAACATGTGGCATACTTTCACTTAAAAGAGAACTCAGGATGCACTCGAATAGAAGAAATAGAAACCCAAGAAATGCCTAGGAACAAAAAGCCATAAAAGAGAATCTTAAATACAATATCAAAATATAATAATCACCGAGAGGAAAAAGCAAACAAGAGATAAATAAAAGTAATCAAATGTTAACCAAAGAACAAACAGCTTCAATGAGGATTTAATATGCGGAACGAATACTCTAAGGAACAAAGAAAGGAATTCAATCAAAGAAGGAAGGATTTGAAGCATTTCAATTAAGAACTACCTAATTATTCCACTTTAAAATCCCATTCAAATGTAAACTCAATTTGCATATTTCTTCCTTGTATAAACCTCTAAGATTTAAAGATTATCAAATGCAATGGCCCCTCTTGGGTTAATGCTCTTGAGCATTAAACAAAACCAGACTCTTGTTTTAATTTGAAGCTTAAAATATACAATAAAGTAAAAGGGAAAAGGTTAAAACATATTAATACGAGTAAAATCCCGATCAAAATTTATTTATTAGGAACCCAACTGAACAAGATTAAGAGTGTGCACAACTTGGTGAGTGTTCATTTATCTCCATCCATGGGTTTTGCTAGACTTCATATGGGTCACCAACTGAGCTATACATACAAGTATTTCCCATAGTAACATATGTCTACTGCTAGTTAGATATTTATAACCCGGTAGACATACTACGTACCCACCTAAGCATAGCTCAACTTCCAACCAAGTGTTTATATCCCTAATAGAGGTACCTCTGGGCCCTTCTAGGCCTTGCTCTATGTAATGTCCCCTTATAGGGCCAAAGAAGAAAGTACATAAAATCCACAAATCTCACATCTCTTCAGACTGAAAAGTCATGATATTAAAAGGCCAAAATCTGAATAAATTGCCAAAGACTATATCGCTGCCCTAGGTCAGCAATTTGGTAAAAAGTGCTTTTTCAACCTTTAAACAACTCCAAAAATTATAAAATTTGGTTTGCAAGTGCTAAATGAATATTCAGATCAGATTCTCCAATTAGTTTTGCCACATCATCAATTCTGGAATTTTTATATGCAAAATATAGTAGAAACTTATAAAATTAATTGCTCCAAAAATACTTAGCCAATCAACACAAATGATATACCAAAACGACTAAAAATAAGAAGGAATCCAATGATCTTTATTGTAGAATTTTCTGAGCACAAAATGTCCACAAAAAGTAGAAATTACAGTCCCGAAGGTGACATCACCCTTAGGGAGTGTGACATCACACTCCTAGAGGCGTTCGCTCCACCCTAGAGCCCTCACAAAAGTCTTCAATCTGATCACTTGCTTTAAATCTGATGTCTTCGCTCACTTGCCCTCCAAAAATAGACCTAAAAATGCAAAAAATTGGAAATACTTCTTCAAATCAGCAACCTACAAAAAAGCACAACGTCTTCAATGTGATTTCCGGGTGAAATCACTCTTCAATCAGCAACAACCTTGGGCATTCACATCTCAATCCTTCTTCAAAAATGAAGATTCAATATATCAAATTAACATATCCAAAATAGAAGCCCTCATGTCCATATTTAGTCTTCAAAGTGGGGCGAACCACTTTTGGAGGCAAAATATCTTTTTAAAATCACTTAACCGCTTTTCAAAATATATTTTCTTCTTTTATTTTCCCTCCAAGCTGACATTTACTCTTTTTCTCACTTATAATATTAAATTAATTGTCAAAATATAATTAGTAATTAAAATTACTTTAAGGCAATAATTTAATAAATAATTAATTAATTTACCCATTTTACAAGAGTGATTAAATCACTTTTAGGCAAACAATTAAATAAAATACCTTCTTCAAATATTATTCGAACTCTCAAGTGCAATAGTGGTTAAAACCACTTTTATAAAATGCTTTAGTGGTAAAAACCACTTTTTAATAATATTCTATTAACTAACTAAAATTGTCTTATATGGTCAAATGATCAAAATCACTATTCGGATAATCTTAATCAATTAATAAAATAAAATCCCCAAAAGTTATCTTACTCTATAGGGAAAAGTAGACTAACGGTCTTCAATCCCTGTTTACTTGTGAGCCGGAAATGGGGACATTATACTCTACTATCATTAAGTGTTTATAGCTCTGGTAGAGATTACTTAAAACATCCCTTTTAAAGATTTAGAATCAACAAATATTCCTTGAGGTAACACTATGGAAAGAAGAGCATTGACAAGAGTTTAGATTTTCCCAACCAATTATCCTCTTGGCCATTTTATTATCCAATGATATTTTCTACATCTGAATATAAAAATGATAGATAAATTGTATTCAGTTAAACCTTTTATATGTTTTGAATGGGCAAAGACTTATATTATTATAAATTAATACAAACTTTTACATACATGCTCGCTTAGAGCATCCAAAATCTTACCTTAATTCAAATTCACATAATACCTAGAAGCAGCTTTTCTCAACCTGCATAATTCCCACTTTCCTTTTAGGACCTATTTTTTATTCTTATTAATGCCCCAAACGGAGAAATCTTATGGATTAACAAATCTGCAAAAAATAGAACACAACACAGGAAACAAACCCAAAATAAAGAGGCAGAAAGAAAAACTATACTACCAAGCAAAATCTACAAAAGAAAGAAAAAGCTCGCCAATGGAAACAAACCATAAAACACAACACACAATACAAAGCAAACAAACAACCCAAAACTGCCTAGACCTAAACTAAGATTCCAAGTATTGGGAGGGTGGGTTTGGAAACAATGTGTGGAACACCATTGCGCACAATAGAAAACTTCTCCCATTTAATGTCCTCAGCTTAGCAAGAACATCTTTATACTCTTTTAGCAATTCATATGCTTTCCCTCATTCAAAACAAATTATACTCGTCTTTAACTTGGAAATTTTCATCGAGTCTAAAATTAGAATGAGCATAGGCATCATATTCATTTACTTCAAATTTGGTCACTCCAATATTTGAAGCAAAAGGCTCAACAAATACCAAACTTTTGGAAGCCTGATTTATTATTCAGGTTAATATCTTCTTCATCTTCCTCATGTATTTTGCCTCTATAGTGTGATCTACAAAAACATCAGAAATCGTTAGACCTTGAAATTTTTGGCATTTGTCTGGAGTGTCTTCTTTTATGTTTTTGCCAATGTTATGATTTATTAAATTAGTAACATCAGGAACATCTTGCTTTGCAAAATTTATTTCAGACACCAGTTTCACATCATTCTTCTGCAGTTGTATATTTGTTTCCTTTGTATCATCTTCATATTCAAAATATCCTTCTGAAGACGATTCATGTGTCCACAACCAAAGCGGTAATTGCATTCCCCAATGGACTCCTAAATAGTTGAACAGACTCAATAGGGTCAAAAGTTTGATTTAAAATGTTGGACAAGAGAAAGTTATGATTTTGTTGAGCATGTTGGGTGATTTGGTTGTTCGGCATGCTGTTTTGAATCTACTGGACTTTGCTATTTAGCATGATGTTATAACCAACTTTAAAATGAAATTACCATACACTATTTTTTTTCCCCCACAATTGGTGTCATATCAAATAGAGGTGTATCCATGATCTGTATGACTGATGCATGTAATAGTGATTGTACCTTCACATTTTTATTAATTAGTTCTTGAAGTCCGCATCGCCATTAGCTGCCCCTTCGCAAAGGGAAGGGCCACTCCCAGTAGGGAGGTGTGTACGGGATAGTTGGTCTATGGTTGAAGGTAAATCACCCAGATGATGCTCTCCCTCTATACAGTTTATCAGAACTATCATCAGTGGCATACTCAAGGCTATTCGAGAGTTGATTGCTCACGAAACTATCAAACTTTTGATGTGTTTACTTACTTTACTATTCAGCAGTGGCTGAAAACAGCATCGTATTCTGGTGCAGATTTGTATTGTATTGTATCATCAGAGGATATGATTATACTCATTGTATGGCAGTATGCTTTATTGTATTTAGCAGATGCTGATTTTGTATTGATGTACCTAAGTTTTTGTATTGTTGAACTGTATAGCTAAGGATCATGAAGTAATATGTCTTTGGTTAACTTTTGTGCATTATTTTCTTGCCAAGTATGTGATGGATATGGACAGTTATGGAATTTTGTGTTATTCGGGTAGTAGTAACTTGATTCCTTTAACAGCATGTTATGAAAGTATGAAGGAATTGTATGGTAAGTTCATTGTAAAGTTCGTCGGTTATAACACATGACATTTTGAAGAGGAACCTGGTTCATCATATGGCCCATATCTCGAAGCAATAATTGTATGTCTACTTGAACGTCCTTTGCATAATCCAAAGCCCAAGTGTTTGTTGCAGACCTCCTAACAACGATGGAAATTATTGAATCCAAGGCATCTAAATTCATTTCTAGGGCAATTGCATCATGAGGTCTATAGCTGATTGGGAGTTTGTTGTACGTTTTTTAAAACCTGTAATTAAATTCTTTCATTAGCCTGTTTGTTTCTCTTTTGACTGTGATAAATTGATTAAATAGAATGCTAGGGTCAATCACCAGGCCAATTTTCCAATCATTGATTGAACTAGGTGTCAAATTTAGAAACTAATCGTACACAACTGCTTCTACAGTAGAGAGAAACAATCTGCAGGCTACACCTTCATGCTCAGCATTTAATATTTTAACAGCAGCTTTGTAGACAATAATATGCTCCTCAGTGGCTCTGCTGCCATTGTTTTGAAATTTAAGAAGGTATTTATTGGCATTCCTGGGGAGATCATGCTTGATTCCAAGGATTTCAATGGCTATATCAATGAGCCAAGCAGCCATTTTATTGTGTTAAAGGCAACAGAACACTTCACACCAAAAATGAAAGAATTTAAAATATAAGTCTCATACTCTTTTTTTTGGCTCTCGGAGTCGCTGGATGCCATTAACAATAATGTTTTCTGTGTGTCTTTAAATTTTACTGGATTTGAAATAAAGGACTGTGGCAGGCCTTCTAGGCCAATCTGCCGATGGGCCTGTCAGCACATCAACTTATGAAGCAAAATTCCCTCTTGTTTTAAGCCTTATTCATTGGGATATGGTACGAGTTACCTGAAACCTTTCAGAGGTCCAAAAAATATGCTCTAAAGCATAATTAAAATTCTTACTCCAACAAATAAAAATCCTATTTTATTAATGTTTTTTATAAGAAATGGTTTGAAAGGAACATAAAAGGTTGAGAAACTTGCTCCCAACATCTCTGATCTCAGAAACTACAATCAAATATACATTCAATTCAAAATAGAATTTCTTGTATGAGCCATGGAACCTGTTCGACATGAAAACAACAAAGGTCCAAATTCAAAATAAAGGGTGCAAGACATTTAATTAATCAATTTTGCAATTTAAATAGCTAAAGCTCAAATAACCATTACAATTTCATAGCTAGAGACCAATTTTATAATTGAAAAAACTCAAACAACATTAGCCCAAATGGAAATTCAACCATAAAATTCAATGAAAGGTTCAGGAAATCATATTTTCCAACCAAAATACCATTTGATTTGCATTGCCTCTCTTTTATCAAGGTAGGATTACATCCCATAAATCTTCTTCTCATCCCACTCTTTTCCCCCGCTTCCCTCCGCCCCCCAATCCCCCATCCTCTTTTTCAAATGTATTCAAATGATTAAACAATTTTCTCTTGGAATACAAACCATTCTAAGCACCCCTGGGAACTGAAGCAACAAGTAACTCACAAAAAGACGTTTACAAGATCAATTAAAGATTGATTTTGTTAAATGTATGCTTTCTCTCTCTAATAATAAAGTGGGATCAAAACCAAAATGTGGGCTTAATTAAATGAGGGTATACACCCCCAACATTTTAACTACGGAACCACACCATATTAAACCCAACAACCATATTTGCCTAGCACATATTTTGATCACTCCCTTTACGAATAATAAATCAACCTACTTAAATTAAAGTGGACCCAAGACAAGTCTTGGCTGACATTGGAGGAGCAACAATTAGGTATCCTGAGCACATGAGGGTTTTCTCCAGTAGGAACTTATACGTTACATGAAAGCATAAAATATGACAGAAAGATGAGAATAAGGGTACAAGTGCATTAAAAATCTTGTCCTACTCAACAAGAGTCTTTAAAAAATTAAAATGCTGATTTGGAGAGTTTTAGAACAAGAAAATTCAGAAAATGACTTCTAAGTAACATTTTTTAACAAGAGAATCATATCTATACTGTATCAGAGATTGGTTGCAACAACCATGGATACTCAAACTCAAACATGAGCCCAATGCAGCCAAGAAGAAATCAACCAATCATCATTTAGTCCACAAATAACCACACACCACAACAACAATGCATGGAAAAAGTAACTCAATATGAATAAAAGAATCTTTTATTTTTATAATAAAAATCATACTTATAGAAGGTATTTCCATTCAACAAATGAATATGGTGGTAAAAGTTAAGCATGTATCTATATTTCTACGATAGTGGCAAACAATGTCCCAACAAAGGAGGGTACAATATAGGGCGATGGGTTTTTAGTCAAATGAATGAACCATTACAGCTAGGCTGTCCAACTATTAGAAATTAATTATATCCCCACTAACAACTAGTACAAAAAACTGATGACTAATCCAAAGGTCTATCCCACAAACCAATATAAAAATAATTATTAATATTAAGATGGGACCAACCACAACATGAAATATGGTAATGCAAATATAAAAACTGATGCCCACATCCGCCCTCATCTAAGGTTGAGTGTTTCCCTCAACATATATAAATTAATCACCGAGCTCTGTGACAGCATGCATAATCCTGTGATTTTGGCCTTACCTTGGGTGGTAGTGATAGGCAGAAACTCTATCAGGGAACACAAAAAGCTTCCTGCTATGGATTTATGGATTGGTCAACTTGTACCATCTATCCTTGAGGCTTGGATGGCTGGTCTACTATCGTAAAATCAATCTAGTATGCCCAAATACAGGCTGGGCCCAAATACAGGCTGGTGTATCTTCAAAATAGTGCCCATGTCAGTGAAAACCTGAATAGGGTGTGGAATTGTAAGGCAGGAAGAGACAGACCAAGGGGTACCTGCTATGCTAGTGGCCTCGCTGAAAATGGGCACTCAAAGAGGAGTGACAATAGAAGCATAATGAATATAGCCAAAGGTCACAGGAGTGACAAATATTAGGAATCTCTGAGATCATCTAACTGGAAGTCAATGTCGCTGATGCAAAGACACTACAACACCAAACATTTGTGCTTACGCTCCTCAAAGGCCTTCTAAAGTGTTACTCTACTCTAATAATTTGAAATATTCCAAGCCAAAATTTTCAACTTTTTTAGATTTTGGATTACAACACAAGCAAGTTCCGTCAAGATTAAAAGTTAATCTCAAATAAACTGAAATAACTTTGCCACTAGAATGCAAGAAATGGAACTCAACGTCCAGTATGTGCTACCCAGTCCAAGGCGGAGTAGGGGCGACCATAAGACGGAGTAATTACAAGAAATGGGACTCAACGTCCAGTATGTGCTACCCAGTCCAAGGCGGAGTAGGGGCGACCATAAGACGGAGTAATTACAAATAAAGAACTCTACGTCAAGTATGTGCTACCCATAAGGGGCTACCATATGACGGAGTGAACTTAATAACAATGCTTTAATGGAAATACTGAAAAGGAAACTACTCCACACCCAGCATGTGCTTGCTTACCCGGAAGGGAAAGTAGCTACCATAGGGCGGATGCTCTACACCTAGAATGTGCTTGCTAACCCAATAGGGCAAGTAGCTACCATAAGGCGGAGCTGTAAACTAATTACAATATTTAAAGGAAAATTGAACAAATAGAGAAGGGCTGCCAGTACTACTGTCAGCTTACAAAATTAAGAGAAATTTGCCCTTAGAAAGAAGAAAAACCAGCCACTTATTAATTTCTTCAGATGTTCATAACTCATGCAAAACTTAATCAATCTTCCTGATTTTTGTTGCAAAGACTCTTCCTAGATGTGGCGCCCAAGTTAGCATCAATAAACTGGTGAAATCTGCATCCAAATGTGTTACACAAAAACCAATGCAAACCCCAGAGGGGCGTCTAGCTGAAAAGGGGCGACTTGCTCTAGAAATTCAATGCTTTCTCTAAAAATTCTATAAATTTGAGCAAAGGGGCGCCTAGGCCTAACCAAGACAATTAGATGATGCCCAGAACTATTTTTTTTGTATTTTTTGATTTATGAAAGAAAACCTAGGTCTATCTTATACAGAAATACAATATCTGAAGCTCTAATAATACCAAAGGAACTAACAATGAAATAACTGAAAGCAATACGTAAGCAAATACAAATATCAATAACTAATTCACCCCTAGATGCTGTCTTGCAAGCATGAAGAGATGCCCTTGCTAGGAGGCCTTCATTCCCCGAAGCAGTTCCAGAGCCAAAGCTGCAGCATAACAATGCATTAAAACCAAGATGATCAAATGATAGCCCAATGCCTTCTTTTATAGGCTTCAATTGGCTTTTCCTTGAAGCTTATCCTCAAAAGTGGCGCCCCCTTTCCAAGCAATGTGGCGCCCCCCCTTTAAGTCCCTCTTTTAAAATAACATTAAGTTATCTAGTCTAGGCCAAGGTCAACATTAAAATATAACGTTATTATTATTTTTTAAGTGACATTCACTTATTCCGCCAAGACCGAATTCTGAAGCCCAAAACTGAATGAGACAACTAAAAAGGGAAAATAAACTCCTTGCGACAATCCTGCTAGCTGCCAAAAATAGAATTTACTAAAAATAGTAAATTCCTGGAAATGCTCAGAAAACTGAAACGAACATACCTCCGTGAAGCTCTCGAAAAACCCAGAAGGAATCTGCCGTCAAAACTTCGAACAAAGACATCCTAAAAAATAGGAAACCTTCAATTGCACCTTCCGAATAGCCTACGGATTTCCAGGAATAGGCCAACGGTCATTATGAGATTAGATTCGAGAAGGGGTCATTACATAATTCCAACCTTTTCTTTATCCTTCTCGGCCAGTCTATGTGACACCTCTTCATACTTGGACTACTATTTTGTGATCTGCATATGAAATTAGTAAATAGTGTAATCTACCTCTGCCTTTTTTTCCACAGGTGTGCTCTATGAAGCTCCTGCAATTACATTTCCCTAGTAAATTGCATTCTCATGGTCTCCCCTTTCTTTTGCAATGAATCCCACATCTTTTTTACCTGTCCTAAATTTATAGTACCCTTGAGCATCTATTTCCAAGTTTCCTGAATTACTGTCCTGCACATACTTATAATCAAAATTCATGGCCTTGGTCAGAAAATTTTATGTTGGGGCATGTAATCATTTATCCACATTTTCATGCTGTCCATAAAGACCTGAAAACCAGCCTTGTTTCTAGTTTGCTAATGAAATGCACTTTTGATTTGTATTCTCAGAATTTGATGTCTCTCACCAATACATACCCTAAGGTCCCTAAACTTTGTAGGTCTCAGCATAGGAGACATGACAAGATGGAGTACTCCGAACAGCCCTCCTCACTCAAGGTAGTCCAGTCAATCCTTGGCAATGGTCAATTTCACATACATCCCACATGTGAAGAGCCCCTGATTACACAAAGGAGGTCTTTATCATTGGCTGGCAATGTTCTTGTGCCTGCCTGCCTCCAGGCTCTGAATTACTTTCAAACAAGTACCAATAGTCCAGTGATTTTGCCAGCCATACTTCCAGCTTCACACTAAGCATATCATCATCCAACACACCCATCATAAGGAGCAGGAAGACCCCTTTCCTTTGATTTGGCTCGCCGTCAGCATCTGAAGTAACATCAAGTATGCATACCTCCTTTGCTTTTCATGGATCCGCTCCTTTTGACCAGCTTCTGATGGATTATTTGCACCCCCTTCATTCAGAAAGCACATGCTACCCCTGTGCCATTTTCGACTGCTGTTATAGTTTGAAGAGTCATACTGCACCTTGGAATATTCCTACAGGATTATTTCAGCTCCGCCAGTCATGTTGAAGTCCTGCCTGCGTCCTTCAGTTGTGTTTGCAATTCTCCTGAACCACTTGCCCAATTTACACAATGTTTTCTAAAGCACAGGACAAGGATCCATCTTTATACATTAGCGTATTTTATCTATCTTGATCCTAGTAATTGATATATCCTTACAAGGTAATGAGGTTGTTTCCTCGCTCTCTGATTGAAAAGACATAAATAAAATTAGTTCCATAATTTTCCAAAACAATAAATTTACACTTTTCAAGTCCAATGCCTCTAGGTCTTAGTATGCCGCCATAGCCACCATTTACGACATAAACCAAAGCGAGACGGATTGACTTCAACTTTAATATGAGGCTCCATGAAAAATTTCATGCTTGTCGTATGCTCATGCTCATGCTCAATGACCTGCCATATGATTTGTTTATACAGAATCTTGAACTGAAAGTTCAATTAGAAATCCTCAAGGTTGGTCTGACCAATTATGAGTCACCTATCACAAATGCTTACAAAGTATAACCCTACAAATTAAAGGTACAATTAAACCAACTCAATCAAAATCTTCATGATCACAGAACGAGAATGGCAATGCTATTGGTGATGGAATTTTGAAGACCATCACGTCTGGCGATAAAAACAACCACTCGGAAGTTGTCTTCTAAGTTGACTAAATGTGCTAAGAAGTCCATACCTGTAAAAAACTGAAAGACCTTCAATATGGCTGATCAAGTTCTGACATCTCAGCGAAGTCCTAACAATGGGCAAATCAGTTCCAATAACAAGAATCCCCCTTATTGCCAATATGATCAACAAGACCACCATTGGACTCATCTTTGACACATCTTCCATCTCCAAGTTGTTACCCATAGGAAGAACAAGAGGATTGACCCAACAATGAGTTAAATAACACTAAAAAAATGAATGCCTCGCCGTGATGAGAATTCTGCTAGAAATGGAAGAATCATCATGACAAGAGGAAGAAGGTCAGGAAGCAGAAGTATTCAACAAGCTCTTCTGTTGAACAAGCTCCTGACTCACCTGCTCCCCAACCACAGAACACTTCTAGATCTCTTAAGATAACTTCCAGTAAAGATTTCAAAAGTTAGTACGTATAAATACCTGTGACCAATCAAAATTGGAGTTGAGGGTACTTGTATGGAAAGAGCAATATGTCAAGAAGTTCGAAAAGCTGATAGTGATGCTATCATGATAGTTAGAAGGTGAGGACAAATATGCCCTGGATAAAATGACACTCCTAGATGCAAGGTAAAACACTGCTACAAGAAAACTAGGAGCCAAGAGTTTTTACCTTTAATACCAAAATGATGTTCGCAGAGGTGGTGTATGTGAGAAGAGTAAACACAGACTTCTACAGTGCAACAAGACATTTAATTTGCTAAGGAAAACAAAAGGATTATATTTACCAAAACTCTGAATAAAAGTATATGAGAAGAATAGAGGAAGGGACTCTTTCAACGATTTCCACCTTGCATACACCAAACGGAATCTCCTGAAGAATTACAATTTTAAAGTAACTAATGGAATGTGGAAGTTACTAACAGTATGTCTTACAATAAAATACTAAATACAATACAGCATGCGATGAACAGATAAACCACTAAAATTGAATTGCTCATACAAACACATACAGTGTATATCTCAATAAAAATTTGTCATAATCTAGTCATAATAAAAATTACAATTATGTGACAAGTCTACAATTTGTCAATGCCCATAATATAGTTTGTCAACCAATGATATGACACTAGAAAGAAAGAAAGAAAGAAAGAAAGAAAGAAAGAAAGAAAGAAATATTTTTTCTAATGTCCACAGATGACAAAAAGTAGATCAATGGGATTCAAGAATACAGCAATTAACAATAGAAAGTTCTAGGAAGAGAGAATCTTAGAAGCAAACAAAATAAATAAAAGTACAAAAAACAAAACAATGTACCTTAGCTTGACGTAGTTCATAAACTTCCAAAAATAATTGTTTTGAAAGTTCCTCCAATGCTTGTACCTCCGCTTCCATGCTTTTTATATCTGCATCCAATGCAATTTCAGTGGTATTAATTAATAATAATGAATCCACTTATAGTACAACACAAAACATTCTAATACCTACAAAGAAATTTGATATAATAAACAATTAAACCATTCAAAAAGAGTCCACCAAAACACAGCTTATGGATTCAGTAGGGATCTTAAATATAGAGCTAGTAATGGGCCTGCCTAGAATATGGTCTATGAAGTTTGGAATTATGAATGATGCAAATAAGTTTAAGAGAAGCCAATGTTATATTAAACAATGTCAGCTAAATGAGGGCACCTGATATGTACTAAAAAAAGGTCTGCTGTGTAGGATTCCCTTTGTGGAGACTATATAAGTTATAACCCATGCAAAAAATAAATAACAGCGATTTTAGAAACTGTCATATTACTTTCATAGGATTCCCTTTGAGGAGACCATATAAGTTATAACCCATGCAAAAAATAAATAAGAGCAATTTTAGAAATTGTCATATTATTTTCATAGGAATAATGTAAAACACCAACTTATGACAAATCTCCCGTTCACGGATTAAGAGTAAAAGGTATCGATCAAACAATGGTCAAATGGCAAGCTCCTAAGAACGAGTGGGTCAAGCTAAACTTCGATGGTGCCTCCTAGGTTAATCCAAGAATTTCAAGCATAGAATGCATTTTGCACTCGTACAAAGGAGAATTCATTATGGCTTCTTCTTTCCTGTCTATTGGAACCAATAATGAAGCAAAGGCCCTAGCATTGGTGGAGAACCTTCATCTGGCCAAGGCACAAGGTATAGATAATCTAGAAGTTGAAGAGTACTCTAACTGGTCATTAATGCAATAACGAAAGGAACAGCTACCAACGGCTACCAAGTGGAAGCTCGACTATGTTCATCGCCCAACTTTCGAAAGTCAACATTTGTTTAGCCGAACTTCCTCTTACCACTGCTACGATGAAGCCAATGGCGTAGATATTCTTGCCAATGCGGGAGCAGATTTGGGAGTTTTCTCAAAAATCAGAAGCTCTCTTCCCTCCAATTGGTCGGCATTGGATGCCTTGATCCTCAAACACTCTGCAGCTATTGATTGATCACATATGTCAAAGGAGGGTGTCATTTAAATGATGCAGCTTGAGGAAGTAAATTGAAATTTTGGCAAGGTTTTGTTGTGATATGATTTATTAGAAATCATACTATCAAATGTTCTTGTTTGCAACATGATTTCACAATTAATATGCAGCCACCACATTTATGATTTTATTACACCTCCCATCAAGTGTGAAAGGATGGGATTTGACATCCCTCACACAGCTTTGTGTGTGGCATGATTTGGCCATTTGGGACAGTGTGCATCTTCTATAAATATTCTTTGGTTCCCCTCGTCCTTCAATTATGCCCCACTCTGCATCTTACTTTCTCTCCCATACATTCACTACATTTTGTTCTTACGCTCTAATAACAACCCAAATCCCTAGTTATTTGTCTCTGATAAATTTCATGGGGTCAAGAGAAGGCACGTCTAAAGGATCAAGAGTTGCGGGAGGTTTGGTTTCCTCTACCTGACTGCACACAAGTTTAGTGCCAAATGGCATGGGGAGGGAGAGAGGAGGGCGGTAGGCAGTTGGGATTTAGTTCTCTTCATTCGTGGTGAGGATGGTTATGGAGACATCTTAGGAGTGAAACACACTATTGAATCCACTCAAGATGATTTTCAGAGGAAAATGGCTAGGGTCACTCTGGATTTATTCATTTTTTAGTTCGTAGTGAATACTATTTTCCCTAATGCGGCTCTCCCACACGTGAAAGAACTAAATGCAGTTAAACCCCCTCTTCTCTCTAGCAACACTAGCAGAGGAGTTGTCAGTTGGCATCCTACTTAGAAGGGAAAGGCCCCTCAATTTGGTAATGAGTCATGCCTTTGTAATGTCCCATTTTTCAAGATTAGAATGATATTATTATTAAAATAAAAAGTATTTTAAAATAATTAAAATAAAATAATAATAAGTCTTGGTTGCCAAAAAGTGACTTATGTCGGCAACTTGATTCTAATTTGTTTTTGACTTAAAGAGGGGACCTTTTTGGTCATGGGCAAGTCAAACCTTAAGTGAAATTATAATGGAAGTTGCTTTTTTATTTAAAATTCCCTCCCCAAGTGGAATGTCCCTTTCTGGGAATTATTTTGAAGGGAAAAGGTTATAAAAGAAGGAGATGAGGCTCAGTTGTGATTTTATGTCATTTTATCAAACAAAAATTATGAGTTTGAGCAGCTTGCTTGACTTTCACTCATAGAAGACAAAAACCTTCTTTGGGAAATTGAAGTTGAGGACAAAAACCTTCAACCTTCAGTTGGATGACTCTATTTCAAGGGTTATAGTGGGCAGATTTGATTAGTTTGGGGTGTCAACACCATTTCAGGTACAGCACAGCAGGAAGGGCATCTAGGAGGAGTGGCACAGCAGTATTGAGGCATCGACTTGTGTTGGAAGCTCTACAAGGGTGGAGAACAGCTTTGGGGGGCAGCGAACCCCCATTGGGGTTTGGAAGTACCTTTTTATAGGCTAATTCAAGCCTAAATTTCTGATTGAAGGTACAAACACCTAGCTGGTATTTTGTTATATTTTCCAGCTATTGATTTGATTAAAATACCAGATTTGAAGGTACTATATTTGGCTGTGATATTTCTATTTTTTGGCAAGTATTTTTGAGAATAAAATGTTATATTTTTAGCCTTAAATCCTACGTTACCGGATATCCTTGTAAGCCCCAGCTAGTATGGGTACGGGGGGTGGTACGGCAACCCTACACCCAGGGTATGCCCAAACCCCTGCAGGTACAGTTGGGTACGTCTGAGGACGTACCCGGGCATACCCGTAGGGGCCGGGGTGTACCCTAGGCATAGGGATGGCGTACCCCCTGGAAAAAAGCATATTTTTTAATTTTTTCCTCCTTATTTTGCCGGTCAAAGTCAAATATGGACCTCAAAAAACATCTAAAAACATTTTAAAGTGCATTTGCAACCCTAAAAGCATGAATCACACTCATTTTATCAAAAGATAACAACACATCTACCTTTCATTGCATTTTTACCTCCCATTGCATATTTGTTCACTCTTGTTGTTTCAATGGCTGGCTGTGTTTTCAAAACGTGAGCCTCAGTCGATTTATCTGTATCTTCTTTATTAGGGCTGTATACAACAGCTATGAAGGTTTGCCAGAGAAAGTCAGCAAGTCTTCCAGTTATTTGATTGTGTTTCAGCCTTGCCAAAATAAAGGGAATAAATTTCTGTAACATGATCAAGATGAGGGAGAGGTTGAAATCAATGTCTTATTTGGCTTATCCTCTATGTCCCAAAAATATGGTTCTCCAAGACTCTTTTTGTGCACTACATATAGTAAGATCATTTACATAGGTATAATATGAAAGCTCAAAGAAGAGAATAGACCATGGTCTTAAGTTGATTTAACACCAAATCATATCATTGTTATCTTCACCAAACTGCAAAGAATGCATTTTCCTTTGTCTTTATTTTTGTCCATACATTGTAACATTTGCACTATGTACTTGTAATAAGACTAATCTACATTCGACAATTGAATATTATGATATTTGGCATTGAATTATTAGCATTTTTTGTGGTTATTTAACTTATTATGTTTCCTCTATGCATATTATGTGGTTAATTTTGCTTATATGGCTATATTGTTATATTTTTAATTTTTTATATATATTTTTGTACGGCCGTACCCAGCCGTACCCAAACCCAAAAAAAAAATCCCCCATATCCATGTACCCGATACTTGTACCCGTACCCATATCGGCTACTTAGCTTAAATCGATATCTATAGAATTCTGAATTTTGATTTGCCTAGGGTTTGAGAGGAAAAATCAAAAAATTGTAATTTTCAATTAGGGTTTGAGAGGAAAAATAAAAAAATTGTAATTTTCAATTAGGGTTTGCTGGAAAACCCAAGTTGTTTTAAATTTGTCTAAAAGGGGGCATTACAGTGGTATGAGAGTTGTGATCTTGTTAGCTTGTGAATAATGAGGAAAATGGAAGAATCTATGTTAAAGTTGTTGCAAGCTATGCAAGAACATTCAAAGGAGCTAGGGGCATGGGTAGAAGAAAATAAAATGGAAAAGTCAAGTTCTGGATTCCAAAACCCTCCAAAGGAAGCCAAGGAAGAAATCTTGAAAAAAGAAACGCCATTGGCTGATTACCCTAAGAGTTCACTATCTCCAAATTTGTGAGAGTCTTCCTATAGATAAAAACTTTATTTTAACATTAAAGTCTTATAAGTTATTTCAAAAGATCCTGTAATTCAAAATACTTTTTGAATCCTTTTTGGGTATTCCTACAGTGATTGTACTTTCATATTGAATTTAATACATATTTCTTTTGATTTGTTATTAATGCAGCTTCCTCATGGCTCTTCTTTATATGGTACTGGAGAGGTTAGTGGTTCCCTTGAGCGGACAGGCAAGCGGGTAAGTAGTCTTCCTTGAAAGCACAATGTAGGGTCTCTTCCTTTTTTGGATGTAGTTCTAATAGCTATGAATGGTCTAAAAGAGAGCACAAACATCACTTTTGGTTTTGTCATGAATCTTTATAACTGAATTTCATATAATTACATTTGTTATCAATTTTAGTTTTAACAGGGACTTTAGACAAGCTGACCAATTATTTATTTTATATGTTACAGTGGTGCATAGGGGTGAACCTAAAAATTTGAATTGTACCCTTATACATCACACATTTTGCTATTCTGTATTCACTTTAATATCTTTTCTTTCATCTAATTCATTTTCTTGCTCTGTCATTAAATTATCTTCTCCCTTAATTCTAGCTATGTAAATTTCGTAGAAGTACTTTTTATACACTTGGTTGATATAGTGTTTCTCTTGCAAGTTCATACTTTAATATTTCCTTTTCCTTTGTCATTACAGGTCTTTACATGGAACACTGATGCTTGGGGTTACGGTGTTAGTACGACATCTCTATATCAGTCTCACCCATGGGTGTTAGCTGTTTTTCCAAATGGGGAAGCTTATGGAATTCTTGCTGACACTACAAGACGTTGTGAGGCGGATCTGCCATCAAGGAGATTACATTTTGTCATTTCTTGTATTTTTCTAGGGCTTATGTGGAAGAGGATCCAATACTTAAAGAAAAGAGTAGAATAGTAATGTACTGCACAGATTTCAGGCTGCAAGCGTAAGATGGTAATTGATTATAATCTTGAAGGACTTATAAATCCTGTTCTGATTCAGTGTTATCTTGTGGGTCAGGTGGATTTGCAAAAGGACTCAACCATTAAATTTTCAGCCCCATCGGTCTATCCAGTTACACATTTGGCCCATTGACATCTCCAGCAGCAGTTCTGACATCCTTGTCCCATGCTATTGGTATTTCATTCCTGTCTTCATAGCATCTTTATGCATATGACTGAACTGAGAACGATATCTTCTACATTAATGCTAAAATTTCTTGTGCTACATTTGAATCAGGTCAGCATGTTCTTATGAGAAGATATAGTTTTCTATAATGCTTGTTCTGTGCTGGATAAATGTAGGTGTAGCTAATTTATAATTGCTAAACCCTTTTGGAGCTTATGTGGAAGCTTGATGTGGTTCTTATGCTGCCCATTTGCATCTTCTACTTGCCTAGAGCTTATCAGAAAAGGTTTTCAATCTTTTCGCTGTTAAAAGTATCATCTTCAAAGATTGTTACATGATTCAGGTCTAGTTAGCTACTGGAAATCCAAAGCTTGGGTATATTGAAGTAGGAATTGAAATCTTCCTTAATGGTTGATGATCGGGGTTTGAATTTTACTTGTAGCAAATGAATAATCTGAAACATTAGATGACCTAAGTATTAGGATGAGAAATATTACGGCTCAGAAGGAACATGATCTTTGTTAGTTCTTAGCTTGCTTGGACATGTTAATAAAATAAGGCAAAAGAAGCAAGCCTAACAAGTGGTATGACATGAAGGACAGTCTTAATATAGATAGTGCAACTTAAAACAGCTGATTGACCTTAAATAAGGAAATTGATCTAATACAAGCATTCCATTTAATATGTGAGTCAAGCATAATAAAAGCGACCAACTTATTGTATGGGAAGTGGACAGAATACTAGCTAACATAGTAATTAACTGGCTTTTTAAGTTTTAAGCGTTTTCGCTTATTTGGGATTCTATCCTCCTATAAGAAGTGTGAGAATTTCTGTTGTTTTTATCAATGTTTCTTGTTAGCATCGAGGAGGAAAGGATGAGAAAGTTTTGATTGTAAAGAGAGGTTGGCTTTATGATATATATTAATAGTGCTTTAGTCATTCAATGATACTAATTGGATCATCCTTGTTAGGAGAACAAAACTGTTAGGAAGTTTGGTTTGCATAGGGAAGTTGGTTATTTATTATATGGAAAAACATTGGGTAAGATGCCTTATGTGTTTGACTTCAAAGTCAATTAGTTCTCACATCAAGGAACTTTGGTATGTTTCTGCACTATTACGTATTTCTCATCTAGCCTTGGTTTATTTCACATTTTCATATATTTGATCTATAGTTTCTCAAGATATTCCCGATTCAATTAATCAATGCAGAACTTTGCAGCTATTAATGAAAATTGTTTTCCCTTACTACTGTTACACTAATAACTATGCTTATATGTGCAGTGGAAAGTGGAAACAAACTGAAGACATCCTCCAATTGATACTAACTCAAGCTATGTCAAGTGAAATGGAATTGATGTGAAAAGAAACAATGGACAGCATCACATGCATCAATATGACTGTTGACAAATCTTCCACAAATCACATTTTCTCTTGCCACCAAAAAATTTCTACAGACTTAAGCAGAGATAATTCTACAGACTCAAGCAAAAAAATTCTACGGACTCAATCAGGGAATTTCTATGGACTCTGCAGGATTTCTACAGACTCTCCCAACACTTAGGCAATTTTAGAGGTCAAACAGCCCTTGCGGAGGGCAGAAAAGACAGAAAGAGCCGATGACAAAGTCCAAAAAAATTCGGAAAAGTTGCAAAAAGCAAGGAAAAGTCCATTTCAAAAGTTCCGAAGGGCAGGGTACCCTTCGGAAGGGACACTTTCAATATTCCCGAAGGGCACCTACCCTTCGGGAAGGCACAATACCAAAAAGAAGAACCTTTGCAAAAAGCCCGGGTGCCCTCCAATTTTTCCGAAGGGCACGGGCGGAAGCTAAATAGCCCTTGCGGAGGGCAATTGGTCGGCAGAAAGGACCATGGCAAATTTCCGAGGGACACATTTCAAAAGCCGAAGGGCACTTTTCGTTGGCTAAAGCAAGAAGCAAAGGAAGATATCCTTCGGACTTTTTGTCCGAAGGAATTCAGGAGACGCACAAAGAGGAGTCCGAAGAAAGACAATGAAAAACAAGTGAAGCCAAGACACAAGATTCTTTCAGACTTTTTGTCCGAAGGAATTCCTTCGGACAAAAAGTCTAAAGGAATTCAGAGAGATTACAAAGCCGAAAGAAAGAATCCCAACGGTAAAAAAAATTCCAAGGAGCTTCGAAGAAGTTGATTCGGCAGAAAGCAAAGAACAACCTTCAGACTTTTTGTCCGAAGGAATTCCTTCGGACAAAAAGTCCAAAGAAATTCGAAAAGGCTTGGAGCAGACATAAATCAGAGTAAGACAAAAAGACCGTGGGAAAAAGCCCAAACAAATAAGAGTCAAGGAAAAATGGCAGAAATAAACCCGAAGAAATATAGCCGAAGGAAATACGACTACTTCTGGTGACGTCCCGCAAGCCATCAATTTTGACCGCGGGAAGTAACCGTTGAGAATAAAGAGACAAGAGATCCGAAAAAAATGGAGGCCAACTGTGCAAAAGAGAATAGAAAACAAATAATCCGACGAAGGAGTTGAATACGGAATCCTGCCAAAAATAGACACGATCAGAATTAGAACAGAATACATGCAAGCAAGAGCTATTTTCCAACATCGGTCAAAGCTTCAGTTCACTGATTATTAAAGTTTTGTTCATCTCCGGCCAGCTCATGCATCCGAAAGTCTAACTCAGCTTCAGTAGGTGTTCCAAATTTGAACGACAAGTTGACTGATCCAGATTTAAAGTTGACTAATTGATTAAACGCCACGTCCACTAGAAGCTTTCCATGCGAAAGAGAATGATCTCTTCGTCCAACTCAGCTTAAATAACGTTTAACGCAGCTTTCAAACGCTACAACTCGGCATCAAGCAGCTCACGTGGAGTTCTAAAATTGACATCTACGTGGATTTTCATGCAAAAAAGAGGTGGGCGGTTCATGACAAAGATAACTTCGCTTCATCAAGCGAGGAAGCTTCATGCAAGGGCAAAAGGAAAAATATATTGTATTTTAAGGCCAAGTAAAGCTTGGAGTTAACAAAAGTAAATCTTTCCCTTCAAGTTTCTACGCCAATCTTTGGCTTTTTGTAATTCTCTCTATATAATGGCTTTCAGCCTTGATTAAAAATAATCCAATCTCTCTTGGTTAGACCAGACTCTACCATTGGTGAGTTGTGTAACCTCTTCGATCAATAGAAGGATTGTACTTTCAGATTTCAAGTGTTGGCATAGTGTATATTTCTTCAGCAATTTGCATAAGTGGTAGAGTTCTCTCCCTTCTCAAATTCTGTTTCATACCTAGTTGCTATATTATCCTTGTGCAGGACATGTTAAAGTGTTCTTGATTGTCTTTTGCTGAAATTGTAAGTGGATGTTAGGTGGCTGCAAAGTGTCTTGTATCGGACCTCTCTCCATCGTTTTCCGTCAGGTTTTAGTTATTGGATCGAACCTCTGCATGAAATACTTATGCATAAGTGATTAATTTGAAGTCTAAGGTCTTCCTTCTCCCTTGTTCGTTCAGTGTTCAAGGTTCGAAATTGAGTGGATCAAAATCTTGGTGTATCACCCCTTTTAGGTAGGATTTCCCCTTTAAGTTTTCTTTCTCCCTTTTCCACGGTAGTCAGCAGCGTAGAGTAGGAATCTTCATTTATACATCATACAGGAACCAGCCTTCTCTGGAGGTTCTTCTCACTATTGAGGCACCCACCCTCATGAGAAGATCCCATTGTTTCAGCCGGATAGAGGACTGGCAGTTTCGCACACGTCCTTCGAATCAGGGCGCAGCTCCAGGTTGACAACAATGACATTGTGTTTACCCCAGAGAAGCCCATTTTCGCAAAAACTCCTATCATGCCTTTTGTTTTCTTCAATCGCCAGCAAATTACAAGCAATACAAAGGAATGCTCTTAAATGGAGCAATGGAACATTGTGGCTTCTCTATTGAGTTCCCTACAATGCCTTACACCATTTGCTTTGTTGTTGGCTCTAATTACAACATCTCTAACATGGTGAAATTTGTTTGAGACTGCCAAAAGGAATCTGGAAATCCCATGTTTTATGCACAAGCAATGATGAATGAGTATTGGATTGTGCCAAAAATGCCAAGCTAATTATGGACATGCACTGCCGATAATGTATACTTCCACTGGCCAAGTTTGGAAGGCACACATCTCATCTTGACATATTCATTCGCTGGCGAATCCATCCTACTGATTTTGTTTTCCACATTTGTTGGCTTCACCTTGACTTGAAGACCCATTGATGCCTAAAGTGCATTTGGATGTGGTTCTTTAGGTCTAATGATGCATGATTCTTGGTCCTGTTACATGTCGTCGACCATTATCTCTGTGGTCCTGGATTTCCTACTGCTAACAATGGGGGGGGTGAAAAGAGAGGATGCTGAAAAACAGAACCTAAACTAAAACGATGATACTCCAAAAAGTTGATCTACTTAGTTTGAGTCTACACTTTCCACCAAGAACAAGTTGGTATACACTTCATTTGATACGGAAAATTCTTCTGCATCAGTGAGCTAGGGGTCCGATGGAGATACAAGGAGGAAGAACTACTAGAGGCATTCTAAAACACACTTTGGCAGCCTATTCACATGCGCCTATATTCCTACTGTGGACACTTCTGGCTAACCAGCAAAAGAAGAACTCACAATACACTAGATATGTTGGAATCCTTCTGTGAAAGCATAAGGAAAATGACTTAACACAAAACAAAAACATAGACATATACGAAAGTGCAAGCTCAAATAGAGGTAAAAATGCTATGTCTTGATTCAAGGTAAAATCCAGCAGAGCTCCGCCTTACAAGCCAAGAGATTCCTTTCTCAAAATGAGAATTTTTTTATATATAGAGAAGAGGGAAACAAAAGCGCCCCTTTTGGAGAAGACTTTGGCACCTTTTTACAAGTTGGCCCATGTGCATTGAGAGCGTTGGGAAGAGGAGGCCGCTGAAAGATAATGTTGTGTCGGCTCCGATTTTGACTTCAGACGTTTAAAAAACATAGGCCGCGCCATTTGTCTACAAACAAGACCGCTCCTTGAAGGTATTCACGCGGTTTGTCTGCTCATTAATGCAAAATGGAGAAAAATGGGTCGCACCATTCACTGTTCGTGCCCCTTGATGACCACTTGGCAGGCACTGTTCCAACCGCTGGAGTAACTCCTTGAGTCGACGCCTTCCTTTGCCACTTGGACTGTTTTGTCTGTTTCTGCACTTGGCTCTTTTGTCTCTTCTTGGCTTTGTCTTTTCTGTCTCCTTCGGCCCTCAAGGGCTATCTTCTGCTACTTCTTTGGCTCTTTGGGCTCTTTCATCAGCAGGTCACTGAGTTCATTCTTAACTTTTGTCTTTTCCCAGCGTCGTCTTTTCCTAGTTTTGTCTTTTGTTGGCTTTTGTCTCTTTCTCTCTTAGCTCTTTGGGCTCCCTTCTGGTTGGCACTCAAGTATTTAAATATCAACGGCTATTTCACCGCCTTAAATTTGACGTCTATGCACCCGTCACTGGGCGTTTGAACCTCCAACGGCTAGTTCACCGTGCTCGATTTCGACGTCTTCGGGCCTATCACACCTTTGAATTTTTTCGGCCTTTTCCTTTCCTTCGGCTTTTTGCTCTGGTCGGGCTTTGTCTTACTCGGGTCCTCATTGTTTTGGTGGCCGAATTTCTTCGGACTTTTGTTTGATCCTTCCCAAAAGGGAAGTGTCCCTTCGGCTTTGGAGAAGTGTCCCTTCATTTTTGGCCAAGAGTCCCCCGCAAGGGCTGCCCTTTGGGGTCCTTCGGGCTCCTTTTGATAGTCACATCCTTCGGAGATTTTGTCCATTCCTTCGAACATTTTGTCCGAAGGAAATGTTTCCTTTATGCTTTTCGCTTACCCCTTTTCCGTCGGCTTTTCTTTCGGCTATTTTTCTCGTGGACAAAATGTCTGCAAGAATTATCTCGTTTACTTTCTTTGACCTTCGGAATTCTTCTTCGGCTTTTTCTCGCACGGCTCTTTCTCTGAATTTCTTCGGACTTTTTGTCCGAAGGAAATCATTTCTTGCTTTTGCCTTAAGTCTTTTTATTTCTGTAGGATTTTCTTCCGAAGAAATTCTCCGCCTCTTGCCTTGAACAAATTTTTGAAGAAAACTTACCCTTTCGGCTTTCTCCTTGATCCCTTTGCAAGTGTTCCCTGCCCTCTGCAAGGGCGCTTGGAATGGTTCATTTTGCGCTCAACTGCCCTCCGCAAGGGCACTTGTCCTTCGGGCTGTGGGAGACTCCTTTGAACCTTCCGATTGAACCGTTCCTTTGAACCAAGCCGATGAACCAAGCCGTTGAACCAAACCTTTGAACCAACAATGGTTCAAAGTTCTTGGAAAGCTCATGGCATTGGACCCCGACGTCGAACCATTGAACTGGTTCCTCCTTTTGTCGAAAGACTTGTGCAACCAAATTTGAACTGGCTCAGAACAACAGGGGAAGAAGGAGACCGATTTTGGCCTGCAGGGCCAAAATGGTCAAGTCACCATATAGATATATAGGGGGCCAACTAGATCATCTGCATCTGGTTTCCACCATCTAACGTCCCATCCACTATTATGCACATGATATCAGTCATCTTATCGATTGTATCATGTATATAATCCATAATCAATCCCTATCCATATATAAGGAGAGTGAACATAATAGATATAGAGGTCCGATAACCCTATTCTCTATCTGGGGGCGGCTATATGAATACAATAGTTGGCACTCTCCCGTTAGCCTACCCTACCCCTCCACTATAGAATATAACCTTTGGGGGAGAGTTCCCTCTCTCTAGTCAAGCACCCATCTATATGACAACAGGAGAGGAGGGGGAGTATATAGATCTAGTCGGTACCTTCTTACCCTCTATACATGGGCGACCCAACTAGAAAGGTTGAGGAAGCATAACCTCGTTGTACACCCATATCTATCCATCTATCTATAGGGATATATAGGGCTACACCTAATCAACTTAGCTTCCGCATATGCCTGTGAGCAATAAGATATATAGGGCCACCTCTCCCTCTACTCTCTACTATAGGTAGATGGCTATTGGCTATATATCAATACAATTCATAGAGAGATTTCTTCACTTCGTTAATCTATATAGTTGGGGGTGCCCTGCCCTATATCTATATTTATTATATTGAGTCGAGTTTCTCCAGTAATCCATCCCCATACGACACTATATATCCATCCGGTTGAGGGCCTTCACTCGTCCAATGTTTGAGATCTCCCATACCCATGTTTCCTAAAGCAACACTTCATCCCACTCCATTTATACTCTAAGTGCAATTGCCATTCTACATACCACCTGACCTCTTTGAGACAAATCGATCCTAAGAAGACTATTCCCCACTCCCTAGTAGCCCATATGAATCCTGTGACTATCAGTATGTTCAGGCGAGTAACGGCCATTAGGTCACCTATAGTGAGTTACAAACACACAGGGCCTAATGTATGTCGAGCGTGCAACCCATCAATGCCCTGGTCGAGGGCCTAAACCCATATCTATGGGGGGTCCTCGGCCTCCTTAACCCCATTTATAGAAACAAATATAGATATTGAAGAGGCCTCCCCCCGGCCTTCACAAGCCCCTATAAATAGCTACAACTACTATATAGAGGAGGGGGGGCTAGGGGTGGAGGAAGGAGTGGAGGGGAAGGCAGGAAGGGAGCGCCTACATCCTATAAATTTAAGGCTCGCTCCCCCCTCACTATATATATCTTATCTATTTGGGGTTGTCGGCCATATCTTATCTATATAGGTGGGCAAAGCCCTCGGCCTCCCAGAGAACTATAGATAGTCGACGTGAGGGTAGTATATAATTGGCATTGTATAGAGTATACAATGGGGTTAGGGTGATCTATATGGGGGTTGGATTGCTTTTTTGGAGTCTTTCAAGAGAGGAGGAGATTAACGCCACCCACCCAACCCGAGCAAGCCCAAGCCAACTAACCCTTGTTGGCCTACACACAAAGGTTGGTCTCTATTGGCTAGTCAATATGCCCATAGTCTTGTTGTCAACCTGGAGCTGCGCCCTGAATCGAAAACGTGCATGAAATGGCCAATCCTCTATCCGGTTGAAACAATGGGATCTTCTCACAAGGGTGGGTGCCTCAATGGTGAGAAGAACCTCTAGAGAAGGCTGGTTCCTGTAAGATGTATCAATGAGGATCTCTACTCTATGCTGCGGACTACCATGGAAAAGGGAGAAGGAAACTTTAAGGGGAAATCCTACCTAATAAAGGTGATACACCAAAAGATTGATCCACTCAACTTGGAACCTTGAACACTGAACAAACAAGGGAAAAGGAAGACTTTTGATTTCAATCAATCACTCATGCATAAATATTTCATGAAGAGGTTCGATCCAATGACCAAGACATGAGGGAAAATGATGGAGAGAGGTCTGATACAAGACACTTTGCAGCCACCTAACATCCACTTAAAGCTTCAGCAAAAGACATAAAGAACACTTAACGTGACCTGCATAATACGATAAGCTAGCAACTAGGTACGAATCAGAGTTTGGGAAGGGAGAGAAATCTACCACATATGCAAATTGTTGAATGAATATACACTATGCCAACACTTGAAATCTGAAAGTACCGTCCTATTGTATGAAGAGGTTACACAACTCACCAATCGCTGAGCCTGGTCTCGCCAAGAGAGGGATCATTTTTTCTAACGCTGAAAAGCCATTTTATAGAGAATTACAAAAGCCAAAGATTGGCATTGAAAAATTGAAGAGAAGGATTAACTTAGATTAACTCAAGGTTGACTTGGCCTTTCAATAAAATATGTTTTCTTTTGTCTTTGCATGAAGCTTCTTGCACTTGAGGAAGTGAACTTGTCTTTGTTTTGAACCACCCACCTCTCTTTGCATGGAGATCCACGCCAATGTCAATTTTAGAACTCTACGTGAGCTGCTGGAATGTTTGAGATGATCGTCTGAAAGGCTGAGTTGACCATTTGATAAGCTAAGTTTGACGAAGAGATCATTCCCCTTTGCATGGGAAACTCCTGGTAGATGTGGCATTTAACAATTAGTCAACTCTAAATCTAGAACAGTCAACTCGATGTTCGAATTTGGAACTCCTGTTGAAGCTAAGTTGGACCTTCGGATGCATGAG
This sequence comes from Torreya grandis, assembly GCA_037957365.1. NCBI lineage: Eukaryota > Viridiplantae > Streptophyta > Pinopsida > Cupressales > Taxaceae > Torreya > Torreya grandis. The sequence goes on along the minus strand of JARHVA010001066.1, from coordinate 1,852,480 downwards.
TTGATCCGGAGATGAGCAGGACTTCAACAACTAGTCAACTGAAGCTTTGATCGGTGGATTGAAAATAGCCCTTGCTTGCATGTATTTTATCCTATTTTGGTCTACCTGTTCATGTCTATTTTTGGCGGGATTCTATATTTGGATGTATTTTGTCTATAGTGGTCTATATTTCCTTGGATTTCTTGGCTATCTCCTTAGCCTTTGGATCTCCTTGGGACTTTATGCTTGCCAATTTTCCCAATTTTGTTCCTGCGGACTTTGTTTCGCCCTATGGCTCCATATTTCCTTCAGAATTTTCTGTTTGCAACTTTTCTGAAGGAATCCTTCGGACTTATGGCTTATTACCTTTCCTTCGGCCTTTATTTCTTCTTTGCCTTGGTCTTTATTTTCCAAATTAATTCTTCAGACAAAAAGTCCGAAGGAATTCCTTCGGACTTTTGTCCAAAGGTTTCCTTTGTTCTGCTCCCTTTTATGTTGGCTTTATTCTGTCGGGTTTTTCTTTGGTTCAGAAATCCGAATTTCTTCGAACTTTTTGTCCGAAGGAATTCCTTCGGACAAAAAGTCTGAAGGAATTAATCCTTTGTCCTTTGCCTTTGCTCTTTGTCGATAATGGACTTTGCTCTGTCAGCTTTGTTGGGGCCTTTGGCGTGTACCTTTCCAAATTCCTTCAGACAAAAAGTCCGAAGGAATTAATCCTTGTACCCTTTTAGAACTCTGCTAAGAATGCCCTTCGGGTTTTGCACAAAGGTCCAAGCACCAACCAAGTGCCCTCCGCAAGGGCTTCTGTCCCTTCATCTGCGCCCTTGTCGGAAAAATTGTAGGGCACCCGGGTTTTTGCAAGGGTCCCGAATTTGACATGTACCTTCCCGAAGGGTAGGTGCCCTTCGAGATTGTTGAAAATGACCCTTCCGAAGGGTATCTTGCCCTTCGGGTTTCTTGTTTTGCCCTCTTCTGCCTTCCAAAGCCCTTTGCAATACCACAGACTTATTCCTTTGGATTTCTTTGGACTTTTTGTCCGAAGGAATCTGCCTTCCAAAGCCCTTTGCAATTCCACAGACTTATTCCTTCGGATTTCTTTGGACTTTTTGTCCTTCCAAAGCCCTTTGCAATTCCACAGACTTATTCCTTCGGATTTCTTTGGACTTTTTGTCCTTTCGGACAAAAAGTCCAAAGAAATCCAAAGGAATAAGTCTGTGGTATTGCAAAGGGCTTTGGAAGGTAGAAGAGGGCAAAACAAGAAACCCGAAGGGCAAGATACCCTTCGTAAGGGTCATTTTCAACAATCTCGAAGGGCACCTACCCTTCAGGAAGGTACATGTCAAATTCGGGACCCTTGCAAAAACCCGGGTGCCCTACAATTTTTCCGACAAGGGCGCAGATGAAGGGATTCCTTCGGACAAAAAGTCCAAAGAAATCCTTCCTTGGGCTTTTTTGCTTTGGGCGGGACTTTTGTTTGGCTGCGGGTGTTCCCTTTGTAAATTCTCCGAAGTATTCCTTCGGACAAAAAGTCCAAAGGAATTACTTCCTTTGTTGTAAGCTCTGCAAATTCCCCGAAGGAATTTAAACTTGTGATTTCCTGCGGACTTATGTCCTTAGCACTTCTCCGAAGCTATGTGACATTCTACCTTCTTTGATGAACCATTCCTTCGGACAAAAGTCCGAAGGTATTCCCGTTGTAGCAAAGGCCCTCACAAAAGAAAAACAATGTATTCTTTCCTTCCTTAGACGGAGATGTGAATTTTTCGAATGGCAAGAGACAATCTGTCCTGTGGAAGAATTGTCAACAATATGCCCATAGTCTAACGCTCCTTGGGGTCGCTTGAATGCCTCGCAAAGGACCTTCAAGCTATGCACTACAGTGCCTCACTTGAATCACTCCCTCGGGTTTAGGGCCTTCAGGCTACACCCTACGGTCTCTTCACCCTCGTGAGCTTGATGAACCCGAGTAAAACCCGAGCTTGAAAACAGGGCCAACCCGAGACAAGTTGGGGTGGGTGCGGTGCCAACCCAACTTGCCGAACCCTAGCCCCTAGTCTATCACTTCACTTGATTCAACCCCACTTGCCAACCCCTTGTCTATCGCTTCACTTGATGAACCCCACTAGCTCAACCCCAATGCATGGTCTATTGCTTTGCTTGGATGAACCCAAGCTAGCCCAAGCCCATGGGTAGGTGGGGTGCCTAAGCCGACTATCTAGATTCTATGGGAAGACCACCCGATGTGGTCTCCTAATACATGCAACAACCCTGTGTTTTGAGTTGCAGAGAAAATGAGTTATGATGAGTGAGATAGATACTCACTTCATTTGTATCAACCTCGCCTCAGATGCTCGCTTCGTTCAAGAGAGCATCAACCTTGATCTCACTTCGTGAGATAGGGTATCCAAAGACGATAATCGTCTTCTCCTTCCTATTATCCTCTTCTATACTATATATATATATATGGTCTCTTTGCACAAAGAATCTTGAGATCTGACTTAGTCATAAGCAGCTTTTATCTTGAAAAGAATAATTGTTAGTTCCATTGTTATTTTAGTCATAACTACGAGTTCTAGTGTTACCAAACTTGTGATTGGAAAAAATCAGGGCAGCTCAATCAATTCTGATGACTAATTTATAATAAAATGCTTTAAAGTCCTTAATTTCAAGGGAAAAAAACTCGAAATTAAAAAAAAATCTACACCCTTTTTCAATGTGATAATCAATTTCATTCAATGTTGATATACATTGCAACCGTTTAATCAATAAAAACCCCTATCTAAAATCAGCAATTCTTTGACAACTTGCAAAAATTTGGCAGTGCCTAAAGTTGATTGATTGATTGGAGAATTGATAATTTGAGTACAACTAACCACTTACAATATATTTTAGTTTAAATGGACTTGATTAAAGAACTAAATCTGCACAATTTCTCTGTAAAGAGTTGGATGATGTGTTACCTTGTTCTTGCTCATCCTCTTGGATTGATCGCACAACAGTTCCAACAAGTCGTTTCAAAAAGGATCTTGCCTCAAGCTTCTGCAATAAAAATTAATAGATGTTCAATTTGTTTATGGTCTGTTTGAGAACAAAAACATATGTCAAGATATTGGATAGTGCCTGTTAGACAAATGATGATACTGCTTGAATAAATAACAAGTCAAATAATGGGAAAAAAATCAAATGGGCCCAAAAAAAAAGATTCAAGCTAAATCACAGTCAAAAGATAACACTCAAATAATATTAATTAGAATATTAATTTTTGTGTGATTTTACCCATGTGTTTAAGCCATCTCAAGATGACCTCCATGAGCAGTCACCACCCTAATGATAGTATTCCTCCTATGTTTTTGGTAGAAATCACAAGGCAAGGGACCCACTTAGAACACAATCACCTTAAAGCATTTTTTAGTAGGTGGATGGAACAATGAATCTAATTCACCACTTGGGGCCTCTTTCCCCATTGGCAAAGAATTTGAAGCATGTGATACATATGATTACAACACAAATATAAAACTCTTTAACGATAGTATTTTAATCTTTCCATCCATATGAGTGGCCTCTCTGTTGCTATAATGTGATAAAATGTTTTTTTATTAAAAAACATCCTCGTAGAAGAAGAGATTTATCAGACATTGTTCTATATTTGTTTGGTAAGTAAAGAGATTTTCCATTGATTATCAACATGCACTGAAAATGTAGAAAGCATAAACTTTCTAAGACTGCCTACTTGATGAAATTCAGGTATCCCAGGTTAAACGTGAATACCAAAAAGTATTTTGACAAAAGTTTTATTCAGTGTTGGCCAACACCGCCACACTTACAACCTTATGTCTATTCAATAGGATAATTTTTGTACATGCAGGTTAACATTAAATAGCAATAGAAAGAAACTATAAAGGAAGAAAACACATTAATGTCCATGACCAACTGAAAGAAATCACATTAATGTCCATGAGTGACCATAGTAAGTAAATATGTCTAGTTACAATAGAAAAGTGCTTGGGTATAAATAACCCTAAGAGCTGGAAAAACAACCAAAAACAAAACAATGAAAGCAATAGTACTGGGCGTAAACCCTAGCCATAATGTACAGTACAAATACAAATAATCATTTGAGGGTAATGTCCCCAAGGGAAGCAAGGAGTAGGAGGCGGCCAATGCTCAAGTTGAAGATTGGGTACCAGAAACCACTAGTGTCATATGCCTATATCAATGCCCAAAAAAAATAATAAGAACCCACAAAATCAATAGAAGAAGAAAAACCAACAGCAGCAGCATCCACCATTATAAAAGACCAATGCAGAATATGATAATTTCCATGTAATAATATGTTGGGCTAAGGGGGCCAAGTTTCAGAATCTTGGGAGGCATAAGGATATTTTTCCTTAACCTCTCCTATCACACAAAGCCAACAAGCCTCCAGAACTTGAGAGATAACTAGTGGTGCATTCTTGTCCCCTTGTCTTGAGTTGTTGACAAGGAAAACTATGTCCATGACATTGAGTAAAAGTGTATCCATGATCCTTGGCAAGTAAGAGGTACAGGATATCCTCATAGCAGCCAGTAGGACGACATCTCACTTATCTTCATCACCTATGGGAAACCAAAACCAAAAGACACTTAATAACTTCTTGTGTTTGTGATAGGCTGAAAGGAGGTAATCATCGTAGTAGCCATGAAGGACCCCTGTAATGTCCTGCGTGTGAGAGTGATGCCCTTGTAAAGGAAAATGGCCAAACAGCTCTTGTAAGGATAATGAGAGAAGGTGGAAAGAGAACCTCCCAAGTCTCTGTAAAAACAGTAGTACCTACTTCTGCATCTAGATATCAGGGGCCAATTTTCAATCTCAGCTAACTATCTCCTTGAAAACGAGAAACTTGTGGTGCAATTTATGTGTCACCTCTTCTTGAATGGGAACAGTTTCACAATGTACCACTTGCAACCAAGGTCAAAATCAATCCAACAGTTCATCCATCACATTGAAAAGGAAAGCGAACTGCTTCATCAGTATGGTTTACAAAACATAGTTTGTGGACAAAAATAGAAATAGACCCAGATCAAATGTGCTAACGCTTTATGATTGATTTTTTTTATTTCTTTGTTCATCAATTAGCTAATCATTTAATTGTGTCATGACACACACAGTTTGATATGGCTTTCAAACCTTACAGCAGAAATTAAGGAACACACACAAAGAGAGCATAGTGAATAAAGAGATTGCTGTTAAAACTGTATGTTTACACTCTTCATTAGCATGGAATAATGTACAATGGAAGTCTGTGATGGCTGGATAAATCCAAGCAGAAACAGAGAGCAAAGGCCAAAAAGCTAAAAGGTAAAAAATCTAAAACCTGAAATCTAATAATAGAAATATTTACGAGAGTGGATCTCATCGTTTCAAAGCTGCTATCTTGGAGAACCACTAGGCCTGTATTAATAGAGAACCTTTGCATCTGACCAGGTAATTAGTGGTTTGCTTCCTACAATTGGTGCGAGTCCGAACATCAAAAAAAGTATCCTCAGCCAAAGATTGTTGAAGATCATGAATGGTAGCCTCTAGATGATAGATGAGAACCTTCTCCAAGTGAGGTAGCCCATATAGCAAGTGGCTCAAATAGATAGCATCATGGATGCCAAGCTAAGATGGAATATCTAAGTGCAAAGCATTCGTCCTGAATAGTGAAAGGCCCATATCTGATGGGATTCAACTTGTGATGTTGTTTGTTATGAAACCTATGCTTATCCAAGTGAAGCCAAACATGATCCTCAACTTGCAAAGCATAAAGTCCTCAATGACAGTCATGAATTTCCTTTTAATTGGCACGTCTATTGGATAATGTCTTGAATTTTGGCATGAAGATCAGATAAATTCTGCAGAAAGGAAGAATCTTTGAACTGATCCTATTGGTGAGACATATCTATAGCTAGAAGAGCCACCAAAATCCAAAGCCACTCAAACATTTGATGCTTGTAAATAAGTGATGAAAACCAGCAACTACACACATTTAACATTATTTCCATGAGAATTTAGTCATGGAATTGGTCTAGCAAGTTTAAGCATTCTCCTCTAAAACATTTGGCCTCATAGACACCGGCATTCTTGGTATTCTAGGACTAGTTTGCTCCTCCAGTCTATCGGCATCTCTATTGATGGTTACCTCCTTTCAAGTACTCCTTGGATGCCACTCCTCAGCTTCTTCCCTCAAAAGTCATCATTAGAGTTGTCAGAGAACATATCTATAGTACGTACATCTAGGTCACATGCACCTCTTCTCCTCAACCACTCAGCCCAAAGCTTGTCTTTTACGCTTAGCATTTCTTCTAGGTGGTGGGTGGTGTCATTCATCATCCTGACTATCTCCAATGTCAATGGTCTCACGGTTTGAGGTTCCTTCTCGACTAGTCGAGGGTGTGATCACACTAGTTTTGGATTGAGAGTGATCATCATATACCATGTGGGGATCGGATTTATCATCTTTGCTCCCTTTCATAGATGGAGATTGAGGATTACTTCATTTTCAGATCCCCCAATTTAGTATGATATATGGAGGACATACCATTGTCTTTACAAAGACTTGAAGGACAGTCTATCCACTTTCTTTCGGTACTCGGACCAACGATACCTAGCCCTTTTTCTTTGAGAGGTTGTCACCCTTCGACACAAGTCATGGTAGGGTGCCCCTAGAGCCCCTAAAACCCCCAGGCTGATCAATTCTTTCTTTCAGCCCATCATGAAGGTTGATGGCATTATGCACTCTTTGAATACTGCTACTTCACACACTGAGGGGGGTAGGTCAATGAGATGGCACTCATGTTTGCACAACACTACTACTAAGGTGTCCCAACACACTACCTCTCAGCGACGTGGATCAGCTGCTCAAAGTCATGGATCTGCTCCTCGACATCGTCGATCTACTCCTCAACAACTTCCTGGGAAACAAAGACATGCACAAATTATGAGTCTCTTCGCTCATATGGAAGTTTTTCAGCCTTGGATGTGAGGAGATATTATAAGGGGAATGCTTTGCTTCCTCTTAGGACTACCCAACTTGGGCCCCTCAGCGTTAGACACTCCCCGATGAGCATTATCAAATCTTGCATTGGCCCTTTCACAACAATAGATGTTGACACAAATAACTCTTTTGTCCTAGTCATGCTCAAACACATTTGATGGGATTAGCATCTAGTCTTTCCAACTTTCACCAACCTTTACTCTTTGGGGGTTCTTGCTCCCCACACATGGCTATTTGTATTGGTACCTTAATCACATGGGTTGGGGCTTTACTACTTTGGATTTACTGCAACACCTCTTGTGCATCAAATGTGGTGTTTTAGTTTAAGAATGTTACTATGCAAGATTCACATTGTGTGTCCTTCAAGGGCAAAACCCTCTTACTATGCAAAGCTTGGATTGATTGCTGCAACATTGCACTTCCCAAACTTAGTTGTGTATTACAAATTTATAGTTTTAAAACTAGGACTTAGCAACCCAAATTTTTGACTCAGACTCGAGACTCGATAAAACTTGGTAAATTTTTAAAAATATGTGTGTGTGTGTGTGTGTGTGTGTGTGTGTGTTCATTAAATGAACTTAAGTGTTACATGAAGTTGAGAATGCAATTAGCATATATCACTACAAGTGCAAACTGCAAACCCTATCAAACAAACAAAAAGCAAGTGGATTAAATTTTTAAAACCTTAGCTGCCTAGCTAATAAAATGGGGAAAAAAGAACAAAAAAAGCTTTCAAACTCTACAACAGATTTAAAATGGAAGAATAAACTTTAAAAAACTAAAAGAAAAACCAAAAAAAACAAGTTCTAACCTCTCAAATAGAACTCCACCCACCAAAAAATCCTTCAAATCTGATTGAAATCACTTCACGACAACTGAAATATGATCAAATGTGTTTTAGCATGAAAGAGCAGAGCATAAAACAGCAGAAAAGTGGAAGAAAAGGTGAAAAAATATTTTTTTTTAGTGATTGTTTTAAAGGCAGCAATTGGTGAGTTTTCTACACAGAATCGCGAGTACTCTGCAAAAAGTCAACATGTGAGTCATAAGGGAGTTACTTGCCCTGCAATTTGACTCACGAGTTTCATGAGTTTTCACGAGTACCTTGTGTGTTTAGTATCTATGTTCCAAACTCAATGTGCAAGGTCAGACAGCTAAGTCTTCTATTAGTGATCCATAATTTGATATTCTATGAATAAGCATAATTCACCTCAAAGATCTTTTAAAATTAATTTTAAGAGTATTATAATGATTTCATGGCTATTAATTTTTGGTGTACGAAAACAACTACAAAAAAAAATTCATATGTGTCTTATGGGTGCAAATGCATAGTGATTGAATATTCCAGTGTTTCGAGTCTCTAATGGACCCATCATCTAGGATAGAAATATTTTAAGCCAATGCCTGTGTGATAGAGTATAATTGATTTCCAATAAGTAGATGCATAAGACAATAGAATTAGAACATAGGGCTCGCAGGGGTGGGGCGAGGGGAATTGGTCAGCCAATTAAGAAGAAGAAAAGGGATAAATAAAAAGAAAGGTAAATTAATTAGTATATTAGTTTGAATTTATCACTTAATGCATTAACTAAGTAACAAATTAATTAATTAGTTAAATAGTTTAAGTAATCATAAAACACCAATAAATAAGTTAGTACATTATTCGGTTTTTTAATTGTTTTGGCTTAGTCTATGAATGAGAGGTTTTCACATATGGCTATGTTTAAAACCATCATCCATATTTAAGTTTTTAGTCCTTTTTTAAATTTCAGTTGTTTCTCTTATTCTCATGTCCCTTACATGGACTTACAAAGCATTAATCTCAGTGTCCTCAATCCGGATCGGATGTTTTATTTTATGCTCATAGTCCACTAACACTAGTTTCTTTATATTTTCTTGTCATAAGTCATAAGCGTGCTCTTTGATTCTTGTTTGAAATGATTCACCAATCTCACCAATGTAAGGAATACCACAAGATTGCAGCATCTCATAAACACCCTTCTCAAGTATGGGTTCCCTATGGTCTTTTACACTTATATGGCAACTTTTAATGGTCTTCATGGGTTTGAATATAGTTCGCATACTCGGACTCGACTCAGACTCAACAAACCAAAAAAATCGACTCGGCAATACTCAACTTATAAAAATACTTAAATTTCTTAAAATACATAAATTTTATACAAATTACAATTACAAAATGTATTGAATGAGTCTGTAAAATGTTAGGGAAGTGTTCTCTATTATATTTTAATACAAATATAGTACGAAATCGCATCATCATTTATTTCAACATTTCCTTTATGCTTTCGTGTTGATATGTATCTTCCCCAAAGCACCATCCCACATTACACTATTTTGATACATGATGAGCTTCGGGTGGGGCATTTGTATTCACCAATATTTTTCAGCTTTATCATTTACTAACACTCTCTCTTGTAGGGGCATGCCGGCACATCAAATCACCCTAAGTGCACACCTTAAAGGGTGCACTGGAAATGGGGTGGGATCGGCTCGTGGAGCTTTGCGAGTGACATTCTCGTACTATTCATCATAACTACATCCCTTAATGTGGCCTCATACCTCCTATGATGTCTCCCTAAAATCTTAAAACCTTGAAATATGGTTCATCTAAAATCCTAAAGCCCTGAAATCTGACTAACTCTGAAATATGATAGATCCTCCAAAAACTAAAATTTGATTTATAGCTCCTGTTGGCCATTTTTGGCAAACATACCAAAATTTTGCCAGTTTGAAGAAAATGGACATAACTCAAGAAGAAAAATGGCAAAGTATTCAAACTTCGGGTTTCTGAGGGCATAGTGCAGATCGGATTCTCCAAGGTGAACGACTTCGGGTTCTCTTGTCATGTCCCCTCTTTAGCTCGATCTAGCAGAGACATGTGAGTCAGCTTATTATGGGGTCTTGTAGGTTGACATTATTGGATAGAGACCCAGTATGGCTATACAGTGTTGAGGACTTGGTGTTCTGGCCGTCGTTGATCAGTTTGGAGACGTTCCTATTTTTTAGGAGGCAGTTCCTAAAATTATGGGGGTTACCCCTAATTTTTAGGAGGATATGATCATACCCAGGGGTGGGTCTCCATGAGATCATTCCTTGAGTTCAGTTTCAGAGGATTTGGGTTTGTTTCCTTGTTTCTAGGAGCATCCCTAGATTTTAGGGATGAGACTGCCAGTGAATCTTTGATTTCCGACTTCAGTCACAGACAGGTGGCAGGGTGACTTTCTGGTTTCTGGAGTCATTGGTACATTTTGTTGCTACTTGAGTTATATTTTTAATATTTCCTAAGTTTTCGTCTTTTAATTAAATAAGGCTAAGTTTATAGCCATTTTGGAGTAATAAGGGGTTTTTGGCCTCATCTGGATGCGTATCCCATGGTGTAATAACTCGTTAAAAAGGTCTTGGACTTTTCTAAATATTTCTCTCTTGACTCAGATCCTTTCGGTGGACGGATCTCTCTTTATGTGGAAAAAAGGTCAATTTCTATGTACTTGACCACTTAAAAAGGGAAATATAACATGTTATAACTTAAACGCCACATGGGTTTGCTTTTAGGGTTTGAGCTAATTGGAAAGGGTTATAAGGAGGTCAAACAAGATTATAATTCATTCTTGACATTTTTATCTTGGGATTTGCACTTTGGCTCTGGAAGAACTTCCAGCATTTGGGACGCCAAACCCCAGTGCTTCCCTGTTTGGGACGTAGCCCCCAATTCAGTGGTTGTGATTTGCTCAGTAGCATCTGGAGATTGTTCAGTATTCCTTCTGGTAGGCGCAGGGATTGTGACAGAGTTCAGCTGGCATTTGAGGGCTTATTTCAGATTGAGAGGATCTTGCAGTTGTACGACTGTACCTGGCAGCCCTTGCAGCTGTACGGCTGTACCTGGCAGCCAGCTTCAGTCCTTTCATTGGTGCTTAAATCTGAAGTATTAACCAAGGGTTTTGAGGTATTAATTTGCAGATCATAATTTTTATTGTTGGCACTACAGTGTTTTGATAATGCCGTGAATAGTGCCGCTACAGTGCCGCGCTACAGTGATTGCTACAGTACCACGTGAATAGGGCAGCTAGGAGAAGGTTACAATTTGGGTTTGGAAGGGACTCCTTTCTTTGGATATTGCTTGATTCTTCATTAGCACTTTTGGCACCATTATTACCAGGTTCTTTTTGTAATTATTAGTGGTTTGCATTGTTATCCCAAGCATATTGTTGTAGGTGATCATTGATATCAGACTTTGGCACTTTATTGCATAACCCTTGTAAACCAATAGATTTGGAATTTCTTAATATCATTGGGTTCGGGAATTGCATCTAATATAAGAGTTATCAATTGTATGCCATTTGTTCAATGTAATGTCCTTCATTATAGCATCCCTTATCAGCATGTTAGATTGCGTGCCAATTGTTTGACAAAATGCCAATTGGCTGTAGGTATTCATTTCATGTCTAATTTTCATGTATATGCATCGAAAATACCAACACAAGAAGTCATATATGCATTTAGATTAATGCTTAGACATTGTAGTTTGGATTTATGAGCATTTAGAGTACTCAGCGATCATCATCAAGCAAAAATATCAGACTGAAAACACAGACCACCAAGCATTGGGTTTACATTAGAAGTGTTTGACAATATTCCTTGGGGTTCAAATCAGCAATATAAGGTCTGAAATAGCAAGGGATATTTCATCTCTTAAGTGCACGACTTCTGTTTACGAAGTCGAAATATTTAAATTGCTTTATAAGTAGTCAGCAGTGAGAAGTCAGAAGTAAGTAGTGGGGCTTGGAAAACCCAATTCAGTCTTGGATAGTGTATTTCAGGTTCTCTTTCATAGAAGTCTTTGGGTTCTCCAAGGTGAATTGCTTAAAATGCTTTATAAGTAATCAGCATTCCAAACCATAAAGTAAGAAGCCAGGACAAGCCCGATTTGGTCTTGAACAATAGTCTTCGGGTTCTCCAAGAGACAAGTCTTCTCCAAGGGTCATTTCCAAAAGAAGGTGACCCAAGCACAAATCCCGAAGGACTCTTTCATAAACAAAAGTGGTCCTCTTTCAAAAACCCAAAGGACCTTTTGCACATTTCCGAAGGTCATTTTCAAATTCTCCGACAGACCACTTCTTCAACAATCTTTCCGAAGGGCACTCACAATACCAAAGGCACTTTTCAGGGAAATCCGAAGGTACTAGTTCATAACGCTGAAGGGCCTTTTCTCGGCTAAAAGGCACAGTCAAGAAATCCGAAGGGCTTTAAATAAATTCTGAAGGGGTCAAATGCAATAAATCTGAAGGGCACCAACAAGCAGTAAGGGCAAAAAACAAAAGAGACCTGGGAAAATTGTCCAAAGTAAAAGTCCGGAGGAGTTGCGGAAGAAAAGTCTGTGGGCTAGTTGCAAGGAAAAATCCGTGGAAGTAAGCCATCCCGAAAATAAGCCAAGTACGAAAAGCCCGAAGAGCAAAAGGCCGATAGGTAACTGCATAAGGTCTGCAAAAACCGAAGAAGTTGTGAGCAATGGAAAGTTCCAAAAGAAAAAATCATAGAAAATAGTCCGAGGCAAAATGGACCAAGGAAAATAGAAAGGCCCAGGAACATTGAGAATCATGATCAAACGAATGAGAGGCTACCACGTGGCATAGGTGCATCCAGTTGGCAAGGAGATCAATGACTTGCAGGCGTCCATGTCAAGAAGATCTACGGTGCAAATAGAGGATCCAAGGCGACTCCCAACAACCAATCAGAACAAAGGAGGGTCCATACGACTGGCGGGAGCTGGTAGCTGAAAATTTAATGAAGGCTTTTGTCCTTTGACATGGCTCTCTCTCTCCACGAATGGTTGCACGATCAAAAGCAGCATGGTTCGGCCATGAGTTTAAAAGAATGGAGACCTCGTGATTTTTAGACAAGACACACGAAGGGGAAGGTCACCATGACAAGTTTAATGTAAGGATCAACTCGGTCGCGCAAAACAGAGACATCCAGCCACCCGCGACATGGCCCCCTCAAAATCCACCCAAGGGAGACTTGAATGCAGGATGGGATCGAAGAGATTGGTGATGACCTTAAACGACTCACTCCATGGTCAAAGAAAGATGACGGTGGTGGTTGCAAGAATTTATGGCTCCCCTCTTTCCGTTTTCTCACACAGTCCCTCTTCTCTTTTGTCCCTTTTATATATACGGGCTTTCAAGCCATTGTAAGGGTTCCCAATTTTTTAGATTTTGTTTTATCTTTCTGGGAGATGGGACATTCTTTCAGATATTGCAAAATATGCTTAGCTTGATTAGGCTCGACCCTGTCAAGTATTTGTAAGAACTACCTCTTGATGCAATAAAAGGACTTTCTTTGCCTATCTCTTGCCTTGGATTTGTGTCTGTTGAGTTGTGCACTATGGTAATGTGTGAAGGAGAATCTTCCTTGTCCATGGTCCTCCTTTCAAGCCTTGTTTAGGGTGTTTTCAAGGTTGTTCGCAGGTCTGGTTTAGTGTTCTTTTTGCCATTGATGTGAGCTTTCAATGAGTCGTAGAACTCTCTATTTGCATTCGTTACTTCCAGAACCTTCTCCATGAAATACTAATGCAACTAGCTCAATCTTGAGATTGTGCAAGTCGGTATTGTCCTCTGCAGAATCACTGTGGGTTCAAGTTGGTGAGATTTTCCCATTTAGCTTTGGTGCATCGCCTGGTTAGCTTTCTTAGGAGCCCTTATCCCCTTTCTAACCCTTTTCCCTGTGAATCATTAGTTTAGCTTTTAGTTTAGGTGAGCATCAAAGAGGAACCGGCCCACTCCAGATGTTCAACCTCGCTACAGGATACCCACAGCGTGAGGTTGTTCCCACGCTTGTAGCTAGAAGTGAGAGACCCTGAAAAACTCTCCCACAAAGGTGCAATTCAAGCCTACAACAGTTTCTAGCACACTCGGTGGGACTAAAGTCCAAAACAGCAGAAGGATTTTTGATGTTGTTCTTCTACATATCAGCCTTTAGAGGCATTCAACAAACATCAATGGCCACTCCGAGCATCTATCAGCTGGTTTAAGTAGTCCAAGTGCCTAATTATCATTATCTGGTATGTATAATCAACCATCTTTTGATCAGCATGCTTATTCTCTACCTCAGCATCACACTTATCAAGCTAATAATGTTTGTGTTCCCCATAAGTGGCCCTCAAACAACCTATCATCCCCATCATGGTCTTTACCCTCCTCCCACCCCTGCAAATGACCAAGATCAACCTCCTATGCATTCAAATCAATCCGCTACTTCCCCTTGTCAAGACTATGTTTATCCTGTTACATCCTTGTCAAGATTCAAGCAAGCATTATCAGATTATAGCAAATTGATAAGGGAGATTGCGAGGGGTTTAGAACTTTCTCCAATCATCCCTACTCATGTTCTACAAGAGGCAAGGAGTTCTCTTCAAATGGTCAAAAACAAATGGTCAGTTTGTGAGGACGAACAATGCGCAGTTTGTGAGGGGGAGAACAAGGTGTGGTTGAGAAGCACAGTCCAAAATTCGGAAAGTGTGTTGATGTCTTATGAAGATCAGCAGACACAGTGCAATTAGTCCTATGTTTCCAATCAACCCCCTACGCCCATTCCCACTCAAGAGTTTGAAACCATCCCATCATGGATCTTCTCCTACACCTTTGACCCTAATTATGTCATGCCCTCTCTTGTGAAACCACCCTCTCCTATACCCGTTCAAAATGAAGAAAAGGTGGTTGTTCCCTGCACATTTCCATCTTTGAAATCGGTTCAGCCAGTTCAAGAGGAGTTCAGTGGTTGAAGAATATAAAAAAGAGGTGTTAGCTCAGCTCAATAAGCTTGCCCTACAAGAGTTCCAAGACTCTTTCTCCCTCCCTCAAGAGCCACCAAAGAGACCACTCAAAGTACCTAGCTGGAAAGACACTCTCTCAAGCTGCAAGCAAGGTGAACTTTTTCACCCTCCCACCATCTCCCTCTTGGAGGAAGACCCTATTTTGCAAGGAATAGAGGAAGAGCTTTCAGTCAAGTTTGAGCCTGAAGAAGACAACATAAGTGTCTATGATGAGGAGATCATGATAGGCAGTCCACTCCAGAAAAGGGAGGAGAAATCAGAGGTGTGTATTCAAGATGCGGTTGAGAGCAAGGAGGATTTTGTTTGGTCCCAAGAGCTTCCATTTGGCGTGGCTGCAGATGAAGATGACGAAGGTGTAGAGATTCACATAATCAATTAGTTGACCATGTTGGAGAGGTCATGAATGGGAAAGAGGATCAAGATGAAGTATGGCAGCAGCTATACCATGACTTCATGGATCAGGTAAAGGTTCTAAACCAGCCTATGCCTCCTCCAAAGTATGAAGATGAACTCGCCAATCAGGTTGAAGAAGCTGACCAATCCCAAGATGAATTGTCCATTGAAGGTAGTATTGATGTCTTCAAGAATGAAGGGGAATGGTCAGATCCAGAGCCACAAAAATATGAAATGTTGGGCCTTAGATGGATTGACAAACTACCATATGGCTCCTTTCAAAGCAAACAGAACAAATATGGAGTTGAAGTCGGCATTGTCTCGGATGACCAAGAGGAAGCTGCCTTTTGGGATGACTTGGAGCTTTTCTGCTTAAGTCTAGACAACAAACCAAGCACCAATTCAAAGGAGCTGTCATGTGTTGTGCTTAATTCAGAGCACAACATTGTGCCATCAAATGAGAAGATTGCAAAACCCCTACAGTCCAACATGAACCAAGTTTGGAGGACATGAACAAGTATGTCTACATCGGAGACATGTTTGTTCCATTCCATCCATTAAAGAGCATACGAAAAGGATTGACCATAAAGCTACCTGGTTCACCAATTCTGGTACCTCCAAAGCAAAGTATTTTTCATCTTGGATTGCTACTGGGGAATGATACTCACAGTTTTCCATTTGATCTAGGAGGGAGATACTTGTAAATTGTAACCTTGTATGTATTAGGATAGATTTCATGCTTTCCTCCAAGTGCCTTATGCATATTTCCTTTCTGTTTTGTTTTTCCTTTCCCTAAGTGCCTTGGGCACTTTGTTTTGTTTTGCACTTGTTGTCCTTGTTGCCTCAAGAGGGAGTTCCAGAAAGGGTCAACCTTGTATCCAGTTTTAGACCAGCGCAGTCGCAAAAGGCTAATGACTCCATGCCCAATAGACTAGACAAGGCAACATGAGTTGTTGAAATATCCCGGGCCAATTTTTTTTAATTTTTAGATATTGGATTTCAACATTACAAGTAAATACCGTTAAGGTTAGAAGATAAACCCAAATATACTGAAACAACTCTGCTACTTTAAATGCTAGAAATGGAACTCAACGTCCAGTATGTGCTACCCAATCCAAGGCGGAGTAGGGGCGACCATAAGACGGAGTGAAATTAATAACAATGCTTTAATTGGAAATACTGAAGAATGAAACTACTCCACACCCAGTATGTGCTTGCTAACCCCAGAAGGGAAAGTAGCTACCATAGGGCGGAGCTCTACACCCAGAATGTGCTTGCTAACCCCAATAGGGAAAGTAGCTACCATATGGCGGAGCTAAAAACTAATACAATAACTTAATAGAAACTGAACTTTTGAAATCAGACTTGAACAAGTAAAGAATGGCTGTCAGTACTACTGTCAGCTTACAAAATAAGAAGAATTTGCTCTTAGAAAGAAGAAAAACCAGCCACCTATTAAATTCTTCAGATGTTCATAACTCACACAAAACTTGTTCAATCTTCCTGATTTCTATTGCAAAGTCTCTTCCTTAAGATGGCGCCCAAGTTAGCATCAAAATTCAGACCCAATCTGCATCCAAAACTTGTTACACGAATTCCAATGCAAACCCCAAAGGGCGTCCCAGCTGAAAAGGGCGATTTGCTCTAGAAATAAATTGCAAGCTTTAAAAATTCTATAAATTAGAGCAAAGGGGCGCCTAAACCTAGCCAAGATAATGAAATGATACCCAGAACCTTTTTTTTGTATTTTTTGATTTATGAGTAAAAACCTAGATCTGCCTTATACAGAATACAATAACTGAAACACTAATAAGACCAAATAAACTAACAATGAAAGAACTGATATCAAATCACAAGTAAATACAAATATCAATGACTGAATCACCACTAAATGCTGTCTTGCAAGCATGAAGCGATGCCCTAGCTAGGAGGTCTTCATTCCCCGAAGCAATTCCAGAGCCAAAGCCGCAGCATAACCATGTAGTAGACCAAGATAATCAAATGAGAGCACTCCTCCTTTTATACTTTTCCAACTGGGAGTCTCTAAAATCCTCTTGTATATGGGATAAAACATGAGAGGGAAAATAATATAATCCTCTTTAATTCTTTTTCAACCTCAACATTAAGTCGTTGAGCCTAGGCACCAAGGTCCAAAATTAAATAATAATGTTTAATTTATGGACTTTAAAACGGAGGCCAAGATGATGTCGGAAACCAATGATCTATAGCTCGTTGGAAAGGTCTTGACAAGACGAATCCAACCCCACTCTCAAAATCCCGTTCCGGTGCCAATCCCGAACTTACTAAAAATAGTAAATTCCTGAAAGTGCTCTGTGTGCCAAGTAAAACATATTACCGCGAAGCTTTCAAAAAACACAGAAGGAATCCGCAATCCAAGTTCAACATTTCCAAGTGCAAGCTCCGCAAAAAGACGAAAACATCCTCCAAGAAGTTTGGAAACCCTTATTCGAGCTTCTGCTTAACCTACGAGTTCCCAAAAATAGGCTAAATCCAAAATAAGAGCGTATGGCTAAATTGGGGACATTACAGTCCGCCCTTCCCAAAATTGCTTGTCCTCAAGCAATGCCACCACAACTCTAAAAAAAACTCAAACTGCACCAAACCAAACCAAGTACAATCCCAGGGTCCCATATCCGTCTGAAGGAGGACCCACCATGCTGATGTTGCACTACTTTGATCACAATAGTGAAACCATAGTGGCCAAAATGCTCTGAGTTAACAAAATCAACAATGCCATTGTCTATCACAAACCTAGGCGTTGGAAAAGATAGTCTACTCAACTCAACATTGTAATCCTCGGCATATCTCCCCAAGGTATCTAACACAGCCAAAACTGCAAATGTGACATCTGCAAATCTTCTTGCAAAAAGGAAGGCAATCATTTGCAAGAGCTCAACAAATTCAAACTCAGGACTCCACATGAATTCCCTATGCCTCAAATGAATTATTATGGCACAACTATGAAGTCTGAAGAATTTTTCCACAATTCCAACCCCAAGAGTCTCAAAATATAGAATCAAAGCATGGGGTAGCTCATTGTCATGAACCAATAATGAAAATAAACCATCAGAGTTTGCATCACAAACCTCCAAAGTGGCTGAAAAACACACTAAAGCCATCTCCACCAGAAAACTACCACTTCTTTGATCAGGAGTGAGGAACCAACTCTCCTGAATGAAAGTAACTCCATAAGTAAGGTGGCTGGTCTGCCTCCAGCCAGCAAGCTCGTGTCTCAAAATCTGCCCTTGTCTGAGCTGAAAGTCACTTCCAAGAACCACCGATCGTGGATCTCTCCAACCCATATTCAAGATTTCTCTCCAGTTCATTTGTTGATGAACAAACGGAACCATCAAGTAGCTGGAAATGAAGGGAACAACATCAACAAATCTGGAATTTGTTCCTTATCCCTCCAAAAGTCTTTTCCATAAGTAATAAACTCTAACAACCCAAGTTGAGAATCCCAAGCATGGATACCCAACTGAAAGTGATTTTCATCATACTGCAAAGAAATCTCTACACATTCCCAAGTGCTAGTGAGAACCACGTGCCTTCTCACGAAACTGATGCCCCATCTAGTAAATCCTTGAAGCTTAACCATGAAAGCTTCCACCTTAAGGGAATATGAAACATAGAGTGGCTTCAAATTCAGCTTCCAAAACTGATCGATATGATTCCAAACATCATTCCACCCAAGGGATGGATTGTCAAGCGTGCACCCAGCAAAGTCTAGTTCACCTTTTTCCCATTCCTCCTGAGTAGTAGCTCTGAAATCTTCACTCGTTGCTGCTGTAATGAAGTCACCAACAGCTACCAAGACTTGTCTCATCAACACCTTGATGTCATAGATGTTGAAATTTCCTTGCTTCGTCACCTCCCATGTGGAACCTTCATCCTCAAACCCACTGATGCATTCATTACTGATCAACAAACGTGGCACATCCACATGGAGTGAGATCAAAGCATCCTTAGATTGGAGTTCATGCTTAATCTCATGCTTGGTCACTTCACTACTTGACTCATTTTTCAAAGTAAAGAGGGGATTGTCATAAGTTGCTTCAGCACCCACTTCAAAGAAGGGATTGTCAAAGACTTGGAAGCCATTCCTTTCCCTTCGCTGTCCCAAATCTGCACATGCAACTTCTGACTTTCTTGAAATGCTTTCAAGATCAAACTCCTCTTGAAGACAGTCAAGATCTCCAATCACTTCATGGATTTTTTCAGCTCTTTGTGCATCCTCTTGCTCCTTGAAAAGTTTGAAATCTGCAAACTGGTCTTCAACCGCTGTTAGACCCAACTGAGTTTCTTTCAACTCGTCCTTTATTGATTTAAGCTCCAGAGTGAGCTCATCAATCGTACCCTCTTTTTCATGAAAAGCACATATGGCCTTCTTTGCAACTTCAATGACATGGTCCCGTTCTCCAATAGAGTGTATGTACTCGGACTTCAAGGTCTCCAAGGAATTTCTAATAAGTTGCATATTAGGAAGAGTAACTTCATCGGTCACTTCTCTATGTCTCTCTTCAAGCTGAGCCTTCCAGTAAAGCTCTTCAACCAAGCTATGTGCGTAGTCAAACAGGGATAGAGCTTGCACTTCCTTGTCAATGAATACCTTGAATTGACCCTCCCACTCATCAGAATGCGAAGATGGTGAATTGCTGGTTGGCTGCTCTTCAAAATCAAAACTTTGTTTTGTGACATCGCTGTCCTCAGAGCTGCTCCAACCTTCTTGTCTTTCATCCTCAACTAACGGAGAATGTTCAGTGTCATGGAGAGGGACATACTTCACAGTTTCTTCAACCCAATGCTTACAACCAGCTTCAAGCATTGATAAATTGGATTTGTGTTTAGGAACTCCATCAAACTTTCCATCGTCAAGAGCCATATGATCTTCAAGCTCCACTTCCACTTCGCTGTCTTCATGATCAAAGTTTATGGCAGCCCCCTCATAGCTTGCAAAGCAATCAAAATTTTGAACTTCATCAGGATCAAAGGGAAACTCATCCCACACAATTTCTTTGTCATCACTAAATGCCTTCACTCCTGGATCCCAAATGGAAAAAGGCTGATTGTTTTGATCAAGAGAAAAGTACTCTTCATGCTTCTCTTGGAGTGTTGAGTCTTTGAATAGGTCACCCAGTAACTCACTTGAACTGGTTTCTTCATAAGTCCTCCTCTCCAAGGGCTTAGTTTGATGCTCAAACCCAATGTCATCATCATAATGAAATGAAGAATCTCCATTGCCTGCTGTTTTGAAAACATCACTGTCATTATCTTCATCATGGGGAAGTATGTCATTGATTTCTTCATTAGCAGCCCAATGAATACCAAGGAGGTCTTCTTGGCTACTTGTCATACATTTGTCTAGTGAGAATTCTTGAGAGATTTGAACAGCAGCAAGAGGTGAATAATCCTTGACCAAATCCTCAACTAAAGGGGGTATAAACACATCAGAATCACCATTAACAACATCACCTTGGTAATGATCATAAGCTGGTCCAAGGACACCAATAGTATTTCCTTCAACTTGCTCTTCTTCACTTGCTATCACATGCAAGTCAAGGGGCGTATTATGAGGCTCTACCCTTAACTCTTCACTTGCCAAGGTATCTTCATCAAGCTCACGTTCATTTTGATGTGATATGTGCACCTTGTTTGTGCCATCTTCAATGCT
This sequence comes from Torreya grandis, assembly GCA_037957365.1. Taxonomy (NCBI): domain Eukaryota; kingdom Viridiplantae; phylum Streptophyta; class Pinopsida; order Cupressales; family Taxaceae; genus Torreya; species Torreya grandis. The sequence continues at coordinate 1,831,551 of JARHVA010001066.1, read as the reverse complement.
AGATGACTAATTTTTCTCTTCAACTTGCATATTTGTCGGCTGCAATTCACAAATAGGCACTTCATCTCCTTCCCTCTTTGATTCTTCGAACAAAGCTTGTTCTGCTTCCCTTTTTATCATTTTCCTAATGTGGTCCACCATCTTCAACTTTTCGGGCTCTAGTGACGCCACACACTTCAAATGGGAATCAAATGAAACATCGTACTTATAATCATCTGGCATGTTTTGATATTGTTCACGGAGTTTGACAGCCTCATCTTCACATTGTCTTTTAAACTGTTTGGCATATTCAATGAAGTCCCTCACGACATCACTAACCTTTCCTTCCTCAGATGCCACAGTTGAATCTGACTTCTCACGACCCATAGACCTTAGAAATCGCAACATCTTTGAAACTTCTGAAAGCTAATACTAAACTCAGCTCTGACCTCTGATGTAGAATCTATTTTTTCTGTCAAGTGAATTCTGATGGGCACAGGATGGCAGGATCTTAGCTCTGATACCACTGAAATATCCCGGGCCAATATTTTTTAATTTTTAGATATTGGATTTCAACATTACAAGTAAATACCGTTAAGGTTAGAAGATAAACCCAAATATACTGAAACAACTCTGCTACTTTAAATGCTAGAAATGGAACTCAACGTCCAATATGTGCTACCCAATCCAAGGCGGAGTAGGGCGACCATAAGATGGAGTGAAATTAATAACAATGCTTTAATTGGAAATACTGAAGAATGAAACTACTCCACACCCAGCATGTGCTTGCTAACCCCTGAAGGGAAAGTAGCTACCATAGGGTGGAGCTCTACACCCAGAATGTGCTTGCTAACCCCAATAGGGAAAGTAGCTACCATAGGGCGAAGCTAAAAACTAATACAATAACTTAATAGAAACTGAACTTTTGAAATCAGACTTGAACAAGTAAAGAATGGCTGCCAGTACTACTGTCAGCTTACAAAATAAGAAGAATTTGCTCTTAGAAAGAAGAAAAACCAGCCACCTATTAAATTCTTCAGATGTTCATAACTCACACAAAACTTGTTCAATCTTCTTGATTTCTGTTGCAAAGTCTCTTCCTTAAGATGGCGCCCAAGTTAGCATCAAAATTCAGACCCAATCTGCATCCAAAACTTGTTACACGAATTCCAATGCAAACCCCAAAGGGCGTCCCAGCTGAAAAGGGCGATTTGCTCTAGAAATAAATTGCAAGCTTTAAAAATTCTATAAATTAGAGCAAAGGGGCGCCTAAGCCTAGCCAAGATAATGAAATGATATCCAGAACCTTTTTTTTGTATTTTTTGATTTATGAGTAAAAACCTAGATCTGCCTTATACAGAATACAATAACTGAAACACTAATAAGACCAAATAAACTAACAATGAAAGAATTGATATCAAATCACAAATAAATACAAATATCAATGACTGAATCACCACTAAATGCTGTCTTGCAAGGATGAAGCGATGCCCTAGCTAGGAGGCCTTCATTCCCCGAAGCAATTCCAGAGCCAAAGCGGCAGCATAACCATGTAGTAGACCAAGATAATCAAATGAGAGCACTCCTCCTTTTATACTTTTCCAACTGGGAGTCTCTAAAATCCTCTTGTATATGGGATAAAACATGAGAGGGAAAATAATATAATCCTCTTTAATTCTTTTTCAACCTCAACATTAAGTCGTTGAGCCTAGGCACCAAGGTCCAAAATTAAATAATAATGTTTAATTTACGGACTTTAAAACGGAGGCCAAGATGATGTCGGAAACCAATGATCTATAGCTCGTTGGAAAGGTCTTGACAAGACGAATCCAACCCCACTCTCAAAATCCCATTCCCGTGCCAATCTCGAACTTACTAAAAATAGTAAATTCCTGAAAGTGCTCTGTGTGCCAAGTAAAACATATCACCGCGAAGCTTTCAAAAAACCCAGAAGGAATCCGCAATCCAAGTTCAACATTTCCAAGTGCAAGCTCCGCAAAAAGACGAAAACATCCTCCAAGAAGTTTGGAAACCCTTATTCGAGCTTCTGCTTAACCTACGAGTTCCCAAAAATAGGCTAAATCCAAAATAAGAGCGTAGGGCTAAATTGGGGACATTACAGTTGTGTTCTCTAGCATAGCAGGCATGCTTCCCTGCGAGTCACCAGAAATGTTGGCCATTTTTGGCCCACATAACAAAATTTTGCCAGTTTGAAGAAAATGGAAATAACTCAGGAAGAAAAATGGCAAAGTATTCAAACTTCGGGTTTCTAAGGGCACAGTGCAGATCGGATTCTCCAAGGTGAATGACTTTGGGTTCTATTAAGTGCACAACTTCGAGTTTTCGAAGCCGAAAGACTTAAATTGCTTTATAAGTAATCAGTAGTGAGAAGTCCGAAGTAAGTAGTGGGGCTTGGAAAACCCGATTCAGTCTTGGATAGTGTATTTCAGGTTCTCTTTCATAAAAGTCTTTGGGTTCTCCAAGGTGAATTGCGTAAAATGCTTTATAAGTAATCAGCATTCCAAACCACGAAGTAAGAAGCCAGGACAAGCCTGATTTGGTCTTGAACAATAGTCTTCAGGTTCTCCAAGGGACAAGTCTTCTTCAAGGGTCATTTCCGAAAGAAGGTGGCCCAAGCACAAATCCCGAAGGACTCTTTCATAAACAAAAGTGGTCCTCTTTCAAAAACTCAAACGACCTTTTGCACATTTCCGAAGGTCATTTTCAAATTCTCCGACGGACCACTTCTTCAACAATCTTTCCGAAGGGCACTCACAATACCAAAGGCACTTTTCAGGAAACTCCGAACATACCAGTTCATAAGGCCGAAGGGCCTTTTCTCGGCTAAAAGGGACAGTCAAGAAATCCGAAGGGCTTTACATAAATTCCGAAGGGCCCAAATGCAATAAATCTGAAGGGCACCAGCAAGCAGTAAGGGCAAAAAACAAAGGAGACCCGGGTAAATTGTCCGAAGTAAAAGTCCAGAGGAGTTGCGGAAGAAAAGTCCGAGGGATAGTTGCAAGGAAAAATCCATGGAAGTAAGCCATCCCAGAAATAAGCCAAGTACGAAAACCCCGAAGAGTAAAAGGCCGATAGGTAAGTGCATAAGGTCTGCAAAACCTGAAGTAAGTTGTGAGCAATGGAAAGTTCCGAAAGAAAAAATCATAGAAAATAGTCCGAGGCAAAATGGACCAAGGAAAGTAGAAAGGCCCAGGAACATCGAGAGTCATGATCAGACGAATGAGAGGCTGCCACGTGGCATAGGTGAATCCAGTTGGCAAGGAGATCGACGACTCGCAGGCATCCATGTCAGGAAGATCTATGGTGCAAGTAGAGGATCTGAGGTGACTCCCAACGACCAATCAAAACAAAGGAGAGTCCAAGCGACTAGCGGGAGCTGGTAGCTGAAAATTTAATGAAGGCTTTTGTCCTTCGACATGGCTCTCTCTCTCGACGAATGGCCGCATGATCAAAAGCAGCATGGTTCGACCATGAGTTTAAAAGTATGGAGAGCTCATCCTTTCCAGATAAGACACACGAAAGGGAAGGTCGCCATGATGAGTTTAACGCAAGGATCAACTCGGTCGTGCAAAACGGAGACATCCAACCACCCGCGACATGCCCCCCTCAAAATCCACCTAAGGGAGACTTGAATGCAGTATGGGATCAAAGAGATTGGCGATGACCTTGAACGACTCACTCCATGGTCAAAGAAAGACGACGGTGGTGGTTGCAGGAATTTATGGCTCCCCCTTCCATTTTCTCATGCAGTCCCTCTTCTCTTTTGTCCCTTCTTCTATATATACGAACTTTCAAGCCATTGTAAGGGTTCCCAGTTTTTTAGATTTTGTTTTATCTTTCTAGGAGACAGGACATTCTTTTAGATATTGCAAAATATGCTCAGCTTGATTAGGCTCAACCCTGTCAAGCACTTGTAAGAACTACCTCTTAATGCAATAAAAGGACTTTCTTTGCCTATCTCTTGCCTTGGATTCATGTCTATTGAGTTGTGCACTATGATAATGTGTGAAGGAGAATATTCCTCGTCCATGGTCCTCCTTTCTGGCCTTGTTTAAGGTGTTTTCAAGGTTGTTCGCAGGTCTGGTTTAGTGTTCTTTTTGCCATTGATGTGAGCTTTCAGTGAGTCGTAGAACTCTCTGTTTGCATTCATTGCTTCCGGAACCTTCTCCATGAAATACTAATGCAACCAGCTCGATCTTGAGATTGTGCAAGTCGGTATTGTCCTCTGCAGAATCAGTGTGGTTTCAAGCTGGTTAGATTTTCCCATTTAGCTTTGGTGCATCCCCTGGTTAGCTTTCTTAGGAGCCCTTATCCCCTTTCTAACCCTTTTCCCCGTGAATCATTAGTTTAGGTGAGCATCAAAGAGGAACCGGCCCACTCCAAAGCTTCAACCTTGCTACAGGGTACCCACAGCCTGAGGTTGTTCCCACGCTTGTAGCTGGAAGTGAGAGAGCCTGAAAAATTCTCCCACAAGGGTGCAATTCTAGCCTACAACAGCTCCTAGAGGTCTGAAACCACTCTCAAACATCTTGAAATTATATATATATATATATATATATATATATATATATATATAACTTAAAGTACAAGTTTAACTTATACTTCAACATTTATTTTATAGATATATCGTCGCCCCAAATGTTGTGTGATGAAAGTGTGGGGGCGTACATACTTAAAAAGGACAAAAATTTGTGTCTTCGTTTTTTTTGCATTTTGACTGTGTTGGCGAGAATTTGCTCAGTGCTTGTGGTGACTACTGAGCAAATACTCGACAAAACTCGGCTTCTGAGCCCGTGAGTATAAGTGAAAAAAACTCGCGTGCAGAAAAAAATGGCGAGTACTCGCATACTCACCAAGCATGCAAACTACTTTGAAGAATAATTTAATGCATTTATTTTTTAGTATCCTTGCAAACTTATCAGCAGTGCCCTAAACATTGTGGAAATGCTTTCTTCACCACACTATCTCCTTCACTTCTATGGAACCTCTCCCTTTCTTAATTTCCCATAGGCTCTTCTAATTTTTTAGTCCTCCTAATCATTTTTATTTAATGATTTGTAGAGATTGTGAGACAGAGAACTTGGTAGAATTCTACTTAAAATCCACTTATTTTAGTTTCCAAGGGCTAATGCTTGAACAAACTAAAGGAGTTGGTTATGGAATCACCTTTACTAATTTGTTATTGGGAAACTTTGAGAAGAAAGCTATTCAATCCTCTCCCTTGAAATATAATTGGTGTTATTGCTTTCTAGACAACACTAATGTGAGATGGCCTCACAGAAGGGCGCACTGGATAACTTTATAGTAAACCTTAATACACAATTGGGCCACATAAAATTCTCCATGTTAGTTGAAGAAAATAATTGTTTGTCCTTCCTTGACGTACTTATCACATGCAAGGTAGATGGTTCCCTCTCAAAGCAAGTTTATAGGGAAAAATCACACACAGATGCATATATTAAAGTTGAGTGACACCATCATTCTTCACAAAATTTCAGAGTACTGAATACACTATTTACGAGAGCCCTAAGTATTTCTGACCCTAAGCACATTAAAAAAAAAAATGAACAAAGCCTTAAAAAATGGTTATAAGGACTAGCAAATCACCTTTACTAATTGGACCACATAAAATTCTCCATGGAAGTTGAAGAAAATAATTGTTTGTCATTCCTTGACGTACTTATCACATGCAAGGTAGATGGTTCCCTCTCAAAGCAAGTTTATAGGGAAAAAACACACACAGATGTATATATTAAAGTTGAGTCACACCACCATTCTTCACAAAATTTCAGAGTACTGAATACACTATTTACGAGAGCCCTAAGTATTTCTGACCCTAAGCACATTAACAAAAAAATCAACAAATCCTTAAAAAATGGTTACAAGGACTGGCAAATAAAGAGAGCCAATTTGAAAGCTAATAAAAGTAGAAAATTCCCTAGAAGCAAAGAAGATAGTTTGGCAAAGAAGGCCTTCTTGCCTATGTTCAAGGCAATACTAAGAAGCTTGCAAGGATCCTAAAAAATAAGAGCATTAAATCATTCTTCAAATCTATCAAGATCATCAAAAATTACTTTAGAAGTGTAACAGACCATATGGAACACATACTTAAAAAAGGTGTTTATAAGATACCATGATCTTGTGGTATTCCTTAAATTGGTGAGACTGGCCGATCATATCAAACAAGAATCAAGGAGCACACTTATGACTTATAACGAGGCAATATAAAGAAGTCAGTGTAGCGAAACATTAGCATAAAACAAAACATCTGATCCACATGTGGCAAGAAACCCAGACATGTCTCAAATGAAGAGAACTTGTTGAGCTGTCAAATTTTCTGTGTCGAAGCCAAAGTTGAGTAAATCTCTTTGAGTGGCGGGAAGAGAATGCAAATTGTCGTTGGCTTTCACTTTTCCAATGTATTTTTGTTAGTCACTTGATCTCTCTTAAAATTCTTCCCCCCACAACCTGCACCTATCAACCAACACAGATCATGGTGTGCCTTTCACTATAAGGCTCAAAGTATGCATTTCTTTCCTCACAACCTACTAACTTGTTTTCTCTCTTTATGTTTATCAGTGTAACTGTTTCTGATTTTCTCACTAAAATTATTTGCCTTGAACACCCTCGAATCTACCACAAGAACACACTTTGTAATGATCCCTTCTCGAATCTAATCTCATAATGACCGTTGGCCTATTCCTGGAAATCCGTAGGCTATTCGGAAGGTGCAATTGAAGGTTTCCTATTTTTTAGGATGTCTTTGTTCGAAGTTTTGACGGCAGATTCCTTCTGGGTTTTTCGAGAGCTTCGCGGAGGTATGTTCGTTTCAGTTTTCGGAGCATTTCCAGGAATTTACTATTTTTAGTAAATTCTATTTTTGGCAGCTAGCAAGATTGTCGCAAGGAGTTTATTTTCCCTTTTTAGTTGTCTCATTCAGTTTTGGGCTTCAGAATTCGGTCTTGGCGGAATAAGTGAATGTCACTTAAAAAATAATAATAACGTTATATTTTAACGTTGACCTTGGCCTAGACTAGATAACTTAATGTTATTTTAAAAGGACTTAAAGGGGGGGCGCCACATTGCTTGGAAAGGGGGCGCCACTTTTGAGGATAAGCTTCAAGGAAAAGCCAATTGAAGCCTATAAAAGAAGGCATTGGGCTATCATTTGATCATCTTGGTTTTAATGCATTGTTATGCTGCAGCTTTGGCTCTGGAACTGCTTCGGGGAATGAAGGCCTCCTAGCAAGAGCATCTCTTCATGCTTGCAAGACAGTATCTAGGGGTGAATTAGTTATTGATATTTGTATTTGCTTACGTATTGCTTTCAGTTATTTCATTGTCAGTTCTTTTGGTATTATTAGAGCTTCAGATATTGTATTTTTGTATAAGATAGACCTAGGTTTTCATTCATAAATCAAAAATTACAAAAAAAAATGTTCTGGGCATCATCTAATTGTCTTGGTTAGGCCTAGGCGCCCCTTTGCTCAAATTTATAGAATTTTTAGAGAAAGCATTGAATTTCTAGAGCAAGTCGCCCCTTTTCAACTAGACGCCCCTCTGGGGTTTGCATTGGTTTTTGTGTAACACATTTGGATGCAGATTTCACCAGTTTTTTGATGCTAACTTGGGCGCCACATCCAGGAAGAGTCTTTGCAACAAAAATCAGGAAGATTGATTAAGTTTTGCATGAGTTATGAACATCTGAAAAAATTAATAAGTGGCTGGTTTTTCTTCTTTCTAAGGGCAAATTTCTCTTAATTTTGTAAGCTGACAGTAGTACTGGCAGCCCTTCTCTATTTGTTCAATTTTCCTTTAAATATTGTAATTAGTTTACAGCTCCGCCTTATGGTAGCTACTTGCCCTATTGGGTTAGCAAGCACATTCTAGGTGTAGAGCATCCGCCCTATGGTAGCTACTTTCCCTTCCGGGTAAGCAAGCACATGCTGGGTGTGGAGTAGTTTCATTTTCAGTATTTCCATTAAAGCATTGTTATTAAGTTCACTCCGTCATATGGTAGCCCCTTATGGGTAGCACATACTTGACGTAGAGTTCTTTATTTGTAATTACTCCGTCTTATGGTCGCCCCTACTCCGCCTTGGACTGGGTAGCACATACTAGACGTTGAGTCCCATTTCTTGTAATTACTCCGTCTTATGGTTGCCCCTACTCCGCCTTGGACTGGGTAGCACATACTAGACGTTGAGTTCCATTTCTTGCATTCTAGTGGCAAAGTTAATTCAGTTTATTTGAGATTAACTCTTAATCTTGACGGAATTTGCTTGTGATGTTGTAATCCAAAATCTAAAAAAGTTAAAAAAATTTAGCTCGGATTATTTCAGTGGTATCAGAGCCACGTATCCTGCCATCCTGTGGACAAACCATCTATGAGTGACCGCGAAAAGAGATATATTGCGAGAGAGGATAAGAAAATCGCAAAACAGTTCCAGTGGTATCAGGTTCCCGAAGGTCAGACTGCTTCAGAGATCTTGAGGGCTCATTGGGAGTCTTCTCAAGAAACAAATATGGCAGAAGGTGAGAGATCAGTAGGAACGAGAGGTTTACCAATCCTAGAAATGATAGTGGGAAGGGTAGAGAAAGATCCCTAAGTCCGGAAAAGAGATTTGAAAGGAAAATGGATGCCTTAATGGATATGGTATCCCTCATGTTGGGAAAAGTGGGTCAGAACCCAAATCTCCAGACCAATTCCGGCTATAGAGGAGAGCCTAGTGCCTCGAATCAATTTGATGGAAGTGTTGCTCAACCTGCTTCAAACAACACTTACATTTCGTCAAGGCCCTTCAAACCCACCTTTTTAGCACCAGTCAATACCCAACCTGATCCTGAAGAGAATTCTTCATTTGTGGAACAATTGAGACGTGGTCATGCGGAGTATGACTCTCTCCCTGAAGAAATCAAAATGGACATGTCCTATAATGAATTTATTGATCATAAGAGAAAGAGTAAGGGACAAGGGAGAAATTATGATCACAGAAGAACTCCAGCACAAGGAGACTTGCATCAAGCTATCAACAAGCTAATGCTTTCCCACTTTGATGGAAGTGACAATAGTTCTGCTCGAGCCTGGATTCAAAAATTAGACAACTATTTGGCCCTTAGGCCAATGGCTGAAGAAGATGCGATTAAATTCGCCACGCTACACCTAGATGGGGTAGCGCATGAGTGGTGGTACCATGGCCTGGTCACTTTGGGTCATGGATCAATCACTAGCTACGATGAATTCACCACTAGACTCATTGAGAGGTTCGAGAAGGACCCAGAAGTGCATTTTAGGGAGTTGGCGCAGTTGAAGCAGTATGGCACTGTTGATGCCTACATAGCTGAGTTTCAAAGACTTTCGGTCATGGTCACTGGAATCACAGAAAGAAGATTAGTGATCTTATTCAGCGAAGGTTTGATGGAGCCACTCAAGGGATGGATCAAAGCTTTTGATCCACCGTCTTTGCAAGAAGCAATGAAGAAAGCTAGAAACATGGAGTGGGCTGCTCCCAAAACTAAGTTCCATCCTAAACCATCCTTCCACAAGAAGGATAGAGGGAGAAGGTTTCAACAAAAGCCTTTCCAAAAGGAGTTTAACCAGCAGAAACCTCTTGGCAAAAGATTGGATCCGGAAACTATCAATGAACTCCGAAGAAAGGGGCTTTGTTTCAGATGCAAAGATAAATGGTCTCCAGACCATGTTTGCCCAAAAGGAGTCAAATTCCACCAAATTGAGTATTACTCCGCTGGTGAGAGTAATTCTGATTTTTCGGACCAGCAATCTGATTCCGAAGATAGTGAAGTTGAAAGAGTACCTGAAGAGCCCGAAAGCGAAAAAGAAAGTGGTGGTACGATGGCTCAACTTTCAAGCTTCCAAAAGAATGAGTCTTTCAAAATACGTGGGACGATCAAAGGGCAGCGTATCGTTGCTCTAATTGATACTAGAGCAACCCATAACTTCATTGATGAAGCTGTGGTGGCAAAGGAGTTGCAAACAGAAGATTTTGAAGGGTTCAAAGTTATGGTGGTGGATGGATTCCACATTTCTTGTACCAAAAGGGTTCCCAACTTGTCAATGCAATTGGGCAATTATGAAGTCAAAGATGACTTCTATGTGGTGAATATTGGAGATACGGATGCTGTCCTTGGCATTCAATGGCTGCGTTCTCTTGGAGACATCTCTTTAAATCTGCAAACCATGGAACTCAGGTTTCAATCCGATGGAAAGAAGGTGGTGTTGAGAGGGATGTCAAATGGTGGCCCTCGAATTGTATCATTCAAAAGGATGGCAAGATTGATACGACATGATCAAGTGGATTGGGCCGCAGAATTCATGGTTCTTCCGACTAGTCCTGTTGAAACAAAAATAGAACATCCTCCAGATATTCAATCTTTACTCACCAAGAAGAGTAAAGTGTTTGCTGATTTACCTCCCGGACCACCTCCTGATAGAGGATCAGAACACATCATTGAGCTCAAAGAGGGAGCAAAACCGGTGATCATAACTCCATACCGGTATCCGAAGCGGCAAAAGGACGAGATCGAGAAGAATATTCAAGAACTCTTGAAGATGGGTTTCATTCGTCCAAGCAAGAGCCCCTTTGCTTCTGCAGTGGTTCTTGTGAAGAAGAAGGATGGTACCATGCGCATGTGCGTGGATTATCGTGCTTTGAATCAAAGCACCATCAAAAACAGATATCCCATACCCAGGATAGATGAGCTCATTGATGAGCTACATGGTGCCAAGTTCTTCTCAAAAATTGATCTAAGATCGGGTTACCATCAGATTCGAATGAGGGGATCGGATGTTGAGAAGACAGCCTTCAGATGCCACTATGGCCATTTCGAATTCTTAGTCATGCCATTTGGATTGACTAACGCCCCGGCTACCTTTCAGTCTTGCATGAATCGTATCTTTCAGAATCATTTAAGGAGGTTTGTGTTAGTATTTTTTGATGACATTCTGATTTACAGCAAGACTTGGGGAGATCATCTTAAGCATTCGGAGGAAGTGCTTAGTATTATGGAATCTGAGAGTTTGTTTGCAAAAGCTTCCAAATGTGAATTTGGGATGACTGAGTTACTATACCTTGGCCACATAATCAGTGCTGAGGGAGTGAAGGTGGACCCAGAAAAGATCAAGGCGGTAGTTGATTGGCCACCTCCTGAGAGCTTAACTCAGTTGAAAGGTTTTTTGGGTCTATGTGGTTTTTATCGGAGATTCGTAAAGGGGTATTCACAGAATGCTGCTCCCCTTACCGATCTTACCAAAAAGGGAGCCTTTGTTTGGTCAGAAAAGGCTCAAAGTGTTTTTGACAAGTTCAAGAAGATCATGAGTTCATGCCCGGTTTTGGCAATACCGGATTTCTCCAAGCCCTTCGAGCTGCAATGTGATGCATCAGGTGAAGGTGTGGGGGCTGTCCTGATGCAAGACAAACACCCTATCGTGTTTGAGAGCAGAAAATTACGAGGAGTTGAAAGAACATATTCAATCTATGACAAAGAAATGCTTGCTATTATGCATGCATTAGCCAAGTTCAGACAATACTTGGTGGGGAATAAGTTCGTGGTTAAGACTGACCACAATAGCCTCAAGCATTTCATGCACCAAAAGGATCTAAATGAGAGGCAACAGAAATGGGTGAGTAAGCTTCAAGCTTACGACTTTGATATTGAATATGTCAAAGGAAAAAATAATATAGTGGCCGATGCTCTCTCCAGGAGACCTCATCTTAGCTCATTGAGTGAGCTTACTTCAGATTGGAGAGACATGTTGCTTGCTGATTATGCTAAAAATCAGTTTGCAACCAGCATTCTTGAGGGTACTTTTCATGATGAAAGGTACAAGGTGGTTGAAGGATTAATACACTATAAGGGAAGAATCTTTCTGGTGAATGATTCTAAGTTGAAGAAGAAAATTCTTTTGAATTTTCATGATATTCCAGTTGCTGGCCACCAAGGTTTCTTCAAAACATATCGACAGATTCGAGAAAGGTTTTCTTGGAAGGGATTGAAAGGAGAGATTCAACGCTACATTCAAGAGTGTCCTGTTTGTCAAGCGAATAAAAATGAGCATACTTTACCAGCTGGTTTACTACAACCACTCCCTATCCCCAATCAAAAATAAGAAAGTATTTCGATGGACTTCATCACAGGGTTACCCAAAGCCCAAGGGAAAGATTGCATCTATATAGTGGTGGATCGGTTAACTAAATTTGCTCACTTCTTCGCCATCACCAGCACCTTTTCTGCAGCCCAAGTTGCAGATCTCTTTTTTCGAGAAGTGTTTAAGCTGCATGGATTGCCAAAGAACATTGTGAGTGATAGGAACAGCAAGTTCCTAAGTAAGTTTTGGCAAGAAGTCTTCAGAATGAGTGGCACTGTGCTCACCCCAAGCACTAGCTACCATCCGCAAACTGATGGACAAACTGAAGTGGTGAACAAGTGGCTGGAGGGCTACTTGAGAAATTGTGTCAGAACAGCAGAGAACCTGGGTCAAGTGGCTGCATATTGGTGAGTATTGCTACAATTCTACTTTTCATATATCAATTAAGATGTCTCCTTTCTTGGCACTTTATGGGTATGAGGCACCTAGTTTTGCAGATTTAGTGTTTGGTGACAGCAAAGCACCCCTAGCCAAGGATTTGTTGCAGAATAGTCAGGATATAATGAAATCCTTGAAGAATAATTTGCAGATGGCACAAAATCAGCAAAAGTTGTATGCGGATCAGAAACGTGTTGAGCGTTCCTTCGAGGTTGGAGATATGGTATATCTGAGATTACAACCATATAGACAATCTACTCTCAAGAAGAGTGGAGCTGAGAAGCTCAAACCTCGCTTCTATGGGCCCTTTAGGGTCATCAGAAAAGTTGGAGCTGTAGCTTATGAATTAGAGCTACCTTATGATAGCAGAGTGCACAACGTCTTCCATGTGTCTCGCCTCAAGAAGGCACTTGGACATAATGTGATTGCTTCATCACAGCTACCACCCTTGGATGAAGAGGGACAGTTGGCATTAATTCCTGAAGAGATACTTGATGTTCGAGAACGTTCTTTGAGGAAAAGAACCATCAAAGAGTACCTGGTAAAGTGGAAGGACCTACCTATGGAGGATGCAACTTGGGAAAATGATGAGATCTTGCATCATCCTAGTTTACAATTGCTTGAAGACAAGCAATTTTGGGAAGGGCGGACTGTAATGACCCCTTCTCGAATCTAATCTCATAATGACCGTTGGCCTATTCCTGGAAATCTGTAGGCTATTCGGAAGGTGCAATTGAAGGTTTCCTATTTTTTAGGATGTCTTTGTTCGAAGTTTTGACGACAGATTCCTTCTGGGTTTTTCGAGAGCTTCGCGGAGGTATGTTCGTTTCAGTTTTCTGAGCATTTCCAGGAATTTACTATTTTTAGTAAATTCTATTTTTGGCAGCTAGCAGGATTGTCGCAAGGAGTTTATTTTCCCTTTTTAGTTGTCTCATTCAGTTTTGGGCTTCAGAATTCGGTCTTGGCAGAATAAGTGAATGTCACTTAAAAAATAATAATAACGTTATATTTTAACGTTGACCTTGGCCTAGACTAGATAACTTAATGTTATTTTAAAAGAGGGACTTAAAGGGGGGGCGCCACATTGCTTGGAAAGGGGGCGCCACTTTTGAGGATAAGCTTCAAGGAAAAGCCAATTGAAGCCTATAAAAGAAGGCATTGGGCTATCATTTGATCATCTTGGTTTTAATGCATTGTTATGCTGCAGCTTTGGCTCTGGAACTGCTTCGGGGAATGAAGGCCTCCTAGCAAGGGCATCTCTTCATGCTTGCAAAACAGCATCTAGGGGTGAATTAGTTATTGATATTTGTATTTGCTTACGTATTGCTTTCAGTTATTTCATTGTCAGTTCCTTTGGTATTATTAGAGCTTCAGATATTGTATTTCTGTATAAGATAGACCTAGGTTTTCATTCATAAATCAAAAATTACAAAAAAAAATGTTCTGGGCATCATCTAATTGTCTTGGTTAGGCCTAGGCGCCCCTTTGCTCAAATTTATAGAATTTTTAGAGAAAGCATTGAATTTCTAGAGCAAGTCGCCCCTTTTCAGCTAGACGCCCCTCTGGGGTTTGTATTGGTTTTTGTGTAACACATTTGGATGCAGATTTCACCAGTTTTTTGATGCTAACTTGGGCGCCACATCTAGGAAGAGTCTTTGCAACAAAAATCAGGAAGATTGATTAAGTTTTGCATGAGTTATGAACATCTGAAAAAATTAATAAGTCGCTGGTTTTTCTTCTTTCTAAGGGCAAATTTCTCTTAATTTTGTAAGCTGACAGTAGTACTGGCAGCCCTTCTCTATTTGTTCAATTTTCCTTTAAATATTGTAATTAGTTTACAGCTCCGCCTTATGGTAGCTACTTGCCCTATTGGGTTAGCAAGCACATTCTAAGTGTAGAGCATCCGCCCTATGGTAGCTACTTTCCCTTCCGGGTAAGCAAGCACATGCTGGGTGTGGAGTAGTTTCTTTTTCAGTATTTCCATTAAAGCATTGTTATTAAGTTCACTCCGTCATATGGTAGCCCCTTATGGGTAGCACATACTTGACGTAGAGTTCTTTATTTGTAATTACTCCGTCTTATGGTCGCCCCTACTCCGCCTTGGACTGGGTAGCACATACTGGACGTTGAGTCCCATTTCTTGTAATTACTCCGTCTTATGGTCGCCCCTACTCCGCCTTGGACTGGGTAGCACATACTGGACGTTGAGTTCCATTTCTTGCATTCTAGTGGCAAAGTTATTTCAGTTTATTTGAGATTAACTTTTAATCTTGATGGAACTTGCTTGTGTTGTAATCCAAAATCTAAAAAAGTGGAAAAATTTGGCTCGGAATATTTCACACTTTGCAACACAAATTAAGAGATCATGAGCAGCAAAAAAAAAAACTTCCCACAAATGATCCCTCTTAAACACATTTTAGATTTTTAACCCAAGATCCTTGTTCTGAACCATATTTTGACACGCTGAACCCTCTATTGTTTGGCCGCTCTAAACCTGTTGTGACTTGTAAGTTGATTGTCCATATGCAATGTGCATAGACTATGTTCATTAGCCTCAATCTCCCTGGTTCACTATCAAGTATAACACCTTCACAGTAGCACCAAAACCACTGCTAAAAATGCCCACGGATGACCTTAGCTACCCTCCATCAACACAAGAAGCTATGATTAAAAAAATAACGTGTATGTGTCCTTCCAATAATGACCAATCGAATTACCACATATCACATTCTCGCAGGGAAAGGTTCTGAACCTGATCTGATGTCATGTTGGAAATCTCAACCATATTTAATAATAAACAAGGACTCGGTATTTCCAATAAGAAAATAGGCACAAACATATTTGAGAGACAGAATATGCATATACAATAGACAATCACAGATTGTCCATCTCAAGCTATTATTCACCAACCATGGCAACACAATATGACCATAAGTTGAACGTAACTACACAGCTGACTCAAAAATTAATCTAAATATAAGTCGGCCTCAGAACATAATCACCCAAAATAAATTGTATCCCTGACAGGAGACTCTGTCACGCTTCCATATTTGACTTGAGGCTAAATATGGCTAGCAGAAACATGATTGGAATAATAAGAAACAAACATGCACAAACAAAATAATCATGTTAGCACAATCTCACCTGCTTGAATTTGTGCACTGTTTGACTGTTATTACTAGAAAAATTTTGATTTAATGTCAATTGCTTCCAATTAAACAAAATGCAACTATATGAAAATAAACTGTTTTAAGAATATTTGGCACAAGCTAGTCAAAGAAAGAAAAGAATTATATTAATGTCCACAAATGACCAAACGTAAGCCAATGGGACTGTAGAAGTACATTCAGTTTAATACAGAACTACTAGGGTAAAGGGAGCCTAGATTACAAAAATGTAACTAAGTAATAAACACTAAAGAAACATAAAAGCAAACAATGGGATAAACCTAAAACAGTTAAATCTGGAATCATAAGAGCTAAGTACAAATAGTAAAAAGAGAAAGATGATGCTGTTAACAAATGAGAAGGAATTTAACATTGGCCAAAAATTGAAATAATTGTCTCCTTAAATTTATGTAACTTGTGGATGGTATTTTAAAAATCAAGCAATGGGAGAAGCAGAACGACTACCTATAACATTGTTTTTTGAACTTGTGAGTACAATAAAACAAAAATAAAATCCTTTCTTTCTTTCAGAAAACAAAAACAATCCAACCCCCTCCCCTGCCCCCCTCCCCCCAATAAAAAAACTATAATAAGCCTATTTACCTGTCGTGAACCTTGGATTCGCTCCATCTCCATGCGAGATAAAATGATTTTCTTTTTCTTTGCCACACACGATTCCATAGATTGTAGCAGCTGCCTCTCCAAGGATTTAATATCACCTTCTTCAATCTCTCTAATATCCAGAGACATGATTTGCGTATTAAGTATCCAAGACTTGTGCTGTCATCAACCAAGCTTCATAGAATTTTTCTGACAGATGTGTTTGATATATAAAATATAAAATACCCAATAAATCAATATTTACATTCTGTTGTAATGCATACTTTAAAATCTAGGGATTCACTAACATCCATTAGGAATAATTCCATGGAACATTATGAAAATTATCAAGCATAAACATATCTATAATGGTTGGAATATCTATATTGTCATATGCAAAGTCCTGACTTTGTTGCTTGTAACCTGGACCTATGGATAGGGTTTTTAAATCATCACACATTTCTCAAGCTATAAATATAAAATTGTGAATGGTGTTTTGTCTAGGAAAAAATATTAAGCATAAGGTTCAATGTGCCACACAAATCCTGTCATGGGATAAATATCAAGCAAGTAAAATGTTTTTAGAATCACTTCTGCATCAGAGAATCAAAAAGTATTAGCATGCAAATTGGGCAACTGTACTTCTTGGGATATGTGCAATTATGTAAGGATTTGTATGGGTGTGCATACATAGAGAAACAGAAAGTGGCAGCAGCACTGAAATATGGCAAAATATTAAAACAAAAAACATGCATGATTAATATTTTTGAAAGAACCTTAAGCTTTTCTAAATTATCTATATCATTGTAATCTTTTCTAACATTTGTTTGACAATTTTTTCATTTTGTATACAGCAATGAAATAAGGGCCTGCAAGATGAAAAATGACAGATGAAGACTAGAAAATATATTCGTACAAACAAGTACACAATTGAATGAACAAGCATTAACTTCTATGCATTTAACAGCAATTCAGTGCCCAAACAACCATATTTGTCCTTACCTAATATAAGCAAGCACACACAAGCAAGTAGGCAAGCAAGCAAACAAATAAGCATCCTGAAATTGTACTTCAAGGTGGATGGATGGACAACCATAAGTTTGTACATTTAGTGCGGGTGTGTCTTTGGTAGGCATCCTGAAATGGTAATTAAAAAAGAATGGATGGACAACCATAAGTTTGAACTTTGTACATTTAGTGCAAGTGTGTTTCTACATAGGCAAACGCACCGCTGGAAAAGAATTGAGATGCTAACCGATGTTATTTTAAATTATCATAAGCATGGCTGCAAAATCACATGTAAACACTGTAGGCATGCAACCCTGCAATCAAGTGCATGCCTTGCTATCGACCATGCTTGCAAGTAAGCTAGAGATTAGCTGTGCACACGAACTCTCACTCTTTTAACATATAATAATTTGTATGTGCGTGTTTTCCCATTTCTAAAAAAATTGAAACTTGTAACTGTTATGATCTGGACATTCAGCAGCCTTTCTAGTTTCAGGTAAAATAGTTCTTCCCTTCTAAAGCAGCAGAAAGGTCTGACACATAATCCATCTTAAAATGTGCTACAATAACCTCTAGAATAACTCGACCCCCATGTGAGACGCATAAAAAACCCATGGGCAAAACTTTAGAGAAACAAATAAAGAAAGAAAGAAGTTAAAACCCGAAACGACGTCTTGTTAAAATCAAACACAGGTAATCCTAGAATCCATTTTACAAATGTTAACATATGAAAGCCTAAAAACTTAAGAAATAAATTATATTAATGTTCAGAAAAGAAAGTATACCACGTTACAATGGAGAAGAACTAGGGTAAGAGGACCTTGGATTATGAAAAGTAACTAACCAAAAAAAAAGAAAAAAGTGAAAGCAAAGAAACAGAGCAAGAGAGGGTAAACAGAAAGCAGTTAAACCCCCCAAACCATGGCATGTAAGTACAGGTATTGTAATGTCCCCATTATTAGCGATATTGATTTGTGAGCTTTTGCCCAGTTTCCAAGTTTTCCCGTAAACTTCTTGGTGAGTTGGGAGAGCTCAAAACTGCTTGGAGTGCTCAAGGGTGGTAAGCATCAACTTTGGTTTATGTAAATGAGCCCAGTTGGCAGAAGGATCAGCATGACACTTTTAGATGTTTTTCTTTTTTGACTTTTGGGGTGTTCTCCAAACTTCTTGGAGAGAGTGTCTATTTTTATTAAGTCACCCGATTGGCTCCGATTATCATTCTAAATAATCAGTATCATTTCAGTATAGTCAGAGTTTGATTCCGATATTGTTTCAGTGATTTTCGCAACTCGAGTGAGTCAATGAGTAATTATTTAATTATTTCACTAAAGTTGCTTAATTTTATGAAATAATTTTAAAAGCAACTTAGTGTAATAGCTCGATGGAAAGGTAATTAAATGTTTTAAATGATGGACGCTTGGAAAAGGGGACCTTTGCACATGAAATACTATTGTTAATTGAAAAAGGTCTTTGTGAGGGAAATAAAGTGAATTATTATATTTTAAAATTGTATATTTCTCTCAAAAAAAGTTATAAAAAAGGGTTGACGGCTCATTGTTGTGGTTGTTGATGAATTTGATATTGTTATGCTGTTGGAATGAATTTGAGATCTTCCAAACCTTCTTGAGGACAAAAAACCTCTTAGAGAAGACTAGTTTCAGTGGTGAAAGATTATCCCTAGTTGATTGTTGTGGTGATTTCATAGATAGATAGAAATAAATTTTAATAATGTCCACGAGACCAAAAACAGTCTATGGGACCTCCAAACCGAAAATCAAAACCAAAGAAGTGAAGAAACCATGAAAAAATGAGAGCTTTTCTGACTTTAGTTCCCCAGCCTGCCGTTGTTCTGCCTTTGAAGGTTCACTCTCCTACTGTGGATCCTGATCAAGAATTTCCCATTTCTATCAATGTTCTCACCCTCAAATATGGTAAGCATATAAACTCACTGTAGGCTGCCCACGTATTTAGCTCGGATGTCATCATATGAGGAGCATTCCATGAGATAATGCCATTTCGTCTCAACCATACCTGAAGTGCACATAGGACATATTCTCTTCCCACTTTTCTTTTGGGATCTTCCACCTACTTGTCTCACATCGAAGTTGATGTGACCCCTTTCTCAAATGTCCTATGAGCATCTTCATTCTCCATTTAATTTTTGCCCCTATGTAGGTTTTTTAGTCATGCTCATAATTGGGGTTGAACTTGGTCATGTAGTACTGCTTTTTCCTCCCTATCTGCTTTGTCCACATGTTTATTTTAAACATCTCCCTGACATATCTCTTTATCTCTTGATTGGTGTCCAAGCACTCGTGAATGTTAATGTCCCACTTATCCATCCAGACCTTGTTTTGTTTCATCCACATCCTCTTTCGCTTGTTCAACTCTTCTTTTATGACTACCTTTGGCCACCTACCGTCCTTCATGCCCTCTACTTTCTTTATGTACCCTAGGAGACGTATCATAGCTGCAGCTTCTACTGGGAAACTACCTGTTTCCACTAGAATTATCTCGTATGGAATTGACGCTTTAAACTTAAAGGTACTTGTGATTAGACATTTCTGAATTCTCTCAGATTGCCTCCACTTTAACCTTGACATACCGCTGGCCCAAACCTGGCACCCATATAGTACCACTAGAACTACTGGTAGCTCGAACAAGACCCTAGTGGTCTTCCAATCCCATAAATCAGCATCTTTGCACTTGTTTTGAAGAGAGTACAACGCTCTCCATCCTCCTTGAATTCTTTTCATTATGCATGCATCCCAACTAAGCTTGTTGGTGAAATCCAACCCTAAATATTTGTATTCTGAGACTATCTCCAATGGGCTCCCCTCAAACATGAAGCTTGCATGTCTTTTTTCTTTTCCACGTGAGAAGATGAAAATCTTAGTTTTGCTAGTATTGACTTGCATCCCAACCTCTTTACAAAAGAGCTGTAAAGCTTTCAAATGTTCCCTTAAGCTTTGGGTTGTAGTTGCGGTCAAAAAAAGATCATCAGTGTATAGAAGGAGTTTGATCACATAACTTGCTATGTGGACTCCGCCACCCCCTAGTTTGTCTATTCATTCTTCCATCTTGTCAATATAGAGGCCAAATAGAGTCGGAGATAAAGGACATCCTTGTTTAACCCCTATGTCACTACTGAAACTTTCTGATAAACCTATATGTAATCTGATCTTGGCTCTACCCTGCTCTTATAGCCGATGCACTGCTGCCCTGTACTCTTTCGGAACTCCAAGTTCCTCTATCCAGCCCCTTAACTTATCTCTAGGGGCTGTGTCAAAGGCTTTCTTGAAATCCACAAAGCAACAGAAGGCTTCTTCATCTTTGTCTTCCCATACTTTTTCAATTAAATGTCTTAAAGTGATACAATGATCTATAGTTGAATGCTTTGGCCTAAAGCCTGCTTGTCCTTTTGCTCTCTTTCCCTGTTTTTCAGCCCATTCACTAATTTTACGTTCAACCATGCTTCCAAAAAATTTAGCCATGAGAGGATTAATCATAATAGTTCTGTAGTTGGATGGGTTATTGACCTCTCCACTTTTGAAAAGAGGTATGACTAGGCTAGTGGTCCATTCCATGGGGAAACCATCCCAAGTGATGTTGAAGATGTCCCTTATGTGAGGTGTCAAGATATCTATCCCCCGTTTTAAATGTTCGGCCTGTAGACCATCTACAACCTGTGCTTTACCGCTTGCTAGCCTGTTGATTCCTTTTGTTACCTCCTTTGTGGTAAACAACTTTCCCTGCGTGTTGATTACTGGGGGGTTGTCTTTGTCTTCTCCGCATTCATATAATAGCCTCACATACTCTAGCCATTGCACTAGTGTAATATTGTTCTTTGTTTAATTTTTACTTGGTTAGATCTCTTTCCAAAAACGTTTAGGATCACATTTTCCAAGCCAAATCAACTCTTCTTGCCTTGTTTTCATGTATTCCTCCTCCTTTGTTTTTACCAATTGCATGTACGCTTTTTTGTCTGCTTTCTTCCCTATTTTCTTGAGATTCTTCTTTGCTTCCTTACATTCTTCGTCGAACCAAATATTTGTCGGGAAACTGGCTTTTCTCATTTTCTTGGGCTTAGATCTTTTGCACTTGTTTAATGCCTCTTGGATTGCGCCCATTACCTTGCTATTGTTGATGTGACTCTTGTGAGGCCCATATTGTCCCCTTACTACCTCATGTACGCTGACTTTCATCGCAGTTCTAAAAATTTCTTGGTTATCTTGCATCATGCTTATGTTTCCCTTCCCTTGTATTTCATTTTGATTGTCTTGGATCTACTCATGTTGATTCTTGGGCCCTGGCATGCTGATTTTTAAGTATATTGGGTTGTGATCAAACTTCAAGTCAATCAATGATTCCCCATTTTTCATCTTGGCAATACTCTGTGTCAACTCATGAGAGCAAATGATGTTATCTACCACACTTTGCCCGTTATAAGTCTTGCAAGTATGCCCCCCTGATATTGGCCATGCCTTCATGCCATTGCATATAAGAAGATTATGTATGCTAAATAACCCTAGCAATTCTTCCCCAAAGTATGTTACATTCTTTTGCCCGTCTTCTAACTTCCTTTTCCACATGTTCTCTTCCACTAACCATAAAGGGTTGTTATCTGTGTCTTCGTTGTCCCTTAATGTACTAGCTTGTTGGTTTGTTGTCCTGGTATTGAAATCTCCCATTAAGATTACCTCTCCCATTTGACTATAAAATGAAACGTCCCTCCCTAAAGCTGCATATGGTTCTTCACAATTCATCTTTAGTTTCTTATATAGTTTTGACTGTTGCGGTGCAAAGTAACATGCTGCTATGCTGATTGTGCTTCCATTATCAGTGATTTGAATCCATATATATTGTTTATTTGGGTCTTTTTTTTTACTATTTTTATAACTCTATCTTGCCTTTCTTTTATGAGTATCATCACCCCTCTATGTCCTCTCCCTTTTTCTGTTATTTCATTCCAAACTGATGCTTTTGTGTATCCTATAAAGTCTGGTGTTTTGCACCCATCATGCTCATGTGTCTCTACTAGAGCAATTACGACTTTTCTTTCCGCTATGGGCCCTAAACTAGGACCTTTATTCCAAGGGTAACCTCTGCAATTCCAGCTTACCATCGTGCAGTGCTCCCGGGGGGGCCCGTCTCCCTATTTGTCAGGGGGTATATGACTTTCAATGCATGCCTTATCATTTTTCAGCCATGCCCATTTGCCTTCTCATCTAGCTGTTTTTTTTTTTTTCTCGCTCTCTCCTTTGCTCTTCTTGTTGTAACTGTGTCAAATCTTCATCTAAATAAAATCTTGATCCCTTCAGTAGTCCCTTGTTTCTTAGAATTTGTATTTTATCAACTTTGCCTTTCAGTATAACTCAAATATTTCTGTCTCTTCCTCATTCCCTTACTTTTCCTATTCTATGAGCTTGGTGTATTTGTCCTTTCCAAAATAGTTTATCCTCAAGGAATCCTCTAGCTAGGTTGTTGGTGTCCTCATTTTCCCCATAGTCTCTTACTCTAATAATTATGTTATTTGGCCCATAGAAAGAATAACCGGCGAGTAACCGCCAGTTGGTCGGTTACTCACCAGGATTTTCATTTGGCGAATAACCACCACTCGTAACCGCTTGAGTATTAAAAATAAATAAAAAATTGCAGGCAAGTAACCACGGTTGCTCGCCTGGACTGTCAAACGCGTCTCCCACTCGTAAAGAATGCAGGCAGCACGTAGAAATGCATAGCAAACCACCCAAACGCTCCTCAAACGCGGTAAAAACGCAGATTCGAGTCTTATATAATGCAACACGCCTCATCACTCTTCACTCACACAAGATTTGGAGCGCTCTAAGACAGATTGAGAAGATTTGAGCAAGAAATTTCCAAGTTAGTTCATTTGTTTTATTTTTTATTTTAATTTTTCAAGCACAGAATTGAATTCTAAATTAATTGAAAACATGTTAGAGACATATTTGTGATGATTCGCATACAAATTTTAGGCATTCCATTTTAAATGCATGCATTCCATGAATTTCCGTCAAATTCCATGCATTTTTTTAGTTTCCAAGCATGTAAATTAATTCTAATGCAATTGAAAACATGTTTGGTACATATTTGTGATGCTTAGTATATGAATTTGATCATTAAAATTGTAAATCGTAAATGCATTTTAGTTTCCGTTTTATAGTTTACAACTTTACATTGTACAATTATCATTTATTTATCGTATTTTAATTAATATGTTGTATTTAATCATTAATGTTTTTATTTTTTTATTTTTTATGTTAATTTTAACATTGTTTTGTTTTGCAGGTTATCCATTAGCAAGCAATGGCATCCACTAGTGCATCAGACTCAAATTCAATCAGTGGTAGCCAATCAGTTCCCCCATGCTCGCACAGTTGCATGGAAGTACGCTATGTGGGTTGGAACGTCTCAGGGGATTTCGATTTGCAACTTTTGTTCGAAGAGGATGTTAGGAGGCATCAATCGCTTGAAGTACCATCTTTCATGCATTCATTGTCGTGATGTTACGTCTTGTCCCAATGTCACTGAAGAGACAAAACGAGAGATGATAGCAGAGCTTGCTTTATTGGATGAAAAAAATTAAGAAAGGGCAAGGATGAAAGCAGCCCTAGCAGCGACCATTAGTGGGGCATCAGCAAAGGAAGAAGCGGCAGTGATGATAGAGATTGTGGGCTCTAGTCATGGCCCACGCAAGCACCATGCCCATGGTACATCTACAGTACCTTTAGCTCAGTTACACTCTTTTGTGCCTAGAAACACTCTTAAGACACAACCTTCACTCAAAGCTACAAGATGGAACAAACCGGCGCATACAGAAGCAGATAAAGCATGCACAAATTTTTGGTACTTCAACAACCTTCCCTTCAACGTGGCAAGCAGCCTGTACTGAAAATATTTGGTTACAGCTTTGACAGTTGCAAAGAAAGGGTACAAGGCACCCTCTCGAAAAGACTTGGGTGGGAAGTTGTTGAATAATGCAGTTGAAGATGCAAAGTTAATGGTTGAAGATCAAAAGAGATTGTGGCGCAAATTTGGATGCATCATTCTTTCTGATGGATGGACAGATGGAAGGAACTGCACCCTGATCAACTTTGTGGCATCTTCAAATGGTGAGCTTGTATTTTTGAAATCTATTGTTGCATCAAATAAAATTAAAAATGCAAAAACTTTGAGTTTGATGCTAAAGGAGGTGGTCTTAGAGGTGGGCATCGAGAATGTTGTCCAAATTATTACAGACAATGCAGCAACATATGTGACGGCTGGAAGACTTCTTATAGAGAGACATCCAACTCTCTTTTGGACACCTTGTGTGGCACATTGCCTTGACCTTCTTTTGGAGGGCATAGGCAAACTAGATTGGGTGAGACCAGTTGTGGAAGATGCCAGAGAAATAACGAAGTATATCTATAATCACCCTTGGGTTCTCAGCTTGATGAGAGAGCACACCAAGGGAAAGGAGCTTATTAGAGCAAGGGTCACGAGGTTTGCAATGAACTTCCTTACATTGCAAAGTATTTGTAGTTTGTTGACTTTTGAAGCAAATGTTTGTCTCTCAAGCATGGATGGAATCCTCTTATTCGAAGAAAGTTGATGGAACGAAGGTTTCAAAGATAGTTTTCAATGAGGCCTTCGAAACGAAAGCTATAGAGATTGTGAAAGCAACTTAAAATTGCAATTTAAAATTTGAAGTTGTTTCCCTTGTTTTTAATTTTTTAAACTTAAAATTTTACTTTTATAATTGATCTATAAGTTTGTAACACTAAATCTAACTTTAATTTGTTTGTAACTTTGTAACTTTCAGAGCCTTTGGTAAGAGTTTTGCGATTGGTTGATGGAGAGCAAAACCCTATGGGATATATTTATGAGGCCATGGATAGAGCCAAAGAGGCAGTGGAACATTATTATAGAGGGGATCGTGCCAGATTTGATCCCATTTGAGAGTTGATTGATCGGAGGTGGAACAATCAACTCCACCAACCCATCCATGCAGCAGGGTACTACCTTACCCTCAATTTTTCTACTCTGATGGCTTCACAGATGTTAGTGGAGAGGTTATGGAGGGACTCTCAACATGCATTGAGAGTATGACCCCTGACATTGAGGTGAAGGACCTCATTATTTCAGAGCTGCAGAACTACAAGCAAACAAAGGGAAGGCTCTTTTCTTCAGCACTAGCCATCCGAGGGAGAACCACGCAGTCACCAAGTAATACAAACTGAAGTCTTTACTTGTAGTTGTACTTGTACCTTATCATTTACATATTTATAAATTTACAATTATTAATTTTTTACAAAGTTTTCAATATCTTGTTTGCAGGGTCATGGTGGGAAGATTGGGGTGTAAATACCCCAAATATTCAAAGGCTAGCCCTCAGGATTTTATCTCAGCCTTGTAATGCTTCTGGATGTGAATGCAATTAGAGTTTGTTTGACTCAATTCACATGAAGAAGCGCAACAAGTTGAGTCAACAACGGCTCAATGACTTGGTGTTTGTGCAATACAACCTTTGACTTCGCACAAAGAAGTTGGAGAATGCATCGGAGGAGCCTATCGATCTAGATGAGATAGATCCCTACAGTGATTGGATTGCACAGGGGGAAAAGGCCCCCATGTTCACAAAGGAGGAGATTGATGATTTCGAGAGGCAAACTATGGAGGGTGCAGCTGAAGCAGGAGCAGAGATTGGATTCGAGGACATCCTTGGAGATGAGGTAGAGGCAGAGGTGGAGGTGGAGCCACAGGGGCACGTGCAACCTTCTAGAGAGAGCGAGGCAGGTCAATTGAGTGGGAGGACTAGAGTTTCACAGCCTCCCTTATTTTTCCAAAGGGCAGGAAAGAGAAAATTATATATGATTGCAATTTGTACTTGTCGTCTTGTAGATTCTTGTACAAGACTATAATTCTATTTGTAGTATTGTACTTTGAGTTTGAGACTTTGTTGTATTCGCATGATTATGCGATTTTGTACATTCTAAGTATTCAAATCTAATAGAAACTACTTTTCCTATGTTTTACAGACTCATTGCATCTATTTTATTTCTATAATTTCTAGAAAAATAATGTTATTTTTAAAAAATTGAGAATTTTTTGCATTTTTTTGCCTTTACCGGTTTTTGTCAGTTATTCAACCGAGTGGGGCGAGTAACCGCTGGTTGCCCATTTTGGGCCCTCAACGAGTACTTGCCCCACTCGGTTATTCCAACTATGGTTTGGCCTATTACTTCTCTCTTTTTCCTCCATCAGTTGTAGTTTTACCTGCTCTTGTATTATTTCCATTTGCTTTTTTGATGGTTCCTTGACTACTCTCGCCCATGTCTTGGCTTCTCCAAGTTGATTTCTCATGTCATTTTCCTTTGCTTCTGCATTTGATATCACCATTTGCAGCTCTTTGATCTATCCTATGCTCGTCTCTTGTATGGTCTTTGTTCTGCCTTGCCTTGTGAATGTTTGTGACGTGTTTTGTTTTATCATGTGTAGCTCTTGCTGCCCGATTTCCATCATTTTTTGCAGGTTATTCATTTTCTCTCTGAGCACCTCATTTTCTCTTTCTAGACTTTGTTTCGCTTGTACCATTTTTGCAAACTTGGCCTCTTGTATTTGTTCTCTTTTTTCGAGGCCTTCAACCTTCTCTTTGATGCTCAAAAGTTCCCTTACAGCTCTACTGACCAAACCAATGGCGTTGATGTGGGGCTGTATATTTCCTCCTAGCCTACGATTTTCCCTCTGATAGCTTTTGTTGTTGATGCTATTATGGTATTAGCCTCTGCCGATGGTTTTTTACTATGTTGTGCATGTGCTTCTTTGTTCAAGGTCTAGGTTGTCTCCTCTTGCCCTCTCAGTCCCTTTGTGGGATATAATTTTGCTTCCAATCCCATGTTTGTTTTTGGTAAAATAAGAGCAAGTTTGTTATTCTTTTCTTCTTTCTTTATCATTTTTTGTTTTGTATTTAGCTTCTTTACCACCACTGTTTTAGCCTTGGATAGTCATCATCTCATTATTCCCCGGTATTGCTTTGCATTAACAAAAATTGGTTGCTCCTTTGCCCTTGTTGCTTCCTTGCAAGTCTGAGTTAGTATCTCGCTGTGTGAAATGTTCAAAACTTTTGGGCATGGGTTATCCCTGTTTTTCAAGAAATCTCACCTTGTCCCCAATGTGTTGGACATCATAAGTTACCATCATCTGCCCCGATGGTTGTGGTGTTATTTGTTCCACTAAAATATTGTTCTCGTTTTCAGAGTTTTTCCCTGCACACCCTTCCAATTCTTCTTCCATTGTGTTAAGCCTCGTGTCTTGTGTCATGTTCTTGTCATTTCTGATATTGTTCTATTGTTTGCCCTTCTCCATATTAACTGACTCATGTGCCCTTCTCTGTGAATGAATAGGCCTACCTTTTAGATGTACTACCCCAGTTTTGCAAAGTTTATACCCTAGATGGTGTATGCTACTCAGATTTGATAGTTAAAATGATGCACAGGCAATCTCTATTTTAAAACTCTTCCTAGACCTAATCAGGGCTACAAATCCCTATAGATAATGGTTTCCAACTAAGAAGAGATTCTGCATTAAGGTTTATAATTCTCAATAGTGAGGAGGGAGGAAATAGGGCAAAGAGACAAATACTATGCAGATATTTTAGAGGTTTTACGGGCGTCGTATTTGTGCCTTGTTGTGGAGTGCTCGGTTGCCATTATTGGTGTCTGCCACTGCTTTCAAACCACTGCCTGCGGTCTGCGTTCTGCCTACGTTGCCTCTTTGTCTGCATTCCATCTGCCACTACTTTCAAACCACTGCATGCGGTTTGCGTTCTGCCTATGTTGCCTCTCTGTCTACGTTCCATCTGCCACTAATGAGACTGATATCCACCGATCACCACATGGAGTGTTATTGGTGTCTGCCACTAGGAGTGTTAATGCATTTAAGTAGAGTCTAAGGCCATCTATCACATCATATGCGTATTTAGCTTGCGAAATTAATTTGAGATTTCATAATTTTACAGATGGAATTAATTGGTACTTCAAGAACAGGATAACCATGAGGCGCTAGTTAAATTGCTCACGGAAGCCTCATTTACTTGATAGGGAAAGCTTAATTTTATGTGGATCACATATGTGCTTCATTGGAGATTTAATGGTTGTGCAAAGATTTATCATTGCATTCAAGCAAAGCTTAATTTTCTGTGGATTGATTCTTTGAGAGGCATATTGAGAATATATTATTTGTAGCGCCATTTCCCTTTGTTGTTCGCAATGCATCCAGGCATGGCATGGATATTTGGAGATTGGTTTGATTCATTTTGAGAGTGAAAGAAAATCTATTAGTGGTGCCTAGTATTAAGAAGCATTTTCCTATCATTACAATTGCCAGGGGATATTTTTTCATAGAGTTGCGTTGAAGTTGGAAAAGAGCCAAATAAACCCTAGCTATGAGATGTGGGAAATTTAGAGGGAATATGCGCTTATTTTGGACAGCAGAAACTTCATGGAAATGAGGCGCTTAGGTCTACGATGTTCTACACCTTCAGATTTTTGTAGTTGGTTGTTCCTTTTTCTTTGGGAGTGTTTGGTAGAAGTTTAGCATGCTTCTTCAGTGGGTTTGATGTGATAGAAGCAGTTGTGGAGTTTGGGGTTTCTGGATATTGTTGTTTTGGCTTCAGTTGTGGGTTTCAGTGAGGTTTGTAGTGTTTTAGAGTGGTTTCAGATTGCATTATGTCTTCAGCAGTGTGCAGAGCAAGCTTCAGTGCCTCTAGGTTCAAATTTACAGTGCATCTTGTGAGTACTCAAAGTATTTCAAATAATATTATCATCTAAAATCTCTTATTGCAGCGATTGTATCTATTTCAGTTTGATAATAAATATTTCAGCTCTGATCTTCATTACATTTCATTATTGTTCTATTGAATGGTTAACCGCCACTCATATAGCATTGCATTGCATTAGTGCATGTGCCATGCATGTTAGTGTGTGTTAGATTTGAGTATATTTGCATGACTATCAAGTTGGAATACTTAAAATATCTCAGAAAAAAATTTGTTGGGATACTATAGTGGTATCAGAGCCTTATATCCTACCAACCAGTGGGGATTTGTGCAAGTTTATGATAGCATAAATTTCTTATACAACCGGGAGGGTCTCACAGGTATTATTTTAGATGGAAGCCAAATGATTCACTAGAACAACCAGAGACTGAAGAAGAAATTGTTATTGCAGATTTGTTTGGTAAGAAAGTTGTAGGGAACATGGGTGATAGGGATGATCAACAAAATCTTAGTACTATGCAAATTTTAAATGACTTGGCTAGAGGACAACAACAATTGGTTCAGTTGATCACTCAGATGATGCAAAACAATAATGGCAACAACGATAATAATGGCAACAATGGAAACAATGGCAACCATGGAGAGGCAAGTAACACTAATATCCCTACCAACAACTCTAGGGCAGCTAGTAGAACAACACCTAGACCTCTAATGCCTGATTTCTTAGAGGCACAGCCAAGAGGACAAGCAAGACAGCAGGGAGATGGTGAAAGTTTTGCAGACTATTTGAGGGAATACCAATCATTAGGTGATGAATTTCATGCAGCCATATCCTTAGCAGATTTTTTCCAGGTGAAGTACAGGAATAGGCCCAGAAAAGATAGGGGGCAAGGACCTAAGCAGGAGTTGCCACGTAGAGTGGGCAAGTTGTCCATTCCCAGTTATGATGGTTCCAACAAGTGTACTGCACGTTCGTGGGTGTAGAAATTAGACACATATTTTCAGCTTAACCCCATGTTAGAGACAGAAGCCATTAAGTATGCCACACTTCATTTGGATGGGGAGGCTCATGAGTGGTGGTACCATGGTTTGGTGACCTTGGGACATGACAGTATCACTTCTTATGCAAATTTCACGTAGAGATTGATTGACAGGTTTGATAAGAAAGATCTAGAGATACACTTCAGAGAGCTAGCCCATTTGAAACAGCATGGTACAGTAGATGCTTATATTTCAGACTTTCAAAGGTTGTTAGTTATGGTACCTAATATTTCAAAGAGGAGGTTGATAGTCCTTTTTATGGAAGGATTGACAGAGCCACTATGTGGTTGGGTTAAGGCATTTGACCCACCTACTGTACAGGATGCAATAAGAAGAGCATGAGTTTTCTACCCCTAAGGGTAAATACAGTTCAGAGGATTCGCATGCAAGATAGCAAAAGAAGCCCTTTCAAAAAGAAGAATATCAAATTCAGCCTCATAGAAGCTTACCATCCAAAACAAACAAAGAAGATGAATCTAGGGAAGAACTTAGAAGGAAGAAGTTGTGTTTCCAATGCAGGGAACCATGGACTCCTGGAAATAGTTGCCCTAGAAAGGGGAAGGTACATTACGTTGAGGTGATTTTTGACGAGGAAGAGACTATAGATCCAACAGAATTGGGAAACGATCAAGATCAACAATTGGATCTCAAGGATAAGAGTACCAAGGGAGGTACACTTGCTTCTCTTTTTGGCACACCAAGGTATAATCCCTTTAGGTTCCAAGGAGTTTTGTGTGGGCACAGAGTCATAGTACTTCTTGATGGTGGTGCTAGTCACAATTTTATTGATGAGAGCTTAGTGGTAAAAAGGGATATGCACGCAGAAGAATTTGAAGGCTTTCATGTGGTGGTGGCTGATGGGTTTACCATCCCTTGTAAGAAGAAGATCAATAATCTCAACATCCTCATTGGTGAGCACACAATTTATGATGATTTTTATGTTATCAGTTTAGGTGGGACTGACATAGTGCTTGGAGTTCAATGGTTATATTCAATGGGTGAAATTTATCAAAACTATTAGACCATGGAGTTAAGTTTTCAGCACGAAGGGAAGGAGGTAACATTGAAGGGCATTCCTCACCCTCTACCTCATCAAATTACAGCTAAAAGAATGGAAGTTGTTAGCTCCAAATATTCCATCATAACCGTGGGTAAGCAAACAAATTCATATTTGCATGACAGGGGAGATGAATTTGTTGAGGATGTTGGAGGTTTATCTTTGGAGCAAATACAGAGTAACAGATTTCCACATGGTGCAACGGAAACAGGGAAGAGCAAAGCTCATATCAGGGGAATTTGCTGCATGTTTGCAGAAGATTGATGCAATTTTGGTTAGACATTTGCAGGAGGTTCCATTTACATGTGTAAGGCATCATAGTGTAGCAAACAAGAAAATTTACAAACCTCCTACATTGATTTGCCATCCGGGAGCCACATTGATTATTCAAATTTGAACTGTTGGTTAAGACTAGCGATTGCTTGAGGGCAAGCAATTCTAGGGAGGGAGGACTGTAATGTCCTCATTTTTAGCAATATTGATTTGTGAGTTTTTGCACAGTTTCCGAGTTTTCCCATAAGCTTCTTGGTGAGTTGGGAGAACTACAAACTTCTTGGAGTACTCAAGGTTGGTAAGCAGTGACTTTGGTTTATGTCAATGAGCCCAGTTGGCAGTAAGGATCAGCATGACAGTTTCAAAAGTGTTTTCTAACTTTTGGGGTGTTCTCCAAATTTCTTGGAGAGTGTCTATTTTTAATAGTCACCCAGTTGGCTCCGATTATCATTCTTCATCATCAGTATCATTCCAATATAGTCAAATTTTGATTATGATACTGTTTTAGTGGTTTCCGCAACTCATGTGAGTTAGTGAGTTATTATTTAATTATTTCACTAAGGTTGCTTGATTTTATAAAATAATTTTAAAAGTAAATTAGTGTAATAGCTCGTTGGAAAGCTAATTAAGTGTTTCAAATGATGGACGCTTGGAAAAGGGGACCTTTGCACAAGAAATAATATTGTTATTCAAAAAGGTCTTTGTAAGGGAAATAAAGTGAATTATTATATTTTAAAATTGTATATTTCTCTTCAAAAAAGTTATAAAAAGGGGTTGAGGGCTCATTGTTGTGGTTGTTGATGAATTTGATATTGTTATGCTGCTGGAATGAATTTGAGTTCTTCCAAACCTTCTTGAGGACGAAAACCCTCTTGGAAAAGCCCAGTTTCAGTGGTGAAAGATCCTATTTGGTTGTGGTGATTTCATATGGAGATCACATATGTGCTTCATTGGAGATTTAATTGTTGTGCAAGGATTTATCATTGCATTCAGGAAAAGCTTAATTTTATGTGGATTGATTCTTTGAGAGGCATATTGAGAATATATTACTTGTAGCGTCATTTCCCTTTGTTGTTCGCACTGCATCCAAGCATGGCATGGATATTTGGAGATTGGTTCTATTCATTTTGAGTGAAAGAAAATCTATTAGTGGCACCTAGTATTAAAAAGCAATTTCCTATCATTACAATTCCCAGGTGATATTTTTTCAAAACGCTGTGTTGAAGTTGGAAAAGAGAGAAATAAACCCTAGCTATGAGATGCAGGAAATTTGGAGGGAAATGAGCGCTTATTTTGGAGAGCAGAAACTTTACAGAAATGAGGCACTTAGGTCTATGATGTTGTTCTACACCTTCAGAGTTTTGTAGTTGGTTATTCCTTTCTGTTTGGGAGAGTTTAGTAGAAGTTTAGCATGCTTCTTAAGAGGTTTTGATGTGATACAAGCAGTTGTGCAGTTTGAGGTTTCAAGATATTATTTTTTTGGCTTCAATTGTGGGTTTCATTGAGGTTTGCAGTGTTTCAGTGTGGTTTCAGATTGCATTTTGTCTTCAACAGTGTGCAAAGCAACTTCAGTGCCTCTGGACTTAGATTTATAGTGCATCTTGTGAGTACTAAATAATATTATCATCTAAAATCTCTTATTGCAGTAGTTGTATCTATTTCAGTTTGATAATAAAGACTTCAGTTGTCATCTTCATTTCATTTCATTATTGTTCGATTGTATGGTTAACCGCCAATCATATAGCATTGCATTGCATTTCATATTGTTAGTGCATGTGCCATGCATGTTAGTGTATGTTAGATTTGAGTATATTTGCATGAATATCAAATTGGAATTCTTCAGAAATCTTAGAAAAAATTTGGTTGGGATACTACAGGTATCCAAGTGAGGGAAAGACCATGTAGTGAAGCATGGAGCTGAAGAAGAAAAAAATGTGTGGCGAAGAATGAAAAACAACATTGACACATCTACAGCAAGGCTCGGGCCAAAAGAGAATTTCAAATCGCCACTGAGAAATCATAGAGGATGTGCAAGGCAACAAAGGATGATCAAGCAACATCAAGCTAACAATTTTCATAATGATCATCTTACTATGATTTTATAAAGATATCATATAATCCAATCCAGGAGGTTCTCCACTGTGGCTGGCTCCCTCTTATGGATGTCAATGTCACATGTTAAAGAGTTGCTCTACAGCGACTAGTAACACAATCTAATAAGAGGGTAATTATAGAGGTTTTTGGCTTCATTTTGAAGCATATATTTAGGTCCACAAGCACTTATTTGAATCAGATAAATAAGCAGTAGAGAGTAGATCTTATTTCAAGACCAGAAGATAGCATTAACCACAGAAATAGAATCAATCCATACAAAAAATGCCAAATTCAAATCGTCATTCCATTTATAGCTACTTCTCTTATTCTGCTTAAGGTCCCTGATTCAACTCAAGATACCATAATGGCTGAAAAGTCTACCATAAATAAAATTAATCAAAAAGTCAAAATGTATGCCTCCTTATACTTTCAATTAAACATACTTTGTTTGGCAGAGCAATAGTAGGTAAAAAATTATAAATGCTTATATTAATACAAGAATCAGTACATCCTATTAATGGGTCATTCGTATCAGATAAAGGTCGCAAGAGGGATGATAAATCGTCTAGGTGTTCTCCCCCTCCCCAGAATGTTCAAGTTGAACTTTGATGGGGCAACTCGCAGTAATCCAGGGGCTTTGGGAGCTCATTGCATTATTCATGACTACTTAGGATCCTTAATTAGAGCAGCGTCCATGAAACTTATGGATGGGACTAACAATGACGTTGGAGCTCAGGCACTTGTGCTGGGAGTTAGACTAACAGTTTAGTGTGGCATTGAGA
Source organism: Torreya grandis (assembly GCA_037957365.1). Classification (NCBI taxonomy): domain Eukaryota; kingdom Viridiplantae; phylum Streptophyta; class Pinopsida; order Cupressales; family Taxaceae; genus Torreya; species Torreya grandis. Next base: position 1,797,206 of record JARHVA010001066.1, on the reverse strand, counting down.
AGTTGGCCATAGAGGGTGACTCGATGGTCATTATCAACATTGTTCACAAGGGCATGAATGGTGCTTAGAATCTTAACAACATCCTTGGGCAATGTTGGGAGGATTTTAATTCCTTCTCGGTCTTGGAGGCTTCCCATTGCTTTAGAGAGGCAAATGATGTGGCAGATTTCTTAGCCAATAGTGGTATCGACCAACAAGAGGAAATTATTGTTGATAACTCCTTGGAGGCTTGGACCAATATTGATATTGAGCTATCTTTTTAAAATCCCCTCACTGTCTATTTTTGGGGTGGTCATGATACTTCGTGATGGCATTTAGCTCGAATGTCTTGTCTTTTGGCTTGCATTTATGGGGCTCACACCCGCAAGTGATTTGGGTGATGTTTAAGTTCAGTGGAGTTGATTGCACAATGCAACGGTGCAGGGGCTATTGTGTTGTTTGTGTGGCTATCTGCAGGCTGGGTGTGAGTTGTGTCTCGCCACCATGGATGACATGCTCCAACGAGCCCTCAGCACGCCCCTTATCCGTCTGACAACTACGAAGAGGGAGATGGCCTTTGATGGCTGCATGACAAACTCCTGTCTCAAGAAGGTTTTTATTATTCAATATGGTGTTGTGTTGGATGCAGTCTGTGAACTCATTGGTCTAGTCTATTTGGAAACTGCATGCCAAGCCAAGGTTAATTCGGAAATGGCCTCCATTTTCATGCGCAACGGCCTACTCGCTTTGGAGGACAAGGCGGTGGTTTGCTTAATTGTTGAAAGAGTGGTTAAACCACAGTATCGAGTCAACTTGGCCACTATTGTGTTGGATTTTTGGGGTTCTACTCCATAGTCTTTGTTGATTTTTGGTAATGAGAGCATGGGGCTTGTTCCCTTGCCACATTCCATGAGCTTAAAGAATGTTATATGACCGTTTTGGCTTTCGCAACAAAGCTTCAGTTAACCATCCATCAACCTTCATCGGCGAGGGGTTTCATTTTGGTCCAAGATATTGAAGTGTGTCAAGCTCCTATGGAGTCTCTTGTTGCGGTACTGGCTCTTTGGAGGTCGAGCAGTGTGCTCTCGACGACACGGCTTCTTTCAATGTTGTTTGGACCAATGGCGTCGGACTTTCTGTAATATCCCCAATTAAATTGTTGGAGATATCTTTAATTAAACCATGGCAAATATTCAATCTTTGCAAATTAAGCCAATAACCCACAAATAGCCAATCCAGTAAATCGTTGACCACCATGCAAGCAAACACCAACATCAAATCGCCAATATTCAGTCAGCAATTTGTAATCACAGCCTTGAAATGAAGTGCCAAAATTACTATGGAATCACCATTATGTGGAGCGCCAAAAGGAACAACAGTCATTAATTAAACCAGTCCTTAATCATTCAAGTGGAGCGCCCATGTAAACAGCAACAATTAGTATAGTATTAATTAATTATTATTTATTTAATTAATTAGTAGTTAGCATTCATTTGATGAAATATCACAATCCTTGGAGAAGACATGTTGTTTGACGAAAGGTCACAATCTTTGGAGAAGACATGTCGTTTGGTGGAACACTATGAAGGTATTTATATTCCACATTTGTTGAGAAAGAAAGGCATTCATCCAATCATATTCATTCAAACATGTAATTTTGTACAAGCATCAACAAGGCTCTTAAGGACGTAACCCCTTAATTGCAAACATGATCTCAAGGACGAAAACCCTTGTTATCAAATAGCCCAAGGATGAAACCCCTTGTGGATTAAATACTTTATCATTCGAAAATTCTGAATTAAATTTCATTTTATTATATAAAATTTTATTTCAATTTAAAATCAATAATTCTTTTAAAAGGGATTTCCAAGGATTAAAATTCTTGCTTAATATTCCGATTTGGAATATTACACTTTCCTCCCTCAGTCAATGCAGATTCTCACTCGATGGAAGGTGGGTCGGTCACGTGGTGGCAAGCAGTCTCTAGGGCCATGCGTGGATGCATGGACGATGCGTGTCGTTTTCCTAGCTAAGGTGGTTGTATGGTTTTCAGATGTGCTCGGAGTCGGCAAGGTGGTCGTGGTGGAAGACATGGTCATGATGGTAGGCCTATTGGGTTGGCAAAGGCTTCGGTTGTTATGGAGTTCGACGGTGTTGAACGTGTAGTGGACCCGCTGACCCTGTGTGGGGATGGTTGGATTGAAAGCGGCGGACTGATGGCATCCTTGGTGCTCGATGGAGGGGGTGGCGAAGACTAATCACCTTGACAGTCTAGGCCTACTTGGCGCTTGGATGGTGGGGTGGTGACAGTTTAGGCCTAGTTTTGGTTTCCTTTTCATTTTGTTTTGGCCTCTGTCAGTTGTCTTTTCGGGATGTTGGTCTTGTTTCTCTTTGGGCTTGTCCGGCCTGGGTTGATTTTGGTTCTCTTTGGCCGTCTTGGGCCTCTTTTGGTGTCTTGTAATCGTTGGGTTTTGTTTAATAAAATGGGTGAGGGACCCCTTTAACCCTCTTAACTGAGTAAAAAAACATACAAGAATCACTAAAATAATTTTTGGACATATAATAACTAATTTGTTCATCCTTCTACTAATAAAGGTCCTCCAATTGATCTGGAGGACAAAGTTTACTTGGACAGAAGAGGGTATCTTTGTTAAAACATTGTCCTAAAAAGAACCCTACAGTCAACCCATCCTCTGTCACTCGTTAATCCTCTGCTCCCAAACACAAAGGTTGTACTACAACAGCAAGGGAGGAGGTATTGCTTCTGATCAAACTAGATCATACAGCTCCGATTGTGAAGCCAATTTGGACTCTTATGTCAGTAGATTGGAAGCAGTTCTAACCTAATGGGTAAGCCTTTGCACGGAAAGCCCTGAGCATGGAAGGTAAGCCTGCAGCTATTAAAAGTATGCTAAGGCAGAGAAAATCCTCGGCTCCCTATTTCAATGAATACTTGGCCAGAAGGGTTTTTGCAAGCAATGGAGGCCATGGACAAAATTAATCAACAGATAAATGCCCTGCAGTAAACCTAGTCGAAAGCTATGAGTGCAATTACATAAAGGCTCTGTCACCTCAGGTGGCACACCTGGATCTTTCAAAATCCCAAAGTGGGCAGGTAGATTCAGATGCCCGGTTTTATTTGTCTGAGTCATTTATTGTTTATCTTAAGGGCCTGCAGTCTCAATTTAATGGCCTTCATCTATGTTAGTTTTCAGCAAGCTGTCAGTGGATTTTGCTTCTTACAAAAGCAGTTTATAATCATGGAAAGAATAATATCCATGATTTTCTGTTATAGAGTCCGATATCAAATTAAAAAATGTCATTTATTTATGAGCCTGTTATAACGGAGGAAAGAGATGTTTTATAATCTTCAGATCTTGAAACAAACACTATCACTACCTGATAAAAATGAATACATTTTATACAACGGTAGAAAGCTTCATAAATCAAAAGCAGCATAGATATCATACACTTCAGTCCTGCAGCTCATGGCCATTAACAACTAAAATACAAGATAAAAGAATATATAATTTAAAAGTTTTCTTACCTGATGAAAAGGGACAAATAACTGTAAGGTAAATTCACTGCTCCGAATCCAGAAAGCACAGCCATGACTGTGACACCTACAACTCCAACTCTGCTAACTAGCTGAGCCATTGTGAAAAAACCTGGGTAACAAATAAGAATCAGCACATCATTCAGACCATCATAAGATAAACTGCATTGATTCCTCAGAAAATGATCTTAGACAACTGAAGTCATATGATGGAATAGGGGATCTTAAGCAACAGCATTTATCATCCATATTCCTGTTAGTGATGAGTTACGAAATCCATTTGCATGTAAGTTGAGATTTAGGACCATGCTCACACCAATCCCAACTACTTTTCAAGATCATTGCGAGATGTGCCTTCCTTTTCCAAAGAGAGGAGAGAGAGAGGATATACCACATTGTAAGTAAACAATCCACAACAAGATTACAAATTAGAAATTGGAACAGCTGAAATATATAATGGATTAAGGTTATATGAATCCCATTACACAAATATTATAGGCATACTCTGACACTTGTCACAACACTGCAACCTTTGTCAACCACCATCCAAGCCTTCACAATCAAGTAAGGCACTTTTAAATCACATGGATACTTATGTTGATAAACCAAAAGTTTACTGATCATTACACAAAATTTGGCCCACATAATTATGTTGATAATCGATAAGTTTACTGATTGTTACACATAGTTCAGCCCACACACTTATGTTCATTAATCTGAATCATGGCTCCAATCGCTTCCATTCACACATCCAAAATGAAAATAAACACTAATAGAATAAGAATAGGATCATTCTTAACTTACCATTGAATTCATAAATATCAAAAGAATAAAATAGGATCATTCTTGACCGACTATTGAATTTATAAATATCAATAGGATCATTCTTGACTGATTATTGAATTCATAAATATCAATATAATATCTTCAATTAATATATTTCTCACACTGCTTCCATAATGTCAACAACTGATTGATTGCTTAGGAAATACAGGAGTTAACCAGGCCCCTAATGAACTAATTCATAGTCGGTGCAGATGGTTGGGAGGGCCTTGGACAATTGATTCTGAAAAAAATGAGCCCCTAATGTGACTACCTAAAGGAGATAGTCTAGTGTCTTAAGCATAATTAAAATCATAGCTTAGAAATGCTGGAACATATTCTCTACACCGGATTTTCCTTCTCCATAAAAATCTGTTCTTTCTTTCCAGTCATAGATTTCAAGCTATAATGGTTGGACTTGTTGTCCAGATGGACTGCGAAATCCCACTTTGAATCCTTAATGGCCATGCAAATATCCACTCCCTTACTGATTCTGGGTCTGCCCATCCTACTTGCATTTTACCAAAGAAAATTCCCCAAATCTTGCATGTTACCAAAGAATATTCCCCAAATCTTGCATGCCATCTTACAATGCAGAAACAGATAATCTCCATCTTTTGAGTTGCTCTTGCATAAAGGACATCTTAAAGGGCCATGAAATCCTCTAAGGGTGATATTTATCATATGTTAGTGCCTTACTTGAAATTGCTAAACATAGAATGGAAGTTGCTTTTGGGAGTCCATGCCTGAGCTACACGTTCTTGGCAGGGAATCACCTTCCTTCCACTCCATGTTTTCAAAAGAAATTTCCATATGCCTCTTTAACTAAAATGTCTCCTAATTTGGCCTTGTCCCATAAAAGCTAATCAGAGTATCATCTACAAATTGAAAAGCGATATTAGATCGAATGACTTCAAGGGAACAACTTCGCAAGCTGCGATAGGCAAAGTTGAGGAAATTCGCAATATGCTGATTGCGTTTTCTTTTCATTGTGATTTTTTACTTGTTTAAATTCTTACGCATCGCTGTTTTTGATAGCTAGTTTCTTTGTCGTGGTGATATCCATTTCGAACCTGTTGCATTCGTGTTTGCCCTTCGTGGCAAACGTGGAGCTTTAGTTTTTTTCGCAGTCTGTCTGGTAGTGAATCATCTTCTCCAATGATGATGATGGACAAGGTTAAAGCGCCAGTAAAATCTTTCAAAGATGTTTTGAAAGGCAATCAGACCCCTAAGTTTTTCGGAACTAAGATGCATCGACAACCTCTCCGCATGCCAAAGATTGATCCAAGGAAAAACAAAAATGGATGCATGAGAGTTGCAGATGCATCCCTCGTAGTTGTGCTACTGAAATCTGACATTCAAAGTGGAATTAAGGATTTAGAAAGCCAAGGAATGATTGTTAGGTTTATGGGATTTCGTCCTTAATTAATGGCTTTTAAGCAGTGGTCATGGAAAACATGGCCTACTAAAGGTGAGTTCTCTATCTCAGCCTACCCTAATGGTTTTTTTTTAATTCATTTTGCTAATGCTGAAGATAGAGAGTATATCTTCCAAGGAGGACAATGGTTTTATGGTAAAGCAGGATGCTTATGAAGCCCTGGCACCTGATGTTCAGATCAGAAGAGGAATTACCTTCAGTAGTTCTGGTATGGGTATGGCTGTTTGGTCTTCCAGTAGAATACTGGAATAATAATGTTTTTACAGCAATTGGGAATACCCTAGGAACATACATGATGACAGCTGAAAGTTTGTTGCATCTTGAACAGAGGATTTACTATCATATATGTGTTATGATGGATTTTAACAAACCCCTACCTAGCAAAATTACTTTGGATATAGGAGAAGGGCAGTGGGAATAAGTGGTTGACTATGAGAATATTTCTTTCAGATGCAGAAGCTGCCATGAGCATGGGCATCTGGTGAAGGATTGTCCTCTAAAAGTTCCTGCCCAAAAGATGGATGAGAAAACTCAGGAAGAATTCAGAACTCCGAAGAAAAATAAAACTGTGAAGAAAGCTGCAACCTCAAATTCAATTGGAAACAATCGAAATCGATTCACTAGTCTTCAATCGGAGAATGAGGAAACGGATAATGAAGAGATGATGGAATCACAAATTCCTAAAACTCAAATGCATGAGCTTGTTCCTCATGAGGGGATGACAGATGCTCCGAACGCGAATCAGCTATCTTTGATTCCTGTTATTAATCAAATGGACAATGCCCACAAAACAATGAAAAGTTATCAAAGGAAAACCAAATTTCAAGAGCAATTTGACCCCAACTACACACAAGAATCTCATCACCAAGGGACTGAGAAAGCTTTGATGATTTTGCCTAATAACCATAAATCACAAAATGCAGATTTGGTTCTGGGAGTTAGTCAGGAAAAAACCAAAAAAATGAAAATGGATACAAATGTTAGATTGGGAAGGAAATCTAATCAAGCAAATTTGTAGTAGGAATGTCAAAGGTTAAGCTCTATGAGAAAAGTTAGAGTTTTAGCCCATATCTTTATTCAGTCTTCCCAATGAAGATTATAATCTGGAATATCAGAGGGCTAAAAGGCAGCCCTTCTAAGATTAATGAACTTATAAGAATGATCCAAACTAATAAACCTCAGATGATATTTTTACAAGAAACTAAGGTTTCACAAGAGTTAACGGAGGTATTAGCAGAGAGGATATGGCCCCATACTCAGTTACTTTCTCTCAGTTCTCAGGGAGCTTCAGGAGGGGTAACTAGTATATGGGACTCGAAACAGCTCACAGTGACTAATTCATGTGGAAGTAAAGGATTTGTACTTTTGCATGCTTTCTCTCTAGAGGACAAACAAATTCTTTTTATTAATGTCTATGCCCCTATATCTATAGATGATAAAAGATTACAATGGCAGCATATTAATAATATGATCCAATCCTTTTCTGACATTCCTCTTGTGCTTGGAGGGGATTTTAACACTATTTTAAGCCTCGAAGAAAAGAAAGGAGGTATCGCAGTTTTAGATGCAAGTTCGAATAATATGGCTGCATGCATACAAAATCTTCAGTTAGTGGATGTTCAACCTGGTAATGGTTTGATGACTTGGTCTAACAGAAGACGGGCAAGAATGCATTCTTGAGAGGTTAGACAAATTTTTACTATCAAAGTCATGGTGGACAAAGAACCATATTCCAAAGGTGCACATTCTAAATAATCCAAGCTCAGATCACTAGCCAGTCTGTTTAGAGCTTGGGAGGAATTTCCCCTGTCATGCCCCCTTTAGATTTCAATTGATGTGGCTCCGACATGAGAACATCCATAATCTTATTTGACAATGGTGGAAAGAAGGTAAACCTAAGCATTGAACACATGTATAACTTTGTTCGAAGATTGACATATATCAAATCCAAATTGAAAGCATGGAATTGGACAATTTGGCAATATAAAGGAAAAAAAGCCGCAGACTCATGGCCAGTTAGAGGAAATCGATGCTGACATAAGACACAATGGAATTAATGAAGATTTAGCTAAAAAGGAAATTTGTTTGAAAGCTGCTCTTCAAGAATGGGAGAAGAGGGAAGAAATCTTGTGGCATCAGAAATCTCGAGTCCAATGGTTACAGGAGGGTGACAAAAATACAGCATACATTCATAAATCCTCGTTGGCAAGAAGCTCTCACAATTATATCATTTTTTTAAGAACAACAGATGGTACAAAAGAATATTCTTTAGAAGGATTTCAGAATATTGCCACAGATTATTTTTCTAATCTTTTCACTGTTGTCTCTTTAGATGATATGGCAAATAATCTTTTCACTGTTGTCTCTTTAGATGATATGGCACAAAAGGAAGCGCTTGCAAACATCCCAAAAACTCATATCTAATCAGGGCAATAAAAATCTTAATACCCAAGTCACTGAAGGAGAATTGAAAACTATTGTTTTTAGTATGAGGAAAGGCAAAACACCTGGCCCAAATGGCTTCCCGATTGAATTTTATCGAGTGTTTTGGGACATCCTTACAGATAAGCTTCTTCAAGTAGTAGAAGAGGCGAGAATGGCTGAAACCATGTTGAAAGAATAAATAAAAAATTTAAGGCCCTAATTCCTAAGGCTGCAGAAGTGGAAGAGATATCAAGATTCAGGCATATCACTTTGTGCAATGTTCTCTATAAAATTATTACCAAATTAATGGCAAATAGTTTGAAATCTTTAATACACAAGATCATTTCTCTAGAACAAGGAGGATTTGTCCAGCGGAGGCAAATTCATGATGAAATTGTTTTAGCATAGGAAGCTTTACATTCCATGAATATGCAAAAATCTTCCTCCATGTTTATCAAGTTGGATCTTTCCTAAGCTTATGACAAAGTTGACTGGACCTTTTTATGTAAAGTTACGAATCAGTTTGGCTTTTCTCAAGAGTGGATGAATGGGGTTCAGGCTTGCTTATAGTCGGTTTCGTATTCAGTAATTGTTAATAGAAATCCCTCAAAGCTTTTTGGTGCTTCCTGAGGAATTAGACAAGGTGATCTCATCTCTCCTTTCTTATTCATCATATTGGCTGAATGTTTGGGAAGGTTGATGACTAAGGCCCGAAGAGATAAAAAGATAGGATGTATTAGATTGGCTAAAGGAATGAGTCCTCTGAATCATCTACAATTTGTTGATGATTCTAAAATTCTTGGCAAAGCTACATGCTTTGAAGCTTCACAAATGCAAAAGATTCTTCAACTTTTTCCACAGCTACAAGACAACTTATTAATCAAGACAAATCCAAAATTATTTCCTCATTGTTCTGAGAGACGAGAAACTATGATTCTTGAGATTTTTAAGTTTACAAAGGGCTATTTTCTAATTACTTATCTGGGGGTACCAATTGTAGCCACTCAAATAAAAGATTGGAACTGGATTCTAAGCAAAGTAAAAATGAAACTGCAGAAATGGACAAACAGATGGCTCACCTCAGGACGAAGAATGACTTTGGTTAAGGCGGTTCTTCAAGCTATGCCTATTTATGCTTCCTCCATTCTTAATATCCTAGCCGGAGTGTACAAACAAATGGATTATCTCTTCCAACAATTCATTTGGAGTGGAGTTCAGAAGCACAGAAAATGGTCCTTGATCAAATGGGACACTCTTTGTCAACCTAAATTAGAAACAGGTTTGAGATTTCATTCTAGCATCAAACAGAACAAAGCCTTAGCTGCCAAACTTTATTGGAGATTGTTGGAAAATTCAAATAATTTGTGGGATGTAAATATCCGAGCTAAATATGCCAAAAATCATCCTCCTAGGAGAATAATCAGATTGGCTCTTCCCTCTAGAGGATCTTCAATTTTGAGAACAAAAGAAGCTATAATTAAGAGACAATTCTTTTGGGTAGTTCAGAATGGTCAATCAGCCAATTTTGGACTAATTCTTGGGATGGTCAACCCCCTATCATTATTTACTTCCCTATTTTGGAGTCTCTTATGGAAGCTCTTCATAATAAGGGATGGGACAAAGTTGTTCATTACAATCAGCATTGTAGGTATCAATGGGAGGTTGGAAACCAATGGATTCCTTCTGAGGAATGGCCAGTTCAGATAGAAGAAGATCAAAAGTGGATGATAGATTCTATTTTACAGTCAAGACCTACTTCAAGTCATAAAAGGCTAGATATAATAGCTTGGAGGATGAAAGCTACAGGAAGTTACTCTGTTTCAGAAGGATATGTTTCCCAATGCAAGCTAAACATCCACCATAAGGGAAACTTTTGAAAATTTATGGCAGGAAGAACTTTGGCCAAAAGTTAGCTTCTTTGTCTGGCTATTATTAAGAAGAAGAATCCTAACAGGGGGCAGGCTAAAAAAAGAGGGTGCAATGAACCCCATATATGTGCAATGTCCCGGTTGATGAAGAAACCATTATTCATCTATTTATACAATGTCCTTTTGTGATACAAATGTGGCAATAGTTGACGACCTTATTTCAGCTTCCCTAGAATGGAATTCAGGGTTTGGAACAACCTTTTAAATAATGGGGGAAGCAAGAAATGTCAGGTCAGAATTTGGAACCATCCTTATGAAGCGGGTTAACTCTTTTACTATGGAATGTATGGAAGGAACGAAATAGAGGAATCCTTCTAGAGGAAAGCAGGGACATCTCATTTGTGTTGGACCCAAAATAAATTCCCAACACCCTACCAATCCCAATCACAATCAAATCAAATCAACTAAGCTATCAAATTTATCACACCTCCTAACTCATTATGCGAGCACTACTGTGGCTGAAGCCCTAGCCTCCCCACCTGGTCGCATCCTCATCCACCCTCCATCTAGTCCACTCATGGTCAATCTCCACAGTCAAACTTGACACCTCAGCAATCACGTGCTCTAGCAAATCCTATCCTCTCCACAGTCAAACATAAGATGCCAAATGCACAAAATCACCAGAGAGCAAAACACCAAAGCACAATGGTAAAAAAGATTTCACATTTTACTTTTTATCCTTAGATTTTTAGGGTTTCCCCTAACTGTCGATGGTCAGGGTGACCGTTGATGGTCGACCCTAAAACCTCTAACCGTCGCTAGTCAGGATCCCCAACCTTTTAGATTTTTAAAAGCCCCCCAAATATATGTGTAACCTTAGAGATCACCTCAACTCACTTCAACTAGAACTTAGACTTTTGAGATTACCCTTCTTCGACTCACCTTTTGACAACATTCACCTTGATGTTGGTTATTTTTAACTTGGATTACTCACTCATTTGTGATGACCTTGCATGGTCCATTTGACCACATCGACCATTTTTACCATGTTGACCATTTGAAACTGCACCACCTAGTGCATGACCTAACCAATCTATTGTATTGTTATGCAGGAGCACTTCCTACCTCAGATACTTGTGCACAACACTAACCCTATCGAGATGACTTATAGAGTCACCTAATCAACCATTCCTAGTGCTATGGCCTGGTTACTCTATCACTTGTACTTCTAAAACCGACCCTTATTTTTACCAACATTGGCAACTTTAGTCTTTGCACGATCTTGAAGATAAAGATGAATATTGCTGAATCCACCAAATATAAAGTTAAAATTCCTCAGAACATGTCGGCGCAATGGGTTAACCTTATCAGACACTTACCTCTTGCTTTGAGTAATCATTAATTGTTTGTTTTTAAATCGAGGAGGAAATCTAAAGGAGAAGGTAAGTGGTCAACCCCTCCATGTGGATTTGGGAAGCTGAATACAAATGGAGCTTCTAGAGGAAACCCAGGTAAAGCGAGTATGAGTGGAATAGGTAGAATTTCTAATGGATTAGTTGTCTTATTTTCAGAAAGACTAGGCTGTGCAACGAACAATTTGGCTGAAATAATGGCATTTTATAGAGGTCTACAAGAAGTAGTTAAAATTGGATGGAAAAAGATTCAGGGGGAATATGATTCTCAACTTATCATTGGTCTTCTATCCACTACGTTAGTGAAGAAGGCCAAGAATTGGTGAATCATTAGAGAATTGGAAAAAATCCAATAGCTGAAGGATACATTTCAAGAGATCCATTTCAACCATGTTCCTCGGCAACAAAATAGAGTAGTTGATGCTTTAGCTAATTGGACATTGGATAATGGTAACATTGTTTGCTATGGGACCCCACCGATATGGTGGCCTACAAAGCTCCAAGAGTATATCCACAAGATTTTAGATTTAGATTGACTTAATGGTTATTGCTGATGTGATTAGACTTGTTTATTGTGCCAGGGCTTGGACAAATAGTTTTTGTGCTTGGCATAGTCAAATTTGTATTTTTCAATTTCTCTGACTTGATATAATTTCTTTCTTTTTAAAAAAAAGAAAGAAAGAAAATGGAATATTAGAACCACTAAGGAAGTTATATCTTCTACACTTCTTGTTCTTTATCTTCCTTTTTAGAGCTTCTACCACTATAGGAAGAGAGTGGATTTCCCTGCATTAAACCCCTTGATGCATGAAAATATCCAAAAATATCCAATTGGAAAGTTATTAAAATGTGGAGGTACTTATGTAGCTTTCAACCCATGTCACCCAATCCTATGCAAATCCAAACCTATTTAATAATTTGATCGAAAATTCTCAAATTATGTGATAAGCTTTGTTCATATCTAATTTTACCATCATTCCTGCCTTCCTACTTTTGTGGATTGAATGAGCTAACAAATCCTATATAGTACAAGTCTTCCTACCACAAAACCTCCTTATTCTTCTATGGTGATCTTATGTAATACTTTTTTCAATCTATTTTCCATTATGTAATATCCCTTTCTAGTATTTTTATTAATTCTATTTATTTATTTTTTGTGATTCTTTTTCAATAATGGAATATCAACAAAATTACCAAATAACAACATACAATACTTAGGTGCTAAACCCAACTGAATCTTTTATTATAATGTACTGAATGCCCACAAAACACAAATGATGATACTATTGAATAACAAAGTTAAACCATGGGAAATCCTTACATGTTTTATGCAGCATAAAAAACCAAATTTATTGACTATGTACAACAGTAGAAAAGCTTACTAGGGTTGTGTTTGATATGGGAACAAGATACCGTTGGCAGCAGGTCGTACGATAGCTTGAGGATGTTATGCCAAAATACAAAGTAAGCCACCACCACTAACAAATACATAAAGTATCCCAAATAAATTACTATAGCAGAAGTACAGAAGTATTGTAGCAACCGTGCAGAAGTACTGTAGCAGCAGTACGGAAGTATTGTAACAAACTAAAACTTGAATAAACTTTGATCTTTCGGCACAAATACAATCCCTAGATGGACCCACCACAAATGAACGAGGGTTTTCGTCCTCCAATCTTGCACACCAAGGGTTTTGTGATAGCTTTTGAAAGCACTTATACAAAGATTTGAACCATGCAATGAATAATGGAGCCGAATACACAGAAAAATATTATACATGCTATATTGTTTTATTACATCAAATCATTCAAGACGTTACAAATATATAGGAAAAATCTTTCCTATAATCATGAAGCTCATCTCTCCACCAATATCTCGTCACATCCCTATGAATACTCACAGACCTATTTACCTGGTATTGTTGTAACTCTCAACAATACAACTCACCATAACAAACATATTTACATAACATTGTTGTTACACAACAATATGACTCTACCAGTATATTCTAACAACTATCCAAATATATCTATTAGTGAATTACTACTCTCGCAATTATTCACATTACAATGTTCACCAAAATTCCATGTGAGGCTAACTTTTCCTAACATTCCCCCCTTGCTACTTACATGGTAATTTGTGTTTCACATTTTTTAATGAAAATAGAAGGAACACATCAACCATTCACTGCCGAGAACATATCTATCGAATCAATGTGGGAACTCCGAATAGGAACTGTTGACAATTCTTCCACAGGACAGATTGTCTCTTGCCATTCGGAAAATTCACATCTCCATCCAAGGAAAGAAAGAATATATTGGGAAAGAATACATTGTTTTTTCTTTTGTGAGGGCCTTTGTTACAACAAGAATTCCTTCGAACTTTTGTCCGAAGGAATGGTTCATCAAAGAAGGCAAAATGTCACATAACTTCAGAGAAGTGCTAAGGACATAAGTACGCAGGAAATAACAAAGGAAAGGGTCTCCAGCTGAGGAACTAATTCCTTCGGACTTTTTGTTCGAAGGAATACTTCGGAGAATCCAAGAGAAAAGTCCGCCCAAAAAGCAAGAAAATCCCAAGGAATAATTCCTTTGGACTTTTTGTCCGAAGGGATTCCTTCAGACAAAAGTCCAAAGAAATCCGAAGGAATAAGTCCGCGGAATTGCAAGGGGTGTCTTTGGAAGGCAGAAAAGGGCAAAACAAGAAACCCGAAGGTCAAGGTACCCTTCGGAAGGGTCATTTTCAACAATCCCGAAGGGCACCTACCCTTTGGGAAGGTACACGTCAAATTCGAGACCACTGCAAAAACCCGAGTGCCCTACAATTTTTTTGACAAGGGCACAGATGAAGGATAGAAGCCCTTGCAGAGGGCACTTGTTCGGTGCCTGGACCTTTGTGCATTTTCCAAAGGCCATTCTCAACAAGGTAAAGGCAAAGACGAGAAAATACCTTCGGGCTTTTTGTCCGAAGGAATTCCTTCGGACAAAAAGTCCGAAAAAATTCGGAGAGGCCCGTGCAAAAAAGCCGACAAAGCAAAGTTTGAAATCAACAAATGGCAAAGACCCGAAGGAAAGAATTATTTCGGAAAGTTTGAAAACAAAGTCACAAAGGAAGCAAGACGTCAAAGTGTTAAGCACAAAAGAGGCCTGACAGAAAATAAAGCCCAAGAAAATACCAAAGGGTGACGTCCCGCGAGACGTCAAAATTTTGACCTCGGGAAGTAACCGTTGAAGTTCAAAGAGGAGTTTGACTAGAGCCAAGAAAGCCGAAAAAAGAACAAAGGTAAAGCCAGAATTTTGAAAGAATTAAACCACCGGAAGTTGACCTCAGATTAAGCGACGGGAAGTTGAAAAAAGTCAAACAGAGGAAATATAGACAAAATACATCCAAAAATAGAATACCACCCAAAATAGACATGAACAGGCAGACCGGAATAGGATAAAATGCATGCAAGCAAGGGCTATTTTCGATCCACCGATCAAAGCTTCAGTTGACTGGTTGTTGAAGCCCTACTCATCTCCGGATCAACTCATGCATCCGAAGGTCCAACTCAGCTTCAACCGGAGTTCCAAATTCGAATGTCGAGTTGACTGTTCTAGATTTAGAGTTGACTAATTGTTAAATGCCACATCTACCAGGAGTTTCCCATGCAAGGGAGAATGATCTCTTCGTCCAACTTAGCTTATCAAACGGTCAACTCAACCTTTCAAACGTTTCAACTCGGGATCAAGCAGCGCACGTAGAGTTCTAAAAATGACATTGGCGTGGATCTCCATGCAAAGAGAGGTGGGCAGTTCAGAGCAAAGACAAGTTCACTTCCTCAAGCGCAAGAAGCTTCATGCAAAGACAAAGGGAAAACATATTTTATTGAAAGGCCAAGTCTGCCTTGAGTTAATCTAAGTTAATCCTTCTCTTCAATTTTTCATCGCCAATCTTTGGCTTTTGTAATTCACTATAAAATGGCTTTTCAACCTTAGAAAAAAAGATCCCTCTCTTGGCTAGACCAAACTGCCATTGGTGAGTTATGTAACCTCTTCAATCAATAGAAGGACTGTACTTTCAGATTTCAAGTGTTGGCATAGTGTATATTCATTCAGCAATTTGCATGTGGTAGATTTCTCTCCCTTCCCAAATTCTGATTCGTACCTAGTTGCTAGCTTACCGTATTATGCAGGTCATGTTAAGTGTTCTTTATGTCTTTTGCTGAAGCTGTAAGTGGATGTTAGGTGGGTGCAAAGTGTCTTGTATCAGACCTCTCTCCATCATTTTCCCTCATGTTTTGGTCATTGGATCAAACCTCTTCATGAAATATTTATGCATAAGTGATTGATTGAAATCAAAGGTCTTCCTTTTCCCTTGTTTGTTCAGTGTTCTAGGTTACAAGTTGAGTGGATCAATATTTTGGTGTATCACCTTTATTAGGTAGGATTTCCCCCTAAAGTTTCCTTCTCCCTTTTCCATGGTAGTCTGCAGCATAGAGTAGAGATCCTCATACATCTTACAGGACCCAGCCTTCTCTGGAGGTTCTTCTCACCGTTGAGGCACCCACCCTCGTGAGAAGATCCCATTGTTTCAACCGGATAGAGGACTGGCCATTTCATGCACGTCTTCGATTTAGGGCGCAGTTCCAGGTTGACAACAAGAACCATCTACCATCAACCATTCACTGAGGGAATCTCAATCACCTATATAGTGTGAGAACTATTGACTAATTTGACCCCCTGGTCAAATTAAATCAACCCCCATTGTATGTTTGAGCTTCCATAGGACCCCGTAGGTTGAAATATGTCTATCATGGTCATAAAATATGACTTGATATTAGTCACATTTGTCTAAGTTGTCCTTATGTCATACTAGACATTCTTTTGGTTCACTTTAATGAAAGTGTAAGTGTCAGTTGTCAGTTTTGTAACTGAAAACTCGCAGTTTCCACGTTGAAATCAAGAGGATAAGTTGAAAAAAGAAGATTTTCAGTGGTTGTACGGACTGTACAACATTCCTAGCACGTGTGGCAGCTTCAGGAGTGACCCTTCAGCTCCCCACAACTCATCGCCACTTTCAGTTTGCTTTGACAATCTCCAAATTGAGAAAAATTGGTTCATTTATTCCATCGCTCCCTTGGCAAGTCAAGGCTAGTCAACCGGTTTTGTGCTGGTACGGATTGGACAGGCAGAGTCAAGATGAATGCTTTTGGTGGATGTTAGCACTCCTAATGTACTTCAACTCCATGGCATTAGTTTGCAGATTGGTGGATTGTACTGCATGAATCATCCCTAAAAATGGTAGTGACTCCTTGTTGATTGTGCATTCCTATCACCTACAGGTTTCCTCATTTGCTTGTATGATCTGATGTTTCCAAGTGTTGAAAGCATTCTTGCAGGGCATGGGGATATGGAAATGCAAGTAGAATCATCTCATCTTGTTGAAAATGGACATCACAATGGTCTACAAAATAGCATTTCCAAGTTGCAGAGTTTCATTTTCTCTAAATGGCCTTAGATCAAGCTAATGAACCTATTTTTCACTTCTCAAAACATGGAAGGTCAGGTTTCTCCATGAAGAGATGTCCATTGAGAAACTTGGAGGTTGATTGAGATAGGTCTCTCAAAGCAAGAACAAAGATTGGTCAGAACTCTATTGTATGCAGTCATATACAATCATGTGTGAGCATGTACGAACTATGGAGGAATCATCCAAAACCCCAAGATGACTAGTTGCATTCATTTCATGACTTGAATGATGTTTCTCAAGTCATATAAGGTCATAGTACTAATCCTATACCAACTCAAGCAATGTATGCAAGTGCAGAGTTGAGAAAGTTGCTCAAATGGAACATTTACCTTAATTTCTCCGAGTAAGGGATCCTGCATCACATTTTTAGAATTGTTGGTGAAGTTTCTTGAGGACTGAGTGGGTCTAACTGTTTAATGTTAGTAACCTAGACCTATAAGCAATGTGTTAACACAAGAAGGTGAGTGGTCATATCAAGAAGAAAGGAAGATTGAGTGACTCCCAAGTTATGCAAATGTTCACTAGATTTTTAGTGAAACATAGTGTTTTTTAGCTCAAAAAAGCCTGTGGCTTGCAGTGACACATAGAACACTAGTAATGGGATATGAGAGCCTAGTTTGCAGACATAAGACAAGTCTATACATATGAGAGATAGTCTCAGTGACCTCAAAGGAAAATAGGGCATGAAACAGCAATGATTCAAACTCATCTTCACCTACAGGGAGATCTTAGGTTTCCTAAGCAACAACCCACATTCTGACTACAGGTCTATATTACATTGATGAAGACAAGATTCTAAGGTATGAGCTAGGTTCACCCAGGTGTGTATTGGTCCTCAATGACCTCATAGCAAAAAGGAGGTGTGAAACACAGACTCGTGAATGAAAACACACCTACATGAATCTTTGTATCCCTAGGTTGCTACCATACAGTCTAACTACAGACTAACTCATGCTTAGGAGGATTGCTTAGTGAGTTGGCAGAGGTATGAATGAAATGATTCCAATGACCTCAGAGGGAGTCAAGTGAATGTAACAACAATGCTCAAACATTGATAGAAACCTACATGAATCCTTCCAACCCTTCCCTAATGGTCACCTGCAGGTGACACAGTCAAAGTCAAGTTGCAGACTAAGTCCTAGCTCATGAAAGATGCAATTTTAGTGAAGTTGGCAAAGATATAGGTTGGGCAAACAGACTAAGTCCTAGCTCATGAAAGATGCAATTTTAGTGTAGTTGGCAAAGATATAGGTTGGGCAAACATATTGAAGTCATCTTCAATGTTGATGACATTACATCTTGTGTAATTCTTAGAAGAAAGGAGCAAGGTTCCAATCCCACACTCAGCCCATCAAGACTCTGCCTGCAGTCATTGTTTCTTAAGGCCAATCTTGAGAGGTTTGACTGTTTAAGGGTGTTAGAAGCATGATCAAACCTTGAAACTTTTTGCAGAGGGTCTTTATGACCTAATCAAACTCTCCATGGCCTCAGTAAGTCAGGAGAACAGGGGAAGTGCCCTCTGTTTTGTCTCAAACAGAGAGCACTCCACAGTCTACAAGTCTGCAAACCCAGAACATGAAGGGTAAATAGATGAAAGGCAAAGTTTGGAATGGTCCTAGGATGATGTCTACAGTTGCATGGGATGTGAACAGAGGTAAATGAATACCTATAGTCAATGAAAAATTCTACAGGTAGTCAAATGTTCAAATACTCAGTCTAGGTCTTTAGGCCTAGAACTAAGCCTATACCCTAAGGACTGTCAACTTCATCTATATGACCATGAGAGCTTTCCAAACCTTTTGAAAAAATTCAAGGGAAAGTTGAAGATAGGTTGAAGCCACTGGTTTGCAAGGAAGTAGCACAGAGTGGTCAATTTGACCTAAAACCATGTTAGGCCTACTCAGAATGCATGTATAGAGCTTTCCTTTGCTCACACTTGTACGAAGGGAATGCCTGAGACTCCAAGGACTTGGGGATAGTTGAAGAGGGTCTCTAGCTAAAACTTAGTGGAATTGGTTTGAAATTTCAACATCAGGATTTTATGAACAATCCTTAACAGTCCAAACGATTAGAAACCCTCTCAAAACCCTATTTCAAACCCGATGGAGAACAAATTATGGGATATGCATCCAAAAGGGGTCAATTGGTTAGGAAAGTGATTGGAACTAGTTTGGGACTCTTCCAAGTTTCTCACCAACCAAGTATTTTGTATTGTCTCTTGTACGGACAGCCCTAACATGGTGTTTCTTGCAAAATTTGACTAGTTCTACAAATGCAGAAGGGACTTGTTGAATAAGAGTCATGGAAAGAGGTCTTTAGAGACTTGTTTCAACTCTCCACACTCATTTATATTCACAGTCAAGCATGAAAACCCCTCTACTAACATATTCATTGTAGGCAGTCTGAGTGAGATAGTGAGAAGGCAAGGTGACCGTCCAAGATTGGAAGTGAGAAGTGGGTTTTGAGTTTCATAAAGGTCTATTTGATAGACCAGAGGACAAAGATGTCTTCAACAGGTGTCCTAACACCTCTGCAAGTCATCTCTAGGAACAACTCTAGGTCACTCAAACAACAAGTGTGAAGACAAGCTGAGGAAGGTTAATGAGTGATTGCTAATGAATGAACACAAGTGTCAAGAAGAAAGATATTAGCTAGGGAGGCATATGAGGACTGTTACCATCAAGATTCCACCTTCTCATGACAGTGCAAATGTGGCAAAGATCCCTATGGCAGTTTGCGACAGTCAATTGGAGCCCTCATCATCAAAACAGTTTCAAAGAGGAAGGTGAAGAGTCTTTACGCTACTTTGAAGGAGAATGACATGTTTGTGATGGACACCTGTCTAAGAGGACTTCTTCAACTATTTTCCACCTCTTTCACTTGCTTTGTAATTGATTCTTGTAGCTTGACACTTGGCTTGGTGACTCTTGAACTTCTCTTCTCCTCTCTCTTCTCCTTTGCTCTATAAATGCAAGCCATTTTGGCAATTGTATCCAGGACACACCTAGTATGGCAAAGACCTATTGGTTTGGCACCTTGTTTGTCCTTTGAATAAGACATCTGAAGTTGACTTGATCTCTACAATCTTTTGCCTAAGTGTGTTTAATGGTGTACTTGGAGGTTAAGTGATGAATATGCTCTTCTTGCTTCCATGCTGCCCTTGCATGTCTTGTGTGATGGATATCTCTTCTAGCAAGTCTTATACAGTTTATATATTTGTTGAGTGTACATTGAAGTGTGAGAGAGACTAGCAGTGTCTATTATCTTACCTTCTTTCACCCACCTTTAGATGTGCATAGCAATCTGCCTCTATAAGAAATACTAATGCCAGAAGGCCATAGAGTTGAGGTTAGTTTTGATAGTTTTCATTCTTAGTGTATATGCAAGTGTGCTTGTGGACTAATCTTTCGGTGTATCACCTCACTAGTACAGGTTTACTTTATGTTACCTTCTTCCCTTTTCACCCCCCCAAGTGATTGATCTAGTGTAGTGGGTGAGCTTAAGAGACTAATCAAGGAAGCTAGCCCTTTAACCTAGAGATTTACCTCTGCTACAGGCAACCCACAGGCCTAAAAGTAATCCTATGTTGTCCAAATATGGGAGAAGCTTGAACACCCTCTCCTAGGGTGCAATATTTGGCTACAACATGAACTATAAGGAGGAACCATCTATTCAACTTTCACTCCTGCATCTCCTACTAAACACTTTTTTTTATGCAATACATCATGTGAGAAAATAGGAAATACACCTCTTATTTATCACACATCAACCAAGTAATGAAAATAAAACATATTCGTCACTACAGCAGAAATGGCCCCATCATTAGTGGCTAATGAGAGGTTTGAATGGCCTCCATCCTCCAATGCCTCCAACCTCCATGTTGTTGCTTACTCAGCTGATTGGAATTTGAAGTTCAACATTTTCCACATTCAATCTATTTTTATAATTCCCTCCCCCCAATGTGAAATAACTTGGATGTCAGTTTCTACTGAAAATGCATCCATTACAATGACGGAATTTGACATTGACGACTTTGTTATTGACTTTGAGGAGATAATATTGACATTCAATGACAAATTTTGATAATGACTCTAAATCTATTGAATCTTTATTCCTTTGATGACCTACAAATTTGGACTCAATGACACTTACAATTATCAAGGCCATTTTAATTATTGACCAATTATAACTCAACTAAAACTAATTGACACGACAAAATAACTATAAACTTTGCTCTTATTTTTACTTTCTAAAGAAAACTTTTATAAACAAAGTTTCCATAAACTAAGACTCGCAAACTAAAGAGCTTCTTTGAACAAACTCAATATTTTAATAATAATATGGACACTATCGACCATATAATAAAATTAAAGACAACCTAAAACTAATAAAAAACTTATATATAAACTACTGATTATAAAGATAGACCAAGTAAAAAACATAGAAGAGTCTGACATGCAAACTTGTCCTCTCGTTGTTGAAGACTGCGCACAGGCCGCACAAAGGAGATAAGAAACTAGGTCGACATATTTAGATCTGAGTAAGTGCATGATCTAAGAACGGACCAACATATGAACCACGTGCTTACAATTTATGCGTCAGTTTGTGCAAAGTTGACAGACTTTGCTCAATGTTTACAGCTGAATAATTCTATTAATCTTCAATTTTCAGGCCTAAATGCTCACAACACACGTGGAAATGAAGAATAAACAGGATCAAAATAGGTATACGACAGATTTTGGATGAGTACAGCATGCAAACAAATCAAATCCTCGAATAGGAATTAATGCTCAAACTAGTCACTTTTCACCTTGTGAGTTGATTCTCCAGAACTGTATGCTATTACATGAGTTGAAGATGGAAATATCTACGGGCTTGAACTAACGATGCACATAGAGCCAAGAGACAACTACTAACAAAAATAAATATCAAATAAAAAACCCAAACCCAAATATTAAAATAAAAAGCTTAATCTATATTAGAAGCTTTTCAAACAAATATTCTTTCATCGGTTGGAGCAACCATAACAATCTACGAACTTGCCCCTATTATGCTCAAGGTCTCATATTGTTCTAATACCATTGATATCTTTTGAAATCATTTATACAAAGATTTAAACCATGAAATGAATAATGGAGCCGAATACATAGAGAGAAAAATATTAGAAGCACTGTATTGTTCTATTACATCAAATCAGTTGGGACATTACAAATATATAGGAAAAGCCTTTTCTATAAGCATGGAGCTCATCTCTCCACCAATATCTCCTCATATCCCTATGAATACTTGCAAACCTATTTACGTAGTATTGTTGTAACTCTCAACAATATAACTAACCATAACAAACCTAATTACGTAATATTGTTATTACACACAACAATATGACTCTCAACTATTATATTCTAACCAAATATATCTATTAGTGAATTATTACTCTGGTAATTATTCACATTACAATTTTCACCCAAATTCCATGTGAAGCTAACTTTTCCAAACATTTTTGTCCTTGGGTGAAAAGATTAACACAAGTGTTCAAGCTTTGAAAAAGGGTATAGCAAACTGAAACTGGTATAAACTTCAATCTTTCGACACAAATACGATCCCTAGATGGAACCACCACAAATGGACAAGAGGCTTTTTGTCCTCCAATCCTACACACCACAAGGCTTTCAACCTCAGATGAAAAGATGACCACAAATGCTCAAGCTCTGAAAAGAGTTTGATTTCAATAGATAATGGATATCTTCTTTTGAGCCTAGCTCCTCCTTTTATAATTACCCTTTTCATTCCAATTTCCTTTTCCCGCCTAATTTCCCTCTAGAAGTGTCTAAAAAAGACTTTAATAAAAAATTACATTAAGCTCACTGTAAATAATAATGCATAAGTCATCCTTTTACGATGTTATAAAATAAAGTTACCTATGACAACTTAAAATATTATTATTGAATTATTTCCCTAACTTTATCTCTTAGCCTATGGGAAATAAAGAATAGGCTAAGGGTCCCCCAATTAAATTAACTCTGAAAAGGGGACATGACATTCCGCCTTTCACAGAATTGTTTTCCCTCAAGCAATTGCAGATTAGAATACTCAAGAATCTCTACACCTTACCATGTAGCATCTTTCGTGGGGAGATATTTCCAATGCACCAGATATTTTGTTATGCTCTTGACTCTCAACTACTTCTATGTCTATGATGGCTTCTAAATTCAAGATCAATTTACCTTCATCATCCAAAGGAGGCAACTCAGCTAAAGGAGTGAAGTGTTGTCCTAGTGCCCTCTTGAGGCCTGGAACCTGAAAACTTTGTGAATTCCGCTATCTTCTGGCAACTCAAGCTCATAAGCAACCTCTCCAATCCTCCAGTTGATGTTGTAAGGTCCATAAAAGCGAGGCTTGAACTTTTCAGCTCCACTTTTCTTGAAAGAAGATTGCCAGTAAGGTTCTAACCTCAAGAAAACCATGTCTCCAACTTTAAAAGTTCTCTCAATATGACGGGACTGCATAAAAATTCTACTAATTTTGTGCTCATTGGAGATTGTCTTTGAGTGACTCCAAAATGCCCTGACTCTGATTGACCAAATCTCTTGCCCCTAGCTGTAATGTCCCCAAATGGGACAATTAGACCAAGTTGGGGTTTCCCAACAAACCCTTAGATAATATTGCTAATCAACTGAAATCTGACCCACAAAATCAATAAACCCTAGCTGGAAAATTTGAAAAAATTTCAAGCAAAACGCACTCTAAAATAGCTCCAGCAATAGCTGAATAATAAACTAAAAACAAAGTACCTTTTTGGCCAAGTGATAGTGGCGAGGAGGCTGAAAATTAACACTACAAATAATTTAATCTTTTAGTTTAAGGTATAGTTGAGTTTCCACTTCCAAATCAGCCCTAAAACTTCCCCAAGTGAGTTGCCACACTTGGAAAAAATTAGAGAAATAATTCTGGTATTCAAACCCTTGAATTTATCCTTCCACCAACCTTCCAAACCTTCCCAAGCAAGTCACTCAAGTTGCAAAATATTATAATAATTTTTCTGAATTAATTACTTTATTTTCAGCCCTCAATAATTTATTATTTGCCTCAATCAACTGAAATTTCAAAAATTCATATCTTTCAGAATATACGAAATTTCAATGCAAAAGTTAGCTCAAAATGATCACAAAAACAGTAGCTATCAAACAAAATTAGAATCAAAATTTTTCCTCCATGGAAAGTCCCCCAAAAGTTGTCCCGAAGTTCCAAAAACCCTGGTTACAGCCCTACGTTCCTTCAAACTTGAAAATGGAGATCAATTGTGCAACCAAACAGTAAAAAATCAATGTAAACAACTCTTCAAGGTATTCACTTTGCCTTTGAACAAGGTGGTGTTATAAAACATCTTTGTAGGTCCAATTGCATGCAACCATGCAAATCTGAAGCACAATTACAGACCTTGAATAGAGTTGCCCTGAATGAAGGAATGGAGTTTTTCGTCTCCAAACCTTTGTCCCACTTGAAGGTTTTCGTCCTCAAGTTGTAATGAACAAGATTGACATACTTAATCAATAATTCAACAATTCAAAATAACATAATCTTTCCAAATGAGCCTCGCACCCAAAATAAGGAGGGAGAGTTTACTTTTTTCTTTTAAAAAGATAATATATAAGGCTTCTTTATAAAATTCACTTTTAGACCTTACGTGCCCATGACCCTCAAAAGGTCCCAACTTAAGTGAAAAGCAAATTAGACTATTATTAATTTATTTTAAGTATTTTGGAATACTTTTTATTTTAGTAATAATTTTATTTTAATTTCAAAATGGGGACATTAAAGTCCTCTGTAATGTCCCCAATTTAGCCCTACGCTCTTCATTTGGATTTAGCCCATTTTTGGGAACTCATAGGTTAAGCAAAAGCTCAAATCAGGGTTTCCAAACTTCTTGGAGGACATTTTCGTCTTTTTGCGGAGCTTGCACTTGGAAATGTTGAACTTGGATTTCGGATTCCTTCTGGGTTTTCTAAAAGCTTCGGGGTGATATGTTTTACTTGGCATACAGAGCACTTTCAGGGACTTTCTATTTTTAGTAAGTTCAAGTTCGGTGTCGGATCAGAATTTTGAAAATGGGGTTGGATTCGTCTCGTCAAGACCTTTCCAACGAGTTATAGATCTTCGATTTCTGACATCATCTTGGCTTCCGTTTTAAAGTCCGCAAAGTATATATTATTATTTAAATTGGACCTTGGTGCCTAGGTTTAACAACTTTAAGTTGTTTTAAAAAGATGTTCTTTATGGGGTGGGCGCCTCATTAAAAGAATTAATTATAATTCTTATTGAATATTTAATCCAAGCTTAAGTTGGACGCCACCTATTATAGGATAGGGTTTCTAGAAGGGTCAAACGGAAATTATAGAAGGAAGCCTTTGGTCCTCACTTGGATCATCTTAGCTACAGGAATGTTAAACTGCCGGATTGGCTTGGGATTGCTTCGAGGAATGAAAGCCTCCTGGCTTGGCATTGCTTCTCGCTTGAAAGATAGCGACTGGTGGTGAGATAGTGTAGTTTGATTGTTTGTATGTAGGATTTGTGCTTTGTAAGCAGTGTGTGTTTAATAGATCAGTTCATTAGAAATTCAAGGTTTTCATATTCATTACAGCACGCTGTGTTTTGTTCGTAAATAAAAAAAAGACAAAATTTCATTGTGGGTATTGGCTAATCCTCTTTGTTGGTATTGGGCGCCCCTTTTCTATAAATTGTGGAATTTTTTATGATTGCTGTGATTTTTAAAAGCAAATCGCCCCTCTTGCTGGACTGTACTTGCTGTGTGGACACTGGGATCCGTGCAAAAATTATATAGGAACTTTTGAGTCTGTTTTGTGTTCCAATCTTGGGCGCCTTCATCATTAGGGTCTTTTGTGCTTCGTTTCATGTTTTTTTAGATGAGTTGTGTGAGAGATATGTCCATTTTAGTGTGATTTCAGGTTGTTGGGTTTACATTTTAAAGTGCAGAATTGGACAGACCAGAATCTTGAATCAGTCCTTTGAGAGAAGAAATCGGTTTCGGCATTTCCATTCAGCAAGGAAAATGCTTTGTTACAATGCTCTTTGAATGGTTATAACGCTATGCTCTTGGCAAGTTAATTCTTGATCATATTGTATGCTGGCAGTAGTACTGACAGCAGTTCTTAATCTTGCTTAATCATGATTTGTAATGCTGATCTTATATTCTGAAACTGCATTGTAATACTTTGCATCTCCGTCATATGGTAGCTTCCACTCCCTTTCGGTTTGGAAAGCACATTCTTAACGTTGAGTATTTCAGTATTCTTGTTTATTTCAGTACTTCGTAGCACTCCGCCAAATGGTCGCCTCACTCCATACTAGATTGGGTAGCACATACTTGGTGTTGAGTTTCTTTAAAGCATTGTAATTCTTAGTACTCCACCATATGGTCGCCTCACTCCATACTAGACTGGGTAGCACATACTTGGTGTTGAGTTTCTTTCAGTACTGGTAGTAGTAGAAGATCCTCTGACCATATGCTCGCCATCATCGGCGCCATTCTTGGTTAGAGTTCCTTCCAGCTCTGTTTTTGCATTCAGATCCTCTGACCAATGCTCACACCTTGGCCTCCTCGGAATCCTGGTGTACATTCTGGTTAGAGTTGCTTCAGTTATCATTTGGTTAAGGCTAATCCTAACGACTGTGTATTGCTCTGCTGATTGTAATTGAAAGTTCAAAAAAATTGGCTCGGAATCTTTCATCCTCCCCACCCAAAATTGTTCCTCAAGCAATTGCAATATCTACGAAGACATCCCAACGTACCTTATTATGCAATGTCTAATTGTAACTTCTTTCCATGAAAAAGAAGCTCTAAATTGAACTTGTACCTTGTTGTACCTGTCTATTGGAGGCTGGTCCCAAGAGCTAGAGGTGTCACACAACTCCAAACAGCAGTTATCATGCCTCATTTCATGCCTCGAACTCTTCAATATGGTCCCTTGATTTGCTGAAATCTTCCATAGTATAACCATGGACACTTGTTTCTTCTCCCAAGAAGAAATCACCTCACCAATCTGGTTGAATATGCTAATATGTAGGCTGTGATAGTAAAATACAGCCATGCTATTATTCCAAAATATCAATTTACTCACTACCAAGTTGCCCTTCAAGGAGCTCTTCAACTCCATGCTTACCAAATAAACTCTTAAAGGCCCACGCATTGTGCAAAAAAGGCTAGGGCTGCAAAATTGAATCAAATTGATATAAATGACAAGGCTAACCTTAATAAAAATTCCCATTTTGAAGTGTATTAGAATAGGTGGGCTCCCATTGTATGCATTCCAAAGCTTGTTAGGGTCTTCTCTATGCCATACCACAACCATCCAACATTGCAAAGAGTAATCAGCTAGGTACCACCTTGCAAACACACCATGATGTAAGGGCTCCAAGTAATGAAAAACACCATTTATAGTCCTCCTTGTGCAAACCATGTGCCCTCCAAAAGGCAGCCCCTTGTCAATCATCCCATGCATGCACATGACACCCCAAAAGCTCATCAATAGCTCCCAAACAATCACCAAATATAGCTGTACATGCATACATATCTTTGACTTTTCATGTTAACAAAATCTGGAAGTGAAATATGCATACTTCCATTCTAAACATAGTTGTGTTTGCCTTTCGAAATTTGATTTCTCTGAGAAATAAATTTCAGAACTCATACATACCTTCATCTCTCCTTCCACATGCTGGAAAGTGCCAAAAGAAAACATATTTCTCCCCTCCAAGGGCTGTTGTACATGCATGTGTAAATCTAATTTTCTGGAAAGATAAAAATCAGCATTTTCGTGTGTACTTACCCCGTTTGTTCTTGGCTGGAACATGACCAATTTTTTGATTTGTATGGGGTAAAAGGAAATGTATATTGTCGAAGACACTTAGAAATTTCCGAGTGCTTTTGTGGCCACTTTCCCTTCATCCTTTCCTTTCTTTCCTTGCTCCCTTCAACTAGGGTCCTTGCCCAGCTTTCTAGGTGGGCCAACCCTCCCTTGAAGTTTCCGAAATTATGCATTAAACTTGTCCTAAGTGGCTGCCAAAAACAAAAGAAGGGCTGCCCTTGCCACTCACTTATTCCACTCTCAATTCTATCCCATGAAACCAAAAATTCAGAATTGGGCTTAATTACTAAGGATGAGACAATTTGAACTTCCCATGCCATGGGCTGTCCATGATCCAAGGGTGCAACTCTTTGCTTATCAACTTTTTACTCTTCATGCAAATACATATGAAGACTACTCACCATGCTATCTAATGAAGCAAGAGGTGGTCCTTGGTCGCTCAATCCATATAGCACAACTTCCTTGTCTTCCATGTTCCTTCGAAATTCAAAAGATAGGTTCATGTTGCTTTTCTCATGGCTGTAGCAACTTTTTTTCTCCTTCATTCTTTTCCTTATCGTGGCTGGAAGTTCACTTATATATCCTTGAAGCACCTTCATGGTATTGGGGTGTGACGGGCACACCTTCCTAGGACCAATACACACCATGTGAACAAAAAAATTTAAGGGAAACAAACTGAAAATGCAGAATACAGTGGTCACTATGATCATGGGACCATGACAACCCTTGCCTACTCCCTTCTTTATGTTGGCCCAACATGATATAATAGCAAGGTCACCTTTGTAGAGCTCACCTAGAACCCATATCCGTGATGGATACTTGACATGCTCATTTACTTGGAAAGATTGTCTTTCCCATTGAGTGCCCTTCATCTCAATGATAGTACAAGCTTTGCAACTACGGTATTGAGAGAACCAATCACGAAGAGAAAACATTGAATGCTTACCAAGTTGACAACTCAATCATTTTCCCATCAAGAAATTTGATTCTCCTTCCTTTATATGTAAAGTGCATCCTTCTTCTTTCCTTCTTGGCATCAACCCTTCAATGGACCTTTTTTCTATGTCCCTTCTTATTAGGACATGTACTTCCTTAGCAAGACATAACAACAAGTGTTTCCTCCAAGTTGCTTCTTGCAATTTGAAATTAGACAAGGAAAATGATGCTTGAAAAGGAACAATACAAAAACCTTATTTCTTGGCATAACTTTATATTATAATGTCCTTGTTCATGCTTCCTCTTTGACCTTTTGTTGGCCAATCAAAAGTATATTCACCCATGGTGAGTTTCAATCCCAAGGTGTTGGACATGGATGGAATGGAGGAGCCATCCCCCACGGTTACCTTAAATCCACCATTTTCGTTGGTGGGTAGCTTATGTCTTGCAATCATCTTGGCATCTATGAAGTTATGAGTGGCTCCATTATCCATTGACATGATCACTCTTTTGTCTCTAAGAGTTCCTTTCACACGGAAGGCATGGCGTCTAGTAGCACTAGATAGGGTAGCAATTACCTCTTTTCTTGACACCTACTGGCTGTCCTCTTTTTCTTTATGCAATTGTTCTTTAATTTCAGTTTGGTCTACCTGCTTATTCTCTTTTTTTGCTTAGAATTTTCTGATTGTTATTCCCTCGGTGGCTGCCCTTCAACTTCAGTTTTACATGCCTTCAATTTCTCTGAATTTTCTAATTTTAATTCCAGCTGATTGCCCATCATAAGAAGCCCACAATTGACTGAATTTTGGTGTCCAAACTTCAAATGTCCTTCCCTTGGTGGCTGCCCTTCAACTTCAATTTTACATGCCTTTAATTTTTCTGAATTTTTTGATCTTAACTCCAGCTGATTGCCCATTATAAGAGGCTCATAATTGACTGAATTTAGGTGTCCAACAAGCTTATGGAGTGGCTGCCCCTTGTAAAGTTGGAAACTAGATTCAGTTAATTGTGTTAAGGGCTGCCTTTTATCCAACTAGAAGTCCATGCTTGGTACCCTTAGTGATCTTGGCTTTGATGGCTCCACCTTCTTACCGAACTCATCAACAATTCTTTCAAAAAACTCCTCATGTGTCCCAATGATGTTATGCCCTTGTGTTTCCCATCCATGACGCCACCATTCATTGGCAGCCCCATCCAAATGTTGGATGACAAAAATACGGCTTCCCTTTTACCACTAGGCCTCAAATCAAGGTACTCACTCACCTTGTCCACCCAAGCTCTCATCGAAATACCTAGATCGCCATCAAAAGTTGGAAGATCTATCTTCTCCAAGCCATCATGCATAACTATGTGCTCATGGTGCCCTTTGCCATATCTCAAACCTAGCCAATACTTGTTCCTTCCCTTTCTGTATTGTGGTGCAAGTGTCAAGTACTCATCATAATCTTCTATCAAATCCCAACAAATCAAAGGCTGGTCCTTCACCTTGAGGAGCCGATCCCGACGATCATGAGCCTGAGTAAGACTTTCAATCCTTCCCTTGTCCATGTTATTGTTTGATATAAACTTTGAATCCCACATATAGCCAAGATATGGCTCTAATACGATTGTAATGTCCCCAAATGGCACAATTAGACCAATTTTGGGTTTCCCAACAAACCCTTAGATAATATTGCTAATCAAATGAAATATGATCCACAAAACCAAAAAACCCTAGCTAGAAAATTTGAAGAATTTTCCAGCAAAACACACTCTAAAATAGCTCCAAAAATAGTTGAATAATAAACTAAAAACAAAGTACCTTTTTAACCAAGTGATAGTGGCGAGGACGCTGAAAAATAACCCTACAAATATTCTGATTTTTTAGTGAAGATACAGCGGCGTTTCCAATTCCAAGTCAGCCCTAAAACTTCCCCAAGTGAGTCGCCATGCATGGGAAAAAATAGAGAAATAATTATGGTATTCAAACCCTTGAATTTATCCTTCCACCAACCTTCCAAACCTTCCCAAGCAAGACTCCCAAGTTGCAAAATATAAAAATAATCTTTTTGAATTAATTATCTTATTTTCAGCCCTCAATAATTTATTATTAGCCTCAATCAACTGAAATTTCAGAAATTCGTATCTTCCGGAATATTTGGAATTTCAATGCAAAAGTTAGCTCAAAATGATCACAAAAATAGTAGCTATCAAATAAAATTAGAATCAAAATTTTTCCTCCAAGGGAAGTCCCCCAAAAGTCATTCTGAAGTTCCAAAAACCCTAGTTACAGCCCTAGTTTCCTTCAAACCTAAAAATGAAGCTCAATTGCACAACCAAACAATGAGAAATCAATGCAAACAGCTCTCCAAGATTTTGTGCACAATTCGAACCTTGGTCCATCCGATGGGAAAGAACCCTCTTGGAGAAGCCTTTTACTATTGTTCAGGAGGATTATTTGTTGTTTATGCAAACTGAATTTGCAAAAACAGCAATACTATATCCTTTTTCCTCTTGCCATAGAGCCTATATGCCTCAAAACTGCCCATAAAATGATGTAAGCAATGAAAATTTCAGAATAGGCATTACCAAAGTCGCTTGAAAAATGCATTACAGCCATGTGATCTTCAATTATTTGGGCCTTGCTTGCCCTTACCCATCACCTACACAAGAAGCAAACACATTAGTCAAAAAAGAAGCTTCCCATGGTGTTTCATGGTGTCTTCTATGGGCTGGAAATCCTTCCCACAAGATGATTCTCCACTCCTTGGTTCTCATGCCCCTAGATCCTCCGTTTTTGGAATGGGGGGCTTTGCAAGGGAATCTATGTATGATGATTAGAGGGCTGCAATTGTAACTTTCAGCCTTGCAAATGCTCTTGGAAATCCCCTTCTTCACTTTCCCCTTACCCCTTGGTGTGCCAAACATGTATGCAATTCTAAGGGAAACAATATTGGAGGCATGCCTTACAATAGATGAGCTGAGTTTGTTATAATAAATATGACAAGAAGTGATGTTACAACTGCGTTTTCTCTTTGTTTTCTCATGCCATATCATACAATCTTCATGATCATGCCCCCAACTCTCCCAAACATGTTTCAAGCTTCCCCAAACATATCCCATAAGGGGTGGAAGCTCCCAAAGTGTCAACAAAGTCCAAAGTCCCTTCATTAAGGAGATTGCCTTCTTGTAGCCGAAATTGAACTCATTGTTATCCTTGAACATGGAGAATGTCCTTAAAAGCACAAACTTTAAAAAGGGAACTAAATTTGCTAAAATAAAAACATTTAGAAAATAATACCTCGCTGCCCCATATACAAAAGTCCCTTTGTCCTTCATTCTTGGTGTGCTATGTTGTTTGGGTACGGGTACGGGTACGGATACGGAGACGTCTCGGGTACGCGGGTACGTCATTTTTCAAAAACCTTGATTTGGATACGTCGTGGGTACGTCTGTATATATATATATATAATATATATATATATATTACTCATTTTTTTAGTAAAACACTTGAAACTACATAGTGTGAAAATATTTGTCTATAAATGATAAAACACTTAAAAATATATAATATTCATTCATTCATTACTTCAAAGACAAGATGTACATTCAAATCTAGAATAAATCATCTCGATTGTCCACAAAATCATGAATGCCACTCCCATTATTTTTCAACTTTATCATTTACTGACACTTTCTCTCACAAGGGCTCATCGGTGCATTGAATCTCACGAGTGCATGCCTTAAGGGGTGCACAGGGAATGGGGTGGGATCGGCTTGTGGCACTTTGCCAGAGATATTCTTAAACTATTCTATCACGCATACATCCCTTCATGCAGCCTTCATACCTCCTATGATGTCTCCTTGAAATCTTGAAACCCTGAAATATGGCTAAGTTTGAAACCCTGAAACCCTGGAATCTGACTAACTCTGAAATATGACAGGATCCTCCAAAACCTAGAATTTGCATTATAGCTCCTAGTAGTCCGAAACCCCTCTCAAACACCCTGAAAGTATATAAATAAAATATAACTTAAAGTATAAGAAACTAGATGTCCATATCTAAATGTAAACTTATACTTAAATGTTTATTTTATTTCTATACGTTGGGTTCGGACTGGATTTACATTTAGGGTTGCTTAGTTTTTAGGGTTTTTTTTTAAAGGATTTTCTAGGGTTTTTTTTTAAAACAATTCGCCATTTTTCTGCCGGAATACCTCGGGTACGCGCCGGAAACGTCCCGGGTACTCCCGGAGGCGCCCGTCGGCTTGCCGGACGTTTCCGGCACGCCGGCGGGCGCCTCCGGGACGCCTCCGGGAGTACCCGGGACGTCCCCGTGCCGGAGGCGTCTCCGAACAGGAGGCGTGGGGCTAGGGGGCGTATCCCTGCAACACAGTTGGTGTGCAGACTAGGATGGTCTTCTTTCAACAAACCCTGGATCACTCTTACCTGCCACAGTAGGTTCCTCCTCCTTGTTAGGGGCTGTAGTTTACCCCACATTTCAACATTTTTACCTTCCCTAGGTGGCTGAACTGTCTTTATCAACTCAGAATTTTTAGAGTAGTAAATTTCAGACCTTGAGTATGACTTTTTGGAACTCGCCATGGGTTGTAGCATGCTCAAAAATTCAATATTTTTGTCCTCATAAGGCAGCTGGACTTCTGCCTTAACCACTCGGAAATTTTTGAGTACCAAAATTCAGACCTTGAATTGACACTTTCAGAATGGATTAAGGGCTGCAAGGTGCTCAAAAAAATAAAAATTTTGACCTCAATAGTCAGCTGATTTGTCCCTTCAAACTTGCCATCCTTCTAACCCAAAAGACACTGAAATTTTGCAGCCAAATCTGATTTTCATTATATCCCTTAAATTAGTCTTTTATGCAAATTTTGGATCTGCCCTCATGCTTTAGGAACCAGCTCATACAAAATCAAATTTTATAGTATTTTACATACCTTAAAGGCTACCCTATGACCAATTTATTGATTTCTTTGTAAAGGTAACTCTCTTCCATCTTTGCTCTACTCAACAAGCCATGTATGTGACCAATTTTATCCATGAGAGTTGGCTGTTCCAACTTAAGAAAAGCAACATGTCTTACTGCCCCTATCATAATTCCTTCATGAATCATGCTCTCCATCCTTTTGGATGTTGCCCCCTTGGGTGCCTTATCATGCGAACCATGTAGAATCACTTCTTTCCCATTCACATCAAACTTGAGTTCCCTGGTTTAATAATTTTGTGTATACTCCCCAAGGGAGTGCAACCATTGTATACCAAGTACTAGGTTGGTCTCCCCAATACCAACCACATAGAAATCATCCTCAAGAAGGTGTGTCCCATCATGATGCTCAACTTGAGGACTTTAGTGGTATAAGGGATGGTGAAGCCATCTGCCACAATCACCCAAAACCATTAAACTCAATAGATTGCAACCCACACAAAGCAACCAATTTCTTATCAATGAAATTATGAGTAGCTCCACCATCAATGAGAATGGTGACATTATTACCTTTCACACGAAAGTGTTGGCAATTTGAGTGTCATGGTGTACAAGGAGATTGTTGTTTGTAATATTGTCATTGATGTCAAATGATGATTGTTCTATCAAGCATTAATGACAAAGGTGTTGCGTTGTGTTGAGTTGAACAGATCAGTTGTAGAGTCCTCATGGAGATTGTATGTGCACCTTGAATTCCCAGATGTTGGCAATTTGAGTATCATGGTGTATAAGAAGATTGTCTGTAAGATTGTCATTGATGTCAAATAGGCAAACATTAATGACAAAAGCATAGTGATTCAGGTTTGTCAAGTCCATGTGCTTCATTCGCTGATTCAGGTTTGTCAAGTCAATGTACTTCAATCGCTTTTACTTATAAAGTTTCATAAGTAAAGCCGTATCGAAAACACGACTGGGTCAGGAGATGTGAATCGGGTTTGTGAACTTCAAATGCTTCGACTTATAAAGTTTCACAACTAAAGCTATGACGAGAACCCAACTGGGTCAAGGCAGTGTGAATTGGGTTCGTGAACTCAAAGTGCTTTTACTTATAAAGATTCATAAGTAAAGCATTGCAGAGAACCCGACTGAGTCAAGGAGTGAATCGGGTTTATCAAGTGACTTAACTTCTTTTATGTTTTATAAGTCAAGCGGTGTTAAGGAACCGAATTGGTCTAGTGGAGTTGATCGGGTTTTCAAAATGTCTTTACTTCTTTCAATCTAATGAGCAAAGCAATTAGATGAACCCAAAGTATGCAAGTGTCAAGAACCTGAATTGATTAATTCTTTCGGAGAAAATGTCATGGAGAATTCTTTCGAAAAATTGATTAAGTCTCATCGGGCAAACTGTCTGCAACAACATTTCCGAAGGGTACTTTGCAAGAAGTCCGAAGGGCAAGTGGACCGTTGCAAAAGTTCTTAAGGGATCTTTTCAAAAAGTCTGAAGGGTAAGTGGACCGTTGTAAAAGTTCCGAAAGGTAATGGACCATTGCAGAAAGTCCGAAGGGATCTTTTCAAAAAAATCCGAAGGGTATGTGGACCCTTACAAAAAAGTCGAAGGGTAGTTTTTGAAAAGGCCGAAGGGTGTGGACTCTTACAGAAAAGCTGAAGGGTATGTGGACCCTTAGAGAAAATCCAAAGGGTACTTAGACATTCCTTCGGGGAAATTGTCAGCAACTATTCCATCAGAGAAATTGTCCGCAACAATTCCTTCAGGGAAATTGTCCCGAAAAGCCCTTGACAAAAAGCCCACAACAAATTGTCCGAAGAGAAAGGTCACTTGCAACTTTGTCGAAGGATAAAGTTTGGAAGTCTTATAGGGCATTCTCAAAGGGCCAAGGCATGTTAAAGATCGAGCAAGTCTACAAAGATCAACGGTGCAAAAGCATTACAAGAATGTCGAAGAAAATGAGATCGTGCCAACATGACGAAGTTTAACGATACAATAGAAAGGGTAAAGGTCAAGCATATCGAATATAATCGAAAGGAGCAAAAGCGATCCTATAATATTGGAAAAGTAGAGATGGAAAGGAGCTCGATGGTTAGAGATGGTGCCAATGACAAGATGAATAATCCTCATTTAAAGACATGACTAGATAAACGGTGAGCTCAAAAAGTCTACATGGAGCCCAAGATTGATTGATCCAACTGATCAATCATCGATTGAGGAGGTTGTGCATTTATGAGATAAATCTAGCAGTTGCCAAACATAGTAAAGAGACCAGAACATTACGGAGTGATGCATGAACCGAGACACGAAATGGGTATATGTCAAATTCGCATTGAATGAAGAACCAGAAAAGGGGAGTTGGAGTGCGAAAAAGAAACAACGCAGTAATGACATGAATCCAGCAATTGATAAATATAGTAAAGAAACCAGAACTTACAACGTGAAGCATGAATCGAGACACGAAAAGCGTGTATGTCAAAGTCACATTAAATGAGAACCGATTAAGTGGACTTGGAGTATGAACACAATTGGAGACGTGAAACCCTAAAATCCATTATATATACATGACTTCAAAACATTGTTGTGCTGTTGCTCTCATTGCATTTGAGATAGTGTTGTAGAGCAACTCGAAGAGTGTCACTTTGAAATTTATGAAGACATAGAGTGAAAGACAAAGCAACGGAGAGTGAGGCAAAGAGGAAGAAAGAGCACACAAAGAATGTGCAGAGAATGAGCAGTTACAAACTAGACTTATAACAAAGAAATTGATCTGGATTCATTTGTGATTCCATATTGTATTCTGAAGTTGTAGCTTCATAGTTCTGATTGATTGGTACTATCAAAAAACTGTGTTAGTGCTCAATTAGGGGATTGGTGTCTCCTTAGGGAGTAGGTGCTTCCTTAGAGTGGATGCTCTTGAATATAACCAATGAAGTTAGCCAGTGAGGTATTTAACCGTGAGACTGGATTAGAACAGTAGATTCTAGTAGCCATTTTCAACGTGATTTTTATCTTTGAGTTTTCCACGTAAAAATCCTGAGTAATTTGTTTTTGTGTGTATATGTAATCTTTGCATTTGTTCTTTGACTTGCATATGAATTTGTATTTCTTCTAAAACATTTAAAAGATCTATTTTTAACTGATCTACTGATTCACCCCCCTCTCAGTAGATAGTTGTGTTCAACAATTGGTATCAGAGCCTAGAGTTCCTTAGGAGAAGCTTAATCGGCTCAGGTAGATCTTGGTCAATGAACACAGTGGCTAGTCAAAAAGGATCCTCATCAAACAAAGCACCTCTCTTCGATGGGTCTAACTATGTTTTTTGGAGCATAAGAATAGAAGCATATTTGTCTTCATTAGGATTTGATGTATGGATGTTTGTGGTAAAATGATGTATGACTCATGTTGTAGCTCCTACAGATCAAGCTGCCAAGAAGGCATATGAAAACAATGTCAAGGCAAAGAATGTCATTCTTTGTGGACTGTCAAATTCAGAGTTTGTCAAAGTAATGCACTATCAGAGTGCAAAAGACATCTGGAACAAATTGAAAAGCATCTATGAAGGGGATGACAAAGTGAAGCAAGCTAAGTTCCAAACATACAAAGGCCAGTTCGAAAGTCTTAAGATGAATGAAGAGGAGAAGATCGATGACTACCTCTTCAAGGTAGATGAAATAGTGAATGCTATCAGAGGACTTGGAGAAACAATAGAAGAGTCAACTATTGTCAAGAAGGTTCTAAGATCCCTACCGTCAAGGTATGACTCCAAAATCTCTGCAATTGAAGAAGCAAAAAATTTGGACAAACTTACAATAGATGAGCTGCATGGAACATTTATAGCCTATGAAATGAGAATGGGAGAGACTGACACCTTCAAAAGAGAAGTTGCATTCAAAGTAGCAAAGCTAGTAAAAGAAGAAACATCTACATCTAAATCTGAAGAGACTGACGGAGAAGAAGCTAACTTTGTCAAAAAACTAAAGAGAGGATCAAAAAAATATAAAGGTAAGCTACCTTTCAAATGCTTTAACTGTTGTAAGGTACGACACTTTGCTGCCAAATGTCCTCATAACAAAAAGGACAACTCTGAGCAAGTAGAAGGCAGCAAAAAGGTGAAACCTCACTATGCTAAAAGGAAGAACTTCAAGAGCAAGAAAAGTCTATATATAAAAGAAGACAATGACTCAATGAAAGGCAATGATAGTGATAGTTCAGATGATGATCATGACTGCGCTTTTGTAGCAATGGAAAAAAAAAATCTATTCATGGCAGAAGAACCTACTCCCATAAATCAAGAAAAGGACGAAGATGAAGAGTGAGATGAAGAGGAAGGTGAAATTGATCTAGAAGGTGAACTAGTCTGTGCTCTAGAAGAGATTGAGAAACTGAGAAAAGAGAATTCAAAACAGAAAAAACTTGGGCAAAGGGAGCTTCAACCATCTGATCAAATGCTAGTGACTCTAAAAACTCAACTTGAGGAGGCCAAAAGAATAGTAGTTAAAATGGAACTACAAACAAAATCTAAAGAGTGCATGAAGCTTGAGGAAGAAATAGTAGCTTTGAGGAAAGAAATTGAGAAGGCAAAAAGTCAAATAGACAAAAGTCTAAAGTTGACAAAAGGATCAGACATTCTTAACAACTTAATCAATGGTCAAAAGCCTTCGAATGAAAAATCTGGTATTGGATATGAGAAAGGAAATGGCTCATCAACTAATACGTCGACCAATCTGTATGACAACTTCAAAATAGGAAGAAGAGTTGAAGCAAAGAAGAAGAAGGTCAACAAGGACACTGCGAAAGATCCAAACCGAGAGAAAGTGAAGAGAATAAATTCTAGGAAAAGGTCTATAATCAAAGATGCAGAAGGATTTACTCAAGTGATAGACTTGAAGAAACAAAGGAGTATGAAAGGTAATCATATTGCACCAAAAAACTTTATGCCCAGGGATTTTTCATCCTTTTATGGATATTGTTATAGTTGTAATCAATTTGGTCATAGGGCCATTGAATTAAGAGTTGTTCCTCCTAAAAGAATTAGTTTTGTAAGTAGAAACTCATTTGCTCCTCTGATAAATTCAAGTTTAATGTATTATTATTGTAATAATTTTGGTCATATAGCTAAGCATTGTAGGACTAACTTTGCTATGCCAAAAGTAAACAATGTAAAGAAACACAAGTCTCCTCATGAGAACAAAGGTCCACAAATCACTAAGGAAAAAAAGAAAAAGACGCATGAGAGACCTAAAGAAATGTGGAGAGTGAAAAGTCAATCCTTGATTGCTCAAATAACACTCCATGCCAAAGAGCAGAATCTGTGGGTAATTGATAGTGGATGCTCTAAGCATGACTGGTGACAAGAGTAAGTTCACCAAGATGAGCAAATGCAAAGACAGAACTATCAGTTTGGGAGACAACATAGCAGTAAAAATCAAAGGCAAAGGAACCTTGCAGATTGATGGTAAGCTTCCTACACATGATGTTCTTTATGTCGAAGGACTGAAGCATAATCTGCTAAGTGTCAGCGAAATGTGTGACAATGGATACAAGGTCATATTTGATGCTGAACGTTGTAAGTTAAAGAGATCTGGCAAAATAGTTACAAACGGGAAAAGGACCGAGAACAACATCTACAATCTTGTTGAGGCAAACAATGATAGTTGTCTCTTAGGAAATATTGATGAAAGCTAGTTGTGGTGTAGGAGAATGGGACGTGTCAATTTTGATAATCTAGTCAAAGTAAGTTCAAACAAGTGTGTAAGACATATGCCCAAGATAACCAAACCTACGGATACTTCATGCAGAAAATGTCAATTAGGCAAGCAAACAAGGGTCAAATTTCAAACAAAAGAATATGCAACTACAAAGCCTCTGCAATTAGTTCATACTGATCTTTGTGGTCCTACCAAAACAAAAGAATCAAAAAGGGTTCATTACTTCATGTTATTTGTAAATGATTACTCAAGAATGACATGGGTAGCTTTTTTAAAAGACAAATCTCAAGCCTTTAAGAGATTTAAGATCTTTAGAGCCATGGTTGAAAATGAAATGGGAAGAAAGATCAAATGTTTAATATCGGATAAGGGTGAAGAATTCACTTCAAATGAGTTCATTGAATACTATGAAAAACATTAGATTAAAAGGCACTACTCTACTACAAGAACTCCACAGCAAAATGGAGTTGTTGAGAGAAAGAATAGGACTATCAAGGAGATGGTCAGAACAATGTTAAAAGAGGCTAAACCATCTGATGGATATTGGAGAGAAGCAGTCCAAACAACAGTATACATCATGAACAGAGTTCAGCTGAGGGTGAAAAGTAACAAAACGCCATATGAACTATGGTATGGAAAGCTTGCATCAGTCAAGTACGCAGAGTGTTTGGAAGCAAATGCTACATCAAAAAAAATGAGGACAAACTAGGCAGCTTTGAATCAAGATGTGATGAGGGAATTTTTCTTGGTTACTCCACTCATAGCAAAGCCTATGTATGTTACAATAAGAGGCTACATAAAATAGTTGAGAGCATCAATGTCAAGGTGGAAGAAGGATTTAAGCATGTCGAACCTGATGAGGATATCAGAATTGAAGAACTAGAAGGAGCAGAAAATGAAGAAGATAGTGAAGAGGAGGAAGAAAAGAGTGAAAAGGCACCTACAATGTTTGTTCAAAAGGAACATCCCAAGGAGCAGAGAATTGGCAACAAAAATGAGGGAGTTTAGACTAGGAGAAGAGTTGTAATGAACAAGGAACAAGTAAGTTTTGCCCTATTTTCAGAAATTGAACCTAAAAACTTTAGTGAAGCCAACAAGGATGAAAACTGGTTAAAAGCCACGGAAGAAGAACTGAGTCAAATAGATAAGAACAAAACATGGGAATTGGTTCCTAGACCCTCAAACAAGAATGTGAAAGGAACAAAATAGTTTTACAAAAACAAATTCAATGAAGATGGAGCTGTCATAAGAAACAAAACAAGATTGGTGTGCAAGGGATATGCACAAGTAGAAGGCATAGACTTTGAAGCGACATTTGCTCCAGTGGCAAGACTGGAAACCATAAAAATGTTTTGGGCATTTTTTGTTCATAAGAAGTTCAAAGTTTATCAAATGGATGTAAAGTCAGCTTTCTTGAATGGAAACTTAGAAGAGGAAATCTACATTGAACAACCAGAAGGTTTTCAGCTAGTGGATGAAGAAGATTATGTATGCAGACTGAAAAAGGCATTATATGGTCTGAAACAGGTACCTAGAGCATGGTATTCAAGATTGGATCAATACCTACAACAAGGCTTCAGTAAAGGATGTGCAAACAGCAATTTGTACTTTAAATCAGAAGATAAGCATATGTTGATTATTGTTGTCTATGTAGATGATATCATCTTTGGAGGTGGCAATAGTAATATGTGC
Organism: Torreya grandis; assembly: GCA_037957365.1. Classification (NCBI taxonomy): domain Eukaryota; kingdom Viridiplantae; phylum Streptophyta; class Pinopsida; order Cupressales; family Taxaceae; genus Torreya; species Torreya grandis. The sequence continues at coordinate 1,756,046 of JARHVA010001066.1, read as the reverse complement.
AGAAAATTTGCCACACATGCAAAGTGATTTTGAAATGTCTATGTTGGGAGAACTTTCGTTCTTGGTTTACAAATTGCACAAACCAATGAAGGGACATTCATATCTCAATAAAAGTATGCAAAGGAGATGCTCAAAAAATTTGAAATGGAAGACAGCAAACTAGTTAATACTCTAATGATAACTAGATGCAAGCTAAGCAAAGAAGATGAGTCTCCTGATGTGAATAATACTTTGTATAGATCAATGATAGGCAGCCTGTTGTACCTAACTGCATCAAGACCAGACATCATACAAGTTATATGCATGGTTGCAAGATTTCAAGCAGCTCCCAAGGAATCACATGTCAATGCTGTGAAAAGAATCTTCAGATACATCAAGAGCACAATTGACTATGGTCTGTGGTACCCTACAAGTGATGATCTCACTTTGATTGCATATGCAGATGCTGATTGGGCAGGAAGTGTGGATGACAGGAGAAGCACTAGTGGTGGTGCATTCTTCCTCGGAAATAGACTTGTGTCATGGCTGAGCAAAAAGCAAGAGTCGGTTACGCTTTCTATAGCAGAATCAGAGTATGTCTCAGCAGCCGCATGTTGCACCCAAGTCTTGTGGATGAAGCAAACTCTCAGAGACATCAAGGTCAAAGACAAAGAACCCATTTCTATCTTTTGTGATAACTCAAGTGCCATAAACATATCGAAGAATCCAGGGATGCATTCCAGAACCAAGCATATATCCATCAAATATCATTTTCTAAAAGAAAAGGTTGCAGATCAAGAGGTCAAAATTGAGTATATGCCAACAAAGGACCAAATTGCAGATATATTTACCAAGCCTCTTCCCAAGGAGCAATTTGTGTATCTAAGAGAGAAGTTGGGAGTAGTGGCTCCCACACCACATCACTAACTTTTAGTGATAGGGCATGAATCCAGGGGGAGTATTTAAGAAACATTATTAACTCCTAGATTAAGAGAAAAGGCAGTTTGGTGAGAAAACTATAGTTCCTTTGCAATTTGATGACAAGGTATGTTGGCTCTAGATTATTATGCCTATCTATACAGAGATATGTCAATTATTGATTGGTCTTTTAGACCAATGCTATATACATGCTCATCTAGAGAATCATGGAGTCAAAAGAGCTACATTTGAAGTGCCTGCGTAGAAGCTTAGGCAAATATGCCATTGCCTAAGGGGGAGTCCCTCACAAAGTGCTCTAACCAACCAAGTCCAAGGATCAAAATAGCCAAACAGTAAAGAAGCAGCCCGTCTCCATGATATCGCTGTTGGAAATATTGTCATTGATGTCAAAGGTCTAGCATTATTGGTGATAAAGGCCCCATTGCATTTAATAATGTTTGTAATAGATATATCTTGGCTAATGTGTGTTAATATTTATTTAATATTAACGAATATATTTTTGGTTGCATATGAGACAAAAGAAGGGCCCATGGGAAAGTCAAAGAGTCACGGGGTAGAGACAAAAAAAGAATGGGACGCATTTTCCCATGAAGAGTCATCTTAGGAAATTCCAAGAGTCACCAAGTGAAGACAAAAGAGGAAGGGAGCAATTTCTCATGAAGGGACACTTTAAAGAATACGAAAAGTCACCAATGTAAAGACAAAAGAGGGAAGGATGCTTTTGCTCATGAAGGGTCAACACATGACTTTTCAAAGGCAAAGATATGAAGGGTCATACAAGTTTGGCGCCATTTTCCATAAGGATTGAAGCGTCACAAAGGGGAAAGGCCAAAAGTCATTTGGAAAGCTATAAATAAAGGCTTGAGAAGCCATTTGTAATGTGTGAGATAGAGTTTGATTTGAGATAGTAATATCTAGCTTAGAAGAGCATTTGTGAGAGATGAATATGATTTGTATTTGTTATATCTAGCTTAGAAGAGCAAAGGTGAGAGAGAGGAAAGAGATGTTGTAATGAACTATCATTTGTTGAGATAGCAACATTGAGAGATAGTTGTGTGGTATACACAAAGGGGTTGGTGCTCACGAATTGTTGATGTGTTGGTGCTCAGCAAAGGGGTTGGTGCTCCTGTGGGTTGGTGCTCACGAATTGTTGCTGTGTTGGTGCTCAGCAAAGGGGTTGGTGCTCCTGTGGGTTGGTGCTCACAAATAGTTGTGTTGGTGCTCAGCAAAGGGGTTGGTGCTCACGAATAGTTGTTGCTTGCGAATATTGTTTGAGTTGGTGCTCATCCATATACTTGAGATTGTTCTACGTGGTTTTTTCCACATTGGATTTCCACGTTATATCTGGTGTCTCTCTCTATCTTATGGTGTGTTTATTGTTTCAGTTTTATTGCACATCTTGAATATTTGGTTAAGTGGAATTTGATTTTTTTAAAAATTATAAGATATATGATATACTGATTCACCCCCCCTCTCAGTATATTCTGTGCTTAACAATTGGTATTAGAGCAGGTTCCTTTTGAAAAAGTTTTACAGCTTGAAAGTAGATCGGGAAAGCACGACAGCTGGATCACATGAAGGATTTTCTACAAATAAGGCACCTTTGTTTGATGGGATGAATTATGTTTTTTGGAGCATAAAAATAAGGACTTATTTGATGGCCCTTGGATTCGACATATGGCAAACAGTGGTGGAGGAATATGAAGAGCCACAGACACTTGTAATTACTCTAGCAGAAAAGAAGGCAAATGAATATAATGTTAAAGCTTTAAATGTTATTTTATGTGGTTTATGTGAATTTGAATTTGTTAAAATTATGCAATGTAAATCTGCTCATGAAACCTGGGTAAAATTTGAGAATATTTACAAAGGTGATGGAAAAGTTCAGCAAACTAAGCTTCAGACTTTTAGAAGACAGTTTGAAAGTTTGAAGATAGAAGAACAAAATATAGCAAGTTTTCTCTTGTGAGTTGATCAAATAGTAAATCAGATTCAAGGTCTTGGAGAAATGTTGGAAGAGTCAATGGCGGTACAAAAGGTTTTGAGATCTCTACCAATGAGATATGATGTAAAGGTTTCAGCAATCAAGGAGATGAAGAATTTAGCTAAGCTAAAGATGGATGAGCTTCATGGTATCTCACGGCATATGAGATGCGGACTGAACAAGATAAACCGTCAAAGAGAGAAGAGGCTTTCAAGACATCAAAGAAAGAGAAAGCTCAGATTCAAGAATCAAGTGATAGTTCCAATGATGATAAAGATGACAATGGAGCACTTTTCATTCGCAAGCCGAAAAAGGGAACAGGTAAATATCAAAGAAAATTACCTTTTAAATGTTTTAATTGTGAAAAGATTGGACATTTTTCAGCTAAATGCCCAAATAAAGGTAATGATGAAGAAAAAAAGTCTACATACAAGAAGAATTTCAAAGGCAAATCCAAGAAGGGATTCGAGAAGAAGACCCTTTATTCTAAGGATCCTTGCTCAGCGGAAGATAGTGGAGTCAGCGAATCAGAAAAAAAAGAGATTCTATTCATGGCCATACATGAAGATGATCAAGAAGAAGAAGAGGAGGAAGCTGAAGTGAATATGGAAGGAAAACTCATTTGTGCCTTAGAAGAGATAGAAGCTGTTGAGAAGAAGAATAGAAGATTGATGCGTCGGATCGAGAAAAATGAAAAGGAGTCAAAGAAAATTATTGATGATCTAACAACGCACTTGGAAGAAGACAAGAAGAATGAAGAAATCTAACATCACAGTTGGAAATAGCAAGAAAAGAATGTGAAAAGTATGTTATTGAAATTGCCTCTTTAAAAGAAGATATTGAGAAAGCAGTCAATAATAAAGTAGTTAGTGATTCAAAATTTGAGGATAACACTAACATGCTGAATAAGATATTGGAAAGTCAAAAAGCAAATTCAGATAAGACCGGGATCGGATTTGAAAAGAAAAAAGCTATGTTGAAGCTCTTACAAAAGAGAAAACAAAAAGGGGAGAAGTGAAAAATACCGAGGACATTTCAAACAGAGAACGTTGGAGGGAACAAAGCTGCAAAAGGCAATCAGGAAGAGATATACAGACAGGTCTTATTTTTATGGCTATTGTTTTTATTGTAATGGATATGGTCACAAGAAATTAGAATGTAGAAAAAGAGTCAACAATTTTAAAAATAAAGAGAAGGAAAGTCAAGTAGAGTCAAGCAGAAGCTACAACTCTTTTGCTCCTCTATCAAGCTTTGATGAAGAGACCATAGTATGCTACAAGTGCAACAACTTCGGACACAACTCAGTACTGTAGAAGCGTGTTCAAGTCAGTCAAGAAGGATCAGAGTTTCAAAGCTCCATTCATCAAGAAGGAAGTTCAGACTTGTTCATGGCAGAAGAAACAACCTGAAGATTCTATGATGGTTCAAATAGCTCTGCATTTAAGAAATAAAGATCAGCGATGGTTAGTTGATAGCAAATGTTTGAGGCATATGACATGAGATAAAAGTAAGTTCATAACTCTAAAGAAGATCAATGGTGGCATAGTGAGATTCGGAGATAAAACCACTGCTAGGATAGCTAGAAAAGGTACTTTGAGTTTGGATTATGGTAGAACTAAGACTAAGAATGTTTTGTATGTAAAAGGTCTTAAGCATAATCTATTGAGAGTTAGTCAAATATGTGATCAAGGATACACATTAAAATTTCATGCAGAAGGTTGTGAGATTAGAAAAAAAGATTCAAATGAGTTGATCGCAGATGCTCAAAGGACAGGGAACAATTTGTATGTATTATCAAATATCTTCTCAAAGGCACGATCAAAGGAAACATTCCAAGATCTGCAAGAGTTGAGAGTAATTTATATTACTTCCTACCATTGATGTTCAACATCAGTTGAGGGGGAGCTAAGTGTTAGCTCTAGATAGGCCCTTTGCCATTGATGTCAAAGGGGGAGAATAAAAGGTACAGGTACAGGTGCAGAAACAAATACAGAGAACAGGGACAGGTTACTACAGTAAGGGAGAGTTACTGTATATTTTCAGATGACAATAGGTGCAGGATTCAAGATGTGGCAGTTTCAGGATTGAAGTTGCCATTAATGACAAAAAGAGAAATTGTTGAAAATATTATCATTGATATCAAAGGTCTAGCATTATTGGTGATAAAGGCCCCATTGCATTTAATAATGTTTGTAATAGATATATCTTGGCTAATGTGTGTTAATATTTATTTAATATTAACGAATATATTTTTGGTTGCATATGAGACAAAAGAAGGGCCCATGGAGAAGTCAAAGAGTCACAGGGTAAAGACAAAAGAAGAATGGGACGCATTTTCCCATGAAGAGTCATCTTGGGGAATTCCAAGAGTCACCAAGTGAAGACAAAAGAGGAAGGGTGCAATTTCTCATGAAGGGACACTTTGAGGAATACGAAAAGTCACCAAGGTAAAGACAAAAGAGGGAAGGACGCTTTTGCTCATGAAGGTTCACCACATGACTTTTCAAAGACAAAGATATGAAGGGTCATACAAGTTTGGCACCATTTTTCATAAGGATTGAAGGGTCACAAAGGGGGAAAGCCAAAGGTCATTTGGAAAGCTATAAATAAAGGCTTGAGAAGCCATTTGTAATGTGTGAGATAGAGTTTGATTTGAGATAGTAATATCTAGCTTAGAAGAGCATTTGTGAGAGATGAATATGATTTGTGTTTGTTATATCTAGCTTAGAAGAGCAAAGGTGAGAGAGAGGAAAGAGATGTAATAAACTATCATTTGTTGAGATAACAACATTGAGAGATAGTTGTGTGGTATACACAAAGGGGTTGGTGCTCACGAATTGTTGTGTTGGTGCTCAGCAAAGGGGTTGGTGCTCCTGTGGGTTAGTGCTCACGAATTGTTGCTATGTTGGTGCTCAGCAAAGGGGTTGGTGCTCCTGTGGGTTGGTGCTCAGCAAAGGGGTTGGTGCGCCTGTGGTGCTCAGCAAAGGGGTTGGTGCGTCTGTGGTGCTCAGCAAAGGGGTTAGTGCTCATGTGGGTTGGTGCTCACGAATAGTTGCTATGTTGGTGCTCAACAAAGGGGTTGGTGCTCCTGCAAGTTGGTGCTTGCGAATATTGTTTGAGTTGGTGCTCATTCATATACTTGAGATTGTTCTCTGTGGTTTTTCTCACATTGGATTTCCACGTTATATCTGGTGTCTCTCTCTATCTTGTGGTGTGTTTATTGTTTCAGTTTTATTGCATATCTTGAATGTTTGGTTAAGTGGAATTTGATTAATGAAAATTTTTATAAGATATATGATACACTGATTCACCCCCCCCTCTCAGTATATCCCGTGCTTAACAATGGCAAGGACTCTTTGTCATTAATGTCAAAGGGGGAGAAAGCAGAATGGTGAAGGAATGAAGAAGGGTAGTCATTCTAAGTATGTTTTGCCATCAATGACAAAGGGGGAGATTGTTGGCAATTTGAGTATCATGGTGTGTAAGGAGATTGTTTGTAAGATTGTCATTGATGTCAAATAGGCAAACATTAATGACAAAAGCATAGTGATTCGGGTTTGTCAAGCCCATGTGCTTCATTCGCTGATTCGAGTTTGTCAAGTCCATGTACTTCATTCGCTTTTACTTATAAAGTTTCATAAGTAAAGCCATGTCGAAAACCCGACTAGGTCAGGAGAATGTGAATCGGGTTGGTGAACTTCAATTTCTTCGACTTATAAAGTTTCACAAGTAAAGCAATGACGAGAACCCGACTGAGTCAAGGCAGTGTGAATCGGGTTCATGAACTCGAAGTGCTTCCACATATAAAGATTCATAAGTAAAGCATTGCAAAGAAGCCGACTGGGTCGAGTGAATCGGGTTTATCAAGTGCTTTAACATCTTTTATGTTTTATAAGTCAAGCAGTGTTAAGGGACTGAATTGGTCTAGTGGAGTTGATCGGGTTTCCAAAATGTCTTTAGTTCTTTCAATCTAATGAGCAAAGCAATGAGAAGAACCCGAAGTATGCAAGTGTCAAGAACCCGAATTGGTCAATTCTTTCGGAGAAAATGTCATGGAGAATTCTTTCAAAATTTTGATTAAGTCTCGTCAGACAAAATGTCCGCAACAACATTTTCGAAGGGTACTTTGCAAGAAGTCCGAAGGGCAAGTGGACCGTTGCAAAAGTTCCAAAGGGATCTTTTCAAAAAGTCTGAAGGGTAAGTGGACCGTTGCAAAAGTTTCAAAAGGATCTTTTCAAAAAGTCCGAAAGATAAGTGGACCGTTGCAAAAGTTTCGAAGGGCAAGTGGACCATTACAGAAACTCTGAAGGGATCTTTTCAAAAAAAATGATGGGTATGTGGACCCTTACAGAAAAGTCGAAGGGTAGTTTTTGAAAAGGCCGAAGGGTATGTGGACCCTTACAGAAAAGCCGAAGGGTATGTGGACCCTTAAAGAAAATCCAAAGAGCCCTTAAACATTCCTTCGGGGAAACTGTCTACAACAATTCCATCGAGAAAATTGTCTGCAACAATCCCTTCGGAGAAATTCTCCATGGAAATTGTCCCGAAAAGCCCTTGACAAAAAGCCCGCAACAAATTGTTCAAAAAGAAAGGTCACTTGCAACTTTGCCGAAGGATAAAGTGTGGAAGTCTTATAGGGTATTCTCAAAGGGACAAGGCATGTTAAAGATCGAGCAAGTCTACAAGGATCAACGGTGCAAAAGCATTACAAGAATGCCGAAGAAAATGAGATCACGTCAACATGCCGAAGTTTAACAATACAATAGAAAGGGTAAAGGTTGAGCATATCGAATATAATCGAAAGGAGCAAAAGCGATCCTGTAATAAAGGAAAGGTAGAGATGGAAAGGAGCTCGATGGTTAGAGATGGCGCCAATGACAAGATGAATAATCCTCGTTTAAGGACATGACCAAATAAACGGTGAGCTCTAAAAGTCTACACGGAGCCCAAGATTGATCGATCCAACCGATCAAACATCGATTAAGGAGGTTGTGCATTTATGAGATAAATCCAGCAGTTGCCAAACATAGTAAAGAGAACAGAACATTACGGTGTGATGCATGAACCGAGACACAAAATGGGTATATGTCAAATTCGCATTGAATGAAGAACCAAAAAAGTGGAGTTGGAGTGCGAAAAGGAAATGACGTAGTAATGACATGATTCCAGCAATTGATATAGTAAAGAAACCAAAACATATGACATGAAGCATGAATCGAGACACGGAAAGCGTGTATGTCAAAGTCACATTAAATGAGAACCAGTTAAGTGGAGTTGGAGCATGAACACAATTGGAGACGTGAAACCCTAAATCCCATTATATATACACGACTTCAAAACATTGTTGTGTTGATGCTGTCGTTGCATTTGAGAGAGTGTTGTAGAGTACCTCGAAGAGTGTCACTTTGAAATGTATGCACACAGAGTGAAAGACAGAGCAATAGAGAGTGAGGCAAAGAGGAAGAAAGAGCACACAGAGAATGTGCAGAGATTGAGCAGAAAGTGAGTAGTTACAGACTAGACTTGTAACAAAGAAATTGATCTGGATTCATTTGTGAATCCATCTTGTATTTTGAAGTCATAGCTTCATAGTTCTGATTGGTTGGTGCTATCAGAAAACTGAGTTGGTCCTCAATTAGAGGATTGGTGTCTCCTTAGGGAGTGGATGCTTTCTTAGAGTGGGTGCTCTTGAATGTAACCAGTACGGTTAGCCAATGAGGCATTTAACAGTGAGGCTGGATTAGAATAGTAGATTCTAGCAACCATTTTCACCGTGGTTTTTTCTTTTGGGTTTTCCACGTAAAAATCCTGAGTAATGTGTTTTTGTGTGTATGTGTAATCTATGCATTTGTTCTTTGACTTGCATATGAATTTGTATTTCTTCTAAAAGGTTTAAAAGAACTAGTTTTAGTTGATCTATTGATTCAGTCCCCCTCTCAGTAGATAGTTTTGTTCAACCCCAGAATAGTCATATGAATGCCTTTGTCAATTTGTTGAATATGGCTTAGTACACAGTTTGTTGAAGACTACATTTGCATTTATGGCAGCATCTGGAGGAAATAATTACACTAGGCTACTCAGGATTGCGCCTATTCCTTTCGGTCCAAGTTCTAAGTCATGCGGATGGAAAGAGCAAAAGTTATGCAGGGGCAAAGTAGGACTCCCAGGCAGTTGAACGGTATCTGAACACTTGTCAATTTTATAAGCTTGGAAATTCTTTCGGGAAAGTGCTTGGGAATTATTTCGGGAGAATTGACTCAGGGAATTCTTTTGGAGATATTGGTAAAGACAATTCTCTTGGACAAAAAGCCCGACTCTAATAGGGGAATTTTTTCGAGAAAATTGGCTCGACGATTTCTTTTGGGAAAATTGGCTAAGTCTTTGTCAGATAAATTGTCCGCAACAAAGTTTCTAAGGGAAAAGAGTGCCACTTGGAATTCTTTAGAAAAAAATGTCCCGAACGAAAACTTTGAAGGGCACTTTGCAAAAAGTCCTAAGGGTATGTGGACCTTTACAAAAAAGCCGAAGGGTAAGTGGACCTTTACAAAAATGCCAAAGGGTATTTTGCAAAAGGCCGAAGGGTATGTGGACCTTTACAAAAATGCTGAAGGGTAAGTGGACCTTTACAAAAAAGCCGAAGGGTATGTGCCCTAAAAAAATGAGCAAAAAATTGTAGAGTAATTCAAATGACCCGAAAGGCACTTAGACAAAAAGCCCAAAAAAATTGTCACAAAATGTCTTATAGACAAAAAGCCCGCAAAAATTGTCCCGAAGGGCACTTAGACATTCTTTCGGGGAATTGTCCCGAAAAGCACGTAGACAAAAAGCCCGCAACAATTTGTCCGAAGGATATGATCCAAAGGGTATGTGCCACAAACAAGAGCTTCCGAAGGACACTTTCAAAAGAAGGGCATGGATGAATTCTTTCGGAGAATTTGTCTAGGGCAAGTGGATGCTTACAAAGTTCCCAAGGATACTTTTTGGGTGAAATGGTCTCTTACAAAAGTTTCCGAAGGATATTTCAGATGAAGTATAGGACACTCGCAATATTGCCGAAAGATCAAGGCGAGATTAAAGATCAAGCAAGTCTTAAGAGATCGACAAAGGGGAAGCATCTCAAAGACGTCGAAAGAAATGAGATAACGTCAACATGTCGGAGTTTAACAACACAATAGAACGATTAAAGATCGAGCATATCTAAGACGATTGAAAGGAGCGAAAGCGAACCAATCATATAGGAAATATCGAGATGCGAGAAAGAACTCGACGATTAATGCAAGAGAGATCGACGGTTCTATTTCAAAAGTGGAAATATCTGACGGTTCAAGATACACGGTGAATGGCGCCAATGACAAGATGAATAATCCTCATTTAAAGACATGACCAGACAAACAGTTAGCTCGAAAGGTCTACTCGGAACCCGAGATTGATCGATCCAACCGATCAATCATCGATTAAGGAAATGACGCAGTAATGCCTGAATCCGCTAGTTGCCAAACATAGTAAAGGGACTTGACCATTGCAATGTGATGCATGAACTGAGACATAGGAAAGCATATGTCAAAGTCGCATTGAATGAGAACTATAAAAGGAGAGTTGAAGTGTGAACACGTTGCAGATATGAAAACCTAGACTCATTTGTCCATATATGCATCATCTAGAACCTTAAGTGTGGTGTTGCCGCTGTTGCCGTTGCTGTTGTCCATTGAAGACGTATGTAGACAGAGTAAAAAGTAGAGAAAAACAAAAGGAAATGAAGAGTGTATGAACAGAATATATCCAGACGTGTGCAGACATAGAGTGAGAGTCAGAGGGACAGAGATTGAGCAGACAGGATGAGAGGGCACACAGAGAATGTGTAGACACTGAGCAGAGAGGAAGAAAGTGCACACTGAGAATGAGCAAAGAGTGAGCAGTTACAGACTAGACTTGTAACAAAGAAACTGAACTGGATTCATTTGTGAATCTATCTTGTATACTGGAGTTGTAGCTTCATAAGTTCTGATTGGTTGGTGCCATCAGTAAAACTGAGCTGGTGCTCAGTTAGGGGATTGGTTTCTCCTTAGGATGGGTGTCCTTAAATGTAATCTGTGAGGTTTTACCAGTGAAGTGTTTTACTGTAAGGCTGGATTAGAACAGTAGATTCTAGCAACGATTCTCACCGTGGTTTTTCCTTTGAGTTTTCCACGTATAAATCTGGTGTAATGTGTTTCTCTGTGTGTGTGTGATCTTTGCATCTGTTTTTTAATTTGCATATGAATTTGTATCTCCTCTAAAAGTTTAAATCAACTAGTTTTAGCTCATCTACTGATTCACTCCCCTCTCAATAGATAATTGTGTTCAACAATTGGTATCAGAGCCTAGAGTTCCTTGGGAAGAAGCTTAATCGGCTCAAGTAGATCTGGGTTAATGAACACAATGACCAGTCAAGAAGGATCCTCTTCAAACAAAGCACCTCTCTTTGATGGATCTAACTATCTTTTTGGAGCATAAGGATGGAAGCATATTTATCCTCATTAGGATTTGATGTATGGATCTTAGTAGTAAATGGATATACAACTACTGTAGCTCCTACTAATCAGGCTGCCAAAAAGGCATATGAAAACAACGCCAAGGAAAAGAATGTTATTCTTTGTGGATTGTCAAACTCAGAGTTTGTCAAAGTTATGCACTGTCAAAGTGTAAAAGACATCTGGAACAAGTTAAAAAGCATCTATGAAGGAGATGACAAGGTGAAGCAGGCCAAGCTACAAACATACAAAGCGCAGTTTGAGAGTCTTAAGATGAATGAAGAAGAAAAGATTGCCAACTACCTCCTCAAAGTAGATGAAATAGTGAATGCTATCAGAGGACTTGGAGAAATAATAGAAGAGTCAACTATTGTCAAGAAGGTTTTGAGATCCCTACCATCAAAATATGACTCCAAAATCTCTGCAATTGAAGAAGCAAGAGATTTGAACAAGCTCACAGTGGACGAGCTACATGGAACATTCACAGCCTATGAGATGAGAATGGGAGAGACTGACACATTTGAAAGAGAAGTTGCATTCAAAGTAGCAAAGCAGGGAAAAGAAGAAATATTCATGTCTGAATCTGAGGAGACTGATAGAGAAGAAGCTAACTTTGTCATAAAATTAAAGAGAGGATCAGGAAAATACAAAGGCAAACTACCGTTCAAATGCTTTAACTATGGAAAGGTAGGACACTTTGCTGCCAAATGTCCTTATAATAAAAAAGACAATTTTGAGCAACTAGAGAGCAGCAAATATGTGAAACCTCAATATGCAAAAAAGAACTTCTTCAAGAGCAAAAAAGGTTTATATACAAAAGAAGACAGTGACTCAGTAAGTGTAGTGACAATGATAGTTCGGATGATCATGACTGTGCTTTTGTAGCAAAGGGAAAAAAATTCATGTTCATAGCAGAAGAATCCACTCCCATAAATCAAGAACAGGACGAAGATGAAGATTGGGATGAAGAGGAAGATGATGTTGATCTAGAAGGTGAGTTAGTTTGTGCTCTAGAAAAGATTGAGAAACTAAGAAAAGTGAACTCAAAAAGAAGAAGCTTGGGCAGAAGGAACTTGACAAATCTAATCAAATTATAGTGACTCTAAAAACTCAACTTGAGGAGGCTAAAAGAATAGAAGTAGTTAAGGTGGAACTACAAACAAAATCCAAAGAATGCATGAAGCTTGACGCAGAAATAGTAGCTTTGAGGAAAGAACTTGAGAAGGCAAAAAGTCAAATAGACAAAAGTCTAAAGTTGACAAAAAGATCAGACATTCTTAATGAATTAATCAGCGGTCAGAAGCCTTCAAATGAAAAATCTGGTCTTGGATATAAGAAAGGAAATGGCTCATCAACTAGTATGTCGACCAACCTCTGATAATTTCAAAATAGGAGCAAAAGCAAAGAAAGAGAAGGACAAGGACACTGTAAATGATCCAAACAAAGATAAAGTGAGGAGAATAAATTCTAGGAAAACGTCTGAAATCAAAGATACAGAAGAATATACTCAAGTGATAGACTTGAAGAAACAAAGGAGTATGAAAATTAATTATACTGCACCAAAGAACTTTATGACCAGGGATTATTCATCCTTTTACAGTTATTGTTACAGTTGGAATCAGTTTGGTCATAAAGCCATTGAATGTAGAGTTGTTCCTACTAAAAAAATTAATTTTGTAAGTAGAAACTCATTTGCTCCTCTGCTAGATTCAAGTTTAATGTGCCACAATTGCAATAATTTCGGTCACATAGCTAAGCATTGTAGGACCAACTTTGCAACGTCAAAAGGAGACAATGTAAATAAAGGCAAATCTCTTAATAAGAACAAAGGTTCACAAGTCACTGATAAATAAAAGAAAAGGACTTATGAGAGACCCAAGAAAATGTGGAAAGTGAAATCAATCTTTGATTGCTCAAATGGCACTCCACGCCAAAGAACAAAATTTGTGGGTGATAGCCAGTGGGTGCTCAAAGCACATGACTGGAGACAAGAACAAATTCACCAAGTTGAGCAAGTGCAAGGAAAGAACTGTTAGCTTGCGAGACAACACAGCAGTAAAAATCAAAAGCAAAGGAACCTTGCATATTGATGGTAAGCTTCCTACACATGATATTCTTTATGTCAAATGACTGAAGCATAATCTACTAAGTGTCAGCCAAATATGTGACAATGGATATAAGGTCATATTTGATGCCGAAGGCTGCAAACTAAAAAGATCTAGAAAAACAGTTGCAAAAGAGAAAAGGACCAAGAACAATATCTACAATCTTGTTGAGGTAAACAGTAATAGCTACCTCATAGGAAAAGTTGATGAAAGTTGGTTGTAGCATAGGAGAATGGGACATGTCAATTTTGATAATCTAGTCAAAGTAAGTTTGAATAAGTGTGTAAGACATATGCCCAAGATAACCAAACCCGCAGATACTACATGCAGAGAATGTCAATTAGGCAAGCAAACAAGGGTCAAGTTTCAAAAAAAAGAATATGCGACTACAAAGCCTCTGCAATTAGTCCATACTGATCTCTGTGGTCCTACCTAGACAAGAGGATCAAAAGGAATTTATTACTTCATGTTGTTCGTAGATGATTATTCAAGGATGACATCGGTAAGCTTTTTGAAAAACAAATCTCAAGCCTTTAAGAGATTTAAGATCTTTAGAGCCATGGTTGAAAATGAAATGGGAAGAAAGATCAAATGTTTGAGATCTGATAAAGGTGTAGAATTCACCATAAATGAGTTCATAGAATATTGTGAGAAACATGGGATTAAAAGTCACTACTTTGCTGCAAAACCTCCACAGCAAAATGGGGTTGTTGAGAGAAAGAATAGGATTGTTAAGGAGATGGCCAGAACAATGTTGAAAGATGCCAAACTATCAGATGGATATTGGAGAGAAGCAGTCCAAACAGCAGTATACATCCTGAACAGAGTCCAACTGAAGGTGAAAAGTGATAAAACACCATATGAACTGTGGTATGGAAACCTTGCATCAGTTAAGTACTTCAGAGTGTTTGGAAGAAAATGTTACATTAAAAGAAAGGAGGACAAACTAGGCAGCTTTGAGTCAAGATGTGATGAGGGATTTTTTCTTGGTTACTCCACTCACAGCAAAGCCTATATATGTTACAATAAGAGGCTACATAAAATAGTTGAGAGCATCAATGTCAAGGTCAAAGAAGGATTTAAACATGTCGAACCTGATGAGATCAGAATTGAAGAACTAGGAGCAGAAAATGAAGAAGATAGTGAAGAGGAGGAAGGAAAGAGAGAAAAGGCACCTACAAGGTTTGTTCAAAAGGAACATCCCAAGGAGCATATAATTGCCAAAAAAAATGAGCGAGTTCAAACTAGGAGAAGAGCTATAATGAACAAAGAGCAAGTAAGTTTTGCTCTATTTTCAAAAATTGAGCCTAAAACCTTTAGTGAAACCAGCAAGGATGAAAACTGGTTAAAAGCCATGGAAGAAGAACCGAGTCGAATAAAAAAGAACAAAACATGGGAATTAGTTCCTAGACCCTCAAACAAGAATGTGATAGGAACAAAATGGGTTTACAGAAACAAACTCAATGAAGATGGAGTTGTCATAAGAAACAAAGCAAGATTGGTGTGCAAGAGATATGCACAAGTAGGAGACAAACTTTGAAGAGACATTTGCTCCAGTGGCAAGACTGGAAGCCATAAGAATGTTTTTGGCATTTTTTGTTCATAAGAAATTCAAAGTATATCAAATGGATGTAAAGTCAGCCTTCTTGAATAGAAACTTAGAAGAGGAAGTCTACATTGAACAACCAGAAGGTTTTCATCTAGTGGATGAAGAAGATTATGTGTGCAGACTGAAGAAGGCATTGTATGGTTTGAAACAAGCACCTAGAGCATGGTATTCAAGATTGAATCAATACCTGCAAAAACAACGTTTCAGCAACGGATGTGCAGACAGCAATTTGTACTTTAGATCAAAAGGTAAGCATATGTTGATTATTATTGTCTATGTAGATGATATCATCTTTGGAGGTGGCAATAGTAATATGTGCAAAAAAATTGCCACACAAATGCAAAGTAAATTTGAAATATCTATGCTGGGAGAACTCTCTTTCTTGGTCTACAAATTGCACAAACCAATGAAGGGACATTCATATCTCAAACCAAGTATGCAAAGGAGATGCTCAAAAAATTCAGAATGGAAGACAACAAATTGGTTAGTAGTCCCATGATAACTGGATGCAAACTAAGCAAAGAAGATGAGTCCCTTGGTGTGAATAATACTATGTGCAGGTCAATGATAGGTAGCTTGTTGTACCTAACTGCATCAAGACCAAGCATCATGCAAGCTGTATGCATGGTTGCAAGCTTTCAAGCAACTCCCAAGGAATCACATGTCAATGCTGTGGAAAGAATCTTCAGATACATCAAGAGCACAATTGATTATGGTATGTGGTACCTTACAAGTGAAGATCTCACTTTGATTGCATATGCAGATGCTAATTGGGCAGGAAGTGTTGATGATAGAAGTACTAGTGGTGGTGCATTCTTCCTTGAAAATAGACTTGTGTCATGGCTAACCAAAAAGCAAGAATTGGTTACGCTTTCTACAGCAGAATCAAAGTATGTAGCAGCAGCAGCATGTTGCACCCAAGTCTTGTGGATGAAGCAAACTCTCAGAGACATCAAGGTAGAATACAAAGAACCTATTTCTATCTTTTGTGATAACTCAAGTGCCATAAACATATCTAAGAATCCAGTGATGCATTCCAAAACCAAGCATATATTCATCAAATATCATTTTCTAAAAGAAAAGGTTGCAGATCAAGAGGTCAAAATTGAGTATGTGCCAACAAAGGACCAAATTGCAGATATATTTACCAAGCCTCTTCCCAAGGAGCATTTTGTGTATCTAAGAGAGAAGTTGGGACTAGTGGCTCCCACACCACATCACTAGCTTCTAGTGATAGGACATGGATCCAGGGGAGCATTGTAGGATCATTATTAACTCCTAGATTAAGAGTAAAGACGATCTGGTGAGAAAGTTGCAGTTCCGTTGTCATTTGTTGTCAAAAGTGAAAAAGGTGTGTTGGTTCCAGTTCATTATGCCTATCTATATAGAGATATATAGATTTTTGATTGGTCTTTCAGACCAATGCTATATTTATGATCTTTTGAATGGTAATGGAGTTAGGGGAGCTAGATCTGAAAGTTTTCGAGTAAGAGTTTGGGCAAATGTGTCATTGCCAAAGGGGGAGTTTCTATCAACAGTGCTCTAACCAACCAGGTCCAAGGATCAGAGCAGCCAGACAGTAAAGGAGCATCCCGTTTCCATATTATGGCAAGGACTCTTTGTCATTAATGTCAAAGGGGGAGAAAGCAGAATGATGAAAGAATGAAGGGTAGTCATTTTGAGGATGTTTTGCATCAATGACAAAGGGGAAGATTGTTGGCAATTTGAGTGCCATGGTGTACAAGGAGATTGTTGTGTGTAATATTGTCATTGATGTCAAATGATGAATGTTCTATCAAGCATTAATGACAAAGGTGTTGAGTTGTGTTGAGCTGAACAGATCATGTTGTAGAGTCCTCATGGAGATTGTATTTGCACCTTGAATTCCCAGAATAGTCATATGAATGCCTCTGTCAGTTTGTTGAGTATGGCTTAGTACGCAGTTTGTTGGTGACTACATTTGCATATATGGCAGCATCTGGAGGAAGCAATCACACCAGGCTACTCAGGGTTGTGCCTATTCCTTGTGGTCCAAGTTCTAAGTCATGCGGATGGAAGGAGCAAAAGTTATGCAGGTGCAAAGTAGGACTCCCAGCGAGTTGAACGGTATCTAAACACTTAGTCGATTTTACAAGCTTGGGAATTCTTTCGGGAAAGTGCTTGGGAATTATTTCGGGAGAATTGACTCGGGGAATTCTTTCAGAGATATTGGTAAAGACAATTCTCAAGGACAAAAAGCCCACAGCTAATAGGAATTCTTTCGGGAAAATTGGCTTGGCGATTTCTTTCAGGAAAATTGGCTAAGTCTTTGTCGGACAAATTGTCCACAACAAAGTTTCCGAAGGAAAAGAGTGCCACTTGGAATTCTTTCGAAAAAACTGTCCCAAACAAAAACTCCTAAGGGCACTTTGAAAAAAGTCCGAAGGGTATGTGGACCTTTACAAAAAAGCCGAAGGGTAAGTGGACCTTTACAAAAATGCCGAAGGGTATTTTGCAAAAGGCCGAAGGGTATGTGGACCTTTACAAAAAAGTCGAAGGGTAAGTGGACCTTTACAAAAAAGCCGAAGGGTATGTGTCCTAAACAAACAAGCAAAGAATTGTAGGGCAATTCAAATGTCCCGAAGGGCACTTAAACAAACAAGCAAAGAATTGTAGGGCAATTCAAATTGTCCCGAAGGGCACTTAGCCATTCTTTCGGGGAAATTGTCTAGGGCAAGTGGACAAAAAGCCCACAACAATTTGTCCGAAAGATATGTTTCGAAGGGTATGTGCCACAAACAATAGCTTCCGAAGGACACTTTTGAAAGAAGGGCATAGATGAATTCTTTCGAAGGATTTGTCTAGGGCAAGTGGACGCTTACAAAGTTCCCGAAGGATACTTTTTGGATGGAATGGTCTCTTACAAAAGTTTTCGAAGGATATTTCGGATGAAGTATAGGACACTCGCAATATTGCCGAAGGATCAAGGCGAGATTAAAGATCAAGCAAGTCTGAAGAGATCGACAAAGGGGAAGCATCTCAAAGACGCCGAAAGAAATGAGATAACGTCAACATGCCAGAGTTTAACAACACAATAGAAAGTTTAAAGATCGAACATATCTAAGACAATTGAAAGGAGCGAAAGTGAACCAATCATATAGGAAATATCGAGATGCGAGAAAGAGCTCGACGATTAATGCAAGAGAGATCGACGATTCTGTTTCAAAAGTGGAAATATCTGACGGTTCAAGATAGACAGTGAATGGCACCAATGACAAGATGAATAATCCTCACTTAAAGACATGACCAGACAAACGGTTAGGTCGAAAGGTCTACTCGGAGACCGAGATTGATCGATCCAACAGATCAATCATCGATTAAGGAAAAGGCGCAGTAATGACCTGAATCCGGTAGTTGCCAAACATAGTAAAGAGACTTGACCATTGCAATGTGATGCATGAACCGAGACACAGCAAAGCGTTTAAGTCAAAGTCGCATTGAATGAGACCCAAAAAAGGGAGTTGAAGTGTTAACACGTTGTAGATATGACAACCTAGACTCATTTGTCCATATATGCATCATCTAGAACCTTGTGTGTGGTGTTGCCGCTGCTGCCGTTGCAAATTTGAGAGTGACCCAAAAGTTGTCCATTGAAGACGTATGCAGACAGAGTAAAAGGCAGAGAAAAACAAAAGGGAATGAAGAGTGTATGAACAAAATTTATCCAAACGTGTGCAAACACAAAGTGAAAGTCAGAGGGACAGAGATTGAGCAGACAGGATGAGAGGGCACACAGAGAATGTGTAGAGACTGAGCAGAGAGGAAGAAAGAGCACACTGAGAATGAGCAAAGTGAGCAGTTACAGACTAGATTTGTAACAAAGAAACTGAACTAGATTCATTTGTGAATCTATCTTGTATACTGAAGTTGTAGCTTCATAAGTTCTGATTGTTTTATGCCATTAGAAAAACTGAGTTGGTGCTCAGTTAGGAGATTGGTGTCTCCTTAGGATGGGTGTCTTTAAATGTAACCTGTGAGGTTTTGCCAGTGAGGTGTTTTAATATGAGGCTGGATTAGAACGGTAGATTCTAGTAGCTATTCTCACCGTGGTTTTTCCCTTTGGGTTTTCCATGTATAAATTTGATGTAATGTGTTTCTGTGTGTATGTGTGATCTTTGCATCTGTTCTTTGATTTGCATATGAATTTGTATCTCCTCTAAAAGTTTAAATCAACGAGTTTTAGCTCATCTACTGATTCACCTCCCCTCTCAGTAGATAATTGTGTTCAACAGAAAGGCATAGTATCTAGGAGTCCCTGATAAGGGAGCAAAGGTGCCATCCAAGTTCTCTCCTCCAAGGATCTCCAAGTGCTCTTCTTCATAGGCGGCTGCCCCTCTTCTTCACCCTCATCTTCTTCACCTGAATGCATTTCTATGTAGTGCACTTGACCCTTCCCACGGCAGTGGTGACCTGGTGTTCAAGGGTCTTTACAATCAAAGCACAGCGTCTTCCTTCTTAATTCGTTTTTTGTCTCATAATTCCTTCTTGGCAAATCTCTTTGCTGCCCTAAACCTTGCTGGTTTGGCCTACCAAACTGCCCCAAACCACGTTGATTTGGCCTATCAAATTGCCCCAAAGAAGTTGATCTTGGTGGTCCAAAAGTGCTGCCCCTTGGCTGTCCCCACTTATTGTCTTCTTGAAAGAATTAGTTTTTTGTAAAATAAAATGGCAGAATTTTACCTTGTGGTGCTGAGGACTCTAGATCAAGGGCCTTTTGAATGGCTCCTTGGAGAGTAGAAGGGTCAAAAGCCTTGACCAAGCCCCTAATCGAATCAACCAAGCCCTCCATGAAAAGAACTACCAACCTTTTTTTTGAAACATTTGTTACCATGACTGAAAGCCTCTGAACTTCAGTCACATACTCCTCTACAGTATCCTTTTGTTTTAATTGAGCCAACTCTCTAAAATGTAGCTCGAGATCAGCCCTATCAAATCTTTCAATAATCCTCTTACTGAATTCTTCATATGATGAAATGAGTTGGTGCCCTTGAGTGACCAAATTGTAATACCACCATTCATGGGCAACCCCTTCTAAGTGCAAAGTAGCAAACAGAATTCCTTTTTTTCCAACATAGGCCTAAGAGAAAAGCATGTATCCACCTTTTGAATCTAAAAGCCCTAGCTGAACTCTTGGGGGAACCATCAAAATTTGAAAGTGAAAGCTTTCCCAATGCATGGTGGAGTCCTCCTTGGCTGCCCTTGTGATTTTGGCCAGCCCTATTGCCCCCTATTTGGCCATGCTTCCATGAAGTGAAAGCTGAAAAATCCATTTGATCCCTAAAAGGAGCTGGATATGTCATGTATTCATCATAATCTCTCAATAAATTGTCCCTTAATGTGGGTTGCACTTCCCCATCCAAAATGACTTCTTCTTGCAAAAAAGTAGGTTGGTTGGCCTACATGTAGCTCCTCCAACCCCTTTAGAAGGTTGATATGTGAGGTTGTGACTTCCAAAAGCACTACCGTCCCCATTGGATGGTTTGTCACCCCTCATCTTCTTCATAGTGTGGACAAATTCCGCCATCATAACAATCATTGTTCCTGGGCCTGTGTGTATCTGTCAAACATTTGTTCTTCTTTGTTTTCTACCTCATCCCTTTACTAATCCAAGTGAGACATTGTTTCTGTTTATGAATTTTCTTCCACTTTCTTCTTACTCCTCAAGTAATACCTTACCTCTTTGTCACCCTCTTGTATATATCACCTTGAAAACTCATGGCTAGCCAAGATATGGTTTGATACCGCTATAATGTCCCCAAATAGGACAATTTTTTGAATTCTGGATTTATTTGGAAACCCTAGCCAAAAAATGTAAATTTTGATTTTTGTGATAGCAAACCCTAGCTGTCAAATAACTCCAAAAATAACACAAAATTATGCTAAACCCTAAGCAACAATTGGCTGATCTAAACAAACAATTTTATCCTTCCAAAAACAAGGAAAACCCTCAAACCCTAGACATCTCCAAGCTAGATTTTAATATCAATCTGCAGTTGAATTATTTCAATGAAACCCTCATAAATTTGCATAAAAATTACAGAATTAATAAGTAGAATTTATAATGAAAATCTGAAATGTATTTAGGGCCACAAGCCCCTTGAATCCAATTGCCAAGGCTGGAAAAAATATAATATTTATTGAATATTTTTAGGGCAAGATGTCCCTCAAAATATACCAAAATACCTCACAGAGCAAGTCACCACACTGTAGAATTATTGGAATAAAATCAAAATATGTTTTGACCCGAAATAGGTCTCAAAACCCTCTCAAACCCTAAAAACCAGCTCTCGAGTCAATTCGCCCTAGCTGGAAACAATCAATTACAGCACCACAATCCACGCAACCCTCCAATGAAGGGTCTTCGTCCTTTTCAAACAACTCCCAAGGTTTCAAACCCTAGTCGCCCCACTCTAAATGCAATATTTTTGTATTTTATGAATATTATGCACAAGTACAACCTCAGGGTGAATTCGCCCTAGTTGAGAAATGAGGATTGGCATCCCCACTCCTTTGCTTGAAGGTTTTCGTCTTCAAGGCAATGCCTTAAGCATTTCGTGCTTAATGACCAATATTTGAATATCAATAATAACATACCTTTAATTGAAATCCTCCTTTCCTTTTTATACCACTTTCCCCAAGGGGCACGCCGAATTGGGAGGGAAATACAAATTCAAATCATAAGGAAGATTATCTTTTTCAAATGCCCATGACCCTTAAAGGGTCCCAACTTAAGTGACTCTTAAAACATAAAGTAACTTTTAAAAAGTACCTTTTACATATATTCAATCATAATCACTTAATTTTCTTTCCCTTCTTACTTGTCCCTTAGCCTCCGAGAATTAGTTAAAGCTAAGGATCTTCAATGATGTCCCTATCAAAAGAGGGAAATGACATGCGATGCTTTGAAAATAGATGAAATGGCAAATAAATGAGCATATTTAGTAAGTTTTTCAACAACATATATACAATTCTTACCCTGAACCTTTGGAAGACTAGCGATGAAATTCATAGAGATGCTCTACCATTTTTTATTTGGAATCGATAGGGGCTGCAGTAAACCTACTCGGTTTTGTTATGCTGGCAAGTAATACAATCTTTGAAGTATTTGAGGACATTTCCCTTGAATCCTTTCTAGAAAATCTCTTCCTGATTTGTTTGTAGGTCTTGAAGTACACTGGGTACCCAACAAATGGTGTATCATGCCTACTCTCAAGACTTTATCCTTCACCTTTGATTTTGGGATCAGATAAATCATATCCTTGTAAAGGATGAGATCACTTACCACCTTAAACATGTCATCCTGTATTTTACCCTCAAGGATATTAGTAGCAAAAGCATTCTTCACATATTTTGCTATTATAGTAACCTTCCAATCAACAGAGATTTCAGAAATAAAGCATAAAGTTGGTTTTTTGGATAAGGCATCAACTACAACATTGTTTTTACTCTTAACATACTCTATCAAAATCATACGCCTAAAGCTTACTTACCCATTTATGTTGCCTATCATACAAATCTCTCTAGTTGAGGAAGAATTTCAAAATATCATGGTCAGTCTTAACCACAAATGTGCCACATTAGATACTATCTAGATTTTGCCAAAGCATGCATTATGGCTAACATCACCTGGTCATAAATTGAGAATCTTTTTTCTATCTCTAAGCTTTCGACTCTCAAAAGTTGTGGGATGCCCTTTCTGCACCAAAACTGCCCAAATCTCTTCTAATGCATCACATTCTAATACGAATGGAAGTGAAAAATCCGGAACAATTAAGACAAGGCATGAACTCATTACCTTCTTGAGCTTGTCAAAAGCTTGTTGTGTTGAATCTGACCAAGTGAAAGCTCCCTTCTTTGTTAAGTATGTCAATAGGACTACCAACTGTGAGAAGCCTTTAACAAACTGCTTGTAATAACTACAAAGGCCAAAAAAACCTCTCAACTGTCATTGTGGTAGGAGGTGGCCAATCCAAAATAGCTTGGATCTTTCGTTGGTCCACTTGAACTCCTTGAGCACTAATAACATGGCCCAAGTACAAAATTTTTGTCATCCCAAACTCACATTTAGGTTTTTCAGTAAACAAAGTCTGTTGTTCTAGTATACCCAGAACTGCATCCAAATCTCTCAAATGATCTTCCCAAGTCTTGTTATAAATCAAAACGTCATAAAAAAAACTAAAACAAATTTCATCAACTGCTTACTAAAAAATTGATTCAGGCATGATTGGCAAGTAGTTGGAGCATTTGTCAAGCCAAAAGGCATGACCAAAAATTCAAAATGTCCAAAGTGACACCTGAATGTTTTTTTGTGCATGTCTGTATCCCTTACACGAATTTGATAGTATCCTAATCTCAAATCATTTTTTGAAGAAATACAAAGCTCCATGTAACTCATCAATTGACTCATTGATCCTGGGAATGGGATACCTATTTTTGATAGTTTTCTTGTTCAAAGCTCTGTAGTCAATGCACATCCGCATAGAACCATATTTTTTCTTCACAAGGACCACTAATGATACAAAGGGGCTAGAACTAGGCCTGATGTGACCCATTTCCAAAAGTTCCTTAATAGCCTTTTCAAATTCTTCCTTGTACCCCTCTTGGATGGTGATAAGGTGTACTCATCATGGGTTTAGAACCCAGTTCCAATTCTATTATATGTTGAAATCCTCTATCAGGTGGCAATCCTGGAGGTATGCCACTGAACACTGTGCAATGTTGGTCTAGAATAGACTGAATGTCCACGTGATAGGATTTCTTATCTGTAGGTGAAGTTGTGGTGTTCACCAAACAATGAGCTGTCCAAGCTACTTGTCCTCTGCAAAATGATCTCTCCATCTTGGCATGACAACTCTAGGGACTTCATTTGCAACACCTTGAAGCACTACTTTTCCATCAAATTTGAATTTCAGCTCCATGGTCTAATAATTATAAGTGAATTCTCCAAGGGAATGTAACCACTACACTCCTAAGACCATATATGTCTCTCCTACGCCCACAACATAGAATTCATCATGCACCCTGTGTCTGCAGAGTGTGATATCCGGTTGTTGAATCCTCTTAGTGCAAGGGATAGTAAATCCATCAGCTACAATAACATTGAATCCTTCAAATTCCTTTGTTTTCAAACCTCTTCTAACTATCAATCCCTCAACTGTAAAGTTGTGGGTTGCCCCACTATCAATCAGCATTGTGATTTTATACCCATGCAGAACTCCACAAATTCTGAATGGGTGATATCTTGGAGCACTAGAAAGTATGGCAAGAGTGCCTCTTGAGGTATCTTCTTCTTCCTTTCTTTCAGGTTATGTTTCTTTCACTTCAATCGCTGGTTCAGGTTCCTCTGCTTCTGACTCTTCATCTAATATCACCTCTATCTAATGCACTTGACCTCGCACAAGACAACTGTATCCAAGTTCCCATGGCTCCTTGCAATACAAGCACAATTTCTTTGTTCTAAGCTCATTCTTGGTTTTTGCATATTTACTTGATCTTTGTGGCAAATCTTTCTGATGAGAAATTCCTTGCTGAAATGGTTTCATTTGCTAAATTGCTACCCAACAGGGGGTGTCTTTGAATAAAATTTGATCCTAGATGTTGAAGTTTCTAAGTTTAAAGCTCTCTTGATAACTTCCTGCAAAGATAGAGGATCAAAGATCTTTACCAATCCATTAAGAGGTTTAGTTAGTCCTTCTACAAAAAGAACAATGAACCTCTTTTTTGTCACATTCGGAACCATTACTGATAATATTTGAAATTCTACAACATAGTTGTCCAATGTCCCATATTGCTTAAGCTAGGCTAATTATCTGAAGTGGATCACTGGATCTTTTCTGTCAATTTTTGGTTGAATTCTTCCAATGCGGAAATGAAATTGTGCCCTTGGGTGACCATACCATGATACCACCACTCATATGCCACACCTTCCAAGTGGAGAGTAGTGAATTTGATTGCCTCTTCCTCATACATAGGATTCAATGAGAAGTTTCCAACTTTTGCAACCAAGATCCGGCAGAACATTTGTTGGATCCATCATATGTGGGGATTGTAATCTTAGCCAAACGATGTTGGATGTCTTTACGAGGCTAATCCTATTGAGTTCTTCCTCTTCTTGTACCATTCTTCATCCTTAGATCACAAAACTCTCAGAAAGTCAATGTGTCGTGTACTACATGGTTTAGTGCTTCATATTCATCACGATATGTTGCAAAGTCATTACTTATGTGGGGTTTTTTGGGCTCTACCTCTTCTGGGTATTATTCTTCTTCCTGCAGAAATTTTGCTCGGAAAGTCTTGGAAGGGGGGTTGATTGAAACCCGATCATTAGTTGAAGAGCCTCCTCCTTCATTTGCCCTATTATAATTTATAATTTGCATGGCTCATACGAATTCTGTCATGGACTCTCAGTGTCCTTTGGATTGTCCTTTCCAATTCTCCCTAACCCTGATTGGTTGCAAATAATTCATTTCATCTGTAGGTACTCTCTTTTATCTATCCATATTACTTCTATTTCTAGTAACTAAGCCTTTCTTATTTCTCTTTGCTAACATTTGATTTCTTTTTCAATGCTATGCATATGACATTAGAATATTAACTTTCCCCTGTAGGCTAGCAAGATCACAACTCTGATACCACTATAATATGCCTTTCTAGTATTTTTATTACTTCTAATTTTTTTTTTGTGATTTTTTTCAATACAAGAATATCAATAAAATTACCAAATAACAATATACAATACTGAAGTACTAAACCCAACTGAAACCTTTATTATAACATACTGAATGCCCACAAAACACAGATGATACTATTGAATAACAAAGATAAACCGTCAGAAACCTTTAAATGTTTTATGCAACATAAAAATCCAATTTATCGACTACATACGGTAGCAAAAGAGCTTACTAGGGTTGTGTTTGAGATGGGAACAAGCTACGACTGACAATAGGTTGTACGACAGCTTGAGTATGTTATGACAACATACAAAGCCACCACTACTAGCAAATACATAAATTATCCCAAATGAATTATTGTAGCACTGGTAGGTAAGTACTTTAGCAGCAGCATGGAAGGTATTGTAGCGACACTGTAACACGCTGAAATTACAATAAACTTGAATTTTTTGGCACAAATGCGATCCCAAGATGAAACCACCACAAATAGACAAGAAGGTTTTCGTCCTCCAATCTGGCACGCCAAAGGGTTTTCATCCTTAAGTGAAAAAATGAACACAAGTGCTCAGACTCTGAAAAATGTATAGCAAACTAAAACTAGAATAAACTTCAATCTTTCAACACAAATGCAACCCCTACATGGAACCACTACAAATGGACAAGGGGGTTTTCATCCTCTAATCTTGCACACCAAAGGGTTTTCATCCTCAGGTGAAAAGATGAACACAAGTGCTTAAGCTCTGGAAAAAAATTGATTTTAATAGATAATGGATGTCTTATTTTGAGCCTAGCTCCTATTTTTATAATTACTCCTATCATTTCGACTTCCTTTTCCTGCCTAATTTCCCTCTAGAAGTGTCTAAAATCACTTTTTAATAAAATATTACATTAGGTCCACTTTAAACAATAATACATGAGTCACCATTTTTCAATGTTATAAAATAAAAATTACTTGAGACAACTTAAAATATTATTATTAAATTATTTCCCTAACTTATCCCTTAGCCTATGGGAAATAAAAAATAAGTTGTGGGTCCCCCAATTAAATTAACTCTGAAAAGGGGACATCACACATTACTTATGCCAAATTCTTATTGATTGCAGCATTGCAGGATATGCCCTACCTGGGCACCCATATTATCATGCCAAACACAAGTATGAATACAATATGACCCAGATTTCATATCTGCTCATACCCAAAATATGAGCCCAAATATGGGCCATTTCGGATATATGGTACAAACTACAATGGCCATCCAAGTTGTATCCCAATCATGACTTTACAAAAAGTTCAATTTAACATATTTATTATCAACAAAACTCTAAATAGTAAAAGCGATTTAAAAAACCCAAAAACACGTTATAAATCTGCAGCAGCCAACCACTTAAACAAGTTTAACAAGGTCGCAATATTTTATTTTTTATTTTTTTAAGTTAAATGATAGATTAACAAGGTCACATAGCAACTAGTCCCTACGGAAGAAGTGAATTAGGAGCATGAAGAAGTGAATTAGGATTGTAGATGCATAAGCTTTTTAAGTATCATGTGTTCAGATGAAGAGTATTAAATAATGTTTCTTGCTCATCTAAAGATGTTGGCATAAAGTGAAAGCTATAGTCTCCTTCACAGCTAATTATGTGTTTAACCCTCATCATGAGACTTACAGTTGGATTGATAATGATATTGAAAGTAGACAAATTTAAAACTGACAACAGATTTCTATTTCCACCTTGTTATAACTTTAGCATCCAACACAATCCGAATTGAAACCAGCCAAATGATTTCAATGATAGTTGTCATAAAATTAAAAAATTGTAAGTTTTTTATTGACAATATTGATAAATTAATTCAAAGTAATATATATTGTATTTTCTTCGATTGAAAGGCACAACATTTAATCAGAAGATAGTGAAAAGTAAAAGCTATATTCTCCTTTGGGACTAATAACGGAAAGCTATTAATTAAAATCTCATATATAAAATAGACTTTTACACAATTTTTTAAAAAAAAAAATTCAATGCAATACAATGAAGATTTCAATATTTAAATTGCAGGTGCGATATCCATGGAATATAAAAAAAAAAAATATTGTAATGTCACAGGAAACAATATAGTATTTATTCCAAAATAATTTTATAGTTGAGATGAAAAATGTCACAAATTGCACTGTCCATGTTCAGTTTTGCTTTAATCTTTGCTCATGCATCTATTTTTGCATTTGTCTTTTTTCTTGTTCAACTCTGGCTCAGTCCAGTTTGTGCTTACATCTCTGTTCATGCTATTTATCATGCTCAGTTTACTTCGTGTTTTCTCTGGTTTTTTCCGTGTTCTGCTTTAATTTCGGATTCGGGCTTTATTTTGGTTTTCATCCTTCGGACAAAATGTCCGAAGGACTCTCTGTCTTTTCTCTTTCTCTGTCTCTTCTCTGTCTTTTCTCTTTCTTTGGCCTTTGCTTACGCCCTTGTCTTTTCTATCGGGCTTTTGAGACTGTCCATATTCCTTCGGACAAAAAGTCCGAAGGAATTCGTTTCCTTGCCAATTTCCCAGAATTTATTCCTTTAGGCTCCTTATGGCTTTTGTCTCTCCTCTATACCCTTCGAAATTTTTGAAGGGTCCACTTCGTGCTTGAAGTCTCCCCCGCAAGGGCACATACCCTTCGAGGAAATTGTAAATGTCCCTACGCGACGTCCAGATTTCCTCCGCAAGGGCTTCTGTCTTCCAGCAGTGCCCTTCGGGAAAATTGCAAAGGTCCACTTCACCGACCAAGTGCCCTCCGCAAGGGCAGGTGTCCTTCGGAAGTCGCTTTTCGAAAGAATTGAAGGGCACCCGGGCTTTTTGTAAGTCACCCTTATTCCTTCTGACTTTTGTCTTGTCTTCTCAACTGTGCTCTTCCTCTTTTATTTCGGACAAAAAACCCGAAGAAAAAAGCCTTGAACGACTGCCACTTAGTCATTTTTTCGGACTTTTTGTCAGTCCTTTGAGAGCTCTTCCTCTCGGACAAAATGTCCGAAGAAATAGTCCACCTCTTATACCCGAAAATTTCCTTGGGAAGGCAAAACAAAAAAACTTACAGCTTGAATATCTTGGTTGTATTTGCACATTTGGCTGTAATCAACCAAGCTCCTTGGAAACCTGTGCATAACTAAACTTCACCTAGCTGTAGATGGCCACTTGGTGGCTGTAAATGCTCATTTAAGGACCCCAAAACTGATTCACAAGACAAACTTGGCACCATCGCAAAGTTTTGAAGTGTAGGGGTGACAATTTTGCCCTGTGGGAGCAAAAATGTCAACATTTTTGATGATTCTGTTCGGAAGCATGCCTACTATGCTAGAGAACTGAGGCCATATAAATGATATTTGAATTCACAAATGGTGAACCAGATTTCTGATTGAAAATCTCCTTCTGGCCTTGGCTGAAGTAACCTTTCTAATTCAAAAAGGAAGGGAAGACACGAAGGCAGGAAAACCAACTAAGAAGCAAATGTGCAAATAAGCACTTATTGAACAAAACTGAAGCAAACTACTGTGCTTGAACAGCGCTTGGAGGAAAGCAAAAACGACTGTGTACATAGAGCTTTGCTCTTCAATAGAAATGTTTCAGATGTATCCCATTGACTGGGATTGGAAGCTCTTGGCCATCTATCTTGGCAAGTTGGAAGGTGTTGTGGGATTTGCAGCTGGAGATCATGTATGGGCCACTCCAAAGGGAATCAAACTTTGTGTGCCTTCCTGGTTTGGCTCGATCCTCATTCCACTTGAGAACCAAATCTCCTTCATTGAAATTTCGTGAGGAAGCTCCTTTGTCAAAAATTATTTGAATCCTGTGCCTGATGACTTTCCATGGCTAGCATGGCTTGATTTCTTGTCTCTTCCAACTCCATAAGCTCTACATACCTGATCTCCATAGGCTCATTCTCCAACAACTCAAGTTGATGCATTAGTTCTAAAGCTGGAACTCAAGAGAAATAGGTAACCTTGCTTCCTTTCCATAGACTAGCTTGTATGGAGAGTTGGCTATTGACCTCTTGTAGGTAATCCTGTCAGCGCATAGAGCTGACTTCAACTTGAGACGCCATGACCTCTGATTGTCTTCAATAGTCTTT
Source organism: Torreya grandis (assembly GCA_037957365.1). Taxonomy (NCBI): domain Eukaryota; kingdom Viridiplantae; phylum Streptophyta; class Pinopsida; order Cupressales; family Taxaceae; genus Torreya; species Torreya grandis. Next base: position 1,726,105 of record JARHVA010001066.1, on the reverse strand, counting down.
CGTATGATCCTTAAGAGGTTCTTGTTTGTAGATTCAGCAAGGCCATTTCCTTGTGGATAATAATTCAATGAAGTGCTGAGATAAACTCAATGTTGGACAGCCCATTCGCTAATCCTAGATCCCACAAAGCCATTGCATTGTCAAAAATAATGGTCGAAGGAACTCCAAACCTAGTAAGCAGACCTTCATATAAATCAAAAAAGTTAGTTTCGTTTGTTTCTTTCAATGCAATTGCTTCCGTCCAACATGTGAAGTAATCCGTACCTGTTATAATCCACTTATGCCCTGAACTTGAAGGAGGATTAATGAGACCAATAAAGTCCAATCCCCACTAGACAAAAAGTTGATCCACTGCAATACGCTAAAGGGGCATGGCTGCAAGTTTAACTTTTTCTACAAACATAGCACATTGTTTGCACCTCCTAACCCATGTATGGCAATCGCAAAAAATAGTAGGCCAATAGTACCTACCTCTCATGATTTTAAGTGTTGTAGTTCTTGCAGAAAAGTGTCCACCAAGTCCATAATGGAATTCTTCAAGTAATCTTTGAGTTTGGCTTGGTTCCACACATCTTAGTAACATTCCATTAATATCCTTTTTGAACAAAACACCATCAACAAGCAAGAATAGAATTGATTGCGATCTAAAATACCTTTTTTTTGAAGCACTTAGGTGAGAAGGGTAAAAACCCTTTTGCAGATAGCTTACCAAATCACGAAACCAGCTGAAAGGTGAGGTGTGAACGGCAGCAATCTCTTCATCATTTAACACTAAAACAGTGTCATTAGTTTCTTGCAAGTCTTGAGCTAGATGCTCACAAAGTCCTTTGCCTCTAACCAGCTTTGTAACCTTAATTTTTACGTCATATTCCATTGCCTTGGTTATCCAACCAGCCCTCTTTTCATTTATGCCTTTGTTCAGAAGAAATTCTTTGGTGCTTGGATGAGCAACTATTAGATGTATTTTATTATTAGACAACAAGTGCCAAAATTTCTTCAGAGATCTTATAACTGAAAAGACATGTTTTTCAACAAAAGAATACCTTGTCTCATCCTCCTCCAAGCCTTGGTTGTAGAAAGCTATTGGCTGCTCCAAATCTTCATGATTCTGCTGCATAAGAATGTCTAAAATGGTGTCCACATTAGCATACGTATACAGAATGACATCTTTAGTAAAATCTGGATTTAAAAGCGTAGGAGCACTTGCTATGGCTTTCTTAACATCTTCAAACCCTGTTACTCCCTCCTTGGACCAGCTGAAGTTCTAATTTTTATTTAACATGGTTGTAAGTGGTTTAGCTACAGTAGCGAAATCTGAAATGCATCTCCTTATAAAATTGATTTTACCAAAGAAACTTTGCAAAGCCTTTTTGCTCTTAGGCAAGGAGAGTGCAAGAATGGATTGAATCCTTTCAGAATCTATGTTTAAACCGTGCTTTAAAACATGTCCAAGAAGCTTACTTTCAAGAACTGAAAATACACACTTTTTGGGATTTAGAGATATTCCAAATTGCCTAAACCTTTCAAACACTTGCTTGAGATGAACCATGTGATCTTCTGCATCTTTTGAAAACACTATTATATCATCCAAATAAACAAGCACAAACCTGTTAAAAAGGCCTTGGAAGGCCATATACATGGCTCTCTGAAAGGTTGCTCCAGCATTAAACAAACCGAATGGCATCTTTCTGTATGCAAATGTCCCCCACTTCGTCATGAAGGCTGTCTAGAATTGGTCCTCTTCTTTGACCAAAATCTGATTGTAACCACTATATCCATCCAACAAGGAAAATCTCTCTAAACTTGCAACTAGCTGTAAAATTTGTTCCATTGATGGCAATGGATAGTGGTCTTTAAGCGAATCCCTGTTTAAATCATGGAAATCAACACACAAACGAATCTCACCATTCTTTTTTCGTACTGGAAAGAGGTTCGCCACCCAAATTGAGTGCTTGATTGGAAATACAATAGTTGATTCTATGAGCTTGTGAAGCTCAGCTTTCATCAAAAGCTCAAGCTTTGGATTGATTGGCCTTTGTCTTTGTCTCACTGATTTAGTTTCGTCTTCTAACTCAATAGTGTGTTGAGCCAAACTCGGATCAAAACCTTTGAGATCACTATACTGTCATGCAAATATATCAGCAAAACTTGTGCATAAATCAATGAAAGCTTTATTTTGTGGTGGAGTGCATACCTTGTCCAATTTCAAAATTTTACCAGCGGAAATCTCTACATTGGCATAGTGCTCTTCCTTTGTTGACAAGGATGGTTTTTCTTTCCTTAGCTCATCATCTTCACTGAAAATATTTTCGAGTGACCAATCCCTTGGGTAGCTTATTAGTTTTCAGTTGTACAATCTGATCACCATACTGCTATAAGTGTTTCGACTAATTTCTTAAAAAAAACTCAGCCTCTTCCTGCAAAAATCTCACAATTTGATTGTCATTTTCAAACACCTGTTAATTTTTTTGGTTATTTGAAACAAAAGGCCTTACAACTACATTTATATGTGACTGAAAAATGTCACTTTTTATATCGGTTGGAATATCAAATTGTGCCCCAACAACAGCCAACCTATCAGCATGTTTATTCCTATCTCTTGGTATTGCCTGAATATTAAAACCCTAAAAATCTTCAAGCAAATCCCAAACTCTGTGTTTGTAAGATTTAATCTTACATATATTCAAACCTCTTACTTGGTGGACTACAAGATCACTATCTCCAAACACTTGCAAACAATTTACTTTCATCATCCTAACCCACTGCAAACCATGAACTAGTGCTTCATATTTAGCAACGTTGTTTGAACAGCCAAACTGAAATTTAATAGAGGCGAAATACATTTGTTTTGTAGGAGAAATTAACATCATTTCAGCTCCGGATCCATGCTTATTTCTTGATCCGTCAAAGTATAATTGACACAAGCCTTCATTAGATTCATCCTCTTTGACCATGGCTGAAATTGATGCATCGTTCTCATGAAGACAATACACACCAAGACCTTCAATCAGTTTGTAGAGATCATGCTCATGCAAGGTTGAAGCCCACTCATCAAGAAACAAAGGTGAGTCCTTTTCTACATCACTAGTTTGTAATATTTCATCTGAGACTATGTTGTTTGGGTACGGGTACGAGTACGGATACGGGGACGTCTCAGGTACACAGGGATGTCTCGGGTACGCAGGTACGTCATTTTTCAAAAACCTTGATTTGGATACGTCGTGGGTACGTCTGTGTGTGTATATATATATATATATATATATATATATTGTATATTACTCATTTTTTAGTAAAACACTTGAAACTACATAGTGTGAAAATATTTGTATATAAATGATAAAACAATTAAAAATATATAATATTCATTCATTCATTACTTCAAAGACAAGATGTACATTCAAATCTAGAATAAATCATCTCGATTGTCCACAAAATCATGAATGCCACTCCCATTATTTTTCAACTTTATCATTTACTGACACTTTCACAAGGGCTCATCGGTGCATTGAATCTCACGAGTGCATGCCTTAAAGGGTGCGCAGGGAATGGGGTGGGATCGGCTTGTGGTACTTTGCCAGAGATATTCTCATACTATTCTATCACGCATACATCCCTTCATGCAGCCTTCATACCTCCTCTGATGTCTCCTTGAAATCTTGAAACCCTGAAATATGGCTAAGTTTGAAACCCTGAAACCCTGAAATCTGACTAACTCTGAAATATGACAGGATCCTCCAAAACCTAGAATTTGCATTATAGCTCCTAGCGGTCCGAAACCCCTCTCAAACATCCTAAAAGTATATAAATAAAATATAACTTAAAGTACAAGAAACTTACTTAAATGTTTATTTTATTTCTATATGGTTGGGTTCGAACTGGATTTACATTTAGGGTTGCTTAGTTTTAAGGGGTTTTTTTAAGGATTTTTGAGGTTTTTTTTTTTTAAAAATCACCATTTTTCTACCGAAATCCCTCGTGTACGCGCCGGAAATGTCCCGGGTACTCCCGAAGGTGCCCGCCGGCGTGCCGGACGTTTTCGGCACGCCGGCGAGCGCCTCCAAGACGTCTCCGGGAGTACCCGAGACGTCCCCGTGCCTGAGGCGTCTCCGAACAAGAGGCGTCGGGTCGGGAGGCGTATCCCTGCAACACAGATCTGAGATGATACAATTTGCATTGACCATATTTGGCATGTAAGGCTCCATATGAAAACGTGCAATAAGCTCTGAATGAATTGTTACCTTTGTGCTATCTCTGATTTTGAACAGCAAATAAGTCCAATCAGTTGATAAATATCCCCCAATCTTTGAGGTGAAGTCCCTTGAAAAGGCACATAGCAAAATAAGGAGGCAAGTCCACCACTACATCCTATTGAATAGTAACGTTAGGATAGGCATGTAATGTCAATTTTAAATCTTTGATAATGCCTACCGTTTTTGCTGGTGAACCATTCAACTGTAATACCCCTTTAGTATTTGGCTCACAAACAAGGTCCAGCTTGTCTGCAATCTCTTTGGGCATCATTGTATTGCTAGCTCCACTATCCACCATACAATTATGAACCAAAGTATCACCCACTATCAAAGAAAGATAAAAAAGAGTTTTCTTCGTTTTTACCTCAGTTTTGTCCACCTTTGATATTTTATCTCTTTGCTGCCCTTGTTGCTTAGTTGGCTGATCCGAATTTGTCAAAACACCTTCTTTCTCAATCGATTTTGGAGACAATTTAAACGCTGAAAGTTCTTGAATGAGTTTATCTTTTTGCTCTGGAATTCAAAGAGAATCCCACATGTTAATGCTAATGTTAGACTTCATTTGATCTACAACACTGAACTGAGATGCACTAACATTTGATTGCACTTTCTATGGTACTTGTTGCTCACGAATTAGAGGTATTTGCTACACTTTACTAACCTCTATATTCTGATTTTTTTACGCTGTGGGAGCAGCAAGCTACTCTTTTGTACTTTGAGCAACAATACTAAGAGTACTTGAAGTATTTGCTACTGCTTGGGCTTCATCAACAGCTCTTCTTTTAGTTCTCTGATAGGTTATAGCTGCAACTTGACCACTTGAATCGTTAGTTTTAACACTCTGAATAAAAGCAACATGATCATCGACCTGCCAATTTACATTAATAGCATCAGGTTGCCCTTGAACTTGATGAGTCACTCATTGTGATGTCAACCCTGTATCTTGATATTGACCTCCTTGAAAAGAGAAATCTTCTTGTGTCATCTGTGGCATGGTGATGTTCGGTGATACCAAGGCCTGGTTTTGAGCATCATTGAGATTTGAGGGTTGCCAAACTAAATCCTGCACCAAATTATTTTGAGGTGGGGTTGGAACAATGGCTTTTAAAGTGGAAGGAGCATTCAGATCAAGAGCAGCATATGGCTTAGCTAGACTTATGGCTCTTTGTGCTTGATAGGGTGGTCTATTTTCTCTGAAACCCTGATAAAGAGACCTTTGATCTTTGAAGGGCTGATAGTTGTTTTGATTTTGTTGTTGATAGGTCCTATTTGACTAAAATTGCTGCCTTTTGAGCTGTACTATTTCATTTCCAAAAGACTATAGCAAAATTTTCAACATTCCTATCTCACTACATTGACTAGTAGGAGCTACAATAGGAACTTGAGGTGCTGGAATTGGAGGAACTTGAGGCACTAGTACAGAACTTATTTTTGGAAATATGGGCATTGGAGGTCTTGGAGAAAGCTTACCTGTTTGTATCAAACTATTTTTTGCCCGTATTGCAACTTCATAAGCATCTGGGAAAGTAGTAGCACCCATTCACTGTATTATCACACTAATGTCATAATTACGAGCTTTCAAAAAATACAGAAATGCATATTCAGGGAATGACCTAATCAGAACCAGTACCCTGGTCCATGTCTTCTGAAATCTGAGATTAAAATCGGACATGAACTTATGAGGAGCTCTCTGTATGGCAGTTAATTGCTCAACTAAAGATAAGTGATCAAATTTGTCTTCAAACTACTTGACTAAAACTGCACCCAATTCATCCCAGGTGGAAACAGATCTAAGTGGGAGGGTTCTATACCACTGTAATGCTTTTCCTTTGAAAGAAGCAGCAAGCAATCTAATAGCAACATTATCCTCAACAACATTATGAACTAAACAAAGATTAGCCACATCCTGGATATGCTCAATGAGGGTTGTTTGATTTTCTCCTGAGAATAATGGAATAATTTTGAAGCCAGATACAGGGATGTCGTCTAACTGTGCTAGATTCAGTGGACTTCCCCTATTGAATGGAGCAAACACTTGATTTCTAACGACCATCTGGATGGTGGGGATTGCAATGTTTATAACGATAGGATGAGGGGGAGGTAAATATTCCCTTTGAGTATATGGATTTGCCCTCCTAGACCTTGCTCTTTTATAAGTTACAAATTCAAAAGGAATACCTTTACTTGTTGATCTTGTGGTAACTTTTGGCATGAATGGATTGCTTGAGTGATGCTATGAATTTTGCAACTGGATGTAGATGAATATCCTCTACTGCTACTAAAACTCTATGCAAAGAACTTTTTTGTGGTCCCATCGGGCGTGCCAAAAACTGTGTCAACCTGGAGTTGCACCCTGAATCGAAGACATGCTGAAATGGCCAATCCTCTCTCCGGTTGAAACAATGGGATCTTCTCACGAGGGCGGGTGCCTCAATGGTGAGAAGAACCTCCAGAGAACGCTGGTTCCTGTAAGATGTATCAATGGATCTCTACTCTGTGCTGTGAATCTACCATGGAAAAGGGAGAAAGAAACTTGAAAGGGAAATCCTACCTAATGATGGTGATACACCAAAATGTTGATCCACTCTACTTGGAACCTTGAACACTTAATCAAACAAGGTAAAAAGACCTTTGATTTCAATTGATCAGTATGCATAAATATTTCATGAGAAAGTTCGATCGAATGACCAAAACGTGAGAAAAAGCGATGGAGAGAGGTTTGATACAAGACACTTTGCAACCACCTAACATCCACTTACAGCTTCAGCAAAAGACATATAGAACACTGAACATGACATGCATAACATGATGAGCTAGCAACTAGGTATGAGTCAGAATTTGGGAAGGGAGAGAAATCTACCACGTATGCAAATTGCTAAATGAATGTACATTATGCCAGCACTTGGACTCTGAAAGTACAGTCCTTTTATTGATTGAAGAGGTTACACAACTCACCAATGGTAGAGTCCGGTCTTATCAAGAGAGGGATACAATTCAAGGCTGAAAAGCCAACTTATATAGAAAAATATACAACAGCCAAGAGATTGGCGCTGAAAAATAGATGAGGTCAACTCAGTCCAACTTGTGTTATTTAAGCCTTCAAATAAAATCTATTTTTATCTTATGCCTTGCATGAAAGCTCTTTGGCATTGAAAATAGACGGTGGGCCCAAGCTGCATGATGTTACGCCAATCTCCAACTATAAAACTCTTGAGCTGCTGGAACATTTAAAAGCTTTTCTTTGCATGAAATCAATGCAAATGTCAAATTAAGAATTACGTTTGAACCGCCGGAACGTTTCGAGCTTTCGAGACAAGCAAGAGTGCGTGCATGAAATTTTTTGTTGTTTGAAACGTTCAATGCTTTACCTGTTCATCATGCAAGATGACTATTTTCAGAGCTGAAGCGTGCTTGCTTTCTTAAACGCGTTTACTTCGTTGGAGTCACTTCACGTTAGTCTGTGCATGATCTTTGTTTTACCTACCTTTGTCTTTGTTCTATGTTTGTTTTATTCGTTGTTCATGCTTATGTCCATGTTCAGTTCTGCTTTAATCTTTGCTCATGCATCTATTTCTACGTTTGTCTTTCTTCTTGTTTAGTTCTGGCTCAGTCATGTTTGTGCTTACATCTCTGTTCATGCTATTTATCATGCTCAGTTCACTTCGTGTTTTCTCTGGCTTTTCCTGTGTTCTACTTTAATTCGGGATTCGGGCTTTATTTTGGTTTTCGTCCTTCGGACAAAATGTCCAAAGGACTCTCTGTCTTTTCTCTTTCTCTGTCTCTTCTCTGTCTTTTCTCTTTCTTTGGCCTTTGCTTACGCCCTTGTCTTTTCTATCGGGCTTTTGAAACTGTCCTTATTCCTTCAGACTTTTTGTCCGAAGGAATTCGTTTCCTTGCCAATTTCCCCAAATTTATTCCTTTAGGCTCCTTATGTCTTGCCTTTGTCTTGTCTATTTTCCTCGGGTTTATTTATTCTCCCGAATTTCTCCGGACTTTTTGTCCGAAGGAATTCCTTCCGACAAAAACTCCGAAGGAATTCATCTCCTTTGGCTATCTTTTCATGCCCTTCAGGAACTTTGCTTTTGTCCTTTGTTTATGTCTCTGCCCTCCGCAAGGGTTTTTGTCTCTCCTCTGTATCCTTCGGAATTTTTGAAGGGTCCACTTTGTGCTTGAAGTGTCCCCTGCAAGGGCACATACCCTTCGGGGAAATTGTAAATGTCCCTACGCGACATCCAAATGTCCTCCGAAAGGGCTTCTGTCTTCTAGGAGTGCCCTTCAAGAAAATTGCAAAGGTCCACTTCACCGACCAAGTGCCCTCCGCAAAGGCAGGCGTCCTTCGGAAGTGGCTTTTCAGAAGAATTGAAGGGGACCCGAGCTTTTTGTAAGGCACCCGGGCTTTTTGTAAGGCACCCAAGTTTTTAGTAAGTCACCCTTATTCCTTCGGACTTTTGTCTTGTCTTCTCAACTGTGCTCTTCCCCTTTTCTTTCGAACAAAAAACCTGAAGAAAAAAGCCTTGAACGACTACCACTTAGTCATTTTTTCAGACTTTTTGTCAATCCTTTGAGAGCTCTTCCTCTCAAACAAAATGTCCAAAGAAATAGTCCACCTCTTATACTCGAAAAATTCCTTGGGAAGACAAAACAAATAAACTTACAGCTTGAATATCTTGGCTGTATTTGCATGTTTGGCTGTAATCAAGCAAGCTCCTTGGAAACCTCTGCATGACTAAACGTCACCTGGCTGTAGATGGCCACTTGGGTGGCTGTAAATGCTCATTTAAAGACACCAAAACTGATTCACAAGACAAACTTGGCACCATAGCAAAGTTCCGACGTGTAGGGGTGACAATTTTGCCCTGTGGGGGCAAAAGTGTCAACACTTCCTCCAAGCTCAGTGATTCTCTAGGGATTTCCTCTAAGACTTTCTTCCAAAACATTCCTCAACACATTCCTTAGGGACGTTCTCCAACATTTTCCTATAGGACTTTCCTTAGAGCTCCAGCTAAGGTGGTTGTCTCAAATGTTCACTGATATATGGTATGCTAATTTTGAACTGCCAATAACATCAAAATGTAGGAATGGTTCCCCATGACTCCACATTGTAGTTTAAAATAACAAAGGGGACACAAGGTAAATATAAAATTCATGTGCACAATCCATTCAAACATACAGAACACGTATCCAAACATACACAAGAAATGAACTACAGTGAAAATGCATTTTGTATATTGCTTCTGGAATGATATATACATGTTGGATCAGTTTTCATCTCAGCATGAAACCCTCGAATATGTATTGAACAATTCCCTAGCATACCATTGAACAATGGTGTATAGGAGCTTACGATGGGTAAAGGTGGCGATGATTGACAATCCCCATACCCACAAACTAAAGAAAAATTTATGGTAAGGCCTTTTCATTACATGTAATATTTTTTTAACTTCTAAGTGTGCTTATCCTTGATAAAAAAGTTGTCTTTGATGATGAAATGTGAATGCTATTTCAGTGGTATATATACAGCCTCTCTCTCTTAACCAAAATATGGGGTCAATCATTGGATTTAAAACCCACGATGCACCACCTCTACCATAAAAACACTAGGTGCAAGATTTGTTTGTAAGCTGGAGCCATTGCTATTAGGTAGGATATCAGTCAGTCTTTTGGGGTATTTGATAATATAGATGATAATGAAAGGATCATATACCAGCCATTAGAAGGTTGGTGCACAGAAAAAATCCGAGTCTCTTTCAACCTAAGATTTAACACCATGCTTGTAAGAAGATGTATCTGAGCCTAATTTATAAAACCCTTCCCAAAATAAATTAGCAATTGAATCGAAAAAAAATACTTATAAAGTATGAATGCCTCTGAAAACAACTACAAGTCCCACAGAACTTTCAAGCATTATTCTACTTCTCTTTCAAAAATCAGTCCTCTTGAAGGATGATGCCATACTTGTACCAACAAAACCAGCACCACCAATGTGATTTATGATAGGATATTTCTTCTAGGTCATGCCACAAGGGTTAAAAGCAGAACAATTACAAGTTACAAGGTCATGAAAGTGAAGACAAATTGCCATACATGTCAAAACTGCCCTCCAGGAGTATATTGTACACTTTAGGAATAAGTTTGGTTCTTTTGAAGTCTCGTATATGAACAAGGAAGTCTACTACTCTTTAACACACTTATCCTTGATGAAAAAGTTGTCTCTGGTGATGAAATGTGAAGACTACTTTAGTGGTATACATAGAACCTCACTCTCTTAACTGCGCCTAATTTTCATGTCAACAGTATTTTATAAACTTATACTATGCCCTAAATGGATGACAAAGGCCCCTATTTTGGTCCTTTTGGATCCTCCAAAGCTTGACTCTGGATCTTGGCTTCTAATTCAGATTCGGTTCCTTCTACTGGGAGCCATCCAATTGTCGAGGAGTTTGAATAACACAATGGTCACCAGCATAATAACTATTCATTTTCTGTGAGCAATATCACGTTCCTTATGTAACCAATCCATAACACCTTTGAACAAACTTAGAAGTCTTCAGCGTCTTAAACTAAATTGTGTCTTTTCTAATCTTTAAGATCTTCAGCATCTTAAACTAAATTATGCTTATTCATGACAGGTTATATTTCCAAAATAAGGCATACAGAGCCCCGAAAGATACTTTTCAAATTGGTTCATGCAAACAAATAGACACGGTGACTATGATCGAAACATATTGAGCTTATCCTAATCAGTAATATTCTAATTTTAGGTTTTTCAGGAAGCATCAAGAGTTCCAGAATGAATGCATAAGCACATCTTCAGAGCTTCCAGAGAATTTGTATGAATGTTTGCAATGTTCACTT